>OX438688.1:2500000-3750000 GCA_949316375.1 Mythimna vitellina
AACAAAGTCCAAAATATTTGTCTATTAGACCGTTGGTTTAGTAAAAAAAGATTTCCAATTTTTTTCTAGATTGAGTAAGTTCATGAGTTTATAAACTGGGTTGTTTAGGGTTCCGTTTCTACGTCGGCAGAAACAGAACCCTTATAGGATCACTTTGTTGTCCATCTGTCTGTATGGCAAGACCCTTTTTCCCAGAAACTTGTGAAAGTATGAAACTGAAATTACCATCAAATACTCAAGTATGCATATATAAATGTATATAAGTATGTAATATATAAGTATGTATATATAATTTTTTTCCACGGCTGGTGCCCCAAGCAGCAGTGTAAAAAATATAACTTCTAAGTCAACGCAAACTAGAAGACTTGATGCTCTGTTTAGGCGCATATTTTGACATTCACTAGAAAATCAAAACTTTTTGGGTGCTTCCTGTTTATATAGAATCCTAAAGTTTGGCTTAAAATTGTGTCTGAAAGCACAAGTATGGTGTAAAATCTGAAAACTGTAAATTTATAGTTACGTCATAAAAAAAAAACTTCTTTGCGATTCGGAAAAATTTTCGAGACTCGATTCGAGAATTGAACTGTTTACACAGGTAATTTAAGTTTGCATGCACGGAACTCTGTGCGCGAGGCCGACTCCCACTTCACCGATTTTTTTTTATTTAACACTTTGTACACACAGAGTGAATTTTGACTAGTAACAGGGCAGAGTGCAAGAAAAAAACGTGTTGCGCCGATCCGAAATAACACGGGACAAGGGCAGGAAGATGATGATGACTTTGTACACTCAAATATACCGAACACAACTTGATGCTGAAACCTTTGAATAAACATAACTAAAATTAAATAATTTTTACCTATAGTAAACAAATATAAAAGAACTTTTAAAATATCTTCATCAACAACAAGGTTATAAAGCTTCAAAGTTAATAAGAATGAGAAGTGCGATAAGGATGTTGACGTCGAATTACATCACGCCCGTACGTACTGCTGCCATGAAATGGCATTTTGACGAGAGAGACAGATATATATATTTATTTGAAATTGTCGTATCTCGCTTGTTTTAATACTGATTTTAACATTGTGTTCACATTTAGTATTATATTTTTGTATACTTATTGATAATGTGTAAAAATAAGTAATATATATATGTAGTAATATGTATATTTATTTTATTATTATAAATAATTTATTTTATCTTTTCTGTTTGAAGTATCTGTTATTTGTTTATTGTGCAAGCCTACCACAGTGTTGTCTTTTTAACCCAAAGGTTGACTGGTAGAGAATGCCTTGTTGCATTAAGTCCGCCTATGTACCACTACTGTATATGAAGTTTAAATAAATAAATAATATTTTTTTAATTTTTCATGCATATTTCCTATTGTTGAATATATTACATTACAATAATATTGACTTATTATCAAGAGTTTATAACATCAATAAATTATAACATCAAATGCTATTTTTCTTTCAATATAATGAAACAAGTACAAACCTGTAAAATCCTATCGTATGGTCTCAACAGCCCAACAATATCGGCCGGTCCTCCCTTCCGGATTCGGTTGATATACACTCCTCGTTCATACAACCCATCAGACACAGAGAATCCGTAATCATCATAGATAGCATCTTTGTACAAGATGACATGATGCACGGAACCTCTTGCTGGAGATACTGCTTCAGTACTGTAGAGACCTGCAAAAATTACAATCGAATATAATTTTTCAATACAACTTACTCGAAAACCCACTCAGCTACCATTTTTAGTTCAGCAAATTTATTGTTTTCGCACTAGTGCGGAAAAGTGCGCTAACATGCACCAACCACAACCAATTGTATTTATTCTATCAGGCTTGGCGCTAAGCGACCTCCACGAATCACCGGTCAACTTCCGTTTATTTATTTATTTGAAAGTGTATTGAAAAACGTCGTTTGATACACGTAGAAAATTTTCACTGCAGCACTCGGATACATTACTATAATAAAATTCCGCTTCAAGACATAAAATGGTACGCGGAGATGGTGAAAACTAAATAAAAAGGTATTTCTGTATTATACCCATAGATTTATAGCTACGAGTATATCTACAATATACGTACCTAGCATAGCATAGTCGGCCTTATAATGTTCCCACTGTTGGGATTCAGGCCTCCTCTCTAGGAGAGGGAATGGGCCGTAATCCACCACGCGGGCCCAGTGCGGCTTGGTGGATGTCACATGTCTTCGAATTTTTGGTTCTAGGACATGCCGGTTTCCTCACGATGTTTTCCTTCACCGTTTTGAGAGCAGTGGTGATGAACTAAATTACACAAAGTAATGCGCCTGGCTGGGTTTGAACCCGCGACCTACAACTTGTAAGTCGGGGCCGTTACCACTCGGCCACTCGGCCATACGTACCTACATGGAATCATTCGTTATATTATACTGAGCCTAATAGTAAGAATAACGCCATCTACTGGCATTACCAGTAATTTATTTTATAATGACATTTTAATTAGAGATGGTGTTGTATTCGATTTTTTTCCCATTGTTTTCTCACCGTTCAAACCTTCCCTGGACTGTCACAAATATTTCAAGACCAAAATTAGCCAAATCGGTCCAGCCGTTCTCAAATTTTAGCGAGACTAACGAACAGCTATTCATTTTTATATATACAGATGTAGATTGCATGACAGGTCAAATTAACAGTAATTTTAGAACAAATTACTTGTCAACAAAACGGAATTGTAAAATATCTGAAACTGATATGATATAACAGCGTAAATAATGTCATAATATTACCTGGAACTTCATTTTCATAAATTGGACTCGTTGAAAATTGGAAACTGGTTCCAGGAACCCCAGGCTTCATCGGTGATTTCTGTGGCGTTGTCACAGTATATATCCCATTATTTAAATAATCACTATCCCAATTCGGTCTTCTTGTTTTCGGTGACACTATTCCATATGGACCCATTTGAACGTAGTCACATTTGCAAGAAGACCGTTCCATATTGTGCAGTTGACAATCTTTCATGTTTGATGTTAATATCTCAATTTGTTGAACATCGTCCTCTCTAGTGATGTTCTGTTTATTTTTTAGAGTATTTTCAGGAATGATACATGTGTTTTCGTAGTGAAAAGTCTTCAAGGAGTTGTTGAGAGAATAATTTGGTAATGGTAAGTCATTGATACTGTATGGTGCTGCAGAATTGAAGTTGGATGCCATGAGTTTGTCTTCGTCAGTTGGAGAATATGGTTGCTTATCCATCATTCTGGTCTTATCTGGTACTGCGTATTCTATTACTTCGGAGTTTCCTATAACATAAACTGTTTATTTTATTATGTGGCACTATCCTTTCGTACCCAATGGGTAAAAATGAGACCCTATTGCTAAGACTTCACTGCCCGTCTGTCTGTCGCCAGGCTATATCTCATGAACCATGATAGCTAGCCGGTTAGTCCACTTGTGTACCTATGTGTTGCATGAAGTTTTAATAAATAAATAGCTAGACAGTTAACATTCTTACAGATTATGTGTTTCTGATGCCGCTATAACAACAAATATTAAAAACAAAATAAAATTAGTTTTTTTAAAAAAATTATATAGTTAATAGTGGGGAAACTGTCGTGCGCGAGCCCTACTCGCACTTGGCCAGTTTTTCTTTGATATTTTTGGTAAATAAATAATTTTAATGATATTTAAAATCAATGTATTTGCAACTTAAAAACAGAATAATATCCTGGTCTATCTCCTTTCGTTCAGTCATCCTAAGGTTGTCTGCCATAGTTTGCTCTGTGCGATGAGACCGCCCATTGTACACTTAGTTTTTGTAAATTATTATTCTGTTCACATTATGAGGTGTACAATAAAGTATATAATCACTAAATAATACAAAACAAAGTCGCTTTTCGTGTCTGTCTGTCCCTATGTATGCTTAGATCTTTAAAACTTTGCAACGGATTTTGATGAGGTTTTTTTTAATAGATAGAAAGAATTAAAAAGAAGGTTTATATGTGTAATACACGCACAATATAGTAGAGAAACACTGATGCTAAAATCATCAGTGTCAGGTTCCTAATGTGATGTCGTAAATAAACACATCTTTTGCGCTTACACTGCAAACGCTGGCTGAACCCTAAGAGATAGATCAAAATAATGTACTACAATATTATGCACCTTAAAAAGGTCTACAAAAAGTCTGCAATGGTATATGTCTATCTTTTAGGTGCAACCCACAATGAAGCCGGTCGCTAGTAAATAATAAAATAGAGTGTATGTTTTTAAGAAATAATAAACAATCTTAGGAGGTATATTAAACAAGAAATCATAAGACATCAACGCAGATTATGCACATTTAACATGAAGTGTCTTACCGCAGTTAGCACTGGTCCTGACTGGCGTGTTCTGATCCCACGACTCAACGGCACTGTCGTTGGATAAGCCCGGGCTTGACGTGGAATGACTGGAGTCTCTCGCACTGGATTCTGCACTCTCGAGCGACCCTAGAGGAAATGATTTATTAATCATGTGTGATTTAAACTTGAGTGACTTTATCTTCGTTTAAAATATATTACTGTATGACTGGAATAAAGTGTTGTGATTTTTGTGTTTTTCTTTTAAATATTTTAACGAAATATTCTTGAAGTAAACAGTGTCAGACATGATGATATTAAAGGCTTTAGTAATTGAATCTTTAAATAATAAATAAATAATAATAAATTTATTAATTTGGAACAAGAACACATACAAATATAATCAAATTGAAACGATGATAAAAGCAGTAGTATAAAACTGTGTCGTGGTTATCAGTGCCCCTCTCCAGGTAAGGAAGTAAATTGTTCCACTTAATAACCAGAATTGTGGACGTGAATAATATTATTAAATAAATTAACAATTAAAAAAGTTAATCTATAGTAAGTAAAGTAAAATGTATTTGTGAGGATGGAAGAGTGGTTGCATGTATGTGTACTTGTGTTATTTGTGTATGTTATATGTATTTGTGTATGTGTGAAGAATCGTGTGAGTTACACTTCCACAATTTCTTCTGTCTCATCATAATTTAATTGTTTTAGCCAGATATTTATTTTAATTTTGAGTTTTTTTTCTAGTTAACGAGTAGATATTTATTTTGTTATACAATTTAGAACTAATGTGTTTAAACCAATATAATTGGAACTACTACTTGAAGTCCTCTCAATCTTAGTTCGGTCTTCGTCATAATTGTTATATTAAAAGTTCTCTTAATTACAAAGATTTCTTATTCATAATAGTATTTATTAGTTTATTATATTAGCATTTATACGTATTTTATATAAGCCACTTAATTTAACGATACTACATTCTATTTCAAATATCTGTTATTTATTTATTGTGCACACCTACCACAGTGTTGTCTTTTTTAACCCAATGGTTGACTGGTAGACAATGCCTTGTGGCATTAAGTCCATGAAGTTTAAGATATGGTTAAAGTCAAATCTTTACCTGATACTTTTCTACACAATTGCAGTTGTACTCTCTGTCCACTTTGTTGCAACAATTTGATCGCTTCAGACAATGGTTTGTTTAGAACACTTTCACCATTTATAGTAAGCAATTCATCACCTATTGCTAGTTTACCACATTTCTCTGCCACACCACCTGTAAAAAGACCATTGAGTTTAACTACAATAATAATTCAAAAATCTATGTATCTAAATATAATAATATGTGTGGTTCTTTCTTCAAAAGACTATCTGAGACACTTATCTGCATGGTTCTCATATGATTTGACCATTAATATAATAATAATAATAATATTCATACAACTATCACAGAACGCCGTCTAGTCCCAAGCTAAGCAGAACTTGTGTTATGAGTACTACACAACTGATAAACATACTTAAATATTTCTAAATACATACATATTATAGATAAATTACACCCAGACACAGAACAAATAATTGTGCTCATCCCACAAACATTTGTCCTGGGTGAGAATCGAACCCACGACCTATGGCATAGCAGTCAGGGCCACTAACCACTAGACCAACAGGCCAGTCAAACATGTTTATTGTATGGCCGTTAAAAGAGATTTTGACCCCTGAGTTGGTTTTGGTGTTTTTTCTCAGGGTAGTCAGCTAGGAAACACTGACCTCATATAGTTTAAACTGACGAAAAAACCGTTTTTTTTAAACTTATTTTCAAAACAAATATAATTTATTATTTCATTGTTTTTATTTTAATATGTAAATTAAAATCTCAAAGCTTGTCTTTAAGGTGATTTCGGCATAAAATTGACATACCTTCAACAAGTCCACTCAACAAAATAGGCTGCGTTACATCTTCACTCCCCGCTATAGTCAACCCCAAAGGACCACTTTCTTGCTTTATCAGTTCAACAGTAAACACGGCTGTGTTTCCATTATCATTGCTACCATGACTCCTTTCACTTTCTTTAGCACTATTGTTAGGACTTTCTGTATGATGACCAGAATCTTCTCCACTATGGACTACAGCTTTGGTTTCAATATTACTAAAGCTTTGCAGAGTTAGTTTGGCGTTGTGCTTGTGAATGTTAGACCAGTCTTCTGTTAGATCTCTTTTACGTATTTTTAGGGTTATAATGTCTTCTGGTGAGTTTTGGAGTATGTTGAAGGCTGTGTCCTGTAATAAAAGTTTGATATTACTTAGAATAATAATAGCATAATCAATCTTATAATGTTCCTAGTGCGAGGACTCAGGCCTCTTCGCTAGTAGACAGAATGGGCCGTAATCCACCATACAACGGTCTAGTGCAGATTGGTACATGTTCCACGTCTTTATATTTTTGGTTCTAGGACAAGTTGGTTTTTTTTTCGATGTTTTCCTTCGCCGTATTGAGACCAGTGATGATAAAGTACAAGCTACAGTACAGTCAAGTCAGTACAAGTACAGGCTTTTACACGGTAATAGTAATGCAAGTAGCTAGTATAAATGGGCCATTACCGCTGCGTCATCAATGATATTGCTTATTTAATAGTATTTTGGGTTTTATTTGCAGTAACTCAAATTATAGTTTTTTCTATTGGACATATGACTTTCTACTTCTCTTAATAGAGCTGCTAAAAAGAACCCATGTTATATGACCTGGACTCCACTTAGGGCTTTTATTTCGTCAAAAGCAAATTTTACTTACCAATTATTTTGGCATTGCGGTTCGATTTTTGATTGAATATCTAGTTAACCTTATCAAACAAGCTAAGTCCGCTATTATTGGAAGATATTTAGAACAATAGGACAGATTTGTCTCAATAATCCTTCATTGTTGTCGATTACCTAATTATACAACTACTTGAAGTTTCTGTATGATATTATTTTCACGAATTCTTTTTTCTTCTTTATATTTTAGTTTACATTCATAACAGTAAATGTGTGTGTGTGTGTGTTTAGATCTCACTTTGATCATCATAATTAATGCAAAAGTTGTTAATTACTTTATCTGAACATCTTTCGGAGACGTGAAAATTAATAGAAGTCATTTTAAATGAATTAATTTTACACGAGGAAATTAAGAACTTTTCAAGCAAAATCAAATTACAGTAACTATAATTATTTTTACGCAAAATACACTCCAGTATAATTAAAAGAAACAATATACAACACCGTTTAAATTTTAAAAAGTGGTAAAACTATCAAAAACAAATTTAATAATTTAAAAAAATAAATATTTTTACTACCAAAGATAAATTGTGCAGTGGCTGTCCGTTGATAGCCAGGAGTTGGTCTCCTGGTGCTAGGGCTCCACTCCGATGAGCGACAGATCCAGGCTTGATATCCGATATCACCATAGGTTCTTCGTTGCTTAGCAGTTTCTGTTTGCACCCTGTGGAAATAAGTACTAGGTTACCAGAAGTTCAAGCGGGCGCAAGCAAGCGAGTCTTTACTAGTCTTGACTCTTTGAAGGGAGGGGGAGATAGTAGGGGGTAGGGAGGGGGGTATACAATGTAGGTATGATACTATGTGATTAGTAGGGTAAGTTAGTATCTGTACACAACATTATTTTAGTATATGCAAAACCTGAATAAAGTTGATTCAGAAACAATAACTGAATCGATTCCAATAATTTTTACACCATGTTATAATTTTTCCCAAAAATATTTAAAAAAGTTCACAAGTTTGACACCACCGACACTAAGTACAACACTGGTCACTGCAAGTCATAGCGGGCATTAAGCACAAGCGCACAGCTGGGTGTGGGAGCAAATCCAACCCTCAGTCGTCCGGATGGCCCGGTGACTATGTATTTGTGCGGACAACCAGGTAACATAACAAGCTTATATCTTTGTGATTTTACATGACACAGTTATGAAATTTTGTACATCTTTACATCAAAATACTAAACACATGTTTTAGATTTGCATATACTAAACCTGGCGTTGTATATAGGCAATCAGCCTGCTATGTTTGCCTAGTACGTTAGATGTAGCAAGCGAACTTATTTACAGAAACGTACCATGACATGCCTTATGCACGTCTGTTTGGCTAACGCAGCCAGGCTGCGCTGCCATGTTGCTTAGCGTGGTATCTGTCAAAAATACTACCATGAACCTGTCTTCGAAACAGCCTAATTTTATAAACGGCTTCAATATTCTAACTATCAGTGAAAACCAGAAGTAGCTAGCATGCATGAAAAAAAAACCTCATTGCTAAAAACATATTAAAATATAGAAACTTAGGAAATTGAATAAATTGAATAATCTCTCAAGAATATTACGAGATTGAGAAAGACTCGAAAGAAAATAATGCAAAAGACCATAGAATTAACAAAAACAAATCAAATGTAACTAAAAAGCTACAAACCTGTAATAGTAACCCCTAATCCAGCAGTAGTTTTAGCTAGTTTCACATTAAAAACTCCACTGGAAGCTTCGATAGTATTCGGCATACTGAATTCCACATTCAAAGTCAAGTACTTCGGATTGTGAGAATCATTCCTTCGTTGCAGGATCTCATTGGCAACGTCAACTGTCAGGTTCTCGTGGCCATTGATTGACATTACTCTGTCTCTGATTTGAAGGCAGCCGGATCTGGAAAGAAAATGCTGTTCTGAATTTGCTGCTATCATAGAATTGTTTGTTGTAAAACTAGAAATAAAAAATGCTTATCTTTCATTTCGAAAGTCCAAGTTTTGTTATCCACGCTGATTCTTAACATTATTTTCATATTACAGTTTAGAAAAACTATTAGACGAAAGGTCAATTAACAAGAATTCTAATCTACAATTTTTGTCTAAGCTAATTTTATGATAAATCTTATCGTTTTGCTGACAATCGAGAACAACTCGTTTTTGTAACCTTTGACACCGAGTATTTTTTTTCCAGGTTTCGGATCAATGAGGACTTTTTAGATTTCATGTATGATGGTGTTTTGAACCATCCTACCAATTTTCAGCTGGGTGCGAATTATTGTAACCTTTTTTTGGTATATTTTGACTGGACTATGAAGCCATTTTGGACACATTTTCACATTTTTTCATTTTCAAATCAAAGGTAACAAATGCTCTTCCAATAACGAGTATTAATCAAATATTACCTGTAAGCCGGTGACTGTGTAGCAACATGGGATATGACCAGCATAGCATTGTCTTCATGGACAGCAAGACCAGAGCTCTGTCCAGGTGGAACTTCCAGCTGTATGTTCAGGGACTCCGTTCTGCATACACCCATACTCATGTAGTTTTGTTGACTATCTGTTGAGGAACACAGAAAATATTAGTCAGGTCAAGGTAAAGAAAAAAATTTTTTTTTTTTTAGTTCATATAAACTAGTGCTTGACTGCGATCCCACCTGATGGTAAGCAGTGAAGCAATCGTTGACGGTGAAGCGCACTAGTTTATTAAGAGCCTATTCACTAGCTTTGAAGACACCTAAATTATAATGGGACGGGAAGACCGCAGCAGGCACATTGTTCCAGTTCTTCGATTTAAGCGGTATAAACGAAACGAAACGCTTAGTCGCGGGGTTTGTAGGATATGTTTAAATTCCATTTTAGCTGAAGAAAAACGGCCCTGCAATTATCAAAGGTCACAATGTCGACAAAGGAAAAAGAGTGGGTTTTTAGTCGGTAAAAGTCTGACACTATCTTCCGCTCCGCCTAAGAGCGCGATTTGTTATTAGGTGATTTTCCCAGCTAAAAAAAAAAAAAACAATAAACTAAACTTAGGTTTTTGGTATCCTATAAGAATATATTTATGCTGGAACGTGTGTTGGTCATTAAGTAAATCAAGTTTGGACATATATAAGAATATTGCAGTATAAGTTTTTGACTCCCTACTTCGCCAGCATAGCCCAAAAGTATTATGAGTATATCTTCATAAAAGGCCCACGGCACTTCCTCAGAGACAAAGAAACGAATTTATGGTCAAAACTAATAGAGAAATATTGCTACACCGCAGAAATTACTCCGGACAAATTCATTCCTTAAAATGTATAGTTGATAAAGTTCAAAATTGCACGTTTTGGACCATGATACGAAAACCACGAACGGCCTGCATTGAAATCCACAGCATTTAGTGACACTACGTCAGCTCCTAACTAGGCTATTACGAGCTCCGTCCAATTAACATAATGTTTTAGACCAACGTGCGAGAGACGGCGAACAAACTAGGAAGTTGCAGGTCCTAAACAAATATGTGAGGAAGATATAGCTAACTCTGTCTGTTTTTGGGGTTCCTTATCGAAAGGGTGAAAGTAGAACTATATACGTAGCGTTTGTTAGTCTATAACTAGGCTGAAGCATTTTGATACGAGGGATAAAAAGACGGACATACAAGCAGAGAAAAGCATAGGTAGGCAGAATGTATAGATGTAGCTATGAGGTAAACTTTAGGCGTATTGGAATCGTCACAAAACAATGCTACTATAGCGTCTGTCATAGTTAAAAAGAAAATAATTTTGATAATAATAATATTTCACAACTATCAGACAAAGCCGTCTAGTCCCAATCTAGGCAGAGCTTGTGTTATGAGTTCTAGACAACTGGTAAACACATTTATATATTTTTAAATACATACATATTATAGATAAATTACATCAGACACAGAACAAATGATCGTGCTCATCACATAAACATTTGTCCTGCTGGGAGGGAATCGAACTCAAGACCTCCGGCATAGCAGTCAGGGCCACTAACCGCTAGACCAGCAGGCCAGTCATATTACGGAACCCTTAATGAGTAAGTACGAGTCTCGCTTGGCCGGTTTTTCTGGAACAAATTAATTACTACGCCTATCCTTTTCCCTTTGTTTGAGGAAAGTTCGTCTGATTTTGTTTACGAGGACTCTGTTTGGGTTTTGGTACTAATAGTGGAAGGAAAATGTGGTTTCATTAACTTTGTGGACGGATTTTTGGTCGGGAGTTTATAATTAATTGAACTGCTGTTTTTGGTGTTTAAACTAGCGTTTGTAGTTTACTAATTGGTGATTAACTGAGTAAACTGATGATGTTGATTAAGTTTTTATAGATAAATAAGGTAATAGTTAAATTGAGGTATGGTATAGTGATATCTGTGCATTGTTACAAAATTAAAACATGAAAATAGTCGAACCTCTTTTAATGTTTCTAAAGAGGCAAATTTATTGACGATTTATATTTTATTTTTTATTTATCTTTTATTTGAGGCATTAATTAACCCATTATAGAATTAACTAAATTTTTATAACATAATAAATAAATTAAATTAGTTACTTTATATTATATCGACACCAACAACAAACAAGGCAGTATCTCGGATTTTAGTCCAATTTGAGTTACCACCAAAAACGTAATATTTGTGGAATGAGCTACACGACAGTAATAACCAAGTTTTTCTAGCATTGTAGCATAGATTCATTTTTCAGTAAATATTATACTTTTCCTGTAAACAAAATTCAAACACGGCACTATCACTTTTTGGTTCATTCTAAAAAATGTCTGAATTGATGTTACAACCTTTTTCGAAGCGGGTGTTGATATATGCTTGCAATGCAGCATTTACTTGCTTTGCATAGGCCACACTGATCAACAAAAAATAAAACACTTGCCGTGCTTGCCGTGTATAACAAGAAAAATGTCAACTGATTATGTTAAGAACAAGATTATATATCATGGATTTCAAATCAGAATTAGTAAGATACAAATAGTTTTATTGTAATACGATTTTGATTTGAAGTTTGGTGGTAAAAACTGGAGTTTTTGGGTGGTCTACTGCAGACTATTGTCATCGTGAATGATCGGTTTTTTGGCAAAAATCACTTCAGAAATTTAACTCTTTTTCCAGATTTAGAAAAATAGATTACATAATTATTGTTTCATAATTGGTGATTTTTACATTTAATAGTAACTTCGCCACAAATGTAGCAAAACGTATAAGGATATTTTTTTTAGATGTAACTGGTTTGAAAATTAACCTTAGTAAACTCTAAACGCAACTTTACTGGAAAAAAAAATAACACCCAAAATTAAACAAGGTACCCACAATGTAAATCGTAGTAGTTAAATTATTGTAAACCTGATCATAACCACCAATAAATATAGATTTGTAATGAGTAACAAAAAAATTAAAAATTATTAATAAAAAATATTCCATATTACAAAATTTTGTTGACCAGTGTAGCTGAACACCTTTGTAGAAAATCGTTAATCGTATAATTAAGATAAATTTATTAAATAGCAAAAAGCACAAACATTAAATACATCAACGCTTGTTCGATACGTGAAGATATTCATAATAAAAATACAGTAAGTGGACATGGAGAGTCGTCCCAGTTCCGATACACTTCAGTTCAAGTATGGATGATTTATTACAGTTAACTTATAAACTGGTAACTACGATTCAATAGTGATCTTCGGAGAATGTTTCAATTGGATTGATCTATTTTTCGGCTTTGATTAGGATGGTTAAAAGGAGCTGTTGGAATAACGTTGGCTTTAATTTAGCTATTACAATGTTTATTGATGAATGTGTTAGGTCTATGCTGCTTAACGATTAACGAAAGTATGTATGTCGTGGCCAGATCGTGGTATTTGTGTATCGTGGAATTTTTGGAGGTAAACGGAACAGAGTGTAAAGTTCCGCAAACCTGCTTTGAAAAGTCCTCCGATCAGACGGGTGTTATGTCTGGTGGGCAACTGCCCGATAGATGATTTCGGGTTGTTCTATATGTTCCAATCGCGCGGTGAACTTTAATTGCGCGATGCAGGATTGGTTTTTATGTGACGCCATAGATGTCGCTACACATTGATCATTTCATGATATGGCCAACTAAAACTGGCCAGATCGTTTAAACGTTAAAATTTGATGATATGTCAATCCTTGTTTGACATATCATCGATGTAGGATTTCTATGATAATGAAAAATCTAAAGGAAGTAGGCCAGACGAGGATGTATATATCATCAAAATTTAACGTTTAAAATAACTGGCCAGTTTAACTTAGCCATATCATGAAGTGATCAATTTTTATGATTTGGCCACGAAATATGTAAAAGGAGAAACTGACTGACATATCAACGCATAGCCGAAACTACTGAGCCTAGAAACAAGAAATTTTACACCAGGCTTCCTTTTATGATGTAAACGAGCTCTAAGAAGCGATTTTTGGCAATTTATCTTTTATGGGGGTGAAACGGGGTTCTAAAGTGTGTTTGAAGAAACCTACTTTCACGCAGGTGAAGCTGCTGATAGAAGCTAGTTGTATATAAATAATAATAAATAATTTATTGCCAAAAGTAAGAGAATATACATCGCATATATGCATAAATAAATTGCTAATATTACACAATATTTGCAATTCATTACGAGTGTAATAAAAGTTATAAACGCACATCATAAAAGTAGTATGTTCAGAATCGGCTACTGAATCGATTTCAATGTTATTTTTAAAATAAGATTTTTGTTTTTCCTTAAAATAATAAGACAATATTTTAGGATTGAAAATGGATGGGTGAAGAGGGACAGGGGGGCCAAAGAAAAGATGGGTGGATTGTGTCAACAGTGGTATGAAAGAAAAGATAGTTCGTAGGATAGAATGGATGAAAAAAACGTTTTGCGCCGACCCCAAATAAGACGGGACAGGGGCAGGAAGATGATGATGATTTTAGGATAAAAAATCACTTGATTGAAAAATTCTTAATTAGTTTTGATTGCGTCACCTGCGTTTATACATGTACAAGATACCAATACCGATATGCTACTCATGTAGCACACCTTCTATTTGGATAATTGATTCCTTAAAAAAAACACTAGTTAAGTGAATTATCATTTATTTTTTTTAAATAATAATTCACTTAACTAGTGTTTTGACCTCTATTTGAAGTGTATAATCATTATCTATATATATTAAACGGAGAAACCGACTGACTGACATATCAATGCACAGCCGAAACTACTGGGACTAGGAGCGTGAAATTTTGCTTAAAATTTCTTTTTGTGACGTAGGCGAGCACTAAGAGAGGATTTTCCAAAATTCATCCCCTAAGGGGTTGAAAAGGGGGTCTAAAGTTTGTATGGAAAAACCTATATTCACGTGGGCGAATCCGCTGGCAGAAGCTAATTATAAATAATTTCATGATAATTCATATGCATTTCCTCTATAAGGATTGACCAATCTATACTTATAATAAATCAGTAGAAGAGAAAATTCTGTACAATGAAAATATCAAAAAAATAAATGACAGGGGGTGTTACTAGACCGACACCGACCCAAAAATGGGATTAAAAAAAATTTTGTCCGTCTGTTTCTTCAGGCATCACGCAAAAACTACCGGTTCGATTACGATGAAACTTGGTATAATTATTCTTTAATATCCTGGGCACCACACTGGGTACACACTGGGTATTTTTATCCCGGAAAAGTATATACAATAAAAACAAACTTAATTTTACGGTTCGATCCCTAGACCCGATTACTGTACCAACCGAAAATAATAAGTTTGTCGTAGGTTACGTCACCCGCAGTGGAGTTCACTAAGAGGCGCTGCACACGGCTAAGATACTATAATATTTTATTTTAAGATACAATATCGCTCGCCATACAATTCAATGGACTATCACACACGACGAAGATAATAAATAATATTTCTTATTTTCGTATCTGAAAAAACCTAATAAAACCATTTTCGACTTCTACGCGGACGAAGTCGCGGGCAAAAGCTAGTTTGTTAATATATTTAACCTTCCAAAGTCGACATCTTTTATTTTACACCTGTTGTATTTTAAAGTGAAATCACTAAAAACACTATCTGTCTGCCCGTTCTATATTCACAAAGTACATCAACCTGTAAAACAATATCAAAACAGTAACTCCTCACTCCATCAAGTGCCACTTCGCCTGAAGCATCCCTCCGAACTTCACTTTACAACTTCTGATCGATCTTTCTCATAATGATAATACAATAGATACCCCATCCAATATCTTACCATAATCGTCTTGTAAACCTAGTTTCGGCATTGAGCTCTGCCTGTAGTTTCTCTGACGATGTTTCTTCGCGTTCAACGTCGATGTTCCCGATATTGAGTTTTCTGCAACAAAGTGTAAGTTTATAACGTTGGTATTTGCTGTGAACATTTTTGTACGAAGCCGTGTCATTATTGTTTTTCTTTATGCTTATAGTAGTACTTGTTTTGTTTATAATGTAGTTCGTATTAAAAGAGTGTCCATGGATTTTCTTGCACGTTCTTCTCCATAGAGGTCTACGCTTTGGAACGTGCAATTTAGCTTCACTTTTTTTGACTGACCGACATTTTTACAGTTTAATTCATTAAACCCATTGTCACTCATTGTCTTTCTATTGTGTCTCTAATTACGCTACTCAAAAGGTTAAAAGTGCCTGTAACGTTTATTTCAAACAGACCATTCTTTGAAATAAAAATTTCTAATTTCAAAATGTATATGTGACAATTATTTACTCTTTTCATTTAAAAAAAACAATTCAGCAGAGAACAAATTACTATTAAAATCGCCATGTAAAATGTACATTTCAAAAGTTCAACTACTTATTTCTGAAAACTGGGACATATGTAGGTACAACAAACAATAATAAATGGTTCCCTAAAGAAGTCATCTCATATATCTGTATATAAGGGTTCCTTCGGGACCTATCTGTCTTATTAGTTACATTTCCGTAACTAAAGACTTTTGGCGAAAGTTGCGTTATAAATTGACATTGTTTTCGTGTGTTTATCTATATTATGCTGTTAAGCATTTTCAACAAATACTTTTGTCATAATTTAGTCGTATTTGTCCAGAAAGTCAAAATATTTTAGGCCCGGCGCCATTATCGGCATCGGCAAGGAAAAGCATCCTTCGGCATGCCCTACACGGAAGCGCACTCTGTCGGAAACTATGGCTTGGCATGCATGTAGAAATGCCGAAGGATGCTTTTCCTTGCCGATGCCGATAATGGGCGCCGGGCCTTAATGTCGACAGAACCCGCATATAAAGTTGTCAAAAAATAAAAGGCCCATTTTGACATTTGTATTGTGACTACCTAGCAGCTTATGTGGCATAGTGTAGCTACTACTAAAATAGCTAAAATAGCTACTACTTCACCGGACCCCTAATAATTATTTTATTGTTTCTTTCAGTTTCGTTCCAAGTTACATTCTATTTATTTTTTGAACGAGTTTAGTAGACGCATTGACGTCTTCTAAACTTCAAAAATACGTAATAATTTACCTGGCTCAAAGAGGACTTGAAGGTAGAACTTTAAACTGAAGTTTAAACTTGAATTAATGTGCCAGGTCTGTATATTAGTGGAAGCATATTACAGACATCAAAACTTAAGCCTTTTGAGTTGCACGAGCCAAGTTTGATGTTCATATATTCGTTCTTGTTAGACGTGGTTCAAGCGACGAGTGGAAATCTAAAGGATGTATGTCCAGAGTTCGTGGACTTTGAAGATGTTGAAACCTTCTCCGAAGATTTCCAGTTTGTTGGAGTGTTTTTGGTCTGAGAAAATATTTGTGCTGAGATTTGAAGAACCTTTCCTGATATAAATTTGGGTTCGAAGTAAGTTAGTATTTTAGTTGCTTCCAAGTTGGTTAGGCTGATCTTTAAAATACACAAAAAGTTTATATGGCGATGGTTGAATGGATGTGTGGTTGTATGTTCGGCTGGTATTTGTAACACCACGTCCAAAGCCCGTATTTTGCGTCTGGATGGGACTAGTGTTTCATTTAATCCATCCTTGATGAACTGTCATCAAGGAAGGCCAGTAGTAGTAGCTCTTTTTTTTAAATTGATATAAACCAGTGCTTGACTGCGATCCCACCTGATGGTAAGCAGAGATGCAATCATTCATGGTGAGGCGCACTAGTTTATTAAGAGCCTATTTACTCTAGCCTTGAAGACACCTAAATTATAATTGGACGGGAAGACTGCTTTCGTGTTACTGACCATTTTGCGGAGTTTATGGCAAAAGTATCTTCTCAACCTTCTTTTAAGGCTGCTAAGTCATAAGTACTAAAATAATATTATATCAACTTTGTATACTTTGTTTACAATAAACGTTTTGACTTTAACTTTGACTTCGATTTTTTCGTAGAGTAAAGCTTTCACAAATAGGAAAATTTTGCAGCTGTTTACTACTAATCATATCGAAAAATCATGCATATAAGCACACATGGCTTTTACCTAAGGCTAAGAATAAGCTCCTGACTTGGAGAATGCTAGTTCCCAAGTTCGGTCATTCGGCAAGTTGCCTCAGGCTTGCGAAGAATTAACTCAGTAATTATTATACCTCCGGAATTGCTTACGAAAGGTGCTATTGCAGAAATTATAGTAACAGGGAAAGGGTATTAAACTTTCTTTAGGGTATTCCACCTCGAGTGTTTTGTGAATAATTTTCGACATCCGTTGCTTTTGCTCGTGTCATGAATATCCATTTTTTGTGGTTTTGGTAAACCAATTGTTGTGAATCGTAGTGCGAAATTGCAAGAAAATATGCTGTACTTTGAAGAAGAAAATCGCGTTATACCTCAGAATAAAGTTTTTTGTTTTTAGTGTAATCGTGGATGATCACCGAACTTTTAATGGTGATCTATCTTGCTATTAAGTATACATTTTTTAGCAGCAGAGTAAAAATTTACGAAATTAAAAATAAATTCACAGTTTAAAAAAAAAATCTAAATAATCTTATTAGTTCCTGTTTTTAACCGATTTCTAAATAGAGGAGAAGGTTTTCAAATCTTCTGATTTTTGCAACTTCTTCAGCGATATCTTCGCCAAATGTATACCAAATTTGATATCAAAAGTCAATGCGGCACCCTCAAGCGGTCAAAACATTCGATTTAAATAACCCCAAAAACACTTAACTAATTAAAATTACATAATATATTCACAATAACTCCTACCTAAAACATGGCGTCAAAAATTCCTCCGCATCGCTGTTGACTGGAAGTGTACCCAAAAGACTGGCGGCATTGCCACGTTGTATGGCAATGCTTAATCTCTGACCGAAGCAAAAGCCAGCCCTTGGGTCACGCGAAGTGTCAACTAGCCATTTGGATATTTTTTGAAAAAGCGCTTGAGCACTCGGACCCCAGGGCCCAAGAGTCTCAACCCCAAAAGGCTCAAAAATATAACTGCCGACGAGGTTGTTATATTTTCGCCAGTATTATTTCCGGTTCTCCGAATTACTTTATTCTTTTTTTTAGTTAATTTCTGCAATACTGGTATAAGTTTAATTTTTGATCAAAATTTAATGGACGTACCATTTTTTAATAAAGAATTAACTATATCAATATAGTCTAATTAAAAAAAAGCGATCACACATTTTTTGTAATAAAAATGGCGCAGTCTCCAATGAAGTATTACTATGTCAGTACTACATTCTCACCTCTAGTAAACCTTCCACAATGCCCCACCACATGCCTGGGAGCTACATGCAGCCTCGTGAAGCCTCCCTCACAGTTCTCCAAGTAGCACATCACTTCTTCAGCTGTGTAGTTGTTCCCGTCGATTACGTGGTCATCAAACGCCAGGATCTGGTCTCCAGGGTGGAGGGCTCCGCATCTAGAATGAGAGGTTTCATTTGAAATTGGCTTGACTTTTTGTCTCGTTTTGGGATGTCTACCTATACATATAGGTCACTACAGAACTAACAGAGAGGTATATTATTTTATGTATTAAAATTTACATAAATGTATGAAAAACAGTAACTGTTGTCATTTTCCCACACATTTTGAACTTGACGCTCGCAATTGGGTAGACGACTCATTATTTACAATTATTTACATCAATTAATACCGAACTTTATCCAACGTCACAAATAAAACGAATTTTTCATAATCGTTCAATAATGAGTCATGAAACAGAATAAGGTTATTACTGAAATAATATAATAATAATAGTGTTGTCAAAAAATAAAAGGTCCGTTTTGACATTTATCAAAACGAATACTTAAATACGCAAAAGAATACTCGCAATATTATTCCATTACACTATTTAACGCGCCAAAAAAATAAATGTATGTATTTTTTTAAAACACTGTAATTAATTATGATTTTATTGTTTCTTTCAGTTTCGTTTCAAGTTACATTCTAGAGTATTTCTCAAATGTCAAAACGGGACTGTTATTTTTTAACGAGTTATATAATATTTTATTGAAATTATTTTAAATAGAAACATCAAGGTCCTGGCCGCACCTGGCTCTTGTACTAGGCTGCCAAGAAATATGTGACAAAACTGCCATTTTTTTCAAAACATTGCTCCATAAATTACTCCTGTGCCTTCACAAACATGCAAGCTCACATACACAAGGTACCCAGATGCCTGACACTTATCTCTAGGCCATTTGTTCCGTACGGGAATCAAACCCGCGACACACCGCGCAGCAGCCAACTGCTAACCTCTGCGGCAATCGTGCCGTGCATGTTCCCACATGTTACCGTTAAAATGTTAACTGATAATTGCTGTTTTTTCAATAACCAATTTTAATGCTACATTCAGAAAAAGATTTCTTTGATTTATTTGTTGTTATAAAATTATCTCATTTTTTTAAATGATATAAACTAGTGCTTGACTGCAACTACCTGATGATAAGCAGTGATGCAAACGTTGACGGTGATTTCCACACTACATTATGATACATTTAAAGACACCTAAATTATATTTCCCCAACCTTTTCCCAAATAGCTTGGGCTCGGTTTTCAATCTAACCAGAGAATACCCACGTTTTACATTGAGTGACTGCCTATCAAAACTCCACAACCCAGATACTGTGTAACACAAATCGCCACTCGTGGAGTCTCACTTTAATTAATCAATGTCATCTTGTTTTATATTAAAAGGATGGGAATGCACATGCAAGCAACTACAATCTATATATATAAATATATAATATCATATATAATATCAATGCCACTTTTCGTTGTAATTTTATAACTCAAGAACGGGCTCACCTATCCAAACCAAATGTTTAGGCTTTGTTAGGACTATTTAGTAGATGGTTTATGTGAAGTTTGCACCAAATAGATCGAGCGGTTCTTCATTTATCACATTATTAGGCGGTAAAAAGGTCGCAGAGTCAGCTAGGTAATCTATACAAACGTCTTTTTGAACTCCAAAATTCTTAGATAATACAGTAAAAATTTCGCCGTTTAAAATAAATACCTACAAGGGATATTTAGGGCGGAATTCACAAATAAAACTAATCGCGTTTTAACGTTTGGGTCGCATAATCGCATTTAGCCGCTGTCACTAGTGTCACTTGTAAAAATACAACTAAAGAAAAATACAGACAAGTGACAGCGGCTAAACGCGATTATGTGAGCCAAACATTTAAACGCGATTAGTTTTATTTGTGAATTCCGCCCTTAAGGGTCATTTTAAATTTAATGTCGGTTAAAACGTTTAGCCTCATTTTATCGCCGAATTAACGTTATCCGATGAAAACAAGTAACATTACTTGAAAAATTCGCACTGCGTCTGTACGTCCCTCTATTCAGGCTTAGATAAAGCCCAGTGCAATCCCAGGGCTTACTGCAAGCCTAGGCTTACAATCAACGGCTCCAACTGTATCTCTATTTGTATTACTTTAAGTAAGGTATTAGCTTTGAAAAATAAGATTGTGTGTGAGTTTGTGGGTTTGAAAAAATTCCTAAATACTAGATTTTTTTTTTAAAGTTAAGAGAGGCTTTCTTTTTGGACTTTATTTGGTAAACACTGTGACTGGTAAGAAATCAAATTATTATCATTTTATATATTAAAAAAAAAGGAATTTCAAGCAGCTAACTGCCAAACAAACACAAACAATTTGTTTTTTAAACGTAACCCCATACCTACTAGGACCATGGATGGTGTGAAAGTGAAACCCGGGGCCCTGGGATGAAGGCAAAGAAGGAACAGGAGTGGATTTTTTGTCAGTAAAACTCTGACACACCCCTTTGCTCTCCCCAAGACAGGAAGAAGTCATAATACTAGTAATAACTCCTATCAACTAGACCTGGAAGACTTTTCAAAGGCCTTACAAATATTTGTCCCATGCGGAAACTGAACCCGCGACACGTAGTGCAGCAGTCAATCGCTCACTCACTGTGCCCACCATGCCGTTCGTTTAGAAAAAAAATATAAATATTACAAAGTTTTGAAAACTAAGAGAAAAGTTTTAATTGGTTTTCTTTTCAGACTTTATTTGGTAAATCACTTTGGCTGGTAAGAAATTAAATCAACATTAGACAATCAATGAGTCTAAACCAGCTTCTGCCTGCGGCAAGTAAAGAAAGTAGGTTTCTCGATACGAACTTTGGACCCACGTTTCATACCATTAGGGGGTGCATTTTGAAAAATCCTTTCTTAACTCAGTAAGCCCCAAGTGCATGCCGGCGTTCGCTCTCTCATTGCCTTTCTATTGTGTCTCTAATTACGGTATTCGAAAGGGTAATGCTCGCCTACATCATAAAAGGAAGCCTTATGCAAAATTTCACGTTCCTAATCCCAGTAATTTCGGCTGTGCGTTGATATGTCAGTCAGTCAATTTCTCCTTTTATATATGACTGCCCTGTTGGTCTAGTGGTTAGTGGCCTTGACTGCTATGCCAGAGGTCGTGGGTTCGATTCTCATCCAGGACAATTAATGTTTGTGTGATGAGCACGATCATTTGTTCTGTGTCTGGGTATTTATCTATAATATGTATTTATTTAGAAATATATAAGTATGTTTATCAGTTGTCTAGTATTCATAACACAAGCTCTGCTTAGCTTGAGACTAGATGGCGTTGTGTGATGGTTGTGGAATATTATATTATTATATATAGACTAGCTTCTGCCAATGGCTGCGCTCGCATAAAAGTAGATTTCTCCATACAAATTTTGGAACCTCTTTCCACCTCCTTAAAAGTTGAATTTCCAAAAATCTCTTTAGTGCTCGCCCCGTAGTTTTGGCTGTGCGTTGTTCCGCCAAAAGTCAGTCAGTTTCTTCTTTAATATATATAGATAAACCATTTACTTTTGAATTGTCAAGAAGTCAGTCGGAAAATTAGTTCCATTTCCAAAGCGCAAATCTCTATAAAAAAGAACGTGTACAACAATTCGAAAAGGTTAAGATCTAAAGGCAGATGAAGCCACTATCAAATATGTAGCGATGCTTATTAGACTTCCACAACTCAGTAGCTTGCATGATAACCTTTGACAAGACTGATCATCAGATCTTCAGGTCTTTGACTATCCGTAATGGTTGTCAAAATCTACAAATGACAGCCGGGACCACCAGCTTAGGGCCAACGTTGCGTTCAGCGGGTGCATGTGCGGGCGCCCACGTTGGGCTCCGTCACGTGACTATGCGCGTGTGGCGTATGCGGTGGTCTTAGTAGCGGAAACCGGATTATCACCGGCACAGTTTCGCTAGTTCTACTTTAACGGTGTGCATGTAGTCGTGTCGATGGGAAACTTTAATGTTTTATTACGTAACGGCACGGGCGCGGGGCGTGGCTGCCCGCGACAGATGCCTGCGTGCCGAGCCGCGACGGTGCACTTATGTATGAGGCCGCGCGGGCAACCGCGTAACGCAGCGTCGGGCTTTAAAATGTTTTCGTAAGATAAAGCCAATATGAATGTGAACGTACCTAAAAAAACCATTTTGTTTGATTTTTGAGGTGGAAAATCATCAAATGCCTTCTCCCTCTGGAGTGGAGTGAGAGTGGAATGTTATATTTTTACTAACCAAAACCCATCCGTTTCCTTCAGTTGCCTTTACAAACGTTTCTACAGCCCTAACCTAAAGCTTATATAATAAACGATTATTATTACTATTAACATTGAACTTGCACGCTCTTAAGTAAACTTGAACTGAAACTTTCAACTTCAAATACTAAAACAAATAATAAATAACTTCATATATAAAATTAAAATAGAAGAACTATTAGCGATGAAGTTACACCAACTTTGCAAATCTTGCAATTTCATTTTGGCTATTATCATAAATAGAAAACTAACTACTTGAAAACCTTCAAAAGAATATAATGAAGCAATCATGAAAGTTTTCGTCCTACCAACAGCTCGGATTCATAAACAAATTACGAAGCCATACAATAAAAGTTTTAAACAATTTTAATTCTAGCAAAATGAGTTTCTTAAAACATTAGCCGAACTTTAAAGTGTCTCACAATATTAGTAAAGTATGAAGTAAGGAGTTAAGCGCCCTCTGGTCGGATAAGTTTATAACTAATGTCATTTACTTGAAGACGGTGCCTTCAAATAAATAGAAAGAGAACTTCAATATAAATTTTAACAAGGATTCGATTATATTTCTTCTTCAAGATAGTGAAGAATTATTAACTTTTATTTATTGTTCAATAATATGTTGAGACTTTTCAGGAAGAATATAAGGACAATAAGGAATGTGGACGCATTTTTAGGGTTCCGTAACTGAAAAGGAAAAAAACGGAAGCCTTATAGGATCACTTTGATGTCCATCTGTCTGTCTGTCTGTCAAGACCCCGAGTTGAAATTAAAACCATATACTCAAGTCTGCGGTCCCTTGAAGCTTTGTTTTTTAGGTCGGAAAATCATCTAATGACATATCCAGCTCTTGGGTGGAGCGGGAGATAGTGTCAGACTTTTACTGACTAAAAACCCACTCCTTTTCCCTCGTTGCCTTCGTCCCAGGGCTCCGGGTTTCGTTTTCACACTACCCATGGCCCCAGTAAGCTTCGACCCTGCTGGGCCCCTACAATTAGCTGACGTCTCCCTGAGGCGCGCGTGGAACAATACGCGCTGTCGACGACTTGGGCGTGAAAAAATCAAATTTCTAGATTAAGGAAAAAAAAGATACATGTTTATGTCGCAAATAACAACAATATGTGTATTTCGACACTCAAGGGAATCAAAATTCATAGCCGTTCACCCAGAATACTGTTCTTTTTTTAAAATTTTTAGTGTTGTAAGTTAAATACCTGTGTTTTTATTCGCCGTAACCCATGTAGCAGAAAGTACAAAAATTCACGCAAAAAACGTAGCGGCAAAAGTGCTAATTCTACAATAAAATACACATTAATTTACAAAAAATATCCTACCAAGATCAGGTACTAACCTTATTCATGAGCTCAATAAAAGAACCCCAAAGGGATGCTTACTGAAGGCTGATACTCGCATCGGAAAGCGAACATTTTTCTCTAAACGACTAATGAAATGTAATTAATTTTTCTCTGCCCTCTAATTGATTAAAATAATCGCACTGGAGAATTGGGAGTTGGAATTTTCATTTGGCTTAAAGACTTGATTCTGTGAATCGACTTAATTTTATTATTTTAGGCTTTTGTAGCGAAAACTTGTTCTAAGACAAGAGATAACCAGAGATATTTTATTAATATTTGTTTTTGAAAATCGATTTCAGCTTAGGTTTTAAAGTAAAATAAATTTTTGTTAAAATTTGATTTTTATACCAAACCTTTAATAAATATAATCCATTTACAGTCTGAAAATACACTAATACACTTATTCGCTTATTATCGTAAAAAATATTTACTCGTATTTAATATATTTTAATTGTACACCGCACAAAAAATACACATAACGAATATTTATAAAGACAAGTGTACAACGGGCAGTCTTATGACACAGGGCAATCTCTTACAAAGTACATTTGGAAGAACTAAACGAAAGGAGACAAATTAAATGCCCATGTAGAAGAAAAAGCCACTTCACGAAATCAATTAGGTATTAAAAGACATTGCCTAGTGCCAAATCATCACACGGGTTTACGAGAAAACACCTTTTGTGGAAACTACTCACCTTGAAAGGCAAAGAGCATGACAACACCATATTGAATCTATTCCTTTTAAAAACACAATTGGGCATCGGCCCGCCCTAAGACATCGAAGGTTGACAAGGGTCAAACATCCCCGAGGCGCGAAGGGCTTCCGTAGAATGACGAATGAAGATACATGATATTATTTTTAAATTCACTGCATTGTTTTCTTAAGATATCGGCTATATTTCTTCTTTTTCATGTCGTCTTTTGCGAGATTTGTGGCTTAGTGTGTGATGTATGTTTTTCTAGTCTATTGAGTAAAGGTCTTGAAGCGGATTGGCCGTAGTGATGTAACTAGGACATGGCGACACAGTTTTGTATTTGTAACAGTCAGTGGATTTCAAGGAGAGGAGAGATAAAACGCATGCTACTAAAAGAGTTATGAGTATACATGTGGATGGGAGGAGAGGGAGAGGGAGGCCAGAGAAAGGATGGATGGATTGTGTGAACAGTGATATGAAAGAAAAGGAAGTTAGTGATAGTATGATGGTTGACAGGATAGAGTGGACGAAAAATACGTGTTGCACCGATCCCAAATAAGATGGGACAAGGGCAGGAAGATGATAATGAGTGGATTTCAAGGGGAATAAATCGAGCGTGCACAAAAGTTAACACAGAACAAATAAATTTGATATAAAGTCCCTATATACCATTCGAAAGCTTATAATAGACGGAATCTGGAACTACTATAAATAACATAAGTGGAAAAATAAGGGCACATAGGGAAAGGATTTCCCTTACGGAAAATATACCTAAAGGTTTGTTATATGATGTACACAACCGTGCATGACGCGAAAATATCAAGATCCGATAAAAAATCATCTACTCCAATAAATACTAATCCAAGAAACGTGAAGGATCATATTATTCTCGGTAGCTATACTTTTTCTGCCACGTATCAAAGTGCAGTGAGCTGAAACTAGGCTAAGCCGATATCTTGTAACCAATTTAAATATCGATAGCTCATCAGTTATGGTCCCGTCACTAATTATGCAGTGGAGCGAAGCTTCTACTTCAGGCTTTGTTGATTAATGTGACTTTTAGTAGAAGGCAAGAGTATATTTAAGCAAAGTTGTAAAACATAATAAAATCTTTGTGTTATGAGATGAAAACCGTATGATATTTAAAAAAAAAACAGTTTTTTTTTTCTTTTGAATTAGGTGCATTAGATTTACACAGCCATTTAGTTTTGACACAACATTCAGAAATATGACAATAAAGTTTTTTTTTAATAAGTTTTGTAAATAGGTATAGTTTTTTTTGCAGTGATACAATCGTTGATGGTGAAGTGCACTAGTTTATTATGAGCCTATTTACTCTAGCCTTGAAGACACCTTAATTATAATAAGGTGGGATATACATAGTAGTACATACCTTTCTTTTTCTTATTGTGTAATTTTAGTTTATACGATTGTGTGAGGTACAAAACATTTTTCTTTCTTTCTAGTCTTCGCTAGGGAATCGCAAGCCTCCACAAGCGCTTTGTATTTCAAAGTTGAGATTCATAGCTCAATGACAATACTTTCTTCAAAAAGGAGTCGGGTTCAAGAAATAGAGAATGAATAAAATGGACTCACCTGTCACTAATGCTAGCCGGCAATATACTATCGATATAAATAGCATTGCACGTCCCAACTCTCTGATACGTGTCTGATCCAGAACTGTAAACATCCTCAGAAGAACATCGCTGGTTAGTCAGGAACAACCCCAAGTCCTCATTGCAAGGTCGCTCTATTTCTATGAGGAGTGGACCGGTTGCTAGCTTCACTGATTCCATGATGGACACGTCGTATTCTATCGTTAAACTGGTGACTTGGGGGCAGTTCTGGAGGATGTTGTGGACTTCTGATAGGGTTTTGTTGGTTAGGGAGACCTGGGAAAAAAGTTTGTTTTTAGTTTTTAGCATCGAGCACTTTTGTGTAAAAGGTGAAGTCTACTTCTCAACTGATTCTATAAAAATAAAAATTTTGTCATTGCCGTGTTGAAATGGGCATTCTTCAAAAGATATTTTAAAATTCAATATTATTTTTTATTTAAATAAAATTATCTAAAACTTTTTCGGCTATGGCTTTAATGAATAAAACAAGCCTTATAACGTATTAGAAAAAAAACACTGTGGTCCATAGAGTTGAGACAATATGTTTAAAAATTTCAAAGAAAACTTACGTGATCAACTTTCAACAGTCTATCCCCAGGTTTTATCCTAGAAGTATTATACGCAGCGCCACCAGGTCTCACGTGCGTCACCACCAGCGGCTGAGCGTCTAAGGATCGGCTGTTCAGTACCAGGTCTGCACTTGGAGCCGAGTTTTCCGGAAGACCACCTCTGATGGTGATACCAAGTGAACCATTGATTTTTTCGACAGGAACCTCTGCTAGCTTCGTCGTGATGTACAATGAATTTTGGGAAGCTGAAACAAAAGATGGTCGTATAAGTTTTTACTGTACTTCCATTAAAACGAATGGCAGCCTAACCAACTGTGGTCATTTGCGGTTCGCTGGATACGTACGGAAAATAAAAGGAGTGAAATGTTACCGCGATATAATTCGTGCTGTAGTTACTGGTGTGGACTACTTTTGGGACCATGGACTGTATTTATTTCTGACACAAGACTTATTGGTCAGTTTTTAGGGTTGCGTACCTCAAAAGGAAAAAACGGAACCCTTATAAGATCACTTTGTTGTCCGTCCGTCTGTATATCTGTCAATGTCCTTTATCTCAAAAACGCATGGAGGTATTGAGTGTAAATGAAAGTCATATTCTCAGGTCTGTGGTCCCTTGAAGTTGGAAAATAATCCAACTTCTAAGTCAACGAATAACCGGATCGGTTATGTCGCAAAAAACGTATATTTCGATACATTCAAAGGAATCAAAATTCATAGGGTAGGTACTTCCCGTTGACCCAGAATCCTGAAATTTGGCATAAAACAAGGTCTTATAGCACAAGTATAGGAATACATCTGAGTACAGTAAATTTGTCGATACCTACGTCACAAAAATAATACTTTTTTACAATTCGGAAAAATCTTCGAGACTCCATTCGGAAATTTTAGTTTGAAAATTCACAATACTATCAAATTTTTAAAAAATCTGAGCAAACTCAAAACATTGGTCCAGTTGCTTCACTGTCACCCGATAAAAACGTTTTATATTTCAGAATTAAAAAAGTGTTCAAAAAAAAAAAATCGATTCAAAATTATTATTGTGCACACCTACCACAGTGTTGTCTTTGACTGGTAGATAATGCCTTGTTGCATTAAGTCCGCCTATGCACCACTACTGTACATGAAGTTTAAACAAAGAAATTTATAAAACGAAAAATGTAGAGGACTAAAATGGGTGTCAGTTGTCATGCTGAGCAGTTTATGACAACTAAGGAAACTAGCGGACGAATTGAGAGAAAGGATGAGCGCCATGGTCTATTTCTGTGTCCATCCGCGCCGCTCATCGGAAGTTCTTGCTCAATGTGACAGGTGCTTCTATTTATAGTCCTTCTTGGGATGTTAGAATTTATTTTAATTACACGCTCTATAGATAGGTTCATTTGATCCAAGCATTGATGAAGTGGCGCCTGCTCGTTGCCGTCGAAACTTGAAGACTAATTAGTGAGAATTGGTTATTGTGGTTTTCAATTTGGGAGGAATTTAGACGGGAATTGAAGAAGGATTTAAATTGGACAGATACTGTTGTACTACCAATTCAGACATCAAAATAAATTCAATGTTAAAGTCGAAAGAAAATAACGATGATGACTACTTTTAGATTTTTTTTTTAAGCGAAGGAATACTGGGGTTTTCGTCCGTGAAATTCTGACACTCCATTTTGCTGTACTCCAAGTGGGAGAAGGTATTTGATGATTTTCCATCTCAAAAAAGGGTTGCATTGGCATATTTACTGGTAAACATTATAGGTACTCAACGGATTTTTGGCAAGAGATGTTAGTGAGGCCTCATCATCATCATCATGATTTTTTCAGCTGAAAGACGTCCACTGTTGGATGTAGGCCTCACCCAAGTTTTACCACAATGAACGGTCCTGTGTGTTTCGTATCCATCGGATTCCCGAACCTTACCACCTTTAGAACCTTTACCAGGTCAACGGTCCACCTTGTAGGAGGCCTTCTAACTTTGCATCCTCCGGTACCACTCCAGAACCAGTCGCCACTCAGAACCTTTCGGCCCCAACGGCCATCTGTTTTGCGAGCAATGTGCCCTGCCCATTGCCACTTTAGTTTGGCGATTCTTCGTGCTATGTTGGCAACCTTAGTTCTCCTGTGGATATCTTTATTCCTAATGCAATCACGCAAGAAAACTCCAAGCATAGCCTTTTCCAGTGCCCTTAGGGTGACTTTAAGCCTAGTGAGGCCTATATGCAACAATTAAGCGGTCGAGGAAAAATAAAGCTTTTTGCTTATCAAACATTGCTAACAAATGCTAATTGAAGACTCGGTTTTTCTTAAGATTTCGCCTTAGGCTTCTTCGATTGGTCATGCTGTCATATCCTACCGAGACATCGATTTACTAGGTCTAAAATATATAACTTTTAAAAAATTAATATAAATATGAATATAATTTCAAACCGCAATAAGTGTTTTCAAAAACAAAGATTAATTCTAAAATAATCCAGACTTAGAAGTTTAAGCAGTATTAATGATCACGAGAACTAAAAGAGGTGTGTCAGTAGCAAAATGAATTGTCCCCTTGTCTTGTGCGAAATGATATATGATTGCTAAAGTTTCATTTATCATGTTGTAGTTTCAATCAGCTTTGTATTTCAATACAAATATTAAATCGCTTAGTTTTGATATTTGTGTTAAAATTTATCTATGTATAGTATCATCAAAATAAGTTGGTCACTCTGAAGTTCGCGTTCCGAACTATCGCATACACATGAATAAATACGCAATATGCATTCGCCGTATTATGATTCTTAAAAAGAATCACTGCGCAGTCAATTGTTCGAAGTTCGGAGCGGTCGACCGTATTGTACTATATTTTAAATATTGGATTACCATATATTTAAAAAAAACGGCTGAGTTTATGTTTAAAACGTGACAAGTTCATTATTTTTTCTTTGTTGAGAGAGTACTGTGTGATCTTATCGATTTATAATAAACAAAAAATCAGTTGACAGTGTCGGTGTGTTATTTTTAATAATATATGTCCTGTATTTTTCGTTCATGCAGTGCACAATAAAGAAAATAATAACTAAATAAATAAAAAGCTGTCCGCACTAAACAAATGAACTACGGGTAGTGTGAAAGCGAAACCCGGGGCCCCGGGATGAAGGCAAAGAAGGAATAAGAGTAGGTTTTTAGTCAGTAAAAGTCTGACACTATTTCCCGCCCCGCCCAAGAGCGCGATTTGTCATAAGATGATTTTCCCACCAAAAAAAAAAGCTAAACAAATGAAAGTTTGAAATAATTCACTTCGGGTGCAGTTGATAGAAATTATTATAGTTTGGTCATAGACTTGACACCGTTAACGGTATTATTAGACTGCTTAAAGTGATTGGTGTCTAACTTTTTAATTGTTTTTTTTTTGCGTTCGTGTTTCTTAAGCAATGAACTTAGTTATTTCCTACATATTAAAGAATACTTTTAAAATGATCTCTTGAATGAATATGTTTTTTTTTTGTGACATAAAAGGCCCCATCCTTTATTTTGATGCCCTACTTTACAAAAAAAAAATTGGTAGGAAATCCGCCATTTTTTATACTGTACTGTCACTCTCACAACTAAGAAGAACCCACCGAAACCTTTAAAGCTAAAATACAACAAACAGTTTAGTCTCTAGGGCGTGCCAAAGAAATATACATACATGTATTATTTAGGTACGAATACGTTCGAAAAATTTAGCCCTCCTTTTGGCGCACTCGGGTAAAAATAAAGAATTCATCAAAACTATTATGAACTACAGTCATAATTTTAAAGATCATCATCTTCCTGCCCTTGTCCCATCTTATTTGGGGTCGGCGCAATACGTTTTTTTCTTCCATTCTATCCTGTCAACCGTCATACTATCACTAACTTCCTTTTCTTTCATATCAATTTTAAAGATATCACAAAAATATATCAAGAACTTCAAACCGTTACCCAAATTGGTTGATAGATTAATTAAAACTCAAAACATATTATAATTTAATTAATTATAAACAATACTATAAGTATTCCCACGATTCCATCGGACATATTATTATTTATGGGTTAGTATTTCTCAGAACCCGGGGGGTCTTGGACCTTTGGAAGGCGTACGAGGAGCCCAAATCAACTCGCAGAGGCCCTTTAGACACTTTTAATAGAACGTGGTACCAACCGATGATCATCCCTGTACGTGCTAAGCTAATCAAGTGCACCTAAGGACAACCCCTAGTTAATGAAAAACTATTGCGACATATGGAAAACAAAGACAATAGGGCTATGGTTTTTTAAGACTATAGCCTCTGCCTGAACAATGTTATTAATATCCATCGATAAAAAGGCAGGGGGTGACTGGCACACTCAACAAATGGGCCCCCAAAAATGGTCGCTAGCACGAAGTGACGTAGCAACTAGAGGGCAACATATCCTGATGTGCTTGAGGAGTGGAGGGGTATACCACGGCTATCAGAACAATCCCGGAAGTACGGTCAAGATCCCTACCACCACCTTATAGGATTATACATCCTTCTACCGAGCACATTTGCTCTTGCGAATCTCCACTCAAGTCAGCCAATAAAGGCAAGAGAGAGGTGGGAGCTCTGTTCCTCGTCATTGTTCACTACGGCCGGCCAATAAAGGCAAGCCGCAGATGAGGAACAAGATTTCTCCCGGGAAATTGGGTCCGTGAGGTCGCTAATGCCCATCAGTTCCCAAAAAAACTGCCCTGCGGATTATATCTCTTTTAGTTTGGTCCCTCACCCTAGGCATGTTACGGCAAAGACTACTTAGAGTTTTTTGGAGCACGGAAGCTCTACCACGACGTCAACGTAGAGAGACGGAGATGGTGTTATAATTATTATTATTATCAATATTATCTGTACAGACAAAATTAAATTTGACTATTCCAAGAATGTTGTATCAGAAAGCCAAATTTCCTAGCAATAATATTGAGACAGCCATCCTAATTCAATATTGAACACAATATAATACCACGAATTACTTCGATAAAGTCCTGATACTAAACTCATTAGTAGTCTGTTCAAATTATTGAGAAAGCACTTAAAATTAATATTTTGATGTTAATTTCTTTATCTACAGTGTCTGCAGGCTTTTTTAGGGTAGAAAATTATCCAACGAATTCTCTCGCTCAAGGGCGTGTCTGAATTTTGCTGGCTAAAATCTACTCTTAAGTTATTTCTTGGCTTTGCTTTCCAGAATCCCGGGTTTACGTTTTGAAAGTCACCCCATGGCCCCATTAGACCTAGCCTTGCTGAGCTCCTACAGTCTTACTGACATCTTTTTGAGGCGCTTCTTCCATGCGAATCAGGTGCAGGAACCTCCCGAACTTATCATGTCCGTTAAGGACCTGTGTCATGTGAAAGGTCAAGATACCCTGATGTCTTTCCAACCACTACTCAAAAAGGAAAAACAATTTACCACTATGATTATGGCGTGCCCCAATCTCGGCAAGCTGGCAATGGATTTAAGGAACTTGGAACTTTTGTGATTGTAGAAATAATAATTTCACTGTAATCCCTCAATGATCCAATATTATTAGTTATAAGTTTAAATGCCTGACCAAGGGCCAATACTATGAGTCATTCTTGCAGAGATAGCTGTTGTCGAATTCCAAAATTAATGATATTGATATTAATGATACCATGACCACGCAGCGAATACTAGTTTCTTGAAGGAATTTTTTCAACTTTACAAAAATTATTAGATACGAGTTGACGTTCTTATAAAAAAATATTTTGAAGATCTTTCCGGGAGTGGCAGCGGCCTCCTTCAACGAAGCAGTAATGCTAGCAAAGAAGGCGGCCGCACGCGTGAGGCAACGGTCCTCACGCCCCAAGCGCCACCGGGATTCCGATCCCAATTTCCGGCCACCGTAGGCGCGGGCTTGTGGACGGCGAGCAATGGGTAGCTTGCCGTCCGACCATCCGGTAACTGTCTGGACCACACGGCAGGTACTGTTCCACGTGCACCTCAAGGAGATGTCAGCAAACCGTAGGGGACCAGCAGTGACAAAGCCTACTGGGGCCAAGGGTCTGATTCCGAAAGGAAGACTCGGCCCTGGTACGAGAGTCAACGAAGGAACAGGAGTGGGTTTTTAGTCAGTAAAAGTCTGACACTATCTCCCGCTCCGCCTAAGAGCTGGGGATGTCATAAGATGATTTTCCCACCGAAAAAAGGTTTCTCTTTAGATTTGATTTGATATACTTATTTGGTAGTAATCCTAGATACAATATTTCATAGTTCAATGATCAACGTAATCATATCGAATTTTCGGAGTAGTTTATTTACTTTAGAGATGATATATTCTGAAAATTCGATTATAGTTAGTAACGTTAGAAGGATTCAATCAAGTTTCCTATTTATTCTCTTGTCTATTATTCTCTGGTTATTACACGTCACATCACATTATTTACATCAAAATTACTTTACGATCAGATTTTTTGTTTACCCGCATTTAGGAAAGAAAAGGTCATTTAAGATAAGTGGGAGTGGTTCAACTTCTTTCAGAGTCCAATCATTACTGGAGAACGCTATTTGCGTTCTGTTTCATATATTCTGGACTAACACTCTATGACTGATCTGTTGGTCTAGTCGTTAGTGGCCCTGACTGCTATGCCGGAGGTCGTGGGTTTGATTCCCACTCACGACAAATGTTTTTGTGATGAGCATGATCATTTCTTCTGTGTCTTGGTGTAATTTATTTATAATATTCATGTATTTAGAAATATATAAGTATGTTTATTAGTTGTCTAGTACTCATAACACAAGATCTGCTTAGCTTGGGACTAGACGGTGTTGTGTGATAGTTGTGAAAAATTAATTATTTCATGACGGTAATTGTGCGTTCGGAAAACATGTTATGCTGGCCAAGTTACATTTTTTTAAATGTTGTCCCCACACTAAGAATTACTCCTTATATTGGAGGTTCATTCTCAAATATTCAAACTCACATACAAAAGACACACAGACCAACAAACAACTATCTGAAGATCATACAAATATTTGTTCCACGCGGAAATGGAGCTCGCAACTTGTAGCATCCAGTCGGTCAAGATTTGTAACCACAATAGCTAACATATTTATATTTCATGAATTTTGCGTAAAATATTTGACAGCAGTGGTGGCCGAGTGATAACGGCTTCGACTTACGAATTGTAGGTCGGGGGTTCAAACCCAGCCAGGCGCATTACTTTGTGTAATTTATTTCACCACCACTGCTCTCAAAACGGTGAAGGAAAACATCGTGAGGAAACCGGCATGTCCCAGAAACAAAAATTTGAAGACATATGACATTCACCAACCCGCACTAGGCCCGCGTGGTGGATTACGACCCATTCCCTCTCCTAGAGAGGAGGCCTGAGTCCCAGCAGTGGGAATATTATAAGGCTTTTGCTAGCGTCAAATTTCGTGTAAAATCTTAGTCTGTTAAAATAGCTAGGAAGTTAGTTCACAACTCACCATAGTTAGGCATATAATATTCCACCTCCAACGAGGCTCGTTCCTCCACATTATCGAGGAGTCGCAGCACCTCATCGTTTGTCAACCTTGCCGTGGAGATGCCGTTGACACTGCAGATCCTGTCTCCCGGGGCCAGCCGGTCCGACTCGAGGGCCACCGAGTCTTTTGTGAAGCCCACTATTGAAGGTACTATGCCGGGTTCCGAACGACCTGCGGACAACGAAAGAAAGATAGTGAAAAATCTGGTGAAGTATTGTGTTTTTAAAATAACAACATCCATCCTGAGTAGTACAAATCAGACAAAGATAAAAAAAGTAATAGCCATTATGATTTTGCAGATGGTTTTTAGAAAAATGATTTACTTTTCAAAATTTAGGATATAAATCTGGCGTTAGAAAATTTATTTATAGATTAATTGCAGCACTATTTCTTTTAATAGTGACACAGGAGAAAGAAAAAAACAAATACGTTTATTGGCAATACAAAAATAAAAACACCTTAAAATTAAACAAAAAGTACACTGACAAAAAACCTCAGCTCAGCATAATACTAAATTGTAACACAATATCACCACGAGAGGAAAAGAAAAATATCTAATGAATTCGTAAACGTTCATTTATTTATTTTGAATGTACAAGAAGCAGAAAAGTTATTTTCATAGACCTGAAACCACGACTGAAAACAGCTTTTAATTCAATCAGTACATAAAGCAAGTAGGTACTAGGCTTGAAAAAACCTAGCACGTATTACACTAAAAAGTTAGTAAAAACGAAAACCTAGTCAGCCTAAAGACGTGTACAACCTACCCCACAAGTCCCGAAACGTCCCATAGTAACATACTAACAATGATGCTAAACTTGAAAGTGCTACTGTATGGGCTGGCCGTGCTAACTGAGTCATAAACATCTTGCTGCTTGAACCTTCATAAAAGGATCAAATTGCTCATAAATATGAAATGGTACTTTCTACAACCGGCTATTCTTCACCATAGACGTAGAGAACGGGACCAAGTGTGCCCTTTCTGGCCGTCAAGTGAATGTGGTCAGAAAAATGTAGGAGAGACAACACGATCGTGCGATCAGTGGGGAATCATCAAATGACTTTTCCCACTCTGAGTGGAGCGAGAGGGAGTTCTTGTTTTAGACTTTTACTGTCTAACGCCTCCAGCATAACTTTATTGACCTTTGCGTATGCCACGGTAAATCTTTCAGGCAATACCGCAGCCCTGGAAGGTGTTATCATTTTCTGGAGTACCGATTAGTTTATGTCACAGGCTGTCAGTTTTATCTTCGTCAATAAGGAATACCAATATAGACAGATGGTACAATCGTGTTGTCTCTTTCTAGAGATTAGTAAATTTTGTAACGATGTTTATCGGTCCAGTTCTTTATCTTATTTTGTAAGAGCTTAGATAATAATAATAATAATTTATTGGCCCGCCACTGGGCCATAGTAAACACTGACCAGGAACAGAGCTCCCACTTTTCTCTTGCCTTTATTGACTGATTTGAGAGTGGAGATTCGCAAGAGAAAAAATGCTTGGAAGAAGGATGTAATCCAGTAAGGGGCTGGTAGGGATCTTGATCGTACTTTCGGGATTGTCCTGTGCTTTGAGTGCGATTTGTTTTTACACTAACGCGATCGAAACGCTTACTGCGTTTAGCCATCTGGTTGGTTAAAAGATTGAAGTGAGCCAATCGGAACGCTGAATGTCATAAACGTGTCGATCGCGTTAACATAACATAACGCACTCTGATAGCTGTGGTATACCTACTGCATTCTCTATGTCTATGTTCAGTACCGTATGTAGTGCGATGTAAAATTCCTAGTTTTTGTGAAGTGGAGGCACCCGTTTTTAGTGTCCAAACTTTATAGAGCATCCCATTTTGTTGGGTATTGTTTTTTATGTTGACTATTTCAGAGTGTTTCGGTTTTTTCCGATATTATGTTAGAACGGTTATCGTGTGGAAATTGGTAGATCGGAGTTTTTAGGTCATGAGTGATACAAAAATAACTTTTGAAAAAATAAGTAAAATGACTGACGTTGCTGGAAAAACTAGAACAGAACAAAAAGAAAAGCCGCAGTCACACTTCATTAAAGTGTTTCGGTTGGTACCTATAACGTGTGAATGCGGCTTTTCCTTTTGTTCTGTTTTTGTTTTTCCAATTACCTTGTTTATTTCAACATCCTGAAAATCTTGTTTCATACTTTTACAGCGTCGTTTTTTTTTGTGTAAAGCGAAACCTTGTGTTTTTTAATGTGTTTGTTACTCATTCATGTTCATGCATGGATTTGTATGAAATATGGCACAGGGGTAGACCATGTCCTAAGCTCCAGAATGCAACGGATAATTGCAACAGTTACCACAGCTCTAGAACGCAACGGACAATTGGAAGAGCTACCACAGCTCTGGAACGCAACGGACAATTGGAACAGTTACCACAGCTCTGGAACGCAACGGACAATTGGAACGGTTACCACAGCTCTGGAACGCAACGAACAATTGGAACAGTTACCACAGCTCTGGAACGCAACGGACAATTGGAACAGTTACCACAGCTCTGGAACGCAACGGACCATTGGAACAGTTACCACAGCTCTGGAACGCAACGGACAATTGGAACAGTTACCACAACTCTGGAACGCAAAGAACAATTGGAACAGTTACCACAGCTCTGGAATGCAACGGAAATTTGAAAGAGTTACCACAGCCCTGGAATGCAACGGACAATTGAAAGAGTTACCACAGCCCTGGAATGCAACGGACAATTGAATTGTTATTTGGCCTTGTAATATTCCTACTGCTGAGACACAGGCTTTTTCTCTAAGAGAGGGAATGAGCCGTAAGGCGCAGTGCAAATTGGTGGATGTCACATGCCTTCGATATTTTGGTTCTAAGACATGCCGGTTTCCTCACGATGTTTTCCTTCACCGTTTTGAGAGCAGTGGTGATAAAATAAATTACACAAAGAAATGCACCGGGCTAGGGTTAAATCCTGTGCCTCTCTCTGTGCCTTTGTGGTGCCTCAGTGGTTACTGCCCCGACTAACAGACTATATGAAAATTATATTATAAAACTTCTAATAAAATATTTGAAATAAAAATAGATGAGGCGACAGTCTAAATGTCGCACCCACATCAAGGGCCTTATATTCCCTAAGATATAAAACTATAACTTTATATCGATTTGTTTTCACATAGCCTCTATCCTACGCTCCGGGAATATGAATTTAGGTTTTGGAAACTTATAATGTCAAACATTTTCATGTTTGTTTTGAACAAGTTTAGGTGTAGTAACAAATATATTATACAAATATAGTAGAGGAGTGGTGGCCGAGTGGCAATGGCCCCGACTTACGAATTGTTGATCGCGGGTTCAAATCTAGCCAGGCGCATTACTTTGTGTAATTTATTTCATCACACTCAAAACGGTGAAGGAATACATCGTGAAGAAACCGGCATGTCCTAGAACCAAAAATTTGAAGAAATTTGACATTCACCAACGCGCACTGGGCTCGCGTGATGAATTACGATCCAAGTCCCAACAGTGGGAAATTTAAAAGGCTTATTATGCTTATGCTTAACCAATACTGATTCTTAACAAACAGAACAAAACCAGTTAATGATTCTGAACAAACTATATTCAGGTTTCACATAAACTAAAAATAATGTTGTACAAAACTAGCTTCTGTCAGCGGTTTCTTTCAGAAAGGGTAACGAAATTGTTCTATATGGTATTCCAGGATATATTCTACCCGTGTGCTAAATTTCATCCAAATCCGTCCAGCCGTTTGAGCAAAAGAAATAAAACTAGTACTTCCTTCCCAACACCATCCTTCCTTTCCTTCTACCTTCCTTTTTTTTCTTTTCTTCTTGAACTTTCTCAAAGCACTCAAGTCAGAGCACCGGCAAAAAGGTCAAATGCATCCCATGCAGCCCATCTTATTAGATGGGCTGTCGGACGCAGCTTGTGCCAAGCTGTCCACTACGAAAGACCGCACAGTTCCGAGATGTGTTGTATGCGGTTACAACCCTGAACAGTGTGAAAATAATGAAGACAGTGGTATTCAACGTAAACTACAGACGATTTTACACGTAGCCATACATGTTTTTAATAAAACACTTATATTATTTTACATTTTCCTTATAGGTTGTGTTTGGTGTACACTGTGCACAGTCACGAGCAATAAGATTAAAAATCTGTCGGAATTAGGTAGAGTAATTCATGTACTTGCATCGAAATGTTAATATGATTCTTCCTGGGATTTCTAATAAAAATTCTCGTGTGGTCAACCATATCACAAATAAGTAATAATAAAAACCTCTGGGATGATCTTTGTATTTTGAAGATCTTTCCACTACCAAAGATCTTCAGTAAAAATAGGTACATAAAAACAAAAATACATATTTTAATAAAAAATTACATTTCCACGGATTTTTATTACTCTTCATAAATATTAAATTTAATGGCGATGTAGATTACATTGACGAATTTTCATTAAAGCCTCGCATAATCAGCTAATAACAAATTCAGATTGCGTCACAACCGACCCCAGTACAAAGCGAACTTTGATGACCCAGTATTATTTTGTGCAGATTTATCTAGGGACCGTAACCACAGCAATACATGCGGACAAAATATGTGGAATATAAATTATAATTTCCGCCGTTCCACAGGAAACGGGGAAGCACAGACCAGAACGTTGAACACGGTGAATTGTATCTATTGGATCCGCCATTTGTGTTTCGTTTTTATTGATGTCTTTTAATAGAAGTAATGTTATGTTCGTAGGAAGGGAGAAATCTTTGGTGTAATGTATGATTATGTTGGGGTTATTGTTATGTTTTTTTTTTCAGATTAATAACTAGTTTATAATTCCTTATCAATACAATACTGTAGTCTACTTCATTAGTACTATACTAGGATCCCAAAGCGATCTGACATGAACTTAGTGTCTCATGTGCTTTGAATACCTGTGTGCTTGTGGAGATCTCCCTTGGGTTCCCTGGGCAGATACCAGGTGAGAAAGGGACTTAAAAAAAGAGTTATTTAACTTAGATTTGTATGGCTGATTTTTATATATGTTTTGTAAAATATTATTCTAAAGTGACCTTTTAATGATGATGAAATGTTTCTTACGTACTACTTTTAATGATGATGAAATGTTTGCACGTTTTAAAGATTGTGAGGGCCGGATAACCGGTCATCACAATACTGAAAGTCATTGAGTCCTCCTTTAATAAACGAAAATGCGGGGCGATGTAGTATTATTCAGAATTTTTTATGACTTGATTCCGCCATCTCATTTCTACCATCGGACAACCCGACGTACTGCGAGTATTCACCCTGTACGTTGTTGAAACCTCTACGACTAAGGACTAAGCGTTTCAACTCGTCGTTTATACCGCGTACATCGAATGATTGGAACAATTTGCCTGATGAGGTCTTCCCATCCGATTATAATTTGGGTGTCTTCAAGACTAGAGTGAATAGGCTTTTATTAAACTAGTGCGCCTCACTATCAACGATTGCATCACGGCTTACTTATCAGGTGAGATCGCAGTTAAGCACTAGTCCATATATTTTTTTTTAATTATATCAAATAAAAATTGAAAACCGTTTAGTTTCTGGGTTCCAATAAAATCTTGATTCTGTTGTAGCAAAATTATTTATGTTGTCGACCATTTTCACTAAATCCCTAAACGAAACATTAATTCTCGTTCAACTCTAAAATCCAACTTAATTGCTATTTGATAAACGCCCGTTTCAGGTTTGCCTTTAAAGTTATCGCATTTTGCTGAAGTACATAATCCCAGTTAAGTTTGTGCTAACTACGCTAACTTATCTTTATTTCAAAGTTATTTTTGCGGAGCTTAAACGTTAAGCTAAGATTTTAAACATTTATTTAGGTACGTTTTAATAGTGTTAAGTTGAGTTTGCAATTTTATAATTATCAAGATATTTATAATAGTTTTGGTTAATATTTACTTAAAACATACCCGACATTTTAGCTGTTAGTTACAACGAATGACGGCCTACTATCCAGCGTCTCGCCTCGCCTCACCTCGTGGCCAGGGTGCAGGGCCTCAAGTCTGCTATTACAATAGTGCCAGAATGGTCTATCATTGTCTTCATAATTGTTGATTTTGACAAGTATGGTAATCTACTCATATAATGGCGTCATTATGACTTTATAATGGTCAGTCACTGACACTCCATTGAAAGAAATGGCGTAGAATGGTAATCTCGTACATAATAACAAATGAATGTCTGATGTATATAGCGGTAAACTGCAAAAATTTTGATAGTTCCTTTGATCAGTGTCCTACCATTAGAACGTTGTGCAGGCATTGCTTATAATTTGTTACGAGACAGCTCGATATTGTCATTCTACCACATTTCTATTACGAGATCAATGACCGACCAATGATCGACCATTATGAATTTAGCAGACTACGAACTTTGAGCAAAATGACAATGGGATCGTGTTGGAATGACGAATTTGTAAAAATAACAGACTTGGGCCCCAGTACGCTATGTGGCTCAAGCTGCCTGGTGTATTTTGAAGCGTCTTTGAAGCTACTCGTCCATAGACAATAAGTAGTTAAACAAACCACTTATCGATTACTATCAGTTTCAAGGAAATAATAAAAAATCACAAGTTTTGGAGGGGATAGTAAAATGAAAAAAAATATGCATTATTCTTTTATTATTGAAATGTTTATGCTGATTTATTCGTGTACAATTATTGATTTTATTTCTCACTATTTTTTAGAATACTGCTCGGTTTGCGTACGTACATATTTTTTTTTTATGATGATAATAATTCGCTACTATTATAATTATTTACAAAAAAGAAAAAAAAACAGCTCTGGAACTCGTAGAAGACTTAAAATTATTTGCGGTTCAATACTTTAACAATCCTGTTAAAAATAAGCATTAATTGTTTTCTGCGGCCTACCCAAATGTCCTTTCCTTGATATTGTTCGTCAAATCGTTGAGCTTTTTAGTAGTACTGAGTTGAGCTCTACGAATACTAGCAAATGCTTGCACTGACTAGATAAGTCCACTCAAATTTGTAGGGTTCTTTCCGCAAAAAACCATTTCAGACACCAACCTTCATGGTTCTCATGTGATTTGACCATTACATATTTGCTGTGTGGGCTTTAAAAGACACTTTGACCTCTGAGTTTATTTCGGTGTTTCTTCTCAAGGTAGTCAGCTAGGAAACACCGGCCTCATATATTTTAAACTGCCGAAAAAATTAACGTGTAAAAGTGTTTTTCAAAACCTATTTGCAAAATAAATATAATTTTTCATTATTATTATTTTATCAAAAAGGTACAGTTTTTCAGGTATGTTCCACTATATATCTATCTTTTCACCACTTCGGCAGTCCTCGGCAGACATCGGCAGTATTCGGGATTACACCAGAATTTTCGACATCAACGAGTAAGGTATTTATTTTGGACAACATCAACAGAAGCTGTATTTATTTACCTCTACAGCTGAACAAAAATATTTACGATGAGTATCTCATATATTTATCAGGATCTTGTTTCATGAAAAGGCATATTAAATTTTGAAAGGTTAATAAAATAAGTTGCTTGCATTTGTGAGTTTTATTTAAAGTATTCATGTTAATTTAATGTTGAAAAAAAAAAGTGACGAATTCAGATTTAAGGGAGAATTGCCAGTTTTTTTTACATTAAGTGTCCATGGAGTTTCTTGCACGTTCTTCTCCTTAGAGATCTACGCTTTTGAAAGTGCAATTTAGCTTCACTTTTTTGACTGATCGAATTTTTGGCAATTCAAATGTGCCTGAAAATGGTTTATTTGAAATAAATCGTTTTAGATTTGACTTTATCCCTAGAAAAAAAATATTACAAAATTAACACTCCTCACTCCATCTAGAGCAGAAGGATTTCTTTAATGATTTCCCAATTAAAAAAAAAAGAACCTGTGTACCCTTAAGGGTTTATTTACTTCACGATGGATTTGTTGACAGCCTTTACATCTCACACTACCCCTGACCAAATTACCGTATAAATACACCCATAAAACAACTATTTTAATGGTAAAACCATTCAGAACATCTCCTTAATCCGTTTGAATTGTAACAAAATTTCCTCCGATTCCTTACGGGGTAATAAAATATATTCAAAGCAAAATTACTAACAACCGGAACTCACATCAGCATACGACTACAGTTTATTCGTGTAACATGCAGTTTGCGGTTTCAACGACTCACTTCTGTCCCTAACAGAGCCGTTTGAATCTCGTCCAAAGCTGGCTATGCACGTAATGGCATAGTATTATCGGTTTCATGTACGATCACAACAAGCAATGTACGATTGCAACAACGATTTTAACTTTGGATGCGGTTGTACATGGATTACGTTGAGATATCGTTTGAAATGGAATTTCTGATTTAACTTTAATGTGTAAAGTCTATCGTTTTGGTCGTTTGTTAAATGGCGCCGTTTAGTAAAAATAACATAAAATAAGCCAATAAACCAATAAAATAAGCAAAATTATTATTATTTATTATAATAATAATTTTGCTTATTTTATTGGTTTGTTGCTTATAAGGATCACTGACTGCTAAGCCACAGTGACATTCACCTGGTTTAGGAGTCAGGGCGTTAAAAAAGGCTTTATATATATTTATATATTTCAAGTTTGACTTCCATAAAAAAAAAAAATCAATACACAATAGTTATTTTCAAAATTAAAAACAATGACAATCACAAAAAAATAATTAATTAAATCCTGGGCTGCTAACTACGTGGCTGATTAAGCTGTGATAATTACAAATTTCATAAAAAATCTATTTATTTATTTTTTTATTCTTATTAAAAAACTTTGAAAAATAATTATTAAAAGATTTTCTTTATTTTTAAAAAAATTTGCCCCACACTAGGAACTCCTATATTGTAGATGCATTCAAAAACATGTAAACTCAAATATGAAGGCAGCCAGACCTGGAACAACTATCTACAGGCCATCTGTTAAATATGACATACATATTTTGAACCAGTATCAGTACAAGGTGTAATGACGCTTGAAAACACGCAAGTGACAGCTTTCTTGGCTTCAAGCCAAACCAGGGAACGATAGGCGACCGATACTTAGTTCAAAGTACTTGTAGTATTGAAGGCTATCATTTAAGCAATGACATAAATGTAACACGACAAGATGACGTATGTGTTGATAGAATAAAAATAAAAGAATCAAACGGCAATGGTTAAAGAATCAGACGGCATTTTTTTTTTGTAGATGGGAAAATCATCTAATGTAATCTCTCGTTCTTGGGCGGAGCGAGAGGGTGTGTCAGACTTTTACTGACCATTCCTGTTCCTTCGTTGCGTTTTATACCAGGGCCGAGTCTTCCTTTCAGAAATAGACCCTTGGCCTCAGTAGGCTTCGATCGTGCTGGGCCCCTACGGTTTACTGACATCTCCTTGAGGGGCGCGACGGTTATTGGACGGTCGGACCGCGAGCTACTCATTGCTCGCCGTCCTTAAGCCCACGCCTACTGTGGCCGGAAATCGGGATCGGGAACCCGGCGTCTGGGGCGTGAGGGCCGTTTCCTCGCGCGTGCACGTGCGACCTCCTCCAGACGCTATGGTTGGCCTGGTTAGGTGATTGGCTGCAGCATAAACGGCCTTATAATTTTCCCGCTGCTGGGATTAAGGTCTTCAATAACCACGCGGGTGCATAGCAGTTTAATAGAGGTCACATTTCTTAAATTTATTTCCTAGGACATTCCAGTTTACTCACGATATTTTTTTTTTTGGCCGTTTTAGAGTAGCTAGCACCATTTTGAGTGTAATGAAATAATTTACTCAAATTAATTCACCAAGCTGGGTTTAAATCCACCTCGCAAGTTGACTTATATATATTCTTTATCTATATATATAAAAGGAGAAACTGACTGACTGACATATCAACGCACAGCCGAAACTACTGGGACCCGGAACGTGAATTTTTGCACAAGGTTTTCTTTTATGACATAGGCGAGCACTAAGAAACGATTTTCCAAAATTCACCCCCTAATGGGATAAAACGGGTGTCCAAAGTTTGTATGTAAAAACTATTTTGAAGCAGGCGAAGCCGCTGGCAGAAGCTAGTTGTGCATAAAATAACAACTAATTAAAAATTGGACAGCTGATGTACAAAGGCGAGCTTAACCCAAAAATGGGTTTTCTAACAGCAAACCTTAATATATTTGTAAGAAATTTTATTTATGAGGACAACTCAAAAAAAGCACAAAAATCTAAGTTAACATAAATCAGATCAGATCTAAAATAAACTACACAAATACGTGCACAGCACACAATCATCATCATCATCATCATCCTCCTGCCCTTGTCCCGTGTTATTTGGGGTCGGCGCAACACGTTTTTTTCTTCCACTCTGCCCTGTCACTCGTCATGCTATCACTAACTTCCTTTTTTTTCATATCACTCTTCACACAATCCATCCATCTTTTCTTTGGTCTCCCTCTCCCTCTCCATCCATCCACATGTAAACTCAAAATACTTTAAACAATAAATAAAACCTATACACATATATTTATGGGTCATGTTGACATAAAAACAAGTTGACTCTTCGACCGTTTACACTGGGCCACCACAACAGCTCTAGTTATGTCTAGCAGTGCTACCAAAAGCTTTTAATGCGATCAATTTTACAACCTAAACTGGACTGTTCAAGGGATGAAGCTATGTGGGGTGTGTAGTTCCATCCCGCTTCCTCGCTCGCATGACTAACTTCTGAACACGTTATGGTAAATCCCTAGGTCTATATTTTGACAATTATTTTCAAGTCACAAGTAAAGAACTACATATTATTATAGCAATTTCATGCAATTGCTACCAACCAAGCACATATCCAGAGGAAACCGGCATGTTCTAGAACCAAAAATTCGAAGACATGTGACATTCACCAATCCGCACTGGGCCCACGTGGTGGATTACGGCCCATTCCCTCTCCTAGAGAGGAGGCCTGAGTCCCAGCAGTGGGAACATTCAAAGGCTGATTATGCTGTATGCTTACGCACATATCAACACAAGTGGTACCTATTACTTATTGGATCGATTCTGATCCGGACATGAGGACACACACTCACATAACAGAATTAGCCGAATTTGTCCCCACCTGTCGAATACACTAATTGATTCTACTAAACACTTCAAACAGACTATCCTGATAGTGTGTCAAACGGTAAAATTATCGCCATTAGATCATTTGAACAACGGACAAACAATCAACGAACAGTCAGCACTTATGTCCACTTAAAATTTCTGAGTATAATTCGTTAGTTCGTATTCAGTTCGCGTTCACATCGATAATGATTCACTTAATGAAGGTTGATTGCACGTTTGTGTGCCGCTAATATGGCGATATTAGCAATTTACGGAATTCCAAATGTTTTGTACACAGAGCACGAAATCATGGCACAGCCGCACAGGCAGTATTTTTTTTAGGAGGGCGTGTCAGATTCTTACTGACCACACCTGTGTTCTTCTGTTGCTCTTTACGTTCTAGAAGCACAGGTTTCCTTTTCGAAAATTCCGCGAAGTCGTTACCGGCATCGGCCCTGCTGGGCTCCTACAGTTTTGGTGACATCTCTTTGAGGCGCGTGTGAAACCCTACCCTCCTCCTACTAAGAAAAACATTTCGAAAGAAAAACATTTTATTTGGCAGAACGAGGCGCAAATTTGGAACTAACAAATTAAAAATATATTAATGTGGAAAATATGCGCGAACGGTGGCCGGTAACTCCTGCCGTGGCGTTTGTGGCGTAAAGTAAAGAATACATGTGGGTTTTAGTTGGTAAAAGTCTAACACACCCTCCCACTCCACCCCCAACAGGAAAAGACTTGACAGATTAATTGGCAGTATTAGTCACTGATTTAATGTAATATAGTTATTCCCTAAATTTGTCTATGGTGGCCACCAAGACGCGACTATGGTCTATGGTTTTATAGGTGTGAACAGTCGGATAAATTAATTTGGCCGCGCCAATAGGTATCGAATGTATTCGATCAATTTTGTTCCGCAAATCTGATTTTCTGTGGAGCGAATGATTTTTGGTAGATGGATGTAATTTTTGATCTGTAATGGAGGTTCAGTATTTTGTTATTTGATTTTTAGGTTTCGCTTATGAATTTTGAAGTAATTTTGTACTTTTCGGTTTATAGAACTATCAGAAACTAAACCAGGATCTACATTGAAACCTATGTACAACTTTATTTTTAGTATATGCGAAACCTGAATATATTTTGTTCATAATCAGTAACTGAATCGGTTCCAATAATTTTTACAACATGTTACATATTTTTTTCGAAAAATATCTAAAAAATGTCACAAGTCGGGCACCACCGGCACTAAGTAGGTATAACATAGGTCACGGGAGGTCATAGTGGGCATATGGCGCTAGCACACAGCTGGGTGCGGGAGCAAAACAACTGTCACTCTGATGGTCCGGTGACTATGTATTTGTGCGGACAACCAGGTAATATACTAAGCATAGAACTTTGTAATTTTTCATCATACAGTTAAGAGTACAAATTCTTTACATAAAAATACTAGACACGTATTTCGGGTTTTGTATATTCTAAAACTAATATAATAGAAAGCAACTTTGAAAATATTAATTTCCCAGAATGATGAAAATAGACTTCTATTTCGATATGTTTCATTTATATAATTCAAACCCAAAAATAGCGAGATCTAGTTTACTTTAATCGCTGCCCACACAACCGAGACGATTATGTTTTCATTTACTTCGACAAAATGTAATGACTGCTTTAGAATGTAATGACCAACTTCCATATTTTTATGTAACGTCAATTCTCCCGATTTCTCCCTTCGCAGAACACCTCGTGCGTGGAAATTGGCAATCGCTCCGATTTTCCTCTTTTATATTAAATGTTAAAAAATAAAAGCTTTTCGTAGAGAACGCATAATTTGTTTTTAGTTAATCTCTTTACGATAGCCTAATGGGATAAATGGGAAGGCGAATTCTATCAAATCGGTAATTTTCTAAAGTATTTTATATAAATAGAAATATCTCTAAAGGTCAAACATCTTTAGGTAACCTTTAAATGGTTACCTTGTTAATAATAACCTTAAATTTGTATGTAAAGCAAGTACTCGTAGTTATAATTATTATTGTTAGTAGGCGTTTTTTTTTTCATGGAATAGCCATTCAATAGGACAAGATGAACTGAGAAGATTGTATTCATGATTTTAATGATTGTAATTCCGTAAATAAATTACATTATTACGCCCATCAATCATATTTTAATCAACAACTTGACACAAATCTTTAAAATACAAAAAAACTTAAGATTTATTTTTATTTTGCGGAGGTTCTCTCCGTAATAATCTTTGGGTAAAAAATAAAAAGTAAACAATGATTAAGGTGGAATGATTTTTAATTTGATATAAACTAGTGCGTGACTGCGATCCCACCTGATGGTAAACAGTCATGCAATCATTGATGGTGAGGCGCACTAGTTTATTAAAAGCTTATTCACTCTAGCCTTGTAGACACCCAAATTATAATCGAATGGGAAGACCTCAGCAGGCAAATTCTTCCAGCCCTTCGATGTACGCGGTAAAAACGAAGAGGCGAAACGCTTAGTCCGGACCGTAGAGGTTTCAACAACGTAAGGGTGGATACTAGCCGTACTTCGGGTTGTCCAATGTTAGAAATGAGATGGCGGAAAATAAATTCTAAATAAATTTTATTAATGTAAATTAAACGAGTTTTTAGATTGAAATGACATTTTTATATTGAAGTGGTTTAATTTGACATAATTAAATACGGCTTCGACTACATTTCTTATATCATCAACTTCATTTTAATGCGGGCCTTTATTTGCTATTGAATAATTTGTACAGTGGGACTTTTACGAGTATAATGTTCGAAGAAAATCATTTTTAAGTTACTTAGTTAACAATAAACCAACAAAAATGAACAATAAACAGATGACAGAAGCGAGCTCACTTTTATAAAAATATTTTCACCGATATTGCTCGTTAATTAGTTTTGATAGTGTTGCGAACGTGATTAATCAAATGCCGGTTTACTAGCAGAGAACTTTAATACTTCAAACAATAACCAATTTATCCAATCACCGATAACCAGATCACTATGTATACTAGATCGTTATGACGTTAGATGAAATCACTTCACTTGGTTAAATCGCACTTGAGTCCCAGACGAATTCAAACTGATTCACTTCCAGTCGGGGGCTCGTATTTATGCACAGAGCAGGAATGGCAATGGAAAGGCCATTCTAGAACAGTATAGTCGTATCGCGGGGCAATAAATCACGATTATTATTAACTTGCAATAATAATTGACACTCGCCACTTTATACGAATTTTGACTCTATTATGTAGGACGGAAGGAACAAATTCCCTTATCAACTATTGTCTAATAATAATAGTGGTAGGTACTTTATGGCGGACTTTTCTAGAACTCGCATGGCCTCGGTAGCACTTCCATTCTGGAAGTTTCACTCAGCAATATGTTTTAATTATTTGATGCTACTCTTGATTGCCTCGAAGATGTACGACGAAACAATAGGTATTTCATTAGATTAAAATTATTAGGTAGTATCGGAACGAACCCGGCTGTCGTCCTAATATAATTAAACAATAATTTGCTGGATCATCCCTCAAGCGTTCCAATTTGTACGGTTACATCATATTTCATTCTACATTATCAGTTTAATACAGTCCGCAACTGGCTTAAGCCTTGAATTAAACATTGTCAAAATAGTTAATCGTTGGGTCAATAAACTTTTTATTTAGCCTGTACTTTCCCACAACTGGGCAAGGCCTCCCCCAACTTGTTCCAGGTATTCTTGGGATTAGGTGAGTCACATAAGCCACGTGTACACTGACCGCTGGGCAAACGTCACTACAAAGTGTGTACTTGTAATGGGCACTGCAGTAAGCAGAATCAGAAAGATTATATGTTATTCTTCAGGATAAATTCTAGATAGATAATGTGTTTAAACCAAAATACAGCTAATTTAATCCTATAGAAAAAAAAAATTGGGCAAGTGCAAGGACTCACGCCCTGAGGGTTCCGTTCTAACTAGCCTATGTAATAAATAGTTCAATTTCGGAATGGAGTCTCGGTAGATTTTTACGAATCGAAAAAAAAATTGTGACGTTACAACAAATTTACTGTTTTCAAATTTATTCCTATACTTTTGCTATAACACCTTGCTGTTTGCCAAATTTCAGGATTCTGGGTCAACGGTATGATTTTTGATTCCCTCGAGAGTGTTGAAATGTAAGTACGTTTTTTTCCACATAAACTGAAGTATCTTTTTCTTTTTCATCGTCTGCAAACTTGAGTATATGGTTTTAATTTCAACTCGATACCTCTACGCGTTTCCGAGATAAAGTGTCTTGACAGACATACAGGCAGACGGACGGACAACCAAGTGATCCTATATGGATTCCGTTTTTTCCTTTTGAGGTACGGAACCCTAAAAACACGAAGATGCCTAAATTACTTTTATAGATTCAAAACTGGATTAATATACTTACATGTTATTATTGTGATTGTCAAATTATTCTACAAGCAACGTTTTACCTTTATAGTGTTTCAATTTTATAATACAGTCTGTAGATTTTAGTAAATTGCTAAAATGCTTCATATTTGCAAGCATTGTGTCTTTGAGCATTTCATTCTTTTGAATGTAGTCCGAGAGAGATCGCGCCTTAAGTGTTGTAAATTAAGGAGTGGGATTCTCTGTCGGAGTCTCTGTTTCCTGATAGCTACAACCTACGGGAGTCAAGAGTGAATAGGTTATTTCTAGGCAAGCGTGCTCCATCGTCGGCCACATCGTCGCTTACTTTACTACAGCTGAGATAGTGGTCAAACGCGAGCCTATCAATAATAATTTTTAAAAAAAGTTCTCCTAAAACGTTACAAACTTGAAAGTTATTAACACTAAAAAGACTAATCTTCAAAACAACAAAGTATTTTCCAACAATAGAGAACTTCTTTTATACTATTGTTTAATAAAATAGAGATACAAACTCCAAACCCTTATTGTGTCCAGACCTCATGTTCTCAGAAAACAAAAGAAAAACAACTCTAAACAAAGTGAAAAACGGTTCGAAGTCGATTAACATCTATCAATAAGTTGGTACAGACAATTTAGTTGAAGAAACTAAAGCGTTCTCCAACTATTTTGTTAACAAAAGTAATAAAAGGTTGGGATCGTGGTTTGTTCTTAGGGCCTGGTAACATTCTCATGGCGCAAAATCGTTAACGTGAAACGGCGTGTAGTTATTTGTGTTGAGTGGATGTATATTTTCATCATCATCATTTCTGCCGAAAGACGTCCACTGTTGGACAGGCATACCCCAAGAGTCGCCACAACGATTGATCCTGTGCTTCTCGCATCCATCGGATCCCCAGAACCACAGCAGGTCATCGGTACGTGGTCGCCAGAACCACTCGGCCCTATCGACCATCTGTTCTGTGAGCCCCTGTGAGTAAGGGTACTCAGGGTAGGCAGGGGCCCACTGTCACTTAAATTTGGCGATTCTTTGGGCCATGTCGGCAACCTTGTGTCTCCTGTGGATATCATCATTCCTAATGCGATCATACAAGACAACTCCATAAGAAAAGATGCACAGTAAAGATCTCGTGAAACCCTTTGGTTGAAGACGGATCATGAAATTTTTGACGATGCAACGCCTGTATAACACGGTGGTTATCGGTTACTTGATGGGTGGAAGACGAGCTACCCGTTGCTCGTTGTCCGCAAGCCCATGCTTACGGTGGCCGAAAATCGCTCTGTGACTCCCGACACCTGGGGCGTCTCTTTCGGTAACGGCTCAACATGGCTTAGTACAACTGTATATCTGTCCGACACAGCAACATGTCAGGCGATGCGCCATTTTACTTCACCGATGCCGGGCGTGATAATGTGGCTAGGCCCTTAGATAGTTCCAAACCTATCTCTCTTTTGTGACTAAACTTCGTTTGATATTAGTTAACTCTGTATGTAAACTTTTGGTATTGTTCGTTCATAATGGATGCTTGTAATATGTAATTCCGAGAGAACCACTTCATCATTTTAGATGAGGTTCTAACAATTTGGTGTTATTATCAAGGTTTTGGCAATATCGTCATTTGTTGATATACTTCTGTACGTTGATACTAATGCTAACCGCCATTGTGCTCGGGTTGCAGTTTACATTCTTTCTTCTAAAGAAGAGGATAGTGTCCCAGCAGTGGCCAATTCTTCGCCTTGTAGGTACAGATAACACACATTTTATGGAACTCGATATATTTTTTAAATCTACACAATTTTTATGTGTTCGGGGTAACGTATGCTGAAAATAAATAATACACAGGAAGATCAATTAATAAAGTTCATATTTCCGAGGAATCACAGAGTCACGTATATGTCAATAGCTCTGAGGTCTTACAACGACTACTTTAGTCTTTTCCATAGAACTATGGGAGCAACGCTACGCTTAGTTATTTGATACATCGAAATGTGTGTCAACATTTTCAATACAAAATCAATGGCCCTAGATATCTTGACTGCCAAGTAAATTAAGTTAAAACTAATCTAAGTAATCACAGCATTTTTTGAATATTAATTTGTTCTTGTTTTGTTTTTGATTTTTCAATTTAAATGGAAAATGGTGTAGGTTACGCATTTGTTACATCATAGTTTAAGTCTTTATCTGTATTTTGGAGCACGTTACTGTTTTTTTTTTGTATATAATAAATAAAAAGAAATATTTTGTAGTTTTTATTACTGTTTCAATTCTAACTAACCAATCATTACAGTAATTCTTAGAATTATTAAACTTCATATAGTTTCACTGCATATCCCATCAAAACCATACGCTCTATACACATCAAAATTTACAGTGGATAGCATTGACATGAGCTTCTGAAACGAGATATAAAATATGGTAATTTTCAAATATTTGGAACATTCAACCATTACTAAAGCTATGTCATTTTGTCTAGATCCCTGTGTGTTTTCCTTATCTTCAGTTCTTATATCATTCTACCATACACATCAGATGAGTCAGTCTAAGCCAAAATACAACAAACCAAAATCAACTTCCAACAACCCCTATTTGAAACTGATAAACACAATGCTCTACGTCTCCTGATAACTTGGTACCACACCTATCCATCAGAGCTCCGAGCAAATCTCCATAAATGCCAATAATAGCAGGATATATACGTGATCATGGCGTTTGAGACATTTCTCATGTAAATGCGATGCAGGTTACGGACACGTGACGATCCGACTTGAGGCTGCATAGTTATTGATATTGTTTGAGATGTGGGAGGAACAGAATTGCAAGTAGTATGGCTACTTACAGGTGATAATAGAAAATCTACATAATGACTTGTAACAATTGGGATATTTACATACGGTGAGTGTCAACCCATACGTTGTTGACACCTCTACTATACGTACTAAGCGTTTTACCTCGTCGTTAATACTGCAGACATCGAAGTACTAGAATAATTTGCCTGCAGCGGTCTTCCCGTCCGATTATAATTTAGGTGTCTTCAAGGCTTGAGTGAATAGGTTCTTAACAAACTAGTGCGATTCATCAACTACGATTACATCATTGCTTACCATCATCTACGATTACATCATTGCTTAGAAAGGATGGACGGTAAAACTGAAAGATTCTGAAGCGTTGATTGCGTAGAAAAAGACGTGACGTTTCAAGTCAAAATTCTGAGTTATTTTTTTTTTAATACATTCATTTATTATTTCTTTGTATGAAACCGTTTCCTCCGTCATTCATATGTCACTCAAGGTTCTTTGGGAGACCAGCGCGAGACAATATCGTTCTGGCAACATTACTGAAATGAACTTTTTTAGCGCAACCGTGAGCCTCACATTTATTTATTTATTTTATAATTCATGTACACACTTATATAATAAAAGAAAAGAAGACGGAAACAGAAAAAAAATTCAAAATAAATAGGTATTATTATTAATTTAATTCGTTTATTCCTTTAACAAAACATATAAATTATATTTTTAAATATTCCACTATAAAATTAAAAACATTTAAAATTTAAATTTAATTTAATTATTGTTACTTTTTTCTGTTACATAATTATGTGCCTGGCGATTTTCACCACATAAATGTTTTTATTTTATTTACAAATCAAGACATTTGTTTCTAACAGAACGACGAGACTTTCTTCAATTTTTATGATAGATATCTTACCTGCTGACTTCTTTGTAGGTTTCATGTCTTTAGATATTCAAATTAATTGTAAATTCTATCAGCATGTTGCCTAAAATATATTAATATCGGAGACTATATCAGCTAACCAATAGTTCTACTGAAACAATTGTATTTCAAAGTCAGCCAATATTAAGTCTACAAAATTTCCATTACATCCAGAACATGTTCCAGATGGTAACTTTTAAAGTGAAATGCTTCAGGAGCTGCTCAAAGGTATTGCTTTTGAGAATATATGTAGCGGGCATTCTTTGTGAATCTGCACTTTGTATGGCATTCCACTGATCTAATGTAACAGTGGTTTCGGTCAAACTAAACTTGTTCAGAGAATTTATAAAATAATAATAAATAGAAATATTCCAAACTTTCGTATAGTATATTTTCTGTTTAAGTAACTATAGTACACAGCCCCTACGGCGACCTTTTGATACGATCTTTTTGACGACCTAAATTGAACTTTTAAAAGGATGGAACTATATAGTGTGGGTTGACCACTATCTCACCGGATGGTAAGCGATGATGTGACTGACGATGGAACACGCTTGTCTAGAAGTAACCCATTCTCTCTTGACTTAAAGACTCCTAGGATGTAGCTATCAGGAAACACAGACTCCGGCAGGGAATTCCACTACTTAGCTGTACGCCAAATTAATTTATTTCCAAAACGCTTTGTACGTATGGTTGGGATGTCCAGCATTTACCGCCAGCACAACGCCCGTATGTCTAGTGGTCCGATAATGGAACATGATAAGGCCTCTGTATAAAGAATATGCCTCCATTCAGTGCACATTTTAACATATGCTTCTTTTAACTGCTTTCATTGGACTCTTGTTTGCTGCTAACTTTATCCATTATTGACCCAAGGACAAGCGGATGTCGTCTTCCCATCATTGGGTGACCTTGTTTTCTGACGCCGCCTCTTGGGTACCATAGGGTTACCTGCTTGCTTCATTTGTTGGTCTTGGTTCTACCTGATAGATAATTTTGGGCTGTTGTCTATGTTCAAATCGCGCGGAGAACTCTAGTTGCGCGATATAGTATTTCATACTTTTTGTAATTCTTTTGTGGCGCCATGGATGTCGCTACACAACAAATCTTACCTGTCTAGTCCCATTCCAAACGATCGATTTGGATCAGAATATCAAAAACCCTGGTTTTTTCCTTTTTTCCGCGCTGCTAACTCTATCGCAGACTTTTAATACTAACAAACTTCTCTACATTGCTCGTTAGTATTTTGCAAGTTTCTCTTGATTGTATGGTGGCATATATGTCACAGCAATTTATGTACAGCAGGGAAGAATCCAGGTATTATGTGTTTTAACTTTGACAGAAATGATCAGCTTTAGAGAACTTAAGTGCCCATAATTCTACTTGCATTATTGGACTCAGTGGAAAGGCGTGCGAAGAGGTTAATCGGTTATTCAGATTTGGTTAATATCAATCTACAAAGCCATTGCACAGGCGTAGGGTAGCCAGCCTTTCGGTATGATACAGGATGTATTTTGGAGAGTGTGCGCGGGAATCGCATGACTTGATTCCGCCATCTCCTTTCTACCATCGGACAACCCGACCAACGGCGAGTATCCACTCTTACGTTGTTGAAACTTCAACAGTCCGGACTAAGCGTTTCGCTTCGTCGTTTATACCGCGTACGTCAAAGGACTGAAACAATTTGCCTGCTGCGGTCTTCCCGTCCAACTATAATTTAGGTGTCTTCAAGGCTAGAGTGAATAGGCTCTTAATAAACTCTCCGCTTACCATCAGGTGGGATCGCAGTCAAGTACTGGTTATATCAATTAAAAAAAAGAATACGATTCAATTTAATAAATAAAACGAATTTAACAACACATTACTTAGCAACACCGAGTTATATAAGTAGGTACGTATCTTAAAACCATTCTCATATAAAATCAGACCATTTCAAACGTTCCACAATAAAATGATTTCCAACCCATCGTGAGCTCACAATCCAAATCTTTAATTCAGAAGATCTCTCCTTTTCAACAGCTAAAGTGATCTGGTTTCACAATGTGAATGAGTTTGAAAACTTCCAGAATCGTTACTAAGCAGTTAACCGGAGTTTTACGCGGGTTAAGAATTTAAATGTACTTTAATACTTTAAAATTAAGTTCCTTGTTTTGTACGGTTGTTGTGTGCCAAGGTGCCAGTGTTATTAAGAATTTTGAAAATGTTTGATGTGGGATTACTAGGTGTCTCATCATCATCATCACCATTTCAGCCGACAGACGTCCACTGCTGGAATAGGCCTCTCTCAAATGTCGCACAAAGAACGGTCCTGTGCGTCTCGCATCAATCGAATTCCCGCAACTTTCACCAGGTCATCGGTCCACCTTGTAGGGGGCAATCCAACACTGCGTCTTCCGGTACGCGGTCGCCACTCCAGAACCTTTCGGCCCCAACGGCCATCCGTTCTGCGAGCAATGTGCCCTGCCCATTGCCAGTTAAGTTTGGCGATTTTATTACTAGGTGTCTAAAGGTGGATTATTCTGAGAATGTTTTGTGGGATGTCTTTCAAAGAATCTAAGAATGTTTTTGAATTTTGGAAAAGAAAAGGTCATTTAAAATTAGTGGGAATGGATCAACTCGTTTCGGACAACAGTCTTTACTGGAGAACGCTATTTGCGTTCTGTTTCATATATTCTGGACTAAAATTCCATGACTGGTCTGTTGGTCTAGTGGTTAGTTGCCCTGAGGTCGCTATACCGGAGGTCGTGGGTTCGATTCCCACCCAGGACAAATGTTTGTATGATGAGCACGATCACTTGTCCTGTGTCTGGGTGTAATTTATCTATAATACGTATGTATTTAGAAATATATAAGTATGTTTATCAGTTGTTTAGTACTCATAACACAAGCTCTGCTTAGTTTGAGACTAGACGACGTTGTGTGATAGTTGTGAAATATTATTATTATTTTTGTTTTGAGAATTTTTAAAGGTGACCTTTTAAAGGTAAGTTAGTGTTTACATTTAAAAGGGAACACAAAAATAAAGCTTCAAATACACTAGGAGACAAAATGTTCCCAACATGAGTTGCAACGTTCGATCTACGTGACCCAGCAAAGGTGCTTCCCAACATTTTACAACGCACTTACGTGACGCTGGACATGTTGTTGGACAATTTGACAGCGTTGGGAGACATTTTGTCTTGCAGTGTATACGAGGATTTTTTAAGATGGGAATCTATCCAATGACTTCTCCCACTATAAATAGAGTGGGAGAGCGTGTCAGACTTTTACTGACTAAAACGACACCTGTGTCCTTCAGTTGCCCTTTGCGTTCTAAGAGCACGGGTTTCATTTCAGAAAATCCACGCAGCCCTAGCGGGCATCAACCCTAGTGTATATAAAGCTTTAGTTTATCGCTAAAGATTCTCAGCATAGCATAGTCAGCCTTACAATGTTCCCACTGTTGGGACTCAGACCTCCTCTCTAGTAGAGAGAATAGGCCATAATCGACCACGCGGGCCCAGTGCGGGTTGGTGAATGTCACATGTCTTCGAATTTTTGGTTCTAGAACATGCCGGTTTCCTCACGATGTTTTCCTTCACCGTTTTGAGAGCAGTGGTGATGAAATAATTACACAAAGTAATGCGCCTGGCTGGGTTTGAACAGCGACCTACAACTCGTAAGTCGGGGCCATTACCACTCGGCCACCACTGCTCTATATAGAGATGCTCTAAAAATTCTCAGTAATCAAACTAAAAGAAAAGTGATCACTTAAAACAAGAAGAAACTTAAGAAGAAAAGTACCTACAAGAGGAAAAGTTAAACTGCCCGAGGGAGATCAAAGGATAGCCGTTATTGGATCAGTCCAATCTCCTGCATATTACATCAGTGCTACTTCCCGAAATAAAAAACGCCCCTGCCAAGCGATCCTGGACATCAATCTTTGAACAAACATTATTTATAGAATATATAAAGGAACAATAAATCAACACATAATACAAACATAACCCCTGTTTACTTCGTTGGGATAGGCAAAGATATGGGTACCTAGCGTTCCCGGTCGTGGGGTTTTTTGGACCAGGACCGCGGTCCCTACTTCCACACTACATTTTTGGATTATATTGTATTTTAGGACGACAAAAATATAAATACAATTTTTTTTGGTAACTATACTTTAATGTAAATAATAGAAGCGACCAGGTACATGTAACCAATAAATTTGTGTAGTTTCTTGCACTCTCTTCTCCATAGAGATCTACGCTTTGAAACGTGCAATTTAGGTTCACTTTTTTTTGACTGTCTGACTTTTTGAAAATTCAAAAGAGGCTTAATTGGTCTATCTGAAATGAACTTTTCTAATTTCTGAATTAATTTTTTCTTGTGGTCCCAAAGTAACACGCAAAAAAAAATTTGAAGTTAGGACCGCGGTCCCGGTCCAAATATCCCTCGAATCCCATTGCTTTTTTAAAACATACGGTCGAAGCCATGGGTCATACTGGGGCCATGGATAGTGTGAATGTGAAACCCGGGCCCTGGGACGAAGGCAAAGAAGGAACAGAAGTGGGTTTTTAGTCAGTAAAAGACTTACACTATCTCCCGCTCCGGCGATTTGTCATAAGATAATTTACCCACACAAAAAAAAAAAACAAACAGAAAATCCCCATACTAGGAATTACTTTTTTTTTGAGGTAAGTAACCATTAAATAACTTCTCCTATGGTTGATATGGTAGGACCCTTTGCTTTCCAGAGTCTCACTGCTTCGAACAATAGATACCGCTTACGACATATATAACACATACGCAATACAATGTACAAATACTACAAATACAACACATAATTAAACAAACAAAAAACTACACACGCACTAAATGCGACGAGGAACAACTGTTCACTGTTTGCCAGCAAAAAAAAAGACCAGAGAAATCCAATCAATGTCATAGTGACACACGTAATACAGAACAACAATAAAATCTTTCCACCATCAGCCCAGTTCAATACCCTACATTACATAAATGTTAGCGACACTAACATAAAAGGAACCGTTTCAGCGTCAATCTCTCAGCGCCGATAATTTATTAAGAGCGAGCCATCACTAGTAGTGATACATCACAATGAGTCAACTTGTAGTGAATCATATCAGTGAAGACGGTACGTGTGCTATCTTTAATTCAGTAGCTCAGTGAAAGAGTGAATGGTGTGAGTTGTGGGCGATAAGCGGGCTTGAATTATAAAACAATTAATTAAATTTAAAAGTTGTCATCATCAACATTTTCTTGCCCTTGTACCTTTTTTATTTGAGGTCTGCGCAACACATTTTTTGTTCCCTCCTGTCCTGTCTTACGCTATCACTAAGTCTCTTATTTTTATGTCACTACGCATACAATCCATCTATCCACATGTATCATAACTCTATTATTATCATGCGTTTCATCCTTCCAAGAGGAGGGATCATCTGGACAACCTAACCTAAATTCCATTTTTAAAGTTAAAAAAGTCAAAAACATAGAAAAAATAACACTTATAACCTTGTAAATGAAACAAAAAATAGGTATTAATAAATACGAAAGACAAACGAGGGAGTAATGATATTTTTATCGGGTTCAATTTGTTGACAGAAAGTTTTCTGGAGGTTTGTTGTACTACGCCAGTAAAATGGACAGTAACTCAAAACAAGGGTGTTATCATTTAAATAAGTTATGAAATTTTTCAATTGGTATAGAAACACAATCAAATAAAAACAAAATGTAAACAAATAAATTCACAAGGAAATTAACTGGATGGCGCTAAGAAACATTTATTTATGGAAACCCACTCGCTACATAAACCAAATAATTTATTAATAAAATATAACGAGAATTCGTTCAAAACAACTCATTCATTATCCGCTATTGGCGCGCTTCCATACAGAACGTAATCAAACCGCTTCCGCTCATACATTAGAGAATGAATAATATATATATTTTTGTCTCTCCAATGCTCTTGTATTTCAATATTTTTCACGCGAAACGAATTGGGATAACTAGAGCGGGAGCTCGGATCTCAATTTTGCTAGATTTTCTTTTCATATTCATTTCGAGGCAATTTTCGGAAAAGCCCCTTCAATAATTCACATTAAGAAAATGTTTTGGTCTTTTGCTTGTTACGAATAAAATGAAAATCTTCCTGTTCCTTTGTTAGGCGAATGAATACGATTTTCGTATGGAACAGGTGTTGATCGTAATGCAAAGAATGTAATCAAGAGAATAAATGATTATTGTTGTTCAAAATTATAATAAACGCGCAGTAAACAAGAAATTATAATACCAAAATGAAGATAAGCTAAAAAAATAAACTCATTCCTCAGAAATAGCATAATAGCAAAACTTTAGGGAGGGAAACTCAAAACCCACATCAAACGTGTCCTTATAAAAAAAAGTATTTACAAGATAAACTTATCTTCAACGTAGTCTACGTTGAAGACACGTTTGTTAGGCAATGAATGCACACAGTGCCTTCTCTGGTAGCTCATGAACTATATAAAAGTCTATTGACCACTCCATCTTTATAATATTATTTTTTTTTTTGAAATTTCAGAAAAAAAAAATCTGCTGATTTTTTCCTGTTGTGTTAAAGATTCGTTGGAGTTAATACATGAATCAAGAGGTACATTGGTACAAGTTACGATCAGTATTATTTTTGTGTATTCCGAGCTTAATAGAACCGAGGGCCCCGCTAGATGGACGAGGCGATTAATTGAAATCGGATTTATAGTTTTTGATTTCTTTTTTAGTTCTTAATTAGTAATATTAACCTCAAATATTTTTACCCTAAAGTAATGCCAAAGGTATACTTAAACATTTATAATATTGATTTATGTCAATAAATATTATTTAGATTTATTTATTGTGTCTTTATCTTAACTATCCAGTATCCCCTCCATCATCTCTTACATTGGATTTTGTCAGTAAATTCGTGAGGTTCATTGAACAGAAAGCAAATGCTACTAGTTTTATCGAACTAGCTCGAGTGGCCCCGCTGGTTAGAAGCACATGGCTTGACAGATCCACTGAAATCTGTGTGGTTCTTTTCTTTAAAGATCATCTTGTACACAAATCTGCATGGTTCTTATATAATTTGCCCATGGCATGTTTGCTGTATGGACTTTAAAAGAGACTTTCTTCTCAGGATAGTCAGCTAGGAAACACTGGCCCAATTTATTATTTATTCAAACTTCATGTACAGTAGTGGTATAGGCAGGCTACAAGGCATTCTCTACCAATCAACTTTTGGGTTAAAAAGACAACACTGTGGTAGGTGTGCTCAATGAAAAAATTATAGAATTATCAAATATAATGAAGTATCATTTAATTCAGGTACTAATAACAATAATAATAGTTTAAGCTGACGAAAAAATTGAAGTGTATTTTTTTTTAAATCTATTTGTAAAATAATGTCATTAATCATACAGACAAGCAATGTTCTACAAATATTAGTTTAGGTAAAAGTGAGTAGTAATAATAACCAATACTACAAATCACTTGCTTTGACCGTTACGCACATTTACGAAAAAATAAAAATCCAGTCTCGCCACTACTGTCTTAAAACCAATAAGAATTGTAACACTCTCTACTAAAATATTAACATAGTAATAATTAAAGACAGTAACAGGTGATAAACTGTGAAATAAGCTTTATTTGGCTCGTGGCAACACTCACTCATTTGATTGCCATAATTATTGTGTCGGTAACGACTTCTACAAAATTCTGATTCAAAAATAATTTATCTTTCAACACGTTGAAAAGCGTTTGTGACTGGTTGAGTAATCTTTCAATATTCATCATTTCAGAGTAGAATGAAACTTAGGTAATCTGAGGTCAGGAGATGTCTATGACATTGGAAGTCGCAAGACGATCTCGAGTAATGGGTAGCTCGCCGTCTGCCTTCCCAGTGAAAATCGAACCCGAATGCCCGAGTTGTTGACGGGGCGTAGTGTTTCACGCGCGCTTCAAAGAGATGTCGGCAAAACCTTAGGATCCCACTAGGGCTGGTACCCATCAGGGTCATAGGAAATTTTGAAAGAGATACCGTGATCCTGGAACGCAATCGCAATTGAAGGACAGGTTTTTTTTTTTTTAGGTGGGAAAGTCATCTAATGACAAATCTCGCTCTTGGGCGGAGCGCGAGATAGTGTCAGGCTTTTACTGACTAAAAACCCACTCCTGTTCCTTCTTTGCCTTCATCCCGGGGCCCCGGGCTTCGCTTTCACACTACCCGTGGATTGAAGGACAGGTGGGTTTTAATCCAGTAAAAATCTGACACGCCGTCTCACTCCACCCTAGGTGAGAGAAGTTATTTGTTACTTTTCCACCTTAAAACAGAGGTAGGCAACTGAGGTACTTTATAGACATGGTGACTTGGGTAGGAAGTTCATGATTACGTGCGAACATCTTACGTAAGCAAATTTAAATCTTTTACATAATCTAAGAAGACTGATCTCCGTAAGCTATGACATCACACTAGGTAAACCTACGTCAAGCTCTACATTCACTATTTAGTTACCAATCTTGTGAACAAATATATTATTATTATGTCACTAGTGGTTCCCACAGTTTCGCCCACGTCTTTAGTTACTGCTCCGCTTACGAAGGTCGTAGCGTGTTATTATAAAACCTATTCGTTATGAATCTATAAATAGCCTGTTCATCAGGAATCAGGCTGTCATAGCATAGCATAGTCGGTCCTGCAATGTTCCCACTGTTGGAACAAAGGCCTCCTCTCTAGGAGAGGGAATGGGCCGTAATCCACCACGCGGACCCAGTGCGTGTTGGTGGATGCCACATGTCTTCGAATTTTTGGTTCTAGGACATGCCGATCCTTTTTTTTTCCTCACGATGTTTTCCTTCACCGTTTTGAGAGCAGTGGTGATGAAATAAATTACACAAAGTAATGCGCGCCTGGCTGGGTTTGAACCCAGAACCTACAACTCGTATCTCGAAGCCGTTACCACTCGGCCATCACTGCTCAGGCTGCCATTCACAAAAAGATTTTTCAGTGCGACGAAAAGTTTCAGAAGTTAGCACCGTTTTAACAAACAAAAAGCTTTTACGCTTTATTATATTATTTCTTTACAGAAAGATATAATACAGATTATGAAAGTCTTGTTTGCGCTACATTATCAAATATTTTACAACTGTTATAATAGTAACGGTCATCCTGAAATTAACTTTCCTTATCACTACCTTTTCAGCCGAAAATTCTGCCACTGCTAAACGCCCCAAGGGTCACTAGAGCGAGTGATCCTATACGCCTCGCACCCATCATATCTTTACAACCCTCACTAGATTATCGGTACACCTTATAGGAGACAAAAACTGCAATGTTCGGTATGCGTTTGCTACTCGGTAAGCGCCAGACTCTGACCCTCCTACATTTATTTACATTTTTAATTTCATCATCATCATCATCTTCCTGCCCTTGTCCCATTTTATTTGGGGTCGGCGCAACACGTTTTTTTCTTCCATTCTATCCATAGACACACCTATCCATAGACACACACACTCACACACAACATCACATTCATACATTCTTAATTTCATAATTCAAAATAAATATATTAAGCTGTCTTGAATCGAAATCTATCGTGATTCTTTACATTTTCTGGTAATAAAAAACAGTCTATTGTTGATTTTTCTGGTACCTAAGCAGAGATATTAACCAAAGGTCAAAGTACTTTATTACTAGTAAGAACCTTTCAGGCTCATCCACCATCTATTCTGCGAGCAACATGTCTTGAACGCTGCCACTTAAGTTTGGAGACTCTTCGAGCTAAATATCTTCGGATTTTTTCTATTTCCGGATAATTAACTTTATTTAGCGGTGATTAAAGTTGATATTTGTTGAAACGGGAATAACGTGAAATACATATAATATTTATTATTTTATTTGTTTATTTACTACGGCACTCCAACGAATAGTTCGCCGATATTCGCGAATTCTTCACACAGCACTTACAGAGTTTGGTAAATTAATATTTTATATATATATGTAAAAATAAATAAATACACACTTTATTTATTTGTTTAATTGTAAAATGATAATTTAAGACGAAGAGAGATGATATTATGTTATTAACCAATAATTTATTCAATTTTAAAAACAGGCATATTACCAAGTCGCTTCTGTAAAAACAAAATGTTTATTTATTTTCTCCCATACATAGTAACATTTGTTCAGTTTATAAGAACAAGTCCACAGAGGGAAGACAAGAGTCCATACTATGTGAAACCTGTGCTACGGGTCTTTTGGTCTCCTAATCTCGAAAACATTATAAAAAAGCTAAGGTTGGAGTCAACGACCTTTGGCGTATACATTGCAGAAGCAGGGAGGTCTTAAAATATATTATACTAACTATTTATTACTTGTTACGTCAAACTTTGACATTGCGTCTTGAACATTAATATTTGGGAGTGAAATGAAGCTTCAGTTGTGTTGAGAATTAATAACTAATGTAGTTAATTTGTGTTAGTTTGATGAAGGGGTCGATTTCACGTAATTTGAGAGTTACATAATGAAGTAATAAATAGATCAAGGAAATGTCGAGGATATAAATCTATACAAGTACTAGCGGTCTAGAAGATGTCCTGTCAGAAAACTGGCTTTTTGTCAGAGAAAAAAAATGAGAAACCGATTGCAGTTTCACCTACCGGGTCCTGGGCACGCCATAATTATGACGGTAAGTCCCCTCTTTGAGGAGTGGCTGGAAAGACCTCACGGCGCCGTCACCTTCCGCATGACGCAGGTTCTCACCGAGCATGGTCAGTTCGGGAAGTTCCTGTAACGGATTCGAGCGGAAGTAACGCTCGGGTGTCACTACTGTTTGGATCGCCATGAGGACACAGTGGAGCATACGGTAGAGGTGTGCCCCGCTTGGGCAGAGCACAACCTTGTCCTTGTGGGGGCCATCAGCAGCAACGATCTCTCGTACCGGGCCTTGGTACAAGCCATGGTTCGAAACGAGGAGGATTGGCAGGCGGTCGCCTTCTTCTGCGAAACAGTAATGCTAGCAAAAGGAAGAGGAGGCACCGTCCGGACCGAGCCCAAATCGACAAAGGCGCATACTGTTCCACGCGCGCCTCAAGGAGATATCAGCAACCGTAGGGGCCCAGCAGGGTCGAAGCCTACTGGGGCCACGGGTTTGCTTCTGAAAGGAAAACCCGGCCCTGGTATGAAAGGCAAAGAAGTAACTCACTCCGAGTTTTTAGTCAGTAAAAGTCTGACACACACTTTCGTTCCGGAATGTTTGCCTCACCGTTTTGAGAGCACCGGTGATGAAATAAATGAATGCGCCTAACTGGGTTTTTCTAGTAACGTTACTCGCGTAAATAAAAATCCATGATTATTCCACGGAATCCTGCTACTGATATAAAAATATACTTTGTCCTAATTTAGGTCATGTTGAGCAGTTGAGCGGAGCGGCCCGTGAATTGGCCGATCACAGTGTTCGAAATCTCCAATCCGCATCAGTGAAAATAGTGTAAGTGGAGCGGAGTAGAGTTGAGCGAACTTTCAAATAAAATAAATGAACATGTGGCCCCAAGCCTGACAGAACGGAGTCGGGTAGCTCAATCCCAATTCGCTCTGCTCCACTACAATAGAAGCACTTGCCACTTTTTACTGTTTTTCTCTGCTTGATTCTGCCCAGCTTTGCTTTAGTGGAAACGCATCCTAATAAGGAACAAATCTGTACAGGGCTGCTATTGTGAACTCTTTGAATACCAGAAAGAAACTCCACCTGTTTTTCGCAGCATTTATCTATATAGATTTTTGACTTACCGTCTAACTTATGGTTCCTAACCTAAGTGGTACGAGGACCACTGATGTTCTAAAAGAGCTAAAATTTGGCTCGCGAAGAGTTAAATATTTCAAATCATTCAACTCATTGAAAGCTTATTAATTTTTAATAGTTTTGACCTTAACACAAGTTCCTATATTTTAGATTTACACAAAATTTCTTTCGAAATTCTAGTCTCAATAAAGAAACCAAAGTGATATAAGATCAAATGAAGGTTGGTGGCTACATTGATTCTATATCACAATATTTTTTATTTATTTTACTATTTATGTACAAACAAAAACAGGAAAATACAATAAAAAGTAGACAAGAGTACAAAGGTACTGCTTATTTCCAAAGAAATTTCTTCGAGCAGACCTGCGAAAGGAGAAATCAAAAGAAATGTAGACAATAGTGTGCAGGGAGCAAGAGAAGAAGAATGTGTGAAATCTTAATCTAAACTATCAAATAATACATAAATGTAGTTAAATATAAGAATGAAATACTTATATAACTAATAATACCTTTACTATAAATAAATATTATATATATATATATAACTATCGCAGTTGAGAGGAGAGATAGTGCTCTTTTACTCTATTTTTTAAAGAGTGATATCGATTTTAAATCAAGAATGCTTTTTTTTGTGTTTGTTACATTCCTATATCCATCACTTTCCTTTAAATACCTATCGAGTGAAAGGGATTGAGATACCCATATATTCGAATAAGGAATGACGTTTTATTGACACCCACAAATTCAATGGCATTTTTTTGATTGAAACTGTTCGTATTGCGGTCGCATTGCCATGAAAATAATGACATCGTATGTGTTAAGTTGTCCCTAGGATAATCAAGTACAAAGAGACGAGTAGTTCTAACCTATTTTTCTACACGCCACATCCATCCCACCCAGCAATAAACCAAATTTCAAATAGTTTGCTACCTTTCGCCTAAACCGTGCAAACAGTTGGGAAACGCTGATCTAACATAACTAGAACTCCAAAATCTCACACAATACCTCTTAAAATAGCACCTGTCTAACTCATCCGTCAACCCTAATTCCTTCAATATGTATTCCAAAATTTGTTACATCATAACCCAGTTGATTGATCCCTAAGATTACCGTAAGGGACATATCAGCAAAATGTCAGTAATTGGGCTAATATCTTACATATACGTATCGGTTTCAGAGAGGCCAATGCTTATTAAGGTAGTCAGGAAATGATGCCTTTAAAGGTCGGATTCCGGATTTGGAGAACGTTATTTGTCGTGTCTGTAATTATCGATTATTTTAAGGGCTTCTTGACACCTCGATTATATTATTTGGAGGTAAATGTACAGGTGATTTTGAAGCAAATGATGTCTTGATGAGATTGCCACAGAAGCCTCTAGACAAGGTTAAAAAAAGATAAGCCTTGTACCAACATTGTGTACTTTTTTGAGGTGGGGAAATTATGCAATGATTTGTAATAATATAATATTCCACAACTATCAAACAACGCGGACTAGTCTGAGTACTAGACAACTGATAAACATACTTATATATTTCTAAATATGTCTACAGTCACATATGGGCTGTTACTGAAAAATGCCATCTAGCAGCTTTGGACTTAGTGAAAAGGCGTGCGAAGAGGGTCATTGGGGATCCAGATTTGGTATAGTCCAATCTACAAAACCTCGAGCACAGGCGCAGGGTAGCCAGCCTATCGGTATTTTACAGGTTACATTTTGGAGAGTGTGCGCGGGTATTGCATGAATTGATTCCGCAATCTCCTTTCTACCATCGGAAAACCCGACGTACGGCGAGTATCCAGCCTAACGTTGTTGAAACTTCAACGGTCCGGACTAAGCGTTTTGCTTCGTCGTTTTTTATTCCGCGTACATCGAAGGACTGCAACAATTTGCCTGCTTCGATCTTCCCGTCCAACTATAATTTAGGTGTCTTCAAGGCTAGAGTGAATAGGCTCTTAATAAACTAGTGCGCCTCACCATCAATGATCGCATCTCTGCTTACCATCAGGTGGGATTACAGTCAAGCACTGGTTCATATCAATTAAAAATAAAATAAGACTCAGAACAAATGATCATGCTCATCATACAAACATTTGTCTTGGGTGGGAATCGGAACCACAACCTCTGGCATAGCAGTTAGGGCCAACCACTAGACCGGCCAGTTTAGTTTCTCAATGTGGCTTTTTACATAAACAAACCGATTTACGGTACAACCATAAAATAAAAAAGACGTTAAATCGAACAGAGTTGTAAATCCGATAATGGCGAGATTTACAGAAAACATTCGACGTTATATAGCCCATCATAATGATATATGGTTCCAGCAGCCAGGTGGCCGGTGACTATAATGTGAGGAAATTGGTTCAATTCTATCTTTAATCAGTTGGAGGTATAAGTAGTTGTATCAGTCTCATGATCTATACAGAAAAGGTATTCGGTCTGTCTTTCTTTGATCAAAAAACATTTGTTTCTAGAATTAGGTTTTAAATTTATAAATTTGTTGCATGCCATGGTCCGAAGCCAGGAGGAGTGGCAGGCGGTCGCATCCTTCTGCGAAGCAAAGGAGGAGGCCGCACGTGCTCGCGCAAGGATGCGGTTCTCACGTCCCTGCCGCCGGGATCCCGATTTCCGGCCACTAGCTCACCGTCCGGTAATCGTCCAGACCGAGCCCAAGTTGTCGACCGCGCGTATTGTTCCACGCGCGCCTCCAGGAGACATCTCCTGGTAATCCGTAGGGGCCCAGCAGGGTCGAAGCCTACTGGGGCCAAGGGTCTGCTTTTGAAAGGAAGTCTCAACCCTGTTATGAAAGGCAGCGAAGGAACAGGAGTGAGTTTTTAGTCAGTGAAAGTCTCCCTCCCGTCCCGCCCAAGACAAAAAAACCACTTAGTTTTAATGTTTTTGCTACCCACCAAACCAAAATAATAAAATATTTGTTAATCTTGATCTGGCTCGCAAGATTGCTGGCGTGTAGGGTGTGAATATGAATGCAGTAGTCACTGTGTCGATAATCGTGACGGAATGGTTACAGTAGCCAAAAGCATTGATGAACATCTCAGAAGGTTCTCGATAAGCAGCTGGATCAAGTGCTTGATCCATAAATCAATACTCTCAGATTTTCATAGGAGCCCTGGCCACTGGTAGCTTGGCTCCAACGCTTGGTCGATGCTTGGCACCCTATGTTGATGGCCTACAATTTTTTATATTTTTATATTTAGTAGATAAATAAAAATGTAAATAATGCAAAAGAATATAATAGAATTTATTCGACGCATATAAATTATAAAATGAAATAAAAAAACGACTAACAAAATAAATGGAAAATAATAAAACCGATCATCTTTTTGTTCCTGCCCTTATTCCATATTACTTGGGGTCGGAGCAACACGTTTTTTTTTCTTCCATTCTATCCTGTCACCCGTCATACTATCACTAACTCCCTTTTATTTCATATCACTCCTCACACAATCCATTAATCTTTTATTTATCCTCCTTCTCCCTCTCCATCCATCCACATATTGTATACTCAGAACTCTTTTAGTAACATGGGTTTCATCCCTAATCTTCATATGACCATACAGAGAGAAACAATTTCCTTTCAACTTTTCAATCACTGGCGCCACTTTCAAACTTCCTGTTAGGTGATGAGTCACTTTATTTCATCAAAAGTATAAAAAAGAAACTCCGAAAAGTTTATAATTATGTTTAATCAATTTTCTGACGAATCATTATAAATATTTAAAATTTAAACATTTATATAAATGTAATACACAAAGGTACAAAATGGCTATTAATGCCTAGGGTATTCTGCTATGAGAGACCAATTTTAAAGAGCTTAAAGGCAACAAAGATATGAATTACAGTTGAAATCAAAACGGAACATTACCAAGAACCGCTATTCACGATCGTCGATTACAGACATCGTTGCGCGGCACTCGCTTAAATCGATTTAATCGTTTCCTTTAGGGATGTTACGTAGGCCATCTTAGCGGAAGCGAAGGCATATATAGAAAAAAAATCACCGCATACTGAACCGAATTCAGAAAAGGTTATAATAATTGAAAGGCAGATAGTCAACGGGGTCGAAAGGTTCTGGAGTGACGACCGAGTACCAAAAAAAGCAGCGTTGGAAGGCCTCCCACAAGGTAGACCGATAACCTGGTGAGAGTCGCGGGAATCCGATGGATGCGTGACGTGCAAGACCATTAGTTGTGGTGACACTTGGAGGAGGTCTATGTCCAACAGTAGACGTCTTTTGGTGGAAGTGATGATGATGATGAAACTATAGTCACCAGACTTGAGGTTTGCCAGCGAGTGCTGGAACGCAGTATCCTGGGGGTTTGAATTCCGGATCGTGTAAGGAATTAAATTATACTGTATGCTAAAATCATGATCACAGATGTTGCTAGAAAAGCTGGTAGTCTTAAGTAGGATTGGGCCGGACATGTCTGCTGTATATCAATCGAGCTGTGGGCTAAAAGAGACACTTAGGCATCTTCGCGAAAGAGACAGATATATTGGTTTAAAATTGTTATATCTTGTTTGCTTTTCTACCAATTTTGATATTGTTTTAACGTTAGTATTACTAGTTTGGTATATTCATTGATACATAAACTTCTTAGACATTTTCATGCATAGTTCTAGTCCCTAATTTTTTGCGAAAGTCCACGTCAGCGGAGGATTGTAAATGGTAACCAGGTTCAATTACAACCCTAGTTTCCTGTATGAATCGTACGTTTCCAAATTGTCTTTGAATATCCTTTAAATGAATGGTACGCTGATTGTGTGCGATGTTTTATGTGCTTTTGTTCGTGTGGAGGTTGGAGGTCGTATCGATTATGAGGGTAGGCTGATAGATATCCGTTAATCGGTTTCATGTGTGTCAACTGATTTGGTTGAAGATCTTTTCGAGTAACAGGATCTTTTCTGCTGAAGTGTTTGTTTTATTGAGTTCAGGGACTGAGAGAGAGAGTTTAAGCCGAAGTCAAGAGTTAATAGGTTTGGAACTTCTAAGTTAGTGTGCTCCTTCGTCGTTTACTATCGCCAGTGGTCTAATGCGAGCCTATCACAAATGATAAAGGTGAAAGTTTGTGAGAGTCTATGTTTCTTACTTCTTCACGCTTCAACAGTTGAATAGATTTTAATGAAATTTCGCATTCGGGTAGACCATGTCCCATAATGTTACTTTTTATAACGAGAATATGTTTTTTTACTTAAACAAAACTTTCTGCTATAACGAGGGTGAAGCCGCTTGCAGCAGCTAGTCAATAATAAAAAAGTTTATACATGTCAATTAGAATAGTCTCATGATTGATGCGTTTTTGTTTTGGGTGGGAAAATCATCTTATGACAAATCCCGCTCTTGGGCGGAGCGGGAGATAGTGTCAGACTATTACTGACTAAAACCCACTCCTGTTCCTTCTTTGCCTTCGTCCCAGGGTCCCGGGTTTCACTTTCACACTACCCGTGGCCCCAGTAGACTTCGACCCTGAGTAGGCTTCGACCCTGATGATTGATGCGTTAGGATAATTAATAGAAAACTGCAGTCACAATCCACCTGAGAATGCGATAATGGCTGGTTGATATTTTAAGTTGTCCAGCCAGACCAGATAGTGAGTAGCCCTTAATTATTTCATGAACTAAAACGACTATTTATTTTTGAAGGTCCCAATGTTTTATTCATCAATCAATACAGTGAAACATCAATTTATACTCAGTTTTAGCTCATAATTGAGTCATTCCGCACAAACAGATTATTTCCATAAAATCAATAATTCTCTCACAGGCTTATATTCCTTTCGATTCGCTTTCCTTCCTAATTCCAATTTCTCGTCCAGCTAATGACAATTCAATACTCCTGCGTTGCCCCAATTCGACCATCGTTTATTATTAAAATTGCCCCTCCAAGTTCCTAAACTCGTAACAGATATTTATTGAAGCAATCCTTATAAACAATGACTAAATTCTAATATAGACTGGTGTTTTGCCGAACGTTAGCACAATCGCGTTCAAAATTATATTTAATGCTGTAATTTGGAGAAAATTGCGCTGATTCAGCTGTGGTGCCAGTTATAAACTGATTGGTGGATTGAATTTAGTTTTGCTAGTTGTGGTAATGTGATGATTCGACACCCGCATCGAATAAGGCAGTATCTCGGATTACAGTCCAAACAAAATTCAAACATAGCACTATTACTTTAAGGTTCATTTTTATAAATGGCTGAATTAATGTTACAACCTTGTTTGTTGCGGGTGTCTTGTTGTTATATAATGATCACTATATCTACAAGTGAATCATCAACATTAAATAGTATAATCGGCCTTAAAATGTCCCCACAACTGGAAATCAGGCCTGTTCTTTAGGAGAGGGATTGGGCCATAATTTAACACGCGTGACTGGTGCAGGTTGGTGGGAGTTAAAACATCTTCGTAGTAAGGGCCTGCCTGGGTTCGAACCCACGACTTAGAACTCGAAAGCTGGGGCCTTTACTACGGGGCTACATTGCTCTCCTATGGTATGTAATACATAAATAAATATATAGATAAAAATCTTGTATGCCGGACCAAGTTCATAGTTGGTTAGTATACACACAACTCAAAAACTAAAGTTAGTACTTAACTACCAACTACCAGAAACCATACTGCATTTTTTAAATTTATTATATGCTACAGTGTGTGTTTGTGTGTTATCCCATGCTTCAGTATGGGGCTGTATTTCCTGTCAGCTATAGTTTCCAGGATAAAAAAGTCCTAAAACTTTGTTTATTTAATGTAATGAATGTCGCGCCCTGCAACGATTAATTTTGTTAAGGACCTACCGAGGACTGGACTAAGTAAGTCCAGTGGGTCAGTGGTCCTATGAGGGTTTTTCTTTTTGTACGTATTTTATATCGTCATCTTCGAGCCTTCCTTTTTCTTCTATTCTGTCTTGTCACGCTATCACTAACTCCCTTTTCTTTCTTATGACTTCTCACACAATCCATCCATCTTTTCTTCGGCCACATTCTGTATTCATCCATATGTATATTCATAACTCTTTTATTAACATGCGTTTTATCTCTCCTCTCCACATGGCCATACCAGGACAAACGATTATCTTTGGACTTTTCACGTTGTAGATATATATTTTATACTGTGAAAGTAGGTAAAGTAGGTAGTTAGTGATAGCATGACGAGTAACAGGGCAGAATGGAAGAAAAAAACGTGTTGCGCCAACCCCAAATAATACGGGATAAGGGCAGGAAGATGATGATGATGACTGTGAAAGTAGGTAAATTTTGGCACTCGGAGTTTTTTTTTTTAATTTTACATATACTAGTGCTTGACTACGATTCCACCTGATGGTAAGCAGTGATTCAATCGTTGATGGTGAGGCGTACTAGTTTATTGAGAGCCTATCTACTAGAGTCTATGTATATAGTTTCTACTAAAGAGAAAAGTATCGGAATTCTAAATAAATCACATTAAAAACAAACCAAAAACCGCTACCGCTCATGACTCAAACCAAACAAATTAAAGATTGCAAGTGGTAAATTCAGCAAGTTGCTCGTCGAGACAGGCCGGACATCGGCACTCGGAACAGATGGCCAGCTTAAAGTTTCTCTCGAGCGACTATGGATACGTACTAACGAGGAACGGCCAGTTAAGGAGAGATGTGCTGGGCAGCAGTTTTCGTTTTGTTTAAGGCTTTTTTTCAGTCATCTTATGACTACCTGTCGGAAAAGTTTCGTGCGAGAGAGCGTGTCAGACTTTTACTGACTAAAACCACACCCATGTCCCTTGAGTTGCCTTTTGCTTTCTAGAACCACGAGTATCTCTTTCTTATTTTTCCCCTTGGCCGTAGCAGGCATTGGCTCTGCAGGGCTCCTACGGTTTGCTGACATCTCTTTGAGGCGCGCGTGGAACACTACGCTCCGTCGACACTTTGGGCTCGGTTGTTATAGAACGACGAGCTACCTATTGCATCTTTCACAAGGTCGTGCCTATGGTTGCGTCTTCTGTCGCGGCAGTTACGGTGTGAGGATGATGTACGTTCCCTCACTCTTGCGCCTGCCTTCTTCGCTAGTATTACTGCTTTGCAGATGGATGCGGCTACTTTTCTTTCCCTATTGGTCCGGACCTTGGCCTGAATCAGGTCCTGGTGCAAGAGGCCCGTTTTTTTTAAGAATAAGTATTGAAAAAATTTGCAGCGCCATCCGAAAGTGATTGCTTAAATTATCACTTACACTTTTCTTAGGTACTGAAGAGGCTACTAAACAAAATGTATGCTATAACCTGTAAGGGTTAATAGGTGGACGTAAAAGAAAAGCATTTTGACTGGCCTATTGGTCTAGTGGAGCGTGCTACTGACTGCCGGAGGTCGTAGGTGGTCTTCATTCCTTCCAAAACCAATGTTTTTGTGATAAGCACGATCATTTGTTCGTTGCCTGGATGTGTATAATATGTATGTATTTTAGAAATATATATTAAGTATGTTTATCAGTTAATTTGCACTCATAACAAATGCTCTGTTTAGTTTTGGAATAGATAGCGTTGTGTAAAAGTTCATTATCTTCCTGCCCTTGTCCTATCTTATTTGGGTTCGGCGCAACACGTTTTTTTCTTCCATTCTATGTCAACCGTCATACTATCACTAACTTCCTTTTCTTTCATTTCACTGTTCACAAAATCGTTGTGTAAAAGTTGTGGAATATTATTATTTCCTTTGCTTAACTTATTAATAATAATTTACATGTTTAATATTGGCATATAAAAAATAAAAAATAAATTATCTGAATGATTTCAATAATAAATGTGACTGTACTTAAATATTAGAAGGTGTTTCAGTTATATTCCTTATGTTCTTGCAGATAAACGTGAACCAAATTTGCGACGGCGATAACGCATATGCATATAAATAGTTCGACAGATGTTTAAAAATTTATACAGAAATACGCATGCATTGTGGCCATTTGTGGTATAGCGCTTGACGATGACTACCACAACTTTATCATATTTAACTATATTAATTTTAATTGTGATCACCGGCAATTTGGAATTATTTGTATGTATAAAATCTGGGACTTTGTTTTTGTATTAATCATTCAAACCGATCTTAAAAAATCAAGCAAATCTTAAGTTGGTTGTTATGTACCCAAAGGATAAAAACAGGACTCTATTGCTAAGACTCCACTGTCCGTCTATATCAGCTACAACTGTACAGTTGAAATTTTTACCGATGATATATTTCTGTTGCTGCTATAACAAATAAACAAACATGATAAAAAAAATATTTAAGTGGGGCACATTTTTTTGGGATATTTTTTTTTGGCTTTTTAAATTTTTGAGTAAATTATGAAGTATGCAAACTAGCAGATTTTCAGGGGTCTTTACTGGATTAGTTTCACACAAATTTATAAATTGATTTCAATATAAGCCTAGATAATATCCACAAGATACTGTGTTTATAAAAGATCTAATGAAAAATGTGTAATGACGTCATAATCGCGGAAAAGCGGTTGTGTGAAAAACAGTGAAAAATAAAAATTATTAAGGTAAATTAGTGAAAATTAAAATTATTTTTCACTGTTTGACTTAAAGGGTTAAGTCACCAAAAGGTCAATAAAAAAGGCTAAGCACGGAGTTTCTTTACGTGATCGAATTAGATGGTAGGCAGATACGAACAATATATTCCAATCAAATTAATAAAAAATATAAAATTAAATTAATCTAATCCAAATAAATCCAAAAATCGAATCCAATACAATGTATTTAATTTAATTTATTTATTTAATTATAACAATTTTATTTTATTTAATAATGTTACTATGGGTTAATTAATGCCTGAAATATACGATAAATAAATAATCACGTATTATTATTATGTCTGTCTTAACTTCTGTCATTCAAGAATATGTATACGACGACTGGTTCTAAGTTACCTATTTTATGGTTAGGTAATTAAGAAGTATTTGTTGCACAATTATTTCTTGAATAGCAGGAGTTAAGACAGATCGAAAATATCACAATTTATATACCAATGTACCCAGAGTTACCAATAACTTTGGTGACAGAACACTAAAAAAAAGAATACCTTACCTATTGAACAGTCTGCCAGGAGGCCAAAGGAGTGAAACAAACACAAATAGATTTAGACACAAATTAAAATTATATTATTTAGAAATTTTTAAGTACATTTAAGTATGTACATACCATTGCAACGGTTTTTAGGGCTTATCTTGTGAGTTACTTACCTTTTTGGAATAAAGATAAATAAATAATAATAAAATACCTATATAAGGTATAATATAGGTATTTTATTATTATTTATTTATTAATTTAATTTACTTACTTAATTTTTTTATGATATTGGATTTGAATTTGTATGACATTGTACCTGAATTTTTATAACATATCGTTTAAGTTGAATGATTAACTTAATGAGCTTACAATTTTTTTTTTTTAATATTCTCCTATTTTCTATAAACTATGAATATTTTGCATAATGTATTGGGACAATCAACAATTATAACACCTTATCTGTATACCTACATTATTAGCAAATAAACGATTATTATTATTATTGCATGTGACTGTATATTTTTATCCCACAATCCTTTACGATCTATATGCCATCACGAGTACCTAAAATCCTAAGTTTACTCAAGCCACATCCTCCATTCTAAGCAGCTTTCAATTCCCTTTGAGTCCTCTTGCCAGTAGAGATTAAACGCCTACTATATGTACTCAGGAATTTTGCCATACACAAAGAGAATTTTTGATTAGGATTTAGTCCAGGTCGTTGGACTAAGCTATGTCGTAATCGAGGTAAGTGCGATAACGTGATAGCTGTCCAAATACAAGACTCTGGTTGGTTGTTGTTTGATTATTCAGTTATGAGTTAAGCCTTTATTGGTCTGTAAATAATCTTTCATACTATTTTTAGGGATCCGTAACTCAAATGGAAAAAACGGGACCCTTTTAGGATCACTTTGTGGTCCATCCGTCTGTTCGTCCGTCTGTTTCTCTGGCTGTCTGTCAGGACCCTTTAGCTCGGGAACACGTGGAGGTATCGAGTTGTAATTAAAACCGTATATTTTGGTCTGTAGTCCTTAGTAGCTGAGAAAAAATCAAACTTGTAAGTTTGTGTAAAATAAAAAAGATACGGCCGTTTATGTTGCAAAAAACGTATATTTTGACACTCACAAGGGAATCAAAATTCATGGCATATATTCCCGTTATTCTAGAATCCTGAAATTTGGTACGAAGCAAGATCTTATAGCACAGGTATAGGAATAAATCTGAAAACTGTAAATTTATTGTTACATGCGTCACAAAAAAATAATGCAATTCGGAAAAATCTTCAAGACTCCATTTGGAAATTGTAGTTTGTACGGAACCCTCAGTGCGCGAGTCCGACTCGCATTTGTCCAGTTTTTTTCAAATAGTTAAACGTTGCTTGAACATCGTTTTATGCTAACATCTAAACTGTATCGAACTCGTTCAGCAGCGCATACAGTAATCACATCACACTTAACACGATATTATAAAGGAAAAAGTTTGTTTGTATGTGAATGGGTGTAAGTATATTTGATACTCCTTTACGCTTAAACTTCTAGACGCGTTTGGATGAAAGGCACTTAGGTAGATATATAACACATATAGAGATTTTCTATTTAATCTATATTTATCACAATCACTAGCAAAAACTAAGTAGTCTGTGAAATCAGAACATAATTCGTTGATTATTTTTGTATTGGTGTACAATAAAGGATACAATAAATAAATAAATAATTCACGCAGACCTGTTAGTTATGCCTATAAGCTTCAGCATTCTAAGTCCTTGGGATTCCACTCAATTTCCATGACAACGGAAAGAAACTCTTGATATTGATAAATACCAAGCTATAACCCTCAATTTGTTTGAGTGGATTAAACGAAATTCGTCTTTGATAGGATTATAAAATGGAGAGGTCAATAGAGGATGATGCGAGTTTGTTGTCTGTGCCCACCTTCCAACAGTTGTTTATACCGCGTACATCGAAGGACTGGAAAATTTTGCCTGCTACGGTCTTCCCGTTCACCTATAATTTAGGTGTCTTCATGGCTAGAGTGAATAGGCTCTTAATAAACTAGTGCGCCTGAGCATCAATGATTGCATCTCCGCTTACCATCAGGTGGGATCGCAGTCAAGCACTGGTTTATATCAATTAAAAAAAAAAAAATGTGTGTGTTATATCTTTGGATAGATAATTTTAAGTTTCATCTTAGGCCATCAGAGTTATTCAAATGCTTCTTTTTTGTGTTACGTCTCCACGCGCAAATCGTGCATGTGTGCAAGGACTAACTTTGAACGGACTATTATTTGGAACTTTGGTGCTATAGCAACCTTTTTTTCATTCTGACAATGATACATAGCTATTGGAAGGTGGGCGCTGAATTCGCAACCTATTTCGGCTAAATATATATATATACCTACAACAACGGACCAGTAACACAAGATGTATTTAAAATGTCTCCCTCAGAAAGAAATACGACCAAAACAAAAACCAGACCCGAAACCGCTTCATAAAACATTGCACTGCGTTACAAAACTTTGCAAAACTTCAGATATTTATAGAACAAGTGCGAAGTAAGCCTTAACAATGAATTTGGTAAGTGTCAACCTTAGGCATCTGTCCTACTGCTGGCGATTAGTGAAAAGTGAGTAGTTAGGGCTAGGGAGTGAGGCGGGGACAAGCCTAACTTACGCTCTGCGCCTCCACTGGAGATGCCCCAGACATAGGTAGTCACAGAACGACTACCGGCCACTATAGACGAGACTTTGCAGACGGTGAGCCATGGTTAACTCGCCGTCCGGCCGTTTGTCTTCAGACTGCTGTCTAAAATCCATAGTGTTCCTTCAGTTGTCTTTTTTTTGTAAAGTTTACGGTAACTCCTTCGAACTCTCCACAGCCCTGCAGGCGTCCGCCCCAACTGGCCCTGTCAATTATGCAGACATCACTTTGAGGCGCGCATAATTTAGAGCTAGTCGCTCCTCCAGCGTTGGGACAAGTCCCTTACGTCAACGGTTCAGGGCCTATAAATATTTCTATTTGCGGTTTGAAGGTGGCACCGCCATCCGTTTGAAAAGGGTTCACGTGGTTCATAAACTTGGTTTGGTGGGTTTAGATTTCAGTAATTAAATTCCATTTTCGAAACCTTTGGGTGTGAGATTAATGACCCTTATTTGTTGTGCGACATATTCACATATTTTGTAATCGAATTTGGGGACATTAGTGCGTATGTTTAGTTTTGATAAGTACCTCATGGGTTAATTTGGTTATTTCGTTGTTTGATGTTTGTACATATAATTTAATACATCAAAACATCACATCTGTTTTCCCTGAAGGGTTCAGCAGATTTTAGTACATCCACATTTTGCTAACTGGGCACAGCCGACCACTAAGAAAATATAGAAGGAAACACCCAATAACAGTTTTCTCGCTCCAGAAATAAGAATCAAAACTGAAGTTTCTGGTCTTGAAGAGCCATGAGTGCTCGTAAACGGGGTAATTCTGCACCATACCATTTTCCTAATTCGTCATGCTGTGCTGGTGCTGCCGCTGCAGATAACTTCAAGCAACGGAAATATAACAACCTCGTCAAGTCGTATTGGTTTGAAACTCTTCGGTCGTAGGGTTTATGAGCTCATACACTATCTAAACACCCAGTAGACACTTTGTGTGACCCAAAGGCTGTATTTTGCCTTGGCCAGAGATTAAGCATTGTCTTACAATGCGGAAATTCAATATAGTCGACAACGATGTGGAGAATTTTTTTGCCGCTCAAGGTGTAGAGTGTTTATTTTAAGTAGCATTTTTAGTAAAATTTTTAATAATGTGTATATTTACGGCAAAATAAAAATTAGTTCAAATCTACTAAGGGCGGAATTCACCAATAAAACTAATCGCGTTTTAACGTTTGGCTCGTATAATCGCGTTTAGGCGCTGTCACTAGCGCCACTTATAAAAATACAACAAAAGAAAAATACAGACAAGTGACACTAGTGACAGCGGCTAAACGCGATTATGCGAGCCAAACGTTAAAACGCGATTAGATTTATTGATGAATTCCGCCCTACGATTGCTCATATTTTGTCACAGATAAAATTTAATCTTCTCACAAACAGCACAGTCAACGACAAAAGTCATATGCCTTTTATTTTATTTTTCCCTCCTGTCTGTTCGGGTAGGAAGTTTGGAACAACTGTCATTCGCACTCAGACATGTAAGTCAAAGTTTACGTCGCTTTTTTGTAACGTTTTTAGGGTTCGAAATGCATATGATCTGTGATATTTATTACAGCTGGTTTTTGTGGGCGTCATTTATGATGACGATGTACAAATGTACGTTTTTATTTCAATGTTAGTTTGAAATTACCATACATGATTTTGTACTACTTATTTTTTTTTGTTTTTTGAGTTTTTACTAAAATGTGTATAATTGTAAATGAGAAACCTACATTGGAAATTTAAGCACATTGCCAAAGTGACCTATATATATAAAAAGTACTCGCAGTGTTTAGTGTAGTCATCTATGTATACCTATAAAAGGAGAAACTGACTGACTGACATATCAATGCATAGCCAAAACTAGTGGAACCAGGAGCGTGAAATTTTGCACAAGGTTTTCTTTTATAACGTAGACGAGCACTAAGAAAGGATTTTCCAAAATTCTGCCCCTAAAGGGATAAAGCGGGGTTCCAAAGTTTGTATGGAGAAACCTACTTTCACACGAGCGAACCCGCGGGCAGAAGCTAGTTTATTATTAAAACATATCATCAATCTTAACTTTTTATTTAGCTCAATTTAATGTGTGTGAAAAATCTGATCCCATGAAGTAAAAAATCTACAACGTACATATTTGTTTCACAGAGGGTGTTCAGAGTCCCTTATATGTGCTCTTGTTGATTACCGGCATGGTTTTAGGGAGGTAAAAATCTTCCTTTTTCCCGGGCTTATCCCCAAAATTCAGGCACCTTTTGAAAGATTTCTACTCGAAAACCAAAAATCAAAAATAAACTATTTTGTTTGTTAATTATTTAATTAACTAAAGCGCCTCACCATCACTATTTGCATCACTGCTTACCATCAGGTGAGAGCACATCCAAGCCCTGGCATATCAATTTAAAGTATATATATATATTCGCAGTGCTCACCTAACTCAACAAAATAAAATAAAATTATTCACTTCACAATATTACGCTCGAGAGATTTCATAAAAGTCAATTGCGGGTCAAATCAAGCGTGTTAGGGTACAGTCATGCACAACGATTAATTGTCGCTCCTGCGACTAAATCCGTCGTCGAACTTGACATGCGACATTTTCTGGTCGCAACTGTCAATTAGGTACAAAGCGTACATTGAAGTTATAAAGTGGGGTTTAGACTTCGTTCGGATAGCTCGGTTAAAGGGAACGTAGCCTAGTGTATCTAGCATAATCAGCCTTTTAATGTTCCCACTGCTAGGTCTCAGGTCTCTTCTCTAGGAGAGGGAATGGGTTGTAATCCACATGTGTTCGAATTTTTTGATTCTAGGACATGCCGGTTTCCTCACGATTTATTTATTTATTTATTAAAACTTCATGCAACACAAAGGTATAAAGGCGGACCTAAAGTATTCTCTAAGGCATTCTCTATCAGTCAACCGAGGGTACTGAAAAGATAACAGGAAGGTGCATAAAAAAAAAGATTAATAGGAAAACAAGGGAACAAATGTACATGAATATTTAACATAATATAAACCTACATATATATTATTTATTTATGGAAAAATGAAAGGATTTTTGAGACTACTCCGCTATTTTCCACACGCATCATGTTTTTCTTCACCGTTTTGAGAGCAGTGGTGATGAAATAAATTACACCACGTAATGCGCCTGGCTGGGTTTGAATCAGTGAAACCCGCGCCTAGTGTACTGAATGGTAAATTAATATGGTTGCTGCTTACCAGTGCTCAGCAGTTATCCAGAGGAAAACCAAGGCCGACATAAACCGAAAAATCGTCCTAGTTAAGTGGCAGTGGGCAGGGCACATTGCTCGTAGAACAGGAGGTCGATGAGGCCGAAAGGTTCTGGGGTGGCAACCGCGCACCGGAAGACGCAGCGTTGGAAGGCCTCCCACAATGGCTGCCGACTGCTTTATCTTGCTTATTTTATTTGTTTTGTTGCTACTAGGATCTCTGACTCCTAAGTGACATACACCTAGTTTAGTAGTCCGGGCGTTAAAGCATAACCTTAATTATTCAAAGCATTTGTATAAATAATGTCTCTGAATTTTGTAATGAGAGGCTTGTGGTGAAAAAAAAATTATTATTGCAAGGTGGTCCGATGGATGCGAAACGCATTGGACCGTTCGTTATTTCAACACTTGGGGAGGCCTATGTCCTGATGATGATGAAGTAGGTACCAGTCAGCACTGGCAGCCCACTTGACATCAAAATTATCGTATCGATCTAATGGATGGAAAAGGATGGGCCGCTGAGGGAATGTTTGAAAGAGTTGTGATGTGGCGCTTGAACGCAAAGAGCAATTGACATTCTGTTGTTTTTTTTTGTTTGGTATCCCAGATTAATCTTTGAAAGAAAGAAAGAAAATTGCATTTATTGGCATTACAAAAACGGAAACACCTTAAAATTAAACAGAGAAAATTGAGTAATGCGAAAAGGGCTTCAGCTCAGCGTAATACCAAATGGTAGGTAACACAAGGCCAACACCTGACGCTGATTTTCAGCAGCAGCCCTTGGGTGCCATGTGCTTGAAAACAGAAAATAGTCATTAAAACACCTCTAATGGTAGGGTATGGTCCAAAGAAAGACGGTTTTATTTTACCACCTCATGTTTTATCCATAATTTCAGCCGATAGACGTCCACAGCTGGACATAGGCCTCCCCCAAATGTCGCCACAAAGAACGCTCCTGTGTGTCTTGCATCCATCGGATTCCCGCGACCTTCACCAGGTCATCGGTCCACCTTGTAGGGGGCCTTCCAACACTGCGTCTTCCGGTATGCGGACGCCACTCCAGAACCTTTCGGCCCCAACGGCCATCTGTTCTGCGAGCAATGTGCCCTGTCCATTGCCACTTAAGTTTGGCGATTCTTCGTGCTATGTCGGCAACCTTGGTTCTCCTGTGGATATCCTCATTTCTGATTCGATCACGCAAGGAAACTCCGAGCATAGCCCTTTCCATTGCCCTTTGAGTGACTTTGAGCCTTCTGATGAGGGCTATTGTGAGCGACCACGTTTCGGAACCATATGTCATCTGGCAACACGCACTGGTCATAGAATTTCATCTTACCTATGTTTTACCCATTCTCAAACAAATAAATGATTTGCATTTTTTTACTCCTATTTAATTTTAAGGTAATCCGTAAAGGAAACTTGTATTTCATTTTAATTTATTTTAACGATAACGCAACTCCGGTCCTCAAGATACAGGCATCGCCTAGTTTGGGGACCATTGTAATAATTCTTATAAAATATAACTCCTGTTACCGCTAAGAAAATAGGTTATACCTATGTTTAAGAAAATATTTGTAACAATGGTAAACAATGGTTAAATAAAGATTTATTATTATTATTATTTATACTATTGCTTATTTAATACTCATAACGATTAAAAGAATAACACTACAAAAATCAGTTCAATAATAAAGTTAGTAACTGGTCAGTGACTTGAAAATGCAGTAAATTAAAGGTTATGTCGTGGATAAAGCCACGTTCTTGTCACGTGTCTGATTGTATTGGCTTGCTTAACGTTCTCTCGTCTAACGGGCATTAAACTGAATGAGATATAGCAGGACTTAATCCTGTTACAGATGAGCTGGAGGTAATTGCTTCAGAAGGTTCATTGAGCTAAAATCTAATATATCCTATTAGATTTTAGCGCCAAAATGCGCTAATATAGTAAATAATTAATGAAAATGTAGTTTACAAATAAATTTGGACCATTTTTTTTATTCTTCATAGGTTCGCGCTTAACTTCTATATCACCTGATGGAAAGGGCATTCTCTACGAATCAACTTTTGGGTTAAAAAAGATAACACTGTGGTAGGTGTGCATCATCATCATCATCTTTTCAGTAAGTGTCGCCATAATGACCGATTCTGTTCGTCTCGAATCCATCGATCCCTGCGACCCTCACCAGGTCATCGGTCCAACTTGTGGGAGACCTACCAACGCTGCGTCTTCCAGTACGTGGTCACCACTACAGGACCTTTTGACCTCATTGACAATCTGTTCTGCGATTAATGTGTCCTGTCTACTGCCACTGCCATTTATGTTTAGCGATCTAAGCTATTTCCGTAATTGTAGCTCTCCTGCGGATATCTTCATTCCTGGTTGGATCACGTACGGAAACTCCAAGCTTTGCCCTTTCCATTACCATTGAGTTAAAACCGGAAGAATGATGATGACACCAATTCTGTGGCAACTGGAAATTACGTAACTTGTATGGCGTGTTCAGCTTTTTTAACTACCTTTTTAATGGGTCAATTAATGATACCGATTTCATAGAATAGCGTTTAACTATTTCAATGAAGTCTTAATTAAAATCGTCTTTTAATAGTTTTATGTCCATAGAACTTTTTTTTTCAATTTGGCTTCATTGTAGCTTGTATTAAAAGGTTATTGTAAATAATGTTATCATTATTTAATTATGAATTTACCATACAAATGACCTAATATTGTGACATTCGTAATTTTTGTTTTTACTTATTTATCATCATTAATTAACCGGCCAGCATATAAGCAAAAATTCAAAGACACGTGGATCCGCCAATCCGCAATGCGCCCGCGTGGTTGGTTACGGCCCATTCCCTCTCCTACAGAGGAGGCCTGAGTCCAAGCATAGGGAACATTATAAGGCCAACTATACTACATTAAATAAATATATCAATTCAATAATATCAATTCATCGCATACATATTTAGAAGTCTAATATTTTGTTTGAATAATTCGTAAACTAAATTAGGTGAACAATATAAAACAATTAATTAGGTGGCTGCAAAGTTGAATCTAAATTACCCAAATTCATAACTTTAACGTTGTAGTATTTAGAAACGATTACAAAAACTGACGGTTCTAGTGTGGCGACCGCGCATCGGAAAACGCAGCGTTGGAATGCGGGAGGCATTCCCACATTCACAAGGTGGACTGACAACCTGGTGAGAGTCGCGGGAATGCGCCACATGCGAGACGCACAGGATCGGTCGTTGTGGCGACGCTTGGGGGACGCTTATGTCCAACAGTGGACTTCTTCCGGCTGAAATGATGATGATGATGACAAAAACTGAAGAATAATCAACTAACATATGACAAAAGATATGTAAGAATTTGGAATGCAAAAGGCTAATGATGAGATATGGGATATTTAACTCAGGAATAAAGCAGCTTTCTATCGGGTACAAAATTTTAGCAGTCGGACCAGTACTTTCAGAGATTACCTCATACAAACAAAAAACAAAAAACTAACTAATTTACCTTTTTATAATATTATTGTAGATGTAAAAATATAGAAAAAGGTTGAGTATAGGTACTCGTGTATAAGTGGAGAAGGATGGATACACGAGTCTAACAAGGTACAGAAAAACACAAGTCATCGAAAGCTATTAGCCGAACACGAAGACCCACGAGCGTGAGCACAACATACATCTTACAACTTGTAAGGAATTTTAAGTAATAGTTTTGTACCTTTCATAAACTCCTACACAGACAGAATACTTTTCAAAAGTCGAGTATTTATTTATTTTATAATTTATATACACATATAATTACGTCTCAAGACAACAGTCTATGACCAGTGTATGTTGCCAGTGATGACATATGGCTTCAAAACGTGGTCTCATCACAAGACTTAAAGTCACCCAAAGGGCTATGCTCGGATTTTCCTTGCGTGATCGAATTTGGAATGAGGATATCCGCAGGAGACCCAAGCTTACCAACATAGCACAAAGAATCACCAAACTTAAGTGGCAATGGGCTGGGCACATTGCTCGCAGGATGGATGGCCGTTAGGGCTGAAAGGTTTTGGAATGGCGACCAACTACCGAAGCCGTAGCGTTTGAAGGCCTCCTGCAAGGTGGACCCATGACCTGGTAAGGGTTGCGGAAATCTGATGGATGCGAGACGCACAGGACCGTTCATTGTGGCGACACTTGCGGGAGGCCTATGTCCAACAGTGGACGTCTTTCGGCTGAAATGATGATGATGATGTACACATATATAATAAAGCAGAAGAAACGTATGCTATAACGTATCTATTTATTACTGAGCAGGAAACTTGTGTACGTTTATAATGGGCAGCGACGGCCGATGCGCAATGCATGTGGCACAGACCAAGGGAAAACGGAAACAATACGTTAGTGTTGCCACTATTTAATACATGCATGAAGGATTAAATCTATATTATTTTAGTTTTTTTTTCATACTTAAATTAATCGTAATTTAAGTATATATACTAAATTCTATTTCAAATATCTGCTATTTATTTATTGTGCACACCTACCACACTGTTGTTTTTTTTTACCCAATTGACTGATAGAGAATGCCTTGTGGCATTAAGTCCGCCTATGTACCACCACTGTACACGAAGTTTAAATAAATAAATTTCTACTGTATGTGTGAGATACGCATAAAATTTTTTCCTTTCTTTCTTATTTTATAAAAATAAATCCTTATTTTTCTTGGTCATGCCGTAACTGGAAAACGACCTAACCAATTTCCATTTTTTTAAATACCTTTCAGAAAGTTCTTATGGAAAAAAAAATTTAAAAAGTTGCAAAAAATTACAAAAAACTTAACGACTAATTAACCTTTCCGAGTTTGACAGAGGTCAGCTAATATAAAATGAATATATAACTATATGTTTATCAGGAAACACAGTAAAAAAATCACACCTGTGTATTCTACATTCAAATTTTGACGTAAGCGCCAGGCGACAGGTCAATTTAAACAAGTTCCCCACAAATTCGTTTTTCTATTTAATTGAAATGTACCGTCAAATAGCATGAAAGGAACGCAAACAATACTTTGATTTTGATTTTCTCTTAGATATACATTTAGATTATTGATTTCTGTTAAATTTTTAAATTTAATTACAATTAATGAATATAAAGAGTACTTAAATGCTGGAAAAGTGATTAAATAACGTAAAAATCTCCTTAAATTTTTTGTTCCTATTCACCCCTGCGTTCCGATTTGACTGTAACCATAATTTTGTAAGCAAAAATACTCAACTGAATGTCACATTACTAATATTCTAGTTTAATTACACATACAAACATAGTCTTTGATATTACATCTAATTGTTCGGAGGACTCGCTAGAGGTGTGCCTCGTATGGGTGGTGCACCTCTCACGCCAAGCCCTGTTCAAGCCATGGTCCGGAGTGGGGAGGAATGGCAAGCGAGCGCCTCCTTCTTTTTTTTAAGGTGGGAAAGTGACTTCTCGCGATCTGGGTAGAACGGGAGGGCGTGTCAGACTTTTACTGACAAAAACCACACCTGTGTCCTTCAATTACCCTTTGCGTTCTAGGTCTACGGGTTTCCTTTTCAGAAATTCTCCGCGGTCCTAGCTAGCGGGACCCACTTTTGGGTATCGCCTCCTTTTGCGAAGAAATAATGCTAGCTAGACGGTCGTATGCGTGAGATAGCAAATCAAAGTAAACGCCCAGCAGAGCCGATGCACACTAGGGCCGCAGAGATTTTTTTTAAAAGAAAACCTGTGTTAAAACGCAACTAAAGAACACAGGTGTGGTTTACGCGCTCCATCCAGAGCAGGAGAAGTCATTGGGTACAAAAAGGTTTTACATGTAATACACTGATGACTTTCACGTACTACACGTTTACAAGTCAACGTTAACCCGAACTGAGCCAACCTTTCCCAGCTGTAAATTTATTTGCAGTTGGAAAAGGAGTTTTCATAAATTAAATTTCACGGAACCCAAAATTGAATTTCTTTACGACTGCTCCGATAATCAAATGAATAATCCATTTACAGACGCCTTGTAGGGGTTCCGTGAGAGAAAAGACATTTTTTTTTAACTCAGTGCTTCTACGATACCAAATTTTATTTTCAATGTATTTTATTTTATTCGTATTTCGTTGGTCCATTAAGCTTCCAGGTAGGGACGGTGTTTCAAGTGGAATTTTTAATATGGTCCCCGAATGAGACTGTCGGTGACTGTACGTGGTCACAATACTTTATAAGGTTGGAAGCCTAACTTATTGTTTTTCGAAGAAAAAATTCTGTCGGATATTTTCGCTGTTCTTTTTTCTATTCGATATTATTTCTGGTTAAACTAATGCCTACATTATAAACAGTGTTTCCTTTTTTAGTTTGAAGTCTACCTACTTAATTTAACTTTGAATAATTACAGAATTTTATGATTATCTTATCTAGTACACCGTAGGCACGGGGTTGCGGACGGCGAGCAATGGGTGGCTCGCCGTCCGACCGTCCGGTAACCGTCCGGACCAAGCTCAAGTCGTCGACGGCGCGTACTGATCCACGCGCGCCTCAGTGAGATGTCAGCAAATTGTAGGGGCCCAGCAGAATCGAAGCCTACTGGGGCCACAGGTAGTGTGAAAGTAAAACCTGGGACGAAGGCAAAGAAGGAACAGGAGCGGGTTTTTAGTCAGTAAAAGTCTGACACTATCTCCCGCTCCGCCTAAGAGCGAGATTTGTCATTAGATTATTTTCAAACATAAAAAAAAAATCGAATACCAAGTCGATCTAATAAAATATTAAAATTTAAAATGCATATAGCTTTGTATAGCTGTAAAACTATATGATTATCTATTAAAAACGTCAGATTTTATATAACTATTGCTTAAATTGTCTCCACTGAAAAAAAGCACATCACTAACGCAACAAAAATGGCTACTATACTTTTCTTTTACTCAACCGCGACAATACACATTCACATTTACTTTTCTACCCGTCTCAGTTCACAATGGGGACACAAAATTTCTACTCCAACAAAACCCACGGTAAAATTTTAATTCCAGTAAGTAGTTCACAAAACGAGTTGTATAAGCCAGGCAGACATAACTCATCTCCCGGGTACCCGGGTACCCGTAAAAAATCTTGCGCAGCGTAGTACCGTCTCAGTGCATTATTCTCATTATCATAATCCCAATTACTTACAATCCGTCTGTATAATTTATCGCCCGGTTACAAGACTTTCTTAGTTTGGTATGCATTCATTTTTGTGAACTGTCTTAGAATTTTTATGGGTGAGTTGTAAAAAAAGTTTTTACTGTGCGTATCTGTGGCTTTTTATGGAGTGTGGTTGTTACAAGATTTTTTGGCGGCCAATTTAAAATAAATGGGGTCGCAAAAATGTACACGATGCCAATTTTGTTCCTTTATAACCGAAATTTTTAGTACTAAACAAAAAAGTTAGCTTTTTAAATTATTTTATAATTATATCAAATAAAAAAATAAAGAAAAAAACTGGGCGAGTGCGAGTTGGACTCCCGCGCTGAGGGTTCCGTACAAACTTGCCTATGAAAACAGTTCAATCACCGGAATTGAGTTACGAAGATTTTTCGGAATCGCAAAAAAAGATTTTTTTTTGTGAATTTACAGTTTTCAGATTTTTTCCTATACTTGTGTTATTTTTTTTCCTATACATGTATTTTTTTTTTCGTTAACTCAAATGTTTGATTTTTTCACAGCTTCGAGGGATCGCAGACCTGAATATACGGTTTTAATTTCAACTCGATACCTCCACGCGTTCCCGAGAAAAAAGGGTCTTGACAGTCAGACAGACAGACAGACAGACGGGCGGACAAAGTGATACTGTAAGGGTTTTGTTTTCCTTTTGATGTACAGAACCCTAAAATACACATATTTTAGGGTTCTGTAAAAATAAAACTTTAACTTTTGACTTAATAAATGATAAGCATATGTAAATCCTCATTTTTCTTTAATTAGAAATTACATCTCATGTTTCATACCTACACGGATACTGATTTGAAAGCTGCATTGCTATGTAATATGCAAAACTATCTCCTTAGCAAATGTGTAATGGTAATTCACAAATTACTGTTGTAAATTGCCAATTAATATCTGCATAAACCATACGTAATATAATTCTACAATATATTAGTAAGTTAATCTAATTCAGATATCAATCATTGAATAACTGGTAGAATGCAAATGGCATATCAATCTGTTCGGGTCGTTTATCAACATTTCTACTTATTATGATAATTAATACATTCACATTCAACCATTGTCTTTTATTATTTTTGGTATAAATACTTCTCGAGTTATCCATCTTCATTATATGATTATGCGGGATTATATCAATATTATTATTTGGAGTGGTTTTTGTTATGAGTGACTTTTGTCTGTGATTGTATTCTTTTGTTTGAAGGCTTTTTTCTTTGTTTTTTTTTTGTTTTTGATTAAAGGTTGTTTGGACGGTTGATGGGGCCGAAAGATTCTAGAGTCGCGACCGCGCACCGGAAAACGCAGCGTTGGAAGGCCTCCCACAAGGTGGACCGACGATCTGGTGAGAGTCGCGGGAATGCGATGGATGCGAGACGCACAGGATCGGTCGTTGTGGAGACGCTTGGGAGAGGCCTATGTCTAACAGTGGACATCTTTCGGCTGAAATGATGATTATGGTGATGATGATGATGATTATAATTGAAAAAAAATGTGTTAAAAGCTATCTCCTGTCAGCCAAATTTGCACGTGTTATGGTAAAAAAAAATCCTAGCTGTTGTCCGCAACTTCTTACGCATCAAGTTCGTAAAACTAACAGCTAATAATCTGGTCTTGTGATACATGCCAAAATAATCAATTGTTTAATTTTCACATACCACAGTTAAAGACGCAAATTATTTTCAGTAAATAATATGTTATGTACAGTTAGCGCCTAAAAGTGCAGTTGCACACAGCCGATGCTAAATTGTCTAAAATTTATTTTTAAAAGAGGGTTAATGGTTTATGACTGATTTAATTTGTAGCATAGAACCTAAAGTAGTGATTAAACTAGTAGGAGACCATTGAACGTATACTACAAAAAAAATTTAGACACTTCAACATCAGTACAGTGCTACTGCACTTTTGACCTCTGACTGTACATGTCCAGATGTATGAACGTACAAAAAGAGTATGTAAGGGTCATAGCAGTTGGCGTTCAGAGTTTCTGTATGATATATCATATCCCGGTATTGTAGTCCCGGGATAGAAAAATATCCTGCCAATTTTCATCTGTTCAAACGTTGAGCGTAAAGGAGTAACAAACATACGTTAACATAATATAATATTTCACCTCTATTATGGTGGAGTGATTACATAAATATGATTATTTTATTATTCAAACGTAATAGAGGACGATAATTAGACAAATTAAGCAGATCTTGTTTCATTAAACTTAATATTTTCAGTACGTTGTTGAAACATTATTATATACTCTAGTTTTCTTCAATCTGTTCTAAAGTATCGCTATATAAAGACTAGCTGCCACCAGTGGTTTCGCCTACGAGAAAGTAGAAAATTATCGAGAAAGTAGAAAGTAGTAAATATATATATAATTCGTACCTAAAGAAAAAAAAACATACATTCACAAAATTTTGCCTTTATGATATTAGTTATCATCAGGTGGGTTTGCAGTCAAGCACTGGTTTATATGAATTTAAAAAAAAATAATATTGTGATGAAATCATCAAGAGAGCTTTTTTTTTTTTTTTTATTTTTTTTTTTTTTTTTTTATTGGTTGGGAAAATCATCCTAATGACATCCCCGCTCTTGGGCGGAGCGAGAGATAGTGTCAGACTCTTACTGACTAAAAACCCACTCCTGTTCCTTCGTTGCCTTCGTCCCAGGGCCCCGGGTTCCGCTTTCACACTACCCGTGGCCCCAGTAGGCTTCGACCCTGCTGGGCCCCTACGATTTGCTGACATCTCCTTGAGGCGCGCGTGGAACAAAACGCGCCGTCGACGACTTGGGCTCGGTCCGGACGGTTACCGGACGGTCAGACGGCGAGCCACCCATTGCTCGCCGTCTGCAAGCCCGCGCCTACGGTGGCCAGAAATCGGGATCGGAATCCCGGCGGCGATTGGAGCGTAAGGACCGTTGCCTCACGCGATCGGCCGCCTCCTTAGCTAGCATTACTGCTTCGCAGAAGGAGGCGACCGCCTGCCACTCCTCCTCGCTCCGGAGCATGGCCTGAACCAAGGCCCGGCGCGAGAGATCACCGCCGCCGATTGCCCCCACGAGGACACGGCGTTGCTCTGCCCAGGCGGGGCACACCTCCACCGTGTGCTCCACCGTGTCCCCCGGGTGGGCCACACAGTGGCGACACCCGGGCGTCGTTTCCGCTCGAATCCGGTGCAGGAACCTCCCGAACTTACCGTGTCCGGTGAGGACCTGCGTCATGCGGAATGTGAGGACGCCGTGAGGTCTTTCCAACCACGCCTCAAAGAGGGGACTTTCCGCCATTATTGTGGCGTGCCCATCATCAAGAGAGCTTGAAAAACCCTGCTATTCTTTATTGGATTAGGAGTTTATACAATACTAGATTTTGCCCATGGCTTCGGCCGCATACATAAAATATCCTGTGTCACTCAAGAATAAAGCAGCTTTCTATCGGTGAAAAAAATTTTGCAATCGGACCAGTACTTTCAGAGATTACCTCCTAAAAACAAAAAAAAAAAAAAACAATAAACGAACTAAAATCGACGCAACTCTTGATTTAAGGCAAAAGATTCCTTTTTTAAATATTCAACCCTCTCCCTGCCATGAAAGGTCTCATTGTCCTTTTAGGCGTAAGTCTGGCAACATGTACCTGTATGGAACATGGGGCCCGACATCTGGCGTCAGAGGTGTCGATGCGAGGAAACGGGCCAGCTATAAAATTGGTAACGATTTAGGCTCAGCGTAGCATGTAAGTAACAGATAATGTGACTTTTTTTTTGTTATTTTTTTGCCAGATTTGTGGGTATTTTTCTTTTTAGGTGGAAAATCAGTCAAAGTTTCTATGGCGTAGCGAGAGGGCATGTCAGACATTTATTGACTAAAACCCACTCCTACTTCTTTGCCTTGCGTTTCAAGACCACGGGTTTGCCTTTCGGAAGCAAAGCCAAGGCCCCAGTTGACTTCGACCCTGCTGGGCTCCTAAGGTTTTGCTAACATCTCTTTGAGGCGTACGTGGAACATTACACCGTAGTTTTTCAGCGGGTGTGTACCGTCAAATGGGGTGAATAGAAACGCAGGGGTGAATAGAAAAAAACTTTGATTAGGACTTTTACTGCAAAGCAAATACAGGAAAAAAATGCAGTACTTAAGCGTTGCAAACAATTTTTTAATAACGTAACGAAAAAACCACTTCAAATTTTTGTTTCACCCCTTTTGGCTGTACCTTTTGTATCAGCTATGATGACCTTTAACAAAAAAAAAAATAAAAGAACAATAATACAATTCCACATACATCAGTTAACCTCTGCTCACGACATGAATTACCGAGATAAAATGTATCCTATTTCCAAATCCAGGTTTACTTGTGTAACGAGTATCATCAAATTTTATACATCTGTTGTGGTGTAATTGATTACTAAATATCCACACATTTAAACATTCAGACTTTCATATTTATAGTATACTAGTACCCTTCCCGGTTTCGCACTGGTGTAAATTATACACACAAACTATACACGTTTATTCTTCTTTTTATTAGTGAGAACCGCTTCCAAATATGTAACGTAGTTTAGGAGGAGACAACTGATGAATAGATAGGCGTAAAAAGCGCCTTGGTGTTATCTAAATCAATAAAATAAAGAGAAAAGATTTTTAATTTTGTGCTTTTGTTTTTAACGAATAAACTCAAAAACTATTGGACCGATTTTAAAAATTCTTTTACCAGTAGTATGTTACTAATATTTAGGTCACTACATTTTTTTTTTTAATTGATATAAATCAGTTCTTGACTGATCCCACCTGATGGTAAGCAGAGATGCAATCATTGATGGTTTGGCGGACTAGTTTATTAAGAGCTTATTCACTCTAGACTTGAAGACACCTAAATTATAGTTGGGCGGGAAGACCGCAGCAGGCAAATTGTTCTAGTCCTTCGATGTACGCGGTATAAACGACGAAGCGAAAAGCTTAGTCCGGACCGTTGAAGTTTCGACAATGTTAATTATATGCTGTTGATTCTCATTCTTAACATCGTATATTTCTAACCTTAATAACTAAAATAAACCAAGAATAAGAAACACTAACCTCCATCATTGTCTAGAAAAACGCTTGTCAAACTATCATATTTTTTTTTTTCTAGTCATTATTTTTCATTTTCCAACCTATATCAAAATTACCTCCACATTTAACCTACGCTTTATTCAGACACATACTCATTGAGTTTTCAAGGCACGTCTCAGAATTGACACGTTAGTCTCGGGTATTTTAGACCTCGTGGTCTTTTACGGGTTAACGCGGCTCATGGAGAGTTTGACGGGCACTCTTTAGAAATGACCGGTGATATGTGTTATTAAGCAATTATGAAGTCATTTTTTTTTTTTAAAATGTTTGTAGGTTTTAAAAAGTAAACAAGTTTCATAACCGTCGTAGATTTTGCAATATAATAGCATAGCATAGTCGGCCTTATAATGTTCCCACTGTTGGGACTCAGGCCTCCTCACTAGGAGAGGGAATGGGCCCTAATCCACCACGCGGGCCCAGTGCGGGTCGGTGGATGTCACATATTTTTGAATTTTTGGTGCTAGGACATGCCGGTTTCCTCACGATGTTTTCCTTCACCGTTTTGAGCAGTGGTGATGAAATAAATTACACAAAGTAATGCGCCTGGCTGGGTTTGAACCCGCAACCTACAACTTGTAATTCGGGGCCGTTACCACTCGGCCATCACTGCTCTAAATATAATAAATATAATATAATAAAACACCAAGATTTAATAGGTATTTTTAACAATTTTATAATAATATTAAAACATAATTTATAATTAATGTGTAAAACCCGTTTTATGTTAAAGTAAAATATAATTAATTTAAGAGCCGGCTTTAATCATAGAGTATTTTGGAACCACTGGCCCGGATTTCGTGTTTTCACGGTCACGTAACAGCGATTTTATTGTTATAAAAAAACAGTAACTATTCAAGGTTTTTGTTTTTACCAGACCCTTATAAATAACAAGGTTTATTATTTTATGTAACTTTCAAATATTTTAGTGACTTAATCTTATAAATACATGATATATGATACATGTTTAAAATTGTAAGTTAGGGTCAGATTCGTGATTTTTTTTTTATCGAGCCAATTAATTTGTATTAATTTTTACCAAGCGTTTGGCTATATAGTCAATTTTAATAAAATAAATTTCATGGTTTTCTCTTTTATATTTGTGGATTTCCAGAGGTTCAAAAAGTAAAAAAATAGTAAAACCTGTCCTTAATACGCAACAGAAGAGATAACACATAATTTAAGACATTAGTACAAAATATGTAGAGCTTATTTTCGAAGAAATTTCTTCCAGCAGACCAACAACAACATATGTAACTGCAACATATTTATATTGTTCGTACTTCTTTCAAAATAAATTTCTAATGAATATAAAAATGCAAAAATACGGCTGACTGTATTTGTTAAGCACTTATTAAAGGTAAAAATTAAGTTTCTTTATAAAAAAGAGTAAAAAATGACGCATAAAGAAAATAGAAATTATAAAGAATAAGGAGACTGCAAGTATTAATTAAATGTTAAACCTTTCATACAATAATAAATGGACGCAAAATGTTTCATATGAAACGGTAAGAAAATTACAGTAAATATCCTGCAACTGAAAGGGTTATTTCGAAAAACAATATCGTAAGTTAATAGTTTGTAGCTTATTTCTTTGGACTATTTGCAGAAAATAACTAAACTTTGTGAAAACCAAGTTAAACATAGGTACATTCAGGGATCAAAAGTGCATTTACACTCTACCAATGCTGGAATTTCTTTAAGGTAGAAGTTCAATAGTCCACAACTAGTTTTTTCAATACTTTAGATTCTATGCTATCAACTAAATCAGTCATGAACCATTGATTCTGTTCTACAAAGAAATTTTTGACATTTTAGCATTGGTAGGGTTTTTTTTTGGGTAGGAATCATAAAATCATCTAATAACAAATCTCACTCTTGTACGGAGCGGGAGATAGTGTCAAACTTTTACTGCCTTAAAACCCACTCCTGTTCCTTCTTTGCCTTCGTCTCAGAGCCCCGGGTTTCACTTTCACACTACCCGTGGCATCTTCAATTTATCTACATTGGTGAGGCCAGTGTTTCCTAGCTGACAACCCTGAGAAGAGACACCAAAACAAACTCAGCATTCAAAGTCTTTTTTAAAGTCCTTTACACCTAACTGGTCGAATCCTATGCAGATTAGTATCTTTTGAGGAAAAAAACATACAGATCTGAGAGGACCTGTCCAGTCAGTACAAGCATAAGCATAGCATGCATAGCATAATCAGCCTTATAATGTTCCCACTGCTGGGACTCAGGCCTCCTCTTTAGGAGAGGGAATGGGCCGTAATGCACCACGCGGGTCTAGTACGAGTTGGTAGATGTCACATGTCTTCGAATTTTTGGTTCTAGGACATTCCAGTTTCCTCACGATGTTTACTTTCACCATTTTGAGAGCAGTGGTGATGAAATAAATTACACAAAGTAATGCGCCTGGCTGGGTTTGAACCAGCGACCAACAAACTCGTAAAGTTAGTATTTCGGGTTGTCATAATAACATGGTTGTGGACGGACTTAACACTTAAGCCATTCTACATAGAAGTGCAAAAAAAAAATGTATTCTATTTTTTTATTAATAGTCTCTCGTTTGACCACTATTTCACCAGATTGTAAACGATAATGTATTCGACGATAGAGCACGCTTGCCTAGAATAACGTATTCACTCTTAACTTAAAGACTAGAGAGACCAGTCCTTAGCTGTACGCACAATAAACATGTATGTAACTTATTAATACTTGTGTACAGCTTGTTAATAAATATGCATAATATTGTATATAAAATACCTATATAACAGAGGGCTTGCTCTTAATGTTCGTGGAAAAGAATTCCAAAGGCGATCTTTTAAAAAACTCAACCAAAAAATTATACTTAATTAAAAATTCTGAAAACCATTCCATACCGACTTCCTCCACGAAATGCCCGGCGAATTTTTCCCAACACCATTTGCCAAGAAAAAGAGTCGGTCATAACACTCATCTTCAGTCTTTCGGCATGGCCCGGGGCCAATGAAACCATAATTAGGGCCGAGTTACGTAATCTCCTTGAAATAACTGGCCCTCTCGATGGGGCGGGCTTCGACGTCTACTGACGGACTGACGGTAATAGACACAGCAGTGTAGAGGTTATTACTGCTTTAGCGTTTGAGTTTGTTTACAAAATTTACTTCTTATTTTTTTTTTCACGTTCCATTTTTTAATTACTTTTTTTAAAATTATTTATTGACATTTTAGAAGCGATAAGAAATATGTAATCAGACTTTTTGCAATTTATTGTTATTTTAGTGATACATGATTTAAAAGAGTGTTCATAGAGTTTCTTGTACGTTATTCTCCATAGAGATTTACAATATTTTGGCCGACTGATTTCTTGAAAATTCAAAAGTGCCTGTTTTTTTAAAATGGTTTTTTTGTTTTGCTTTGAGTTCGACTATGTTTTGTTACTGTTTCACGCTCTAATATTCGAATGAATTTGAATAAAATTTTGCACACAAATACAACATTAATTTTTAATTAGTACAAATACTTAAAGGACTTACTAGAAAAGGTCTTGTTATTATTTAAGTAAAGTCTCAATAAATAATATTCATAAACAGCAAAGTCATTAGCGTTTGTTTATATCCCAAAATGTCACTCAATTTATGGAAATATTGTACAAGCTATTGATTATGAATGAATAAATTACGATCAAAATGGAAAAATATTTTTTGTAGTAATTGTAATGAATGATTGATTCTATTATGTATTTACCAATTATGACAAATTTTCGTGGACAATTTTGGAATTTCGTTTTTTTTTTTACTTTTGACTATAAAAATATGATCAGTAATGGGTACGGATAGAGCCCCATTTTTTTTGTACTAATTAAAAAATAGGGGTGTATATCATGTCCTAAAACAGCACATTCGATTTTTATCCCAAGTGTAGCTTATGGCGTAATTTTCTACATTACCGCATGATTACCGCATATCGACAAAGCCCGAAAAATCGCCAAACTTAAGTGGCAGTGGGCAGGGCACATTTCTCGCAGAACAGGTGGCCGTTAGGGCCGAAAAATTCTGAAATGGCGACCGAGTCCCGAAAGACACAGCGTTGGAAGGCCTCCCATAAGGTGGACCGATGACCTGGTGAGAGTCGCAGAAACCCGATAGGTGTGAGACGCACAGGACCATTCATTGAGGCGACCCTTGGGGGAGGCCTATGTCTAATAGTAGACGTCTTTCAGCTGAAATGATGATAATGACGCGGGCGAAACCGCTGCAAGGAGCTAGTTTATGATATTAGTAGTAGTAGAAAATGACTGTTTAATTTCCAACCACATATACTACGCAATCTGTCTACTCAATGAAATAACTTCAGCACGACGTACCTACCAATACAATTTATAACCAGCCGGTTCACTAAATTCATTGGCAACGCTTACTGCTGTAAACAAGAGTACGTACACGATAAGCCTTGAATGGCACACTGGCGATGCATCTGCATTGCGTGTATACAGTTTAATTATGTATTGAGACATCCCATGGAACACTGAGCAAACTGTCTATAAATCTATATATGTATAAAAGCGAAATACCACTCACAGATTAATCACGAAATCTTAGAAACTATAACACCTAGAAACTTTAAATTTGGCAGGTAGGTTCCTTATAGGGTGTATACATCCACGAAGAAGGACGGATTTTACGAAACCCCACCCCTAAGGGAAAGAAATGGGTGTCCAGAATTTGAATATAGAGAGATCTATTTTTACGCGGGCGAGGCCTCTGGCAGAAGCTAATTTAATAATAATAATAAATTATTTTAAAAAACGAACAACAACAATGCAACGGCAACGGGTGACTCCCGGTACAGGTCGTTCTTGGTGCAAAGGATGGCCATCGCTATTGAACGAGGTAATGCGGCCAGTGTTATGGGAACTTTTGCACCGGGAACGATCAGGGGCGGGTTATTTATTGACGTTTGACATTACATTTAATTGTAAAATGATATTTCTTTTATATTATGTATAAAAAAATATATATTTTTATATATTTGATTGTAGACCTTATAGTGTGGACAGGATTTGCATAAACTAAGTGTACAACGTGTGGTCTTATCACTTCACTTCACACATTGCACAGGGCAATCTCTTACTGTCAACCTTAGGATGGACTGAGCAAAAGGAAGCAGATTTGGGGCGGTCAGTGTACAAAAATCATAAATAACATTGATAAGATATAATAACATAAAATAATTATAATCTTGAAGTAATTCATTTCATCGCCACTACTCTCAAAACGGTGAAAGAAAATTTCGTGCGAAAAAAATTCAACGATATACCCAAGTACTGGCCTGTTGGTCAATTGCAATTTAAATAATGAGTAATTTGCCCTGAAATATTAAATTTCTTGTAATTATCCTCTTTGCATTTACAAAGGGTTGACCAAAACATTTGGCTAATGGTACCTAATCACAGAACATTTTGCTTTGTCCTACCGGGTCATTGATTGGCTAGCATGCGGCTGACAGTCGAACATGTTTGAAGTTTGAATCGTCTACCTCGAATGGTAATAATAAATGGTTGAAACATTTTCAACCATTCATTATTACTATATATTTTGATAGTCGATATTTTGATGACATATATAAAATATTTTATAAAGATAATTTTATTTTGACACAACTATGTAACTACTTACAAATTTTTAAGCTAATACATATTAAAACTTAAAAGGTATATTTGGTAGGCCTGCTGGTCTAGTGGTTATTGGCTCTGACGGCTATACCGAGGGTCGTGGATTCGATTCTCACCCAGGACAAATGTTGTGTGTGATTAGCACGATCATTTATTCTAAGTCTGGGTGTATTTTATCTATAATATGTATGTATCTAGAAATATATAAGTATGTTTATCAGTTGTCTAGTACTTATAACACAAACTCTGCTTAGCTTGGGACTAGACGGTGTTGTGTGATAGTTGTGGAATATTATTATTATTAGGTGGAAATGTACGAGTATTATGATGCACTCCCTCTCATAGAATGAAGGTTTCTGTCTCAACAGTCGGAACTTTGTAGGATAATATACTTAATAACAAAAACTAGGAAACAAGAGTACATAAGTTCATGCACCTTACATGATCCTATGCAGGGCTTCTGCGTTGTGTTTTATGGGTTTTGTTATGTACCAGCTGACCCGATAGACGTCGTTGTGTCAAATAAGGACCTATTGAACTAAACAGTTTGAGTGTAATGAAGTAAAATATGCGAAAAATTACGATTTTCTTCGAAATTAAAATAAAATCTCCCAAATTGGTCCAGTCATTTTCGACTTTTAAAAATAATGGTTAAATATGTTGCTAACATATTTAGCCATTATTTTTTATTTATACAGATAAATTGAAAGTCACATGAACTGTGTTGAGTGAAAAAATTTTATGACAAAAAAAATACATAAATAAATATAAAAATATCTACCATCGGTAACAGGAATAGGGTAAGACTCCTGAGAGAGGAATCTCCTAACAATGTACGCCGTGACCTGACTGTGATACGCTGTGACTTCATTCTGAATGAAGTGACTGATCCAACTATCCATTAAAAACCTTATTATCAAAATGTCTAGCCTGAAATGTCGCACTGCTGTACAAATACTGCTCCCTATTTATTTCATGGTTCCTGATCTAGCAAATCAAACTTATTTATTTAAGTACTCATGTACACATATAACATAAAAAACAAGAAGGTAACAGAAAAGCAAGTGCAATATGGTGAAGCTTGTTTCTATAGAAATCTCTTCCAGTATACTCGTACCTGCAAATTTATTTAATATAAAAATAAGTACTCACAAAATTCATACGTTTGTGTCGAAATGGAAAGATAGTGTCCTTTTACTCTTCTTTTGAAAACTGCAAGAGTTTGGCAGCCCTTAATGTCAGGCAGTATTTTTTTTTTTTTTTTTTATTGGGTGTGTAAATCATCCTAATGACATCCCCGCTCTTGGGCGGAGCGGGAGATAGTGTCAGACTCTTACTGACTAAAAACCTACTCCTGTTCCTTCGTTGCCTTCGTCCCAGGGCCCCGGGTTCCGCTTTCACACTACCCGTGGCCCCAGTAGCCTTCGACCCTGTTGGGCCCCTACGATTTGCTGACATCTCCTTGAGGCGCGCGTGGAACAATACGCGCCGTCGACGACTTGGGCTCGGTCCGGACGGTTACCGGACGGTCAGACGGCGAGCCACCCATTGCTCGCCGTCTGCAAGCCCGCGCCTACGGTGGCCGGAAATCAGTAATGTCAGGCAGTATTAAGTTTCACAACCGTACTGCGTGCTTATCATAAACACATAAATATACGAACTAACCAATTAGTTAAAATGAAAACTAAGATCAATATCGTATTTTGTGCTACAGACAGACGAATTCCTTTAAATATACCAGTTTATTTAGAACCACTTTCAAGTCTGGTCGCCATTTTTCTATCGCCCGTGACGTCATAATGATGATTTATGAGCTGGGACAAGCTCAGTTTAGAATGAATATTTGTGGTTATTTTAACAGACTTTTTAGTAGACAGTTGAGAAAACTTTTGTGGCTCAGTGAGTAAAAATAATATAGCAAAAAAGTGTTTATTTTACTGCATTTCATAATATTAAAAAAATAACAATCGTTTGAAATAAAAATGGCTCCACAACCTCAATGTGAAGCATATCAATGCTTCTTTGCTTTTTCTTTTTCTTTTTTTTTCTTTTTTTTCCTTTTTCTCTCAAATATTTTTTCTGGCTTCGGTTGGAGCGAAAGTGAGTGTCAGTCTTTTACCTACTAAAACTCATTTATGTTACTTCAGTTACCCTTTGCGTTTCAGGACCGCAGTTTTTAGAACAATTTCGATTTGAAATTTTCGTCGGGATTGGAGAATAGCTTCCTATTCCTAGTACTTAAGGGAACTTCAACGATATCGAGTGGTGAGTGTGTACTCTCAGTGAGAATTGAAACTCGAATACAATTTCTACGTTTGCTTTTGCACCAAGTTGAAGTTTCTTTTTCATTTGTCTGATTGTTGCAACGTAATGATAAAAGGAATGCCACGGCTAATTGATTTCATTTAAACGTTTTTAAAATTTGTAAACAAAAACTTTTTTTGATCTTTATTTATTTACTTATTTATTTTATAATTCATGAATACATTTATATTATAAAAGAAAAGAAGACCGAAACAGAAAAATAGGTACATATACATAGGTGATGCTTTTTTCTACGGAAATCTCTAAATAATAATCGTTTTAATTAATTAATGATTAAAATATAATGAAGTTGCACTGATGAGAGCATTTCATGTTCATTTGGGTGGTAAAGGCTTTTATAAACAAGTAAATAAATAAAAAATACAACTGAGTTAAAAAAAACTTGCTTGTGTTTTTTTTCTAAATTTTTAGTTGTGACTTAATGCAACTAAAATTAAAAGGTGAGCGATTTCTCTGATTATATACCTAATTGATTATCAAAATATGTCAATATACACTCAATTTACATCTTGTGTTGATGATTTTTTTTTGCCAATCCTTTGGGATTGGCAAAAAAAAATCATTTAAAGGATTTAAACTTAATTGGTGAATCGAGGGTATATCAGTAAGAACTTTACACATCTACATACTATTTCATATTATAACATTAATACAAAATTATTATGAAATAGTATTATCAATAAACTTACGTGTGATCGCAACAATCACGGAATATTTGCTATCATTCATTTAAGTGTGTGCAACACTTCAAATATTTACTAAAATTAAATGCGGGCAAAATCCAATGACGACTTGAGTAAGAACCTCCTCTTTTTTTGAAAGTCGGTTGAAAATTAAATAAAAACAAATAAAGAAGCCATTTTATTTATTGCTTAAAAGCAACAAAGTAAGTAAACTAATCTTAATCTTATTAGTACAAAATAATTTAATTTGCAAGAACCCCTCCTAAGCTGGAGCCCTCCAAAGAGTACCAACTTTCTAAATAACTAAACTTAATTTAAGTTCGAGTAATTAAGAATTGCGTTCACAATTTCACAACAAAGTATCTTTCTGTTTGTTGCACATTATTTCACGAACAAATTGGACTATTTCAGGTATTTGAACTTCAAACAATTCTACCACTTATCAACGAAGATGTCCAAGAAATTCCTCTCTCAAAATATCCTTGTCTAAGCAGAGTGCGCCAAGTATTTGAAGCATAATAAGGCCAGCATTAGAGCGGCCGTCGAATGAGGTCACCAGAGGAATGCCTAGGACATTAGTGATTATCAAGTGGCTAGGAGCCTGTGTTTAACGGCCAGGCTTTGTGGCGATAGTAAGATGCTGTGGGAAATAGTGTTTGGCAAATGACGAGATATTTTCTGCAATTTCTTGTCAAGGGAACGTGATAATATTATTATGTTGCCTAGTAGATTAGGCCGGTATAGAGATATTACCACACAGGTCGGACTTTGAGGCTCAGGGCAGTCTATGGATATGTGACCATCACCAAAAATAGGTACGTTAAGCCGTTGGTTCCGGCTGTCATTTAAACATCTCTGGCAGTCGTCACAAATATTCAGAAGCCGGAAAAATCTGACACCAGTCTTGGTTAAGGACAGAAAGGAGCGTTCCATATACAATACTGGCATTCAGATGCATCTGGTTAGACTCGAAACCAACATGGTTGGGTAAAGACTGGACAAAATTAATAAAACAGTAATTGAGCTCTTAGCTTGAAAAAGAAAAGATGGATGGATTGTGTGAACAGTGATATGAAAGAAAAGGAAGTTAGTGATAGTATGACTTTTGACAGGAAAGAATGGAAGAAAAAAAGGTGTTGCGCCGACCCCAAATAAGATAGGACAAGGGCAGGAAGATGATGATGAATTGAGCTCTTAGCTTCTCATGACTTTCCACCCATGATGACCCAATTTATATTTACATAACGGCGGTGAAGTGCCAATAACTCCAAACTGTCGAAGTCAAAAATGTCCTATTCCAAAAAGGTTAGGAAGTAGGTAATACTACAAATTGACACCTTGGTTTAGTTAGGAGGTATTTCCAGAAATTAATTTGAAGCAGTAGCAACTAAATATCCGCTTCTGAAACATACATTTAAAATATAAACGCTAAAAAAGTAATCTTCTCGAATAATGACAGTTTGAAGGTATTAGCTCTTCACCGTTGATAAGTATAATCAGTTAAGGCTGTTCCCACCGCTGGAACTCAGGCCTCCGCTCTAAGAAAAAGAATGTGCCATAATCCACCACATTTGTCCAGTTCAGGTTAGTGGATCTGACATGTCTTCTATTTTTTTACTGTAGGACTTGCCGGTTTCTTCATGATATTTTTCTTCACTATTTTGAGAACAGTAGTTGTACACGAAGTAATGAAGAAGGCGTATGTCCAACAGTGGACGTCTTTCGGATGAAATGATGATGATGATGATGATGAACGGGCTTGGCCCACCCACGCCAGGTGAACTCACTACAAATTAGTTAGTTGGGGCCGTTACCACTAGGCAACCGCTATTACTCAAATCACCCCTAATTAATATCGGCACACTTGGCAAATATGCTAGTCACCTTAGCTTCAAACAATCTGATCCCTCCTTGCAAACGCAAACGTAATCAATTTCACCTCCCACAAGTACGGCAACAAGTTATAAATAGCAGGGAATTAGTAAACAAGCCGTTATTGGGGCAAGCCGCAACTCCCGCCGTCCCCATTAGAAAGAGATTTTGTAGTGATATGATCATTAGAAGTGAATTTGAGATGGAAAGTTATTAGACTGACAGTTTAAGGAGAATTAGGGGGAGCTAAAGTTTATGTTTCTGATGGTCAATTTTATATTATAATCTTTATTTTCTGTACTTAATAGGTATTATTAATACATTTAAAATACTAAATATAATAACATAAAAATAAAACTAATAAAAACCCTACACTAATTCATCATCATCATCATTCATCATTTCAGCCGATAGACGTCCACTGCTGGACATAGGCCTCCCCCAAATGTCGCCACAAAGAACGGTCCTGCGCGTCTCGCATCCATCGGGCTCCCGCAACCTTCACCAGGTCATAGGTCCACCTTGTAGGGGGCCTTCCAACACTGCGTCTTCCGGTACGCGGTCGCCACTCTAGAACCTTTCGGCCCCAACGACCATCCGTTCTGCGAGCAATGTGCCCTGCCCATTGCCACTTAAGTTTGGCGATTCTTCGTGCTATGACGGCAACCTTGGTTCTCCTGCGGATATCTTCATTTCTGATTCGATCACGCAAGGAAACTCCGAGCATAGCCCTTTCCATTGCCCTTTGAGTTACTTTGAGCCTTCACTACACTAATTACAACTAACTAAAATCAAACTAAAATATGGCGTCAAAAAACTCTTCCACATCGCTGTCGACTGGTAATGTGCCCTGACTGGCGGCATTGCCACGCTGTATGGCAATGCTTATCCTCTATCCGAGGTAATAGCCAGCCTTTAGGTCACGCGAAGTGTAATTTCTGATAGTATTTAGATAAATATTGTAGTCTACATCTACATAAGTGTTTCATTACCCCTTCGCGCGTGTAGGGGTATTATTATTACGTAATTGCGCGTTTTTACATGCAAGAAATAAATAATACTTTTTTCTGGATTTTTCTAGGATAAACGAAGATATAGAGACCAAAATTTTCGGCCGAATACATTTCGTAAACCCATTAAGCGTTTTCAAGGTCACTCAAGTTGTGCAGACGTATGTACAATCAGCGCTTGAAGGGAAGCATAAATCCTTTCGATGGAATTTCATACTTTGAAGCGCCTCAAGTGTTCATAAAATTCCAATTTTGACGGTTTAATGAATACCTACTACCTACTACCGATGCTGCAATCAACGTAGTTATTATCTCATGTCATCTCTCTCAGAGATTATTATCTCATCTGATGATGAGCTATAATGTCTAAATGTAACCTATTCTTGATTTAGCATAGTCGGCCTTATAATGTTCCCACTGTTGGGACTCAGGCCTCCTCTCTAGGAGAGGGTATGGGCCGTAACCGCCACCACGTGGGCCCAGTGCGGGTTGGTGGATGTCACATGTCTTCGAATATTGGTTCTATGACATGTCGGTTTCGTCACGATGTTTTCCTTCACCGTTTTGAGAGCAGTGGTGATGAAATAAATTACACAGAGTAATGCGCCTGGCTGAGTTTGAACCCGCGAACTCGTAAGTCGGGGCCGTTACCTCTCGGCCACTACTGCTTTCAGATAATACATAATTATGTATATTTAAAAATATATTTATAAAAGGTAAAAAAGGGGTTTTTGAGAAGATTTTGCGATTTGTGTAGAAAATAATTCTGCAACTTCCACTTAAATGCATGTTGATTTGTAGTCGTTCTAATTGAAGATCTAATTCAGAAGTAACATTCACAAAACGAAGAAATATTATCATTGTAATTATGCTGTTTAATGTAAGAAAAGTCTTTCAAACTTCTTAAATAAAAGTACTCCATCCCGCTCTGAGTTCGCATAGTGGATTACGGCTCATTCCTTCTCCTAGAAAGGAGGGCTGATTAGATTATATCTATGAATGTACTGTTCATATAAATAAAATATGTACCGCATTTGAGCACAATTTGAGCAAACGCGGTTATCAACATTGGCATGTTAATAACCGCGTTTGCGCCAATTACACAAATTAGGTAGGTTAGCTAGGTAATAATGTTACCTATATCCTATTCATTAGGGCTTAAGATAAAATATAAACAAAGAAAACAATGTACCTTCGACCATGTTTCTTCGACGTGCTTATTTACATTAATAACAGTCTCCTTTTCTGTTGAATGCGTTCAATAAGGCGTTTTTTTTTTTGCAAAAGCGTGCAAATAATAAAATGCCAATGCTTTCAATAAACAACAACTTCGGCGAAAAACAAAAATTCACTAAAATATCTCGCATCAACAAGTTGATCAATGGTGAAGAAAATGGCGGATTATAACCCGCCCGATGACAAAACGTCACCCTTTTATGTAAAATGTTTGCAATATCTGTGGTCTATAATTTAGTAGTAATATAAATGGTTTGTTTACCTTTTGTCTCACGGCTCCCTGAATAGCTCTAAGTAAAAAAACAAATGAGAGATTTGAACAATCACGTATCGTAGTGTAAAGGCATTTTGTAACTATATCTATTTAAAGGAAAACTACTTCAAGTTCTTAGATATCCTAAAAGACACACAGAATTGACTCTCGAATTGAACTATAATTGATTGCTTCTAGGAATTAATACGGATTGAACCCGATTGCTATCAAGGGAATAGATTAATAATCAGACTTCATTTGTTATGTAGCAAGTAATTATCTCCTATTACGAAAGATATAATAAGTTTAGAGTTTCATACATAAAGTAGATTAAATTCACTCAAACAAGAAACATAATGCAACTAATTCTCCGTAACAAGACTAGTGCCAGATTGTAAGCAATTCCAATTCCATTAAACATTCTAAGGTATCTGTAAATACAAAGCTGCAATGGAACTGCGCGGTAGTGTTACAAACTCAGAATGAACGTGCACCTCTAGTCTGTACGTCAGTCACGCGCACAGAAATGCAAACTAAGACACCTGCGTTTTCCCTCTCTAATCAAAACTGTCAACACTAGAAGCAGTCCTTATACAACCGCGGATTGAGAACAGATTCGCTCGGCTCCAATATACACAAATACCAGTCGAATTGCAAAGCTCATTCGGGTTTTCACGACGCATCCCTTTAACAGAAACATCTAATTTCGAAGTTTGTTAGTACGAAAGGAACAAACACGCCCGCACCTCATTAAGCCGTGTTTATTTTTGCATTATACAAATATAAGCTGTTTATAGCCAAACTTACGTCTTTGATGTCGTCTCACACGAGACAGAGTTGGAGTTTTCGGCGGTTTGGTTTTGACGCTCCTGTAGCAGTATTGAGGTTCTTCTTTGCTTGTTTTTTGCTTGAGCATTGGCAGTTTGAAGTTGGAGAACATTGCCGTAAGCACATCACTCACACACTTAAAAAAAAAAACACTGTCACTGTCACAATTCCATTTTTGAATTGATTATGGAACACGGTTGCTAGAAGCGTGCGTTCCCGCTTCGGTTTCAAAATATTGTGACTTGTTATTTTCTGAGCACGCGGGTAGTTAGTTTATATTTAGATCGCACGCGTCTGGTGTTCGCTCTGGCCGTCCATTATACATATACATTCGTTTTTAATAAATAAAACTCGATACAAATATTACCGGCAATAAAGTATTATAAATAGTTTGTTCGTCTTTTATCTTGAGTTAATGGATGGTTCTCTGTGCACGTGTGATTGGTCTTATTCGGTAGACAGATGTTTCTTCGTTATTAATGGTTTGAATCAATGGGATGTACCGTATCTATGACGCAAGGTGCAACAGTTTGTGGTCCGATTATTGTACTCTGTGGCTTATTGTCATAAAAATTGTCATTTATGTAACGTTTCGATTATGACATATTAATTGGGGACACGATATGACATCATCATCATCATTTCAACCGAAAGACGTCCACTGTTGGATATATGCCTACCCTAAATGCCATCACGACGAACGGTCCTATGCGTTTCGCATCCATCGGATTCCCGCGACTCTCACCAGGTCATCGGTCTACATTGTGGGAGATTTTCAAACGCTGCAACTTCCAATGCGTGGTCACCACTACAGAACCTTTCGGCTCCATCGACCATGTGTTCTGCGACATAAGACAGGTGCAATTAAAAAAAATATATTTTAGTTATTTCTGATTGTAACTCCCATTCAATGTAGATGCCAAAACTGCGTGGTTATCTATCATTTCCATCCTAAAAAAAACAATGTATAATAGCTAGAATAAAAAGTGAATCACACTATTACTAGACATATATGAATATTATGGCAGTCTCAATTCGCATTAGTCATGTGTTTCTAGGAAACGGCTGAGACGTTTGACTGAAAACTGTCTAGGCAAATCTCCGTAAGCCAGATGTTCCAACATTAGGAGTTATATCTTAGAAATGACTCAATCTATATATGATGAATGATATTTATTTTACAAATAGGTTTTTTATTAAAAACACTTTTACACGTCAATTTTTTTGTGAATTTTAACTAGATGAAGCGCGTGTTTCGTGCTTGACTACCCAGAGAAGAAATACCGAAACAAACTCAGGAGTCAAAATCTCTTTTAAAATCCATACAGCAAACATGTAATGGTGAAATCATATGAGAACCATGCAGATTGGAGTTTGAGATGGTCTTTTGAAGAAAGAACCAGTTCTGAGCGGACTTATCCAGTCAGTGCAAGCGTTTGTCAGTATTCATAAATAAGTTATCATATTTTTTTTCTCTTTCTTTCTTATTCGTGTAGCTCAACTAAAAATTATTAAGGTGCTCAACGACTTGACGAACAAGACCAAAGAAAGGACATATAGCTAATATTTTTTTTAGTCTGATTCATTAAAGTTTTACAAGTAATTACATATAAAAAAAAAACAACTATAATCTATGTACATGAAAGGAGAATTTGACTGACATATCAACAATGCACAGCCAAAACAACTAGGTCTAGGAACGTGAAATTTTGCACATAGTTTCCTTTTATAACGTAGACGAGCACTAAGAGAGGATTTTTCAAAGTTCACCCCCTAAAGGGATGGAACGGGGGTCCAAAGTTTGTATGGAGAAACTTACTTTTATGCGGGCAAAGCCGTAGGCAGAAGCTAGTCTAATATATAAAAATCTCATGTACTGTGACAAGTTTTGTTATCGAACTCCTTTGAAAAGGTTTGACCGATTTTTGTGATTTTTTTTTGTACCTAAAATTTACTAGAATTGCGAAAATAGAGTGCGAAAGGAGTATTATCGAATTTTGTTTCTTCGAAAACCTTTCAACGACATCTCAATAATGTGACGCTATGTTAAATCTACGTTTTGTTATTGCGATATTTCGTTACATCGAAAAATTTACTGCGAATGATTTTACTGCGCATTTTTTTTTGAGAATTTATATTGCGCTACAATTTTACTGATTCAGAACTAGATCTAGAACCGCTATAAAATGTGAAATTAAATAATATCACAGTAGAATAAAAAAATAAATGAGTTGACTAAGAAATCAATACACAAATTGCTTATACTCTAGTTGAGGATACCAACCATTTCGTAGAATCAGTTGGATATGAGTAACATTTATTGGTCGTATAAATTCTGATATTTTCCTTCAGTAACATGATAAGTGTGGGGGTGTTACTAAGTGATAAAATAACACAATATTTGAGGTAATATCGTGATCTGTTCTCGATAATAGAGATAATGGATATTTTTGGCATTGTATCTTATATTATTTTAGTGACATATGGCTCCGAAACGTGGTCGCTCACAATGGGCCTCATCAGAAGACTTAAAGTCACCCAAAGGGCAATGGACAGAGCTATGCTCGGAGTTTCCTTACGTGATCGAATCAGGAATGAGGATATCTGCAAAAGAACCAAGTTTAGCGATATAGCACGAAGAATCGCCAAACTTAAGTGGCAATGGGCAGAGCACATTGCTCACAGAACAGATGGCCGTTGGGATCGAAAAGTTCTAGAATGGCGACCACGTACTGGAAGACGTAGCGTTGGAAGGCCTCCTACAAGGTGGGCAGATGACCTGGTAAGGGTTGCGGGAATCCGATGGATGCGAGACGCACAGGACCGATCATTGTGGCGATACTTGGGGGAGGCTTATGTCCAACAGTGGACGTCTTTCGGCTGAAATGATGATGATGAAATAAGGAGAGACGGATTTTTGGCGTTCCTCTCCCTCTCCACCCATCCACATGATTACTCATAACTCTTTTAGTAACATCCGTTTCATCCCTTCGCTTCACATAACCATACTAAGATTACTACAGAAAAATCCTAATGGAAATAATCATTACCCACAATTACAGCACTTTATGCCTTCCCTGAGATTTGAAACCAAGAATACATGCTCAGGGGCCTAAGTACTACTACTATTTTTATAAATTCGTCATTCCAACACGATCCCATTGACATTTTGCTTAAAGTTCGTAATCTGATAATTCATAATGGTCGATCACTGATCGGTCAATGGTCTTGTGATAGAATGACAATATCGAGCTGTCTCGAAATAAATTAAAAGCAATGACAGCACAATGACGTTCTAATGGTAGGTCACTGATCAAAGGAACTGTCAAAATTTTGGCAGTTATCCGCATACGTCAAATATTCATTTGTCATTATGAGATTACCATTCTATGCCATTTCTTTCAATAAGAAAGAAAAGAGTGTCAGTGGTTGACCATTGGAAAGTCATAATGACGCCATTATATCAGTAGATTACCAAACTTGGTCAAAATCAACAATTATGGAGTCAATGATAGACCATTCTGACACTATTGTAATAGCAGACTTGAGGTATAGCAGTCAAGCTTGCGACCACAAGAAAGAAGCAGCTCATAATTAACAAACAAACGTCCTAACCAACTTGTTTTTCTTTTCAAATGCAATAAAAAACCTAACGTGACGACATACTAACGCTCCTAACCTACCTACATAAAATATATGAGTAGGTAGGTACTGAAAGACCACTTTGGCACAAAAGAATACAAATTCGAATGTTGACTCAATGTCATCTAATAGAGGATGATGCCAACTTTACGGTCGCGTCATTTTAGAAAAACACTCTGAAAATAATCAGCCGCGGTCCACACCGGAAATCAGCCATCTTGGATATACATACGTCAACGTTAAAATTATGTTTTTTTTGGAAGTGGGTTATGTTGTAACAGACAATCATTAGAAGACAAGAATACTATTTTGGCAAACTGTAGGTTAAACTTGATTGATGTATTGATTTGTGCTGCTAGCATTATTATGCCACATTAAACACTATTTAGTGTAAAAAAAAATATGAAAATTATTGTAGAAAATCATGAAATCATTTGAGATTGGTGTGTCAGAGTTTTAGTGACAAAAACCAAATATATGTTTGTTAAGTTGCCTTTTGCGTTCTAGGACCACAATTATCGCTTTCATACTTTTCCCAACTGGCTCTAGCAGGTATCAGCCCTGATCGGCGCCTGTGGTTTGCTAACATATTTTTCTGACACGCATGGAACACTATGCGCCGTCGACGATTTGGGTTCGGTCCTTATAGGACGAGCGGACGGCGAGCTATCCATTGCTCGAGATTACTTTGCGATTCCCGATGCCCGAGGTCTTCTATCGTGGTGGCTGAAGCGTGAGAATGGACGTTCCCTCACTCTTGCAGTCGCCTCCTTCGCTAGCATTACTGCCTCGCTAGCATTTGTAATGATTGGTTTAATTATTTATATAAAAATTAGTTTAATTAGTTTAGTAGAGGTTTGCGGGACTTTACACCTTGGTCCAAACACCTTCGTGCAAATCCCTTTACATGGTTGCATTTGATTTATTGACTTTAATTTTGTTTTAATTTATTTACTTTGTTTAATTGGTTTTAATTTTATTGTATTTGGTTAGGTTTTGTTTTAATTTTATTTTATTACTGTGTTATTCCCATTTTATGTAATCTAGTGTATTTTAATGTATTCCAATATGATTTAATTAAATCTGACATCAATTAAATAATGGATTTTAATGTAATGTAACTTAATTCATCCTGACATAATTTATTTAATTGATTGATAGATTCTTCCTGACATAATTTATTTAATTGATAGATTGATAGTTTACTAAATTCTGTAAGTGCACACCTATAAGTGAAGAATTCGCTGTGATAATTGTTTATTGTTAAAATTATTCTTTTGTTAATGTTTTTGCGAACTATTCGTTGGAGTGCCATAAAAAATAAATAAATAAATAAATTACTATAAAAACGGAAATATGTGACCTGAATAAAATTATTATTATAGCCCATTGGGAGACTTTAAGACCTCTGATAAGATAACACAAAAATTTGTTCCATGTGAAAGTTTAATTCACGACACGCAGCCAGTCACTCAATCGGTGTGCCACCCGTGCCTTCCAATATTTATTAAATCATTCTAAAGGACATCCAAACTAAATAATTACATCAACCGGTTCATTACCTCACACAAACCTTTTCCAAACCACTATAATCCAAATCACCCTGTACAAAACTTATCCACATTCATTTACTGAACCCTAAGCCTATAAAGTTTAGGGTTCCGCCACAAAGTATCCAAAAACCATAGAACCCAGAAAACAAAAACACATCGTAAGCGCAAATAACTAAAGTTAGTCCATTTTCTACCTGTCAAGTACCTCCTGGACTTAGGGTGCTTTTCTATCGAAGATGACTGATAAAGCTAAGCGTTACGAGGATGTGTCGTGGTGCTGTTAAAATGTTTTATTATTTTCACTAACGCTAGACGACGAGCTTGCGCCGTGCCAAGATACGTAACGGAGCTATGAAATGCTGTGTAGCTGAGTGGCGTCGATGTGTAGCGCAGTCTCACCGCCATATTCCTGGCTCGCATCGCTTTCGTTTTGTTTTTGTATATGCAAAAAATCACAGCCTATCTTATCTTTTCCATCACAGGTATGGTTAGTCAGGCTAGAAAAATGAAGTGAACCTATTACTGGACATTCTTCTTCCGTACCTTCGAGCCACCTCGCACATCTCTGATGGTAAGCACCTTTAACAAGGCCTTAACGACACACCATCGGCCTCGTTAACTGTGTAATTAAACCTGCCGCGCGCTCATGAGTCCATTCTTAGTCCCTGCGGGGCTATTATAGAGGAGAGCATTGATGTAAAGTGTGTTGTCGAGTTTCTGTAGAGAGCTTAGATGGGGTTGGAATGGGAAAATTTTTCAATAGCTAAATAAAAAATATTATTATACGAATATATTGTATTGTTGTATAATAATATTTTTTATATAGCTTTTTATATTATACAACTATATTGTATTGTAATACAAAAAAAATACATACACAATATAATATACAAATAATAAAAATACATGCAACATTAGTTTTAGTATATGCGAAACCCGAAACACGTGTCTAGTATTTTTATGTAAAGAATTTATGTACTAAATTTCATAATGTATTATGAAAAATCACAAAGTTGTTATGTTACCTTATTGTCCGCACAAACACATGGTCACCGGGCAACTGAGGGGTGGTTTTGTTCCCGCACCCAGCCGTGTGCCTAATGTCCATTGTGACCTACCGTGAGCTTTTTTAAATATTTTTAGTAGAAAATATAACATGGTGTAGAAATTATTGGAATCGATTCAGTTACTGATTTTGAATAAAATATATGCAGTTTTCATACAGGTATGCAGCAGAGCCGCACTAAAAATAATGTTGTTTATTATTATTAAGTTGTTATTGGTCGAAGGATTATTATATCTAGCCTGTACTGAACCAATGTTGAGCAAAGGCTTCCTCCCATTGTTTCCGACTCTAAGTCACCTTGCAAATTCTCAAGGAAGACATCTAAGTCGTACCGCCATCTCCTTTGTGGTGTACCACGACCCCGTCCGCCGAATTCAGAGTACTAATTTTGTGTTTTACGTGCCAAACTCAACCCATCTGTCCAATCGTCCGGTAACCGTCCGGACCGAACCCAAGTTGTTGACGGCGCGTACTGTTCCACGCGCGCCTCAAGGAGATGTCAGCAACTGTAGGGGCCAGCAGGGTCGAAGCCTATTGGGCCAAGGGTCTGATTCTGAAAGGAAGACTCGACCCTGGTACGAAAGGCAACGAAGGAACAGGAGTGGGTTTTTAGTCAGTAAAAGTTTGACACTATCTCCCGCTCCGTTCAAGAGCGAGATTTGTCATAAGATGATTTTCCCACCGAAAAAAAAAATCATCGGTCTAAAGAATTTTTTTCATAAATACTATTAGTGGCTTTATGACTTTATTTTACATTTGAAAGTAATTTTTACTATGCTATAATTTATATTGTATCAGTGTTATTAATACCGACCTTAAAAGATACCAATCCAAAAAATCACAAGTTTTCATAAGCAGATGTTTTCAAAATCTTAGGCACAAACCTCTCTCTATGCAGGAGTGGGTAGATGTCATATGTTTTTCAGTTTAACCTCTCTGATCACGGTGTACCGGTTTAAGATAGGCGCGCGTGGAAAAGGTGTGATTCTCTGAGGTCGTTGCCACCGATCGCCACCATGGAGGATGCGGCGGTGCTCTGCCCAAGCTGGGCACAGCTTTACCGTATGCTTCACCGTGTCCTCCAGGCGGTCCACATAATGGTGACACCCGGGCGTTTTTTCCGCACGAATCCGGTGCAGGAACCTCCCGTACTTACCATGTCCGTTGAGGACCTGTGTTATGCGGAAGGTGAGGACGCCGTGAAATCTTTCCAGCCACTCTTTGAGGTAAGTTAAGGCTTCGTTATCCATGTGTTTCTATACTCTAACTCATTTGTACACAAAACTAACAACAAATAAATTCGCATAATTAACACAATCACATAAAATTTCCAGACGAAGTTTCAAAACACAAATGTCAGCATTTCAAAAGCGGCCACAAACGTATGAACATACAAATTAGTGCTAACATACAAGCACTGAAATAATCCACCAAAACTGGTAAAATTAATTTCAAAACTCTGCTGCCTGCGAGTTAGTGTAGTGCCGCCGTAAATCACTGAAGTAAACCCCACTCAAGGCAAGTTAAATTAAGTCTTAGAAAGTTATTACGCTCCTAGGTAGCGTATCAATGGGCGACCTCGAGTTTGGCATGAACTGTATTTCATTAAAGCTCCTTTGCACAGCCGCTACGCGACAATAATACGACTGCGTTGCTTCATAACTATAACCTGGAGGTCTTTAAGTTAAGTTCTGTTCGATCCAGCTCGTCCCTTGCTGCCCCCCCCCCCCCCCCCCCTAGCGACGCCCTAAGCCGAGGTAAGTACCCCACAGGGGGTGCCCTTAGCGTGTAGTCGCTTAGTTTTTAAGTTAGTTTAAGTAAGCTCTGGTTGGAGGCTTTGATTCTATAATCGAGGCCGCCACAGGCAAGACCGGTTAAGCAGCCGACTACCTCCTAGGTTGACCTGCGAGAGGCCACACACAAAAAAAAAATTAATCTTTAAGTTAAGAGTTAATTGTTGTTTTTAGACAAGCCATACAAAACGTTTTGGAAACACTTTCATCGTCCGTAAGAGCTAAGGAGTGGAATTCCCTGCCGTAGCCTGTTTTCTGATAGCTATAACCTAACAACATATCATCGTTTACCATCAGGTGAGATTGTGGTCAAAGGCGAGGGTATCAATATCATTATTTAATGTTTAATTAAACTTAAATGATGGATTATTTGGAACTGAAATTTATTGTTGATATTGACGTTTAATATTTTTTGATATCTTAATTAGACACTTAGATTTTTTTTTACATTTATAACTAATAATTTATAAAAATAATCCCTTTTTTAGTCTGACATAATTCAAGTACTAGATAATATTTTTAAATATTTTTTAAATTAAATTTAATACCATAATTATGCAGGATTCTCAAACATACACATATTTTTTTAAACTTTAATTTGTAATCTTGAGCTGGATGCTCACCATATTTGTTGTACGCATCCTGGCATAACATAGCACTCTCTTCATCAAATATAAGATCTGTATTTCTGTACCTTCAAAGAAAAGATGGATGAATTGTGTGAACAGTGATATGAAAGAAAAGGAAGTTAGTGATAGTATGACGGTTGATAGGATAGAATGGAAGAAAAAAACGTGTTGCGCCGACCCCAAATAAGATGGGACAAGGGCAGGAAGATGATGATTTCTGTACCTGTGTTAACAAATAAAAGTGATTTGATTTGATTTTATCTATTTAAAAAAGCGCTTTTACCATTAGGTGATAGTTAAACGCAAGCTAATCAATAATAATTTTTAAATAAATTACGGTTTTCATTCAAATTACAGTTTTTATATTAATTGCTGGCTGCTGCCAGCGAGCTACTCGGAAAAAATTGTCCCAAGGGAACATATTCCTTTGGGACCAATTTCTACATTCACGCGACAAAAGGAAACCCCCTTTCTCCCGGGATAAAAAGTCCTACGTGCTATTCCAAGACATGGTCTACCCATGTGCCAAATTTCATCCCAATCCGTTCAGCAGTTCGAGCGTGAAGAAGTAACAAACATACACACTAACAAATTTTCGCCTTTATAATATTTGGTTTGATTCTAAGAATATATTATCCGTAGTAATTTTTCTTTAGGAACGTTTGTTATGCTGTCGTATCTTGAAAGAAACAAAAAAAAATATTTGGCGAAAAATATGCAATCTTAAGACTAACTTACAAATTATAAACATTCTTTACGAAAAATATGCGCCACGTCCGCGCAAAATGGCCGAACGCTCAGCATAATGTCTTGCATGTTTGGTCTTGCATGTTTTGTCTTGCATGTTTGCAGAAGCCTATAATGTTGGCTTTACTACCAGATCCAAGTTTATGGTTGTCAGTGGACTATGTACGGACTTAAGATGCTACGTTAGTTGTATGTTTGGCTTGCATTAAACTTTCTATATGGGAAGCTCTGTTTATGTTGACATAGTTTTAATTGAAGAAGTTTGATTTGAAACTACATTCGATGACATTGTATATGTTATGGACCAAGTAATATATTGAGGCATTTTTCATGATGCTTGGGCATTTCGAATAATGACAAGCTATATTTAGGCAAAAGCAAATAATTTTAAATCCAACTTCCTGATTTCTCACATTGCCTAGAAATTATGAATATTGCCATAAAGTTGTTTTTTTGATGACATTGTATATGTTATGGACCAAGTAATAAATTGAGGCATTTTTCATGATGTTTGGGCATTTCGAATAATGACAATCTACTTAGGCAAAAGTAAATGATTGTAAATCCAACGTCCTTATTTCACACATTGCCTAGAAATTATATATCGTTAGGTAGTTTTTGAGTTTATGGCAAACAGACAGAATTCGTGGTGGCAATTGTTTTATAAAATTTAAGGATTGTTTGTTGTGTTATAATGGATGGTCTTATCGCTAACTAACAGTTAATGAATGTAGTATATCTTACTTTATGTTATTATATTTTAACCGATTACAATAAAACAAAACTTAAATAATAAAGCAATTTACACACATTTTTAATATATAAAAGTTATATAATCGATTTCGTACATTTTACATGATGCACGCACAACTAAAAACTTCTACAGATTTATTTTATGTATAGATTTATTTCAAAATTTAAATTTTAATTAATTAGAATATCAATTTTGAACGAGACTCCGATTAATTTGCCTTTACCCAAGAAATGTACCAAGATTGAACCGAGACAGAGTTTTCTTAAGCACTCCTAAAGTCTATCAATTCTATTTATCGCTGGAGTCCAATAAAGGATTACTCGGCATCCAGATGAAATACACGGGCAGAACTAGCGGTGAACTTAGTCTGAATTCTTCTAAGATTAAAAGGATCCAAATGGGGTTTCTTTATCTATGTCCGTAGTGAATTCTGAGTCTCGAAATAGACGCTGAGCTGAAGAGATCTCGAAGTAATTGAAGTTTGTTGTTTGAATATTTTTTTTTGATAAAAACTTGAAAAAAAAAGAAATTTTATGGTTAGAAAATAGGAAATAATCTTCTTCTTCTTCTTCTTTTCGTGTCGATGTACTCTAACTAAATTTTTTCTGACCAGTATTTGGCAACCTCTACGGCTCTGTTATTGGCCTCGTATTGGCCTCGTAATTATATTCAAAATTATTATATTCAAAATTAAATTTGCATATTAAATAATGTGTAGAGTAATTCATTTAGGTGTCTTCAAGGCTAGAGTGAATAGGCTCTTATTGAACTAGTGCGCCACCATCAATGATTGCATCTCTGCTTACCATCAGGTAGGATCGCAGTCAAGCACTGGTATATAGTATATATACCAATTAAAAAATAAATAAGGTTTAGTTAGGTATACCTACATGGAGGGAAAGTACCTTAGGACGACTACAGACGACGAAGACTGCCTACAGATACTTTTATTGATAAAAATCCGAGGAGGAGGAGGAACTAATACCTCCGAGGCATTGGTTCTGATTGTCTGTCAAATTATTCTTCAAGCGACATTTTACCGTTTTTTTTTGTGTTTTAATTTTAGAATCAAACATGTAGATTTTTAGTAAATAGTAAATCAAACATTCTGTTTTGCGCAGTGTCCACGCTTTAGATCCTGGAGTCTTGTTAAATACTGTAGATAGACAAATTTCATTTAAAAGCCAATAAAAAACGAACTGCATGTAAAGAATTTTAGACAATCTCGACAGGGAATCGAACCCGCTAAATTGATTGATTAAAAAAACATGTATTGTATCGATCGAAAGGCATTTATTAGGCAAATATTTATTTCTTCTAAATAACATAGCATCTTAAAACAAAGGAAGGAATTGTATTATATATTCATGTATGTTTACTGCGGAGATGAGGATGTGTGGTGTGACGAGAATGGATAAAGTGAGAAATGAGTATATTAGAGGAAGTTTGAAACTGGCGCCAGTGATTAAAAATTTGAAAGGAAATCGTTTGTCTTGGTATGGTCATGTGAAGAGAAGGGATGAAACTCATGTTGCTAAAAAAGTTATGAGTTTACATGTGGATGAAATGTGTACGAAAACATGGATGGATTGTATGAGAAGTGATATAAAAGAAAGGGGAGTTAGTGATAACGTGACGAGTGACAGGACAGAATGGAAGAAAAGAACATGTTGTACCGACTCTAAATAAAACGGGACAAGGGTAGGAAAATGATGATGATTCATGTATGTTTACTTTTGCTATAATATATACTATTCTGATCTTAATAATATTTTCTATTTTAATGCATCCTCCGCTACCCTTGGTTAACTGGAAAGCGTTAAGCATTAAGTCAGTTTTGTACCTTTGGTTGCATGAAGATTAAATAAATAGATAAATACTTAATAATAATAAAAAAAATATCTATACTTTATTTTGAAACTAAAACAATCATACTAAAGACGCAATCATTAACAGCCATAAATATATATTTATCTACTGATACAATTTATTTTGCAGGCGCTCTCGTACTTACATACTATGTTAAGACTTTCTCATAAACTTTGTTATAATGCTGTGCTCCAAGTTATTAACGGGATCATTCAAGACGCGCATACATTGTTGTAGAGCGTTTTATTTATCTTAACTGTGCTCTAAGATGTTGATTTACATATTTCAAGACCTGAGTAAGCACATGAGTTCCAACAGCGATGACATATATTACAAACTAGCTCCTGCCAGTGGCTTTGCCTGCATGCTGTGTGTTATTTTAATTTATACAAATTAAAAAATATATATATTTTTAGTATATGCGAAACCTGGAACACGTGTCTAGTATTTTTATGTAAAGACTCTATGTACAAAATTTCAAAACTGTATCATGAAAAATCACAAAGTTATAAGCTTGTTATGCTACCTGGTTGTCCGTAGAAATACATGGTCACCACGCGGCGCGCACGCGCCGGCGCTTTCTAACGCTCATGTACATCTACACTAATAATATAAAGACTAAAGTTTGTTTTCTTGTTTGTAGGAAGTTATCTCTGTAGGTACTGGACGGAATACTAAAATTGTTGTCTCTGATGGAAATCTGCTTTATTCTTGAATGACATAGACAATATTTTATGTACGCAGATGAAGCCGCTGGTAAAAGCTAGTTGATAATATTTTTTCAGGTTTCGCATAAACTAAAAATTATATTCTATATTATATACTTTGCAATGTAATGTTTTGTCTCAATCTCACTCAAATTGTTATAGTATGGTCACGTGAAGAGGAGGGATCAAACGCATGTTACTCAAAAAGTTGTGAGTATATATTAACAGTATACATATACAGTAACAAAGCAGGAAGATGATAATGTTTTGTCCTGATCCATTGAGCCGTTCGAACGTGAAGAAGTAACAAACATACACACTCACGGACCTCCGCGTATCAGTGTCATTTCTTTATTTTTTATAATTGTGTAATTATTACGTCATCACTAGCTTAGCAGCTTCACCCGGATCAAAGAAAAAAATTATCTTAAGGGAGCAAGGAAGAGAGTGAGAGAGATTATTCTCTCTCACTCAATGGGCTATTCGGGCTTGCGTGGTACCTATTGCTCGCCGTCCAGCTGTTCAATAAGGACCAAGCCCAGATCCACGGCGTGGTTAGTTAGGGTCGACGCCTGCCAGCTCAATAAGGGCAACTAAAGGATTACTGTGGGTTTTAGTTTTTGACACTCTCCCGTTCCGTTTGTGCTTTTGTTAATTTGATCTTTTCCTGTGTAAAAAAGCAGTGGTGGCCGAGTGGTAACGACAAGGTCGTTGGACTTACGACTTGTAGGTCGTGGGTTCAAACCGAGCCAGGCGCATTACTTTGTGTAATTTATTTCAACACCACTGCTCTTAAAATGGTGAAGGAAAGCATCGTGAGAAAACCGGCATGTCCTAGAACCAAAAATTCGAAGACATGTGATATCCACCAACCCGCACTGGGCCCGCGTGTCGGATTACGGCCCATTCCCTCTCCTAGAGAGGAGGCTTGCGTCCCAGCAGTGGGAACATTATACGGCCGACTATGCTATGTGTAAAAAATGTCCACTCAGTAATATACAGCAGACTACCCACTCTTTATTTTAAGTTGTTACAATCCATAAAAACTTATATAGATATCGCTATCAGCGATTTTTAAGTTTGTGTAAAGTTATTTTACAATTTTGGTCTTCAATAAAGTTTATTTTTGACAGGCTTGTTGATCTAGTGGTCAGTGGCCCTAACTGCTATGCTGGAGGTCGTGTATTCGATGCCCACCCAGGGCAAATGTTTGGGTGATGAGCATGATCATTTGCCCTGTGTCTGGGTAAAATTTATCTATAATATGTATGTATTTAGAAATAATTAGGTATGTTTATCAGTTGTCTAGTACTCATAGCACAAGCTCTACTTAGTTTGGGACTAGATGGTGTTGTGTGAAAGTTGTGGAATATTATTATTATTCTATTCTGCATTAAATCTGCTCAGCCTTATCTCATGGTGGGGTTGGTTTCTAGTCAATAATTCCAGGATGCAACAGATACCAATATTTCACCGAAGCTGTTTGCTTCTAACAGAAAAGTATCATTTTTTAGGGTTTCGTACCTCAAAAGGAAAAAATGGAACCTTAAAGGATCACTTTGTTGTCCGTCCGTCTGTCTGTCTGTACTTCCCGTTGACCTAAAATCCTGAAATTTGGCGTGAAGCAAGGTCTCATAGCACAAGTATGGGAAAAAATCTGAAAACCGTAAATTTGTAGTTACGTCATAAAAAAAAACTTTTTTTGCGATTCGAATATCTTTTTAATTCAATTTGGGAATTGAACTATTTCCGTAGGTAAATTTGTACGGAACCCTCGATGCGCAAGTTCGACTCGCATTTGCCCGGCTTTTTTATTCATAACTCTAAAACGGGAAAAGTGAAAAGTTATATTTCATTTATGAAATGAGTTAAAATAAGAGTTTCGGAGCAAATTCAAATAAGTTTACATTAAAATATTCCATTCATAAATAATAGAAATAAAAAATAAGTTTCAAAAAGGCAATGAATGAAGTCTGTTAAAAACAGACATGATATGAAAATTATTAAAATGTATTCAAGTATTTATTGACGATGTATTTTGATATTGACATTCGTTTTCAGAAATATCAATGGAATAAGATATTGGATTTTCAGTTTATTGAATTGAACTGAAAATCCAATATTTTATTCCATAGCTTGAATTCTAGACAAATATAAAATAAAAATAAATTTTATGCTTCTATGCTAATATTTATCAATGTTTTAACTTTTGAAAACTTAAGCTAACAAGACAAGTTTACACAAGTATCTAAACTTATCTACTTAAGTAGGAATATATCTACTATTTTTTTTTATTATTATTGTTAGGCTCACGTTTGGTCACTATCTCACCTGCCCCCCCCCCCCCCCTACTCAAGTTACGATCGTTTCGTTTGCATCGAACGCCTCGAGTAGGCCACGCCTCCGATTCCTTTGTTCTGATCACGTGACTGAGCGTTGAGATGACGTCAGAACCCTAGGCCTACTCGAGGCGTTCGACGCAAACGAAACGATCGTAACTTGGCTAGGGGGGCTGATGATGAGAGAGTAGATGTGGTCGACGATAAAACACATTTGCCTAGAAATATCCTATTCTACATTTTTGCACTATTTATTTTGATCAGTAAGCTAAGTTAGTATAATTAGATTTTATTAGCAAGTAAGTTTTTTTTTATACTGTATACAGTTTTTTTTTTATTTTGCTTATCTATTAGAAGACTATTTTACATTTTTTTATGTAAATTACTGTGATTATTTATTCATAATGTTTTACCTTTTCTTGCCTGAAACACAGGATGACCTAGTTCAGGCATAGAACACGTTGAGAACTTTTTATAGATATAACAGTTATAGATATATATAAGCCTAAGCATTGAGTCAGCAGCAAACCATATCAGCAGCAGCAGCTTAGCAGTTATGCGTAAGGCATTAAGTTCGCATTTGTACTTTTGTATGCATAAAGCATTAAATATATAAATAAATAATAAAAACTATATCCATTGAATAACTGTATAATTTGAATAAATTTTATTATTATTATTTCCTTTATTAATTGTAAATACATATAAATTACATTTTTAAATATTTTTTAAACCTAATTACAAATAAAAAAATATAAAAAAATAGTATCCCACCGGTATCGGGAACAGGGTCCAAGCTACCGAAGTTCAGGGCTTCAGAGAATGGAACCTCCTAACAATACGAGCCGTGTCCAGGAGTACCGCTTTCTGAATCAAGCCCTTGATCCACCTAACGCGAGCCTCCTAAGGTGTTAGTCAAGTCTTTTGGCTATTAAGCCACTGCCCGACACGACTATTGGTACAATTATTATTATTATTATTAAATCTTTACTTAAAAAACCTAGAAATTTTGCTGCTATTAGGAAACAGATTCCGGTAGGGAATTCTACTCCTTAGCTGTATGCACTTGCTCAATTAAAAAATGGATTTAGAATAGTCTACAAAGAGTTTTTATTAATGCTGTATTAACTTCTAAAGATCACGTCTATTTGTTTATTATTAACTTTGCAGGTGCTTAAGGAACTACGCCATGCTCCAAAAATTCACCGTGGCCTTGGAACAAAGGAGCTTTCTGTGAACCACGCTATCTGGAAACCTGGGCATGCCATAATCATTAAGGCAAATCCCCTCTTTGAGGAGTGATTTCTGTAAACAAAGTTTACTGCAAGAAGAACAAAGAAGAAGAACAGTGCTTCCTATGGACCGAGATATCTACATACAATGTTTTCTATCAACAAAGGTTTCGGTGAAACGTGCTGTCTAGGAATAGAGATGTCTATGAGCGTTGCTTTCTGTAGATAGTCGTATTGTACAAAAGTGTTTCTATATTAGGTTCCACGCTCAAGCAAAGGGCAGCTGAAGGAACTCTGGTAAGTTTTAGTCCTTGTTTGACCCTCTCGCGCCATCCAGAACAAAGGAGTTCTTTGATTATTTCCTCCAAAAAAAACGCCCCTAAGAAAGTTTCATAACCTTTACGTAGATTTTCTAAATCATGTAAAGAATTCATCTGAAACTTTCTCATTCACGAACAGTGAACAGAAAAAAACAAGTCGAAAAAACTGAAGTGGTGGAATAAAATTACAACATTCTCAACTGACAGCCAATTCAGGCGTATATGATAAAATCACCGAACAACTTTCAATTGTCTGCGACATCACCTCTATTTACGAGGCAGTAAGATTCATAATCGTTTGCTTTTTATTCGGAATACAGTTGTATAATTTTATCGTCGATAACGCTCTTATTTATTGCACGATAAGGTTCATAATTGCTTGTATTTTATTCGCGATATAGTCGTACGTTTTACTATGAGAGTACGCCAGTTCGCCTTTATGGCGACAACTAATATGAAAGAATCAAGTTTTTGTGAGTACCCGGAATTGTTTGTTTTTGTTTGGCGAAACGATTTAGTGTTAAAATGTTTTGTGGGCTCTATCACTTGTTGGATAAATATATAAATAGTTTTGGAATGGTTTGTAAATATTTATTTGATGTTCTAAGAAGGGGATCAGCTGTGTAACATCTTACTTAAGTGGGCTGTCTGGGAAATAGGAAGTAGTGGGAAGTGATCCGCTTTTGGCTTCAGGATTTCTTTGAAACGTTTGATATTCTGAATACTTTGGCTGGGTTTGTTATTATAAGCAATAGCTTGCGCGAGGAAGCCCGATCCCGATTTCCGGCCAATGTAGGTGCGGCCTTGTGGACGGCGAGCAATGGGTAGCTCGCCGTACGACTGTCCAGTAACCGTCCGGACCGAGCCTAAGGCCCGGCACCCATTATCGGCATCAGCAAGGAAAAGCATCCTTCGGCATCCCTACACGGAAGCGCACTCTGTCGGAATCTATGGCTTGGCATGCATGTAGAGATGCCGAAGGATAAGCGCCCATTATCGGCAAGGAAAAGCTTCCTTGCCGATAATGGGCGCCGGGCCTAAGTCGTCGACGGCGCGTACTGCTCCACTCGTGCCACAAGGACATATCAGCAAATCGTAGGGGCCCAGCAGGGTCGAGCCCTACTGGGGCCAAGGGTTTTTTGAAAGGAAAATTCGGCCTGGTATGAAAGGCAACGAAGGAATTTTTAAAACTCCAGTTGGCAAACAATAACTCCACCGGCATTAGATAGGGGATGAATCACCAAATTTAAGTGGCAGTGGGTAGGGCACATTGCTCGCCGAACAGATACTGGCAGGGACCACATACTGGAAGACGCTGCGTTCGTAAGCCTCCCACTAAGTAGAACGCTGACCTGGTAAGAGTCTTATAGTTACACCTATAACTTTTCTTGTATTCGCCTTTTTTCTCTTTTATTGCACCACTATTTTTCTCTGCATCACCCAAAAGTTGACTGGTAGAAAATACTTAAGAGATTTAGTTTATATTTGTACTTATGTGTGCATACAATATTTCACGTGCTGCCATGCTCAACGAGGCTCAGGGGAGCCCATCGGAGATGGTGGCAGAGTCTCCTCAGGGATATGCCCTAACAGGCATTGTACAAAGGGGGTTCCGAGGTAGTCCTTCACGGGGCCTTCTTCCATATGCTGATGGAATTCCCGCGGTGGTTTTAGTGAGCTGAGAATCCCACAATTCCTGGTCTTTCCTCCAAAAGTCTAGGGGCCTTTTAAAGACTTCCCAGCAAGAACAAAAAAAGTGCCCTTTTTTCACCAGTAAAATAAAAGATTAACAGAAAACGTAATGATTAATTACTTGCTCTTGCGATTATGGACTTCGGAACATTAAACACACAACATTCATAAAATAATTCACATAAAAATAATAGATAACCTAACCACCCAAGCGAATATGAAAACAATAACTTACAAAAGTCATTCATAAGAAACAAAGCAATAAATAGCGAAAAAAGAGAAGAAAAAAAAGAATGCGGATCCCATCACGCAAACAGGCCGTGAGTTTTGGCCCACCCCCGTTTACATAAGTCTGATTTATTCGAGCTATATCGGAGCCAAAGTTGTTAAGTACAATGTGCTGGTTATTTACATACATACATTTGTGTAAATATTACAAGTTACAGACGTTGAATTATGTTGAATTGTAATAGTGGAGTTGGGAACAGTTTTGGGACTCGGGTAGGTAGTGTTTTGGTTATACATTGTAGTATTGGGGGTCCCTAACTGAGAATTAGGGATGACTTTACTTGTAGGGTCATAAAAAGGTATAGTTACCGGCACGGATCTTGAGTGCTGACTTCTACAGTTCTACTTGCGCAGAAGCATGCAGAAGTGAAATATCGGGTCTCAGTATTATGAAAAGAGACGCGGGGGCTAGGAGTGTAATCCTTGTACAGAGATTGGCTCGCCGATGTGTACGATGCGCAAAGCGATCCCCGCTCTTTCACTGAGCGCTCAAGATTGGTGCCGTTATCTGTAAGTGACTAAGTCTGATAGGTATAAGTACTTGAAAAAAGACATGTCATCTTTGATACAACTTAATTTTTAAATAACGAAAAGAACGCGGTTAAGTTTGCTGCAATTTCAAAATTTAATCTTGAATGTTCTTTGAATTCTCATGTTACGAAGACAAGGAGAGCTCACTTATTTTATTAGTTGTAGTTAAAATATGGCGATGATGTTTTAGTTTTAATGAATTTATTACTCATTAAAAACAATACGTAGTTCACTAAATAATTATCTTAACTAAAAGCAATAAGTGTAATATAACATACAGGGATCGAGCAATTCTTACTAAATTTTATCATAAATGTATTTTATTTTTATACTGCAAGCGATTTACTTTATTATTATTTGGTAGATCATTAAATAATTATATATTTTGTAAATATATTTTGCCCTTTCATACGTAATAGCCTTTTTTGCCATAGTTAATTACGTGCCTTCGCAATTTAATTTGGTATTTAATAAGAGAGTAAATTATAAAGAACTACTTTCTGCCAGCGACTTTACTCAAATGAAAGTAGAAATTTACTCTCGGGGTACACACTCCCGTCCATTAATATAGTAAATGCACGAGAACATTTGCAAGAAGTTGGTAGAATCATAAAAGCATTGATTGGTTGGATTCGTTTTTCCACATTATCATTCTTTATTTGTATGTCTTTATTATTGTACTTTTTTTATGTTTGCCTTCTGTTAATTTGCATCTGCCATGTTATGTTTCTGCTCTACTTTAAGGTCGACTGGTAGAAGTTGAAGATGCCATTCAAACCTCGGCTGCAGGCTGCGGAAACAGGCTGCGAATGCAGATAGCACTCGCATGACACGCAACCGTTGCCTGCATCCGCAGCCAGGAGTGATTTCGAGGCTGGCTTCACGTGCTGCCAGTCGCAAATCCACGATTCAATTCAATATGAGCGCTATCGGCTCCAGTAAAGATTATTTCGGGGCTTGTCTAAACAGGTTGGAGTGCAACTACGTGCGCATCGACTTGGGGCCGCAGCACTGCTGTACTGCAATCGGTTGCGGCTGCAAATCACGGCAGCACTTGCAGCCGAAAGTCAAAAGCGCGTGCGGCCGCAGCCACGTTCGGAATGGTTTTCTCAAAAATCATAGAAAACCAGTCATGCAGCTACAGTCGGCTTCGCGCAGCCGCCGCATGTGCTACCTGCATCCGCAACCTGCAGCCAAGGTTCGAATGGCACCTTAAAGTTCTAAATATATCTATATGTCCTATTCCAGGGTATGGTCCACCTTTATGCCAAATTTTATCCAAATCAGTTAAAACGTTTGGATGTGAAGGAGTAACAAACATAAAGACATATCCACACATGCACACTAACTTTTGCTACTATCGGTAAAACATTCAAAATATAATGATGACTATGATGCAACAGCATTATGTTACCGAATCACAGATTGTAAAAGTAAAGATTGTCAAAAACGAAATGAATGATTTAATGAATGAATGAGTAAATAAATGAATGAATGAATTTGGTCAGCTTTATGCAAGAGTTACTTCATTGCCTTGATATACAATTTCACATTTCCAAGTTGATATGGGAGTTGCATTGTAGGCCTTGAGAAGATTGCAGCACTAGAGACCAATTAGTAATAAATTGCTGACTGAACACCAACACAATTTCACACCAATTACTCTTTGGGTGTCACAGCACAGGTCTTTGGTACAGAAAAGCTTCTTGTTAATTATTATTTGACTTGGAAAAGAGTTTATTATACTTACACACACTGGCTCTCACAATCACCGAGTAGTATCTTACCTGAAACAATTTTTTTTATTTTTTATTTTATCCAATAGTGTATAGAAGCAAGGACGTTGCTTGTTTATAATGTTAGTAAAAAAGAAATAATAAAATGATTAAAAATAAAACATTTAATGAAATGACAAATGCTTTTTTATTAAAACAAGTCAAGTGGACGAATTTGCAGCTCATTGTCAGCAGCTACAGGAATGTTCCACATCGACCCTGGAATATAAAGAGCAACTGAAATAATACAGAAGGGTTTTTAGTCAGTAAAAGTTCGACAGATCTTGCTCTTTCCAGAACGGGATGATTATGAACCTTAAAGAAAAAAAAAAAGAAAAAATCTAGAATCACCAGGTGTGTAAAATACGATACAGAAAACAGGCTCAAAAATGATGAATTTTGAACAGAGGGTCAAAACTCAAAAAAAAGTACGAATCGGAATCGCACACGCTGGCTTCCGTACGAAAAAAATTGAAATCGAGGAAAAAATGGCGGCTTTTCTTATATGGGAAAAACTTTAAATTTTTAACTATATTTTATTGATGGTAGTTATAGCAGCAATAGAAATGTCTACACATTCTGTGAACATTTCAACTCTCTACCTCTTTTAGGATACAATCCACTGACTGACGGATGGATAGACTGACAGCCGGATGGACGGACAAAGGAGGTTTAGTAATATAATAAAGGAATGATAAATAATGAAAAAAAATATATTCCAAGTTTCAAAATTTTACAGTACGTATTCGTAAATTAGCTCCGTAGTTGAACTTAAACATAAACTTGGTAAATTTTATGTTAGGACAAAGTTATACACCATTGACACCCAAACTAAGATGGAACTTGTGTTATGGATGTCAGGGCTCTCTAAAAATACGACTACCTTCTGCCGGTAGCTTGGCCTGCGAAATTATAGGTTTCTCCATACAAACTTTGGACCCCCGCTTCATCCCTTTAGGGATACCTACGTCATAAAACTGGTGACCTGACACACAGGTTTTGTAAAAAACTTAGTTCAGGCACCAGTCTTCCATAAATTGATTTTGGTATATTGATAAATTACTTTGTGTAATTTATTTCATCACCACTGCTCTCAAAACGGTGAAGGAAAACATCGTGACGAAACCGGCATGTCCTAGAATCAAAAATTCGACGACATGTGACATCCCCCGACCCGTACTGGGCCCGCGTGGTGGATGGAGGCTTGAGTCCCAACAGTGGGAATATTATAAGACCGAGTATGTATATTGTTAAATTAATTAATTTCTCTGTGATTTGTGGATAGAAAATAAATAAATAATTATTATAAGGAAACCTTGTACAAAATTTCACGCTTCTAGTCCAAGTAGTTTCGGCTGTGCGTTGATATGTCAGTCACTCAGTCAGTTTCTCCTTATATATATATATAAATAACGTTATTCAACACACCAACGAACAATTCACTAGAACTCATTAAGAAAAGAGATCACATACCACCAATAAAGAACACATATTACCATAATCTACAGCTTCACAAACTGCCAGTAAATTCAGTTAAACTTCCACACTGTGAGAATAGGGGTACTGGGGTGCTGGAAAAAAGCTCGCCGTACATCATTATCAAAAAGTTATTAAGGCGGGCCTTGAAGCGTCCAATTTATTATGAAAGGAATCGCTGTAGCTGCCAACTTAGGCGTGATCATTATAGTTTATTGGTATAGCAGTGGTGATAATAATTTTGGTGGAAAAATACATTTTGATTTAAGTTTGGTATGGTAACAAAATATATGAATCGCTCGTTACTTTTCTACAGAAACTAGTTTTTATTTTTTAATTCATTAAACCCCGAGCAAACGCCAGCGTTGGCTTGGTCATTGGCTTTCTATTGTGTCTCTTATTACGCTACTTAAAAGATTAATATGCCACAAATTTCACATAATTCTACCTAGTCTCAAACTAAGCACAGCTTGTAATATGAGTACTAGACAATTGATAAACATACTTATACATTTCGACATATTATACATAAATTACAGTCAAATACAGAACAAATGGTCGTGCTCTTTACACAAATATTTGTCACGACCTCCAGTATAGAAGTCAGGGCTTATTATTTTCTAAATTTACACATAGTATTTTTGCTATACCTTCTAACTACAGCGACATAATTTTATAAATAGAAATAACTTTCATTATCAGGTTTTTAAGCGTATGCGAAGTCCGGGCCTTGGTGCAGGCCATGGTCTGGAGCGAAGAGGAGTGGCAGGCGGTCGCCTTCTGCGAAGCAGTAATGTTAGAAAAGGGGGCGGACGCACGCGCGAGGCAATGGCACTCGTGCCCCAGCCACCGGGATTCCGATCCCGATTTTCGGCAACCGTAGGCGTGGGCCTACGGCCGGCGAGCAATGGGTAGCTCGCCGTCCGACCGTTCGGTAACCGTCCGGACCGAGCCCAAGTTGTCGACAGCGCGAAGTGTTCCACGCGCGCCTCATGGAGATGACAGTAACCATAGGAGCCCAGCACGGTCGGAGCCTACTGGGGCCATGGGTGATGCGAAAGAGACCCCCGGGGCCCAGAAACAATGGCAAAAAAGGAACAGGTGTGGGTTTTTAGTCAATAAAAGTCTAACACGACTTCTCGCTCCACCCAAGAGCGGAGGATGTCAATAGATGATTTTCCAACCCAAAAAAAGAGTGTATACGAAATGCAGCATTGTTCTTTGTTCAATCATTGACGGCACAACTGAATTGCGTTTACAACCTCTCGGGCGCCCCGGGGTATTATTATTACGTAATTGCACGTTTTTACGTAAACCCACAAAAAAAAAAACTGGATTTTTCTAGGATAAACAAAGATCATCATCATCTTCCTGCCCTTATCCCGTGTTATTTGGGGTCGGCGCAACACGTTTTTTTCTTCCACTCTGCCCTGTTACTCGTCATGCTATCACTAACTTCCTTTTCTTTCATATCACTATTCACACAATCCATCCATCTTTTCTTTGGTCTCCGTCTCCCTCTCCATCCATCCACATAGGATAAACAAAGATATAGAAACTAAAATTTTCGGCTAAAAAATTTTCCTACAAATGTGTGTACAAAACGACAATTTTCAGTTTTCACAATTTTCAGCGTTTTTCAAGGTCATTCAAGTTGTACAGACGTATGTAAAATCGGCCTTCGAGGGGTTAAATTCAAATAAAAATATTATATTAAGAACCGAGATTTTCCCTATTTGATGTATGATAAAAGGCTACCAGGATCACAACAGCGCCTAGATATTCCCAATAAAACTTCGATCTTTTCTAAAACCGATACAATGTACGGGTCGGACACGTCCTAAGGGAATGTGTGACACTATTGGATCTAATTCTATCGTTGGGATATTGAAGGATAAGTCGTTCAAAAGATTAATATATCCTTTAACCTTTACTATGTATATATTAGGTTTTTGCCCCGGTTTCGCTTCCGTAGTCTAACCCAATTGATATGTGTATTTTTCAGAGTAAAAATTAAATTATCACACTCAGTATATGCTTGTATCAGTGAAATAATTTTTGTCATAGGGTATTTCTTCCGAGGTAAGATCTATACAAAGATGATTAACAAAGAAGAGGATCCCTAGTTCCTTATTTATATATAATTTAATTAATTTACACATTAAAAAAATACTTACTAAAATCAAAAAAAAATAATAATAAATGGTATGGTATGTGACAAGAGGGAACAAGAAGCAGCCACCTCTGACTGCAAACCAAAATGCGAGCAAAAGAAATAGCCGAAACTGTGAAGGAGGGCACAATCTCACGCCCCAACCGCGGCCACAGGAGAGCCCTGATTGTCTGGAGTTGCAGGGTGGTCTCGGCTATTGTACACACTTCATAGAGATTTCAGCAAAACTAAACAGGCTCTGTAGGGCCGAAGCCTGCTAGGACTGCGGGAATGTTCATGGGTGTTGTTTGTTTCATGTACAATAAAGTATATATGAGTAAATAAATGTTCGAAAGAGTTAACGTTACCTTGGAACGCCAAAACTGGAAACTTAAAGAATTCGGGTGGGTTTCAGTCAGTAAAAATCATACCCTCTCGTTTAATCAACAGTGGAAAAAATGATTTGATTATTGCCCTCCTAAAAAAACGTACACGTTCCTATTTGGCGCAATCGTGAGACTCACAATGTTACTTTTCTATTTTTAACCTTAATTTCTACATGTTGTTTCTTCACTGTGTGTCAATCTATGTGTGCCAAATACAATATTTTTCTTTCTTTCTTTTCTTTACACATTTTACAAATGTCTGCGTGAGCTTGGAATACTGGATGTCATAGGGAACAGCTTACAAACACAGAAATACGACTGACACCTTCTAGACCATCACCACTGCTCTCAAAACGGTGAAGGAAAACATCGTGAGGAAACCGGCATGTCCTGGAACCAAAAATTCGAAGATATGTGACATTCACCAACCCGCACTGGGCCCGCATGGTGGATTATGGCCTATTCCCTCTCCTAGAGAGGAGGCCTGAGTTCCAGCAGTGGGAACATTATAAGGCCGACTATGCTATGCTATGCTTCAAGACCAATCCGACTACATTAAATACAAAAATGTCTGCACAAAATGTACATGTTGGAAACACAATATTTTATGGGAAAATATTTATGAAAAAGGTAAATACGTCATAACAATAGCCTTGTAGGGTCATTCTCCTGAAATGGCTATAGATTACGAGTACACCCACTAAAAATTTTACTAACCTTAAAATTCTTTACGAAACATGTCAGTATATAGGATTATATGATAGTTTCCCAAAGGATGCGAGGCGGTATCCACACCTTTTTGGCACAATTTTATGGCCAACAAAGCCCCTTCGTATGCCTTAATGGGCAAACTCACTTAGTCTCTTTATCCGTGATAGCGGAATACAGGTTTTTGTATAGCGGTGTTTTAGTGAACGAACTACAAGTTATGGGCGCCTCTATTAGGACAAATGAAATTTGTATTACGTGAGTAAAGGTACACAGACGATATCGATAAAAAAAAAACACAAAACAGTTATTTAATTTTAATTTAACATGAGAGCTTTGAACTTGTGCTAGCTTGTATTTTAATTACCGTTATTCTATTTTTTCAACAATTCACAGACGCTATAGCTGCGGAGTTTTGCTAGGTAATTTTAATTTATCAAAGGCTGAGTATCGTACTTCTTTAACAGTGTAAGTACGATTTCTGGGTCGGGCAGAGTGTTATTAGTTTGTACTCAGGACTTTTTATAGTTTTTTTATTATTATTATTGAAAAGTTCGCGTTTGACCACTATCTAATCTGCCAAGAAGTATCCTTTTGACTCTCAAACACTCTGGATTTAAAGATTTCGATTTGCAGTAAATAGAAAACACGGACTCTGGCAGGGAATTGGCTTTCTCGTCATCATCATCATCATTTCAGACGAAAAACCACTTGGACATAGGCCAGCTCCAAGCGTCGCTATAACGAAGGGTCCTGTGGGTCTCACATCCATCTGATTTCCGGCAACCCTCACCAGGTCATAGGCCCATCTTCTGGGAAGCCTTCCAAAGCTGCGTCTTTCGGTACACGGTTGCCATTCTAGAACCATTTAGCCCTATCAACCATTTGTTCTGCCCTGCCTTCTGCCACTTAAGTTCGGCGTTTCTTTGGGCTATTTCGGTAACCTTGGTTCTCCTGCAGATATCTCTGCGGATGTTACGTAATGTTGTATAATTTTTAAATGATAGCGTGAAATTCCGGTACGAGTTTGATTACCGCACCAACTGTTTCTGAAACCAATTTGTATAAAAAAAAAAATCGTTTCGAACCAGTATGTTTATACACGTGAATTTTCGTATCTGTAAAAACATTCCCGATACGACAAAAAAAGCAACGTGAGGCAATTTTTTAAACATGTTAATACATTTCAAATCCTATCATAATATTGCTTATTTATACTAAGTCTTAAGGGAATATTTCATAACTAGCGCATTCTAATGTTAAACTGAAATACGTACTGAGTGAGATATTTCTCTAGAGAATCGGAATTATGGCGGAAATTTACCGGACGGTCGTTATTGAAACCGGAGATGCATCGTGCGTTGATATTCAACGTATTTAGAGAGAGTGGATAATGTTGTTACCTACGTTATTAACTGTAATGTATGCGGAAATGGAACGATACTTTAGTAAAGTGAAATGTATTTACTGTAATTTTTCGCTGTCAAATGAGCTATTATCCAGCACGAATGTTTTTTTAATTAACTTTTTACACCAACTCGATAATGTTTTTTTATATGTCATACAATCCTTACTCAAAGCAGGTCATTTTATACTTAGGGATCTGATATAGTATGGGCGTTCTCTTGGCAGTACTGTGATTTGAATTTGGAAAGTCAAAATCTATAAACAAAACTTATTAAGTCAATTAAAATGTACGTGCTTCAAACGAGTTTATTCAAAAGTCAAACTGGCCACTAACCAAAAAAAAAAAGAATAAAATTTTGTTAGGAGCATTATTGAATTCAAAAATAGAGTTAGTTCTATTTAGTTGTGAATTTTATTTGTTTCGGAAAGTATTGAGTGATAGTTAACATGAACTTGTGAATAATACTAGCATTTCTCTAATATATCACTTGTTTCAGTATATTAACTTTTAATTGTGTCACAGAAGGTGTGAAAAATAAGTACTACACGAGGATAAAACTGTCTTTGTCTTAGGAGGCTCAAATTTCTCATTTCCCTCAGGTATCTGCATCCACTCCCTCGCAGTACTCAGGAGTTACAACAAAATATACGATTGAATCAGCCTAGGAAGCTAAAAACTAATGAAGTGGGGTCTCTACTTCCCTGTCGAGTCTAATAATGAGCAAAATCTGCCCTGGAATGGGATTCGTCCAAAGAGGAAAACTGCATATATTTACAAGAAAAAAATTGCAATGATTGCGTCATCAACTGTTTTTGTATTTTGGTCAAACCTTGTCCTTGTGTATCTTTTTTATATGAATTGATTATATTTCTGTTTTTTTTTTTTAATTAAAAAAAATTTGGTTTTTGATATGTTAAGTCTCAAAGTTAGGTCTCCTAATTAGGTTAAAAAATGTGGCCAGAAGTTCTTTAAAAAAAGGTAGTTATTTTATAATTTTAAGTAAAAACCTCTGCCATCGTAAAACCAAATAAGTAATAAATAAAAATAACCGATGTTTTATTTAAAAAAAGTTTTTATTTCATACTAACATACATTACGAGTTTATTTTCGGGAGTCCTGGGGACTCCACCGGGTAAATTGTGTATATATTAAGTCACCGGGTAAACCAAGGGTTAACAGCCATCGCGTGAAACTAGAAAATTGTTTCAAACAACATACTCCCGAAATAAAAAGAACCCCAAATATATTTCACGACACGGTCTATCCGTGTGAATTTCATATTAATTGCTTTCAGATGTTCGAGCGCGAAGAAGTAATAAACATATTAGCAAACTTTTGTCTTTATAATATTACTGTTATGTGATTATTGTGTAAAATGTTACTGAGCAAACTTAAATGATCTGATGAAACTGAAATATCGATATTTTTCCTTGTAAAATGAGCAATTGTCCAGCACGAATATTACGTCAATAAAAAAATATTTTACTAACGAGGGAGAATAATATTACTTTTGGTATAAAATATTAAATGTATGAGGGTACAGCGTGTTCTACGCTGTACAATCATACCAGTGGTCTCCTATAAAAGTAGTATTCCTTGGGTCAGTCCTTTGCACAGTTCAGTCGCTCAGTTCCTTGCAGCCCACTCCCAGAGCAGATTATTTGATGATTTTCTTCACACATTCCAAACAGAGCGTTCTACTCTGGTAGGAGCGAAAGAGAGTGTCACACTTTTGCAAACCGACGTCTTTTTTAAGGTTCCGTACCTCAAAAAGAAAAATCGGAACCCTTATAGGATCACTTTGTTGTCCGTCTGTATGTTTGTCAATACCCTTTATTTTAGGAACGCGTGGATGTATCGAGTTGAAAATAAAACCATATACTCAAGTCTACGGTTTCTTGAAGTTCTAAAAAAATCAAACTTCTAAGTTAACGAAAAAAAAAGATACGGCCGTTTACGTTGCGAAAAACGTATATTTTGATACTCTCAAGGAAATCAAAATTCATTGGGTACTTCCCGTTGACTTAGAATTATAAAATTTGGCATAGAGCAAGATCTTAAAGCACAGATATAGGAATAAATCTGAAAACAGTAAATTTTTTGTTACGTAACAAAAAAAAAAAATCTATTTTGCGATTCAGAAAAATCTTTAAGACTTTATTCGGGAATAGAACTACTTACATACGTAAGTTTCTACAGAATCGTCAGCGTGCGAGTCCGACTCGCACTTTACCAGTTATTTGAATTTTTATTAATAGGCTCGTGTTTGACAACAATCTCATCAGATGGTGAGCCACGATGTGGTCAACGATGGAGCATGCTTGCCTAGGAGTAGCTGTGTTCTTTCAGTTGCCATTTACATTCGCGTGTGCCGTAGTGTCTCTTTCGATCAATTTATTTCGGCTGCCAACTGTTTAATTACGCCGTAACATAACATTATTTCTAACTAATGAAACGACCAACTAACTACCAAAAAACCTAATCGATTCTCAAATTATTTGTCAGACAGCTATTACGCAAGCCTTCGGGGCCGGAAGTGGCGTAAGTAAAGCAAATATGGCGGGCGGATGTGGATCGTAAGTCACGCCGCAAATACCCGGATCGACATCCGGGCGACTGGCACAAGACTGTGTGTTTGTCTGTCTCGGTTCACTTGAGGAATTCGCTGGTGATTACTAGTTGTTTGATTTGGTATATCTACGCGATTAGATTTGTTTGTGTGTTGTTCGAGCGTGATGTTTAACAAGATTCAAATTTGAAATTCGAATTCAAATAGTTTAAAAATTAACAAAGTTTTGTGAGTTATTCTAAAAAGTATATTTTATCATTGCAAAGGAGCGGTGCTTGAAGGTTTTTTTTTTTTAAATAGTTTTCCCACAGCAAAAAGAAAATAGTGAAAAATTAACCATTATTAATGGTAAACTTTGGGTAGACAGACAGACATGACGAATCAAGGGTACCGTTTTTGGCATTGGGCTACGGAACCCTAAAAAGAGACTCTTAAGATAGTGATAGTAACTTTTTACACAGTGGTCGCTCATTGAACTATTTTACAGCTCCGACGGTAGCCGATGGTAGCCAGGTAGCCAGTTACCTTTTTTATTTTTGGGAGAAAATATAACATGATGTAAAATTTATTGGAATCGATTCAGTTACTGATTATGAACAAACTATGTTCAGGTTTTGAATAATTACTAAAAAAAAATGTTGTATATGCATATATAAGTACTCAGAAAATAGGTCTAAATTGACTAACAGAGAAACTTAACGTTGTGATACCCTCAATCTTAAATTTTAATTAGTTTGTTACCATCCTGTTCTCTTGGGGAGCACATCTCACAGAGAAATAGTCTGAACAAAGAAAGAACAGTAAAAGAAGTCAGTGCGATGAGTGGGACATAGAAGAAGACGGTTATGAGATGGGCGTAGATATTTATTGAAAGTGAGGGGTACCGATTACTCCGATTACTTTATTCTGACGTCATCTCAACGCTCAGTCACGTGGTCAGTACAAAGGAATAGGAGGCGTGGCTGAATCGAGGCGATCAACGAAAAGAGAATCGAAACGAAACGGTTGTAACTTGACTAAGGGGCTAGACTAAATAGACTCCTCATAAACCCGTGCGCCTCACCATCAACGATTGCATCACTGCTTTCCATCAGGTAGGATCGCGGTCAAGCACTAGTTTATATTATTTAAAAAGAAAGTCTCAAACCCTAAAATACCGATTTAATTCACTACACACTCATGTACTCACTTGTTATGGCGGCGATCATATATGCTAGCGGTGTAATTAATTGGTCTGGTTCACAGTTTCAAAGGCATTCTACATCCGTCACGAAGCATGTTAAATCACAGGTGTATGTAGTGCAGTCTAGCGAAGATGGGTAAAGCTATGGGTTCTGCCATTGGCTTCGACCGTTTGAAAGTATATAACATACAAACTTTCACTTCAAACTTGGACCCCTGTTTCATCCTCTTAAGTGTGTCCTCTCTTAGGTCTTGCCTCTTTCATAAAAGGAAACCTTGTGCAAAATTTCATGCTCCTAGTCCCAACAGTTTGGACTGTCTGCTGATATGCCATTCAGTCAGTTGCTCCTTTTATTTATATAGATTTTTTTGTTGGTATTTCACAATCAGAAGTGCAGTAGCTATTTTTGACCATCTTCAAAAAATTCAAGAGAAGAGGAGGTTTTCAAATCGGTTATGTGTTCTTTTTATGTTTGTTAACTCAGAAATCCGCCATTTATGAAGCGATTTAGGTAATTCTTATAGTATTTATAAGGATAATTATGCTTCCAGATTGGCCCCATTTTAAGGAATAATTTTCCATAGTAAGGAAAGCCTCCTTAAACATTATGGGCACAAAAGCAAAAAATAAACAAAGTACAAAGTAGGTATTAACAGCGTGGCCTAGAAGCAACAATTCGAAGACATGTGACATCCACCAATCCACCATAACTGGGCCCGCGCGGCAGATTAAGGCCCAATCTGTCTCCAAGAGAGGAGGCCTGAGTTCCTAGCAGTAGGAACATTTTAAAGTACGAGTACTTATCTTAACTGTAATTTCAAAAGCCTGTAATAAAAAATGAAGAAACAAAACCCAGAAACACCGACTCAATTTTTTGTGTTTTTTACTTCGAAACCGAATGTATTCCATTCTCATTCTCGACACAAAGAAACACTATAATTCAAAAGAAAATAAAAAATAAAAACATCAGTAAGTAATCTGCAATATTGCAAAACATGCAAATGAAAGTCAGAAGTATTTATTAATCCTGCGAGTAAAAAGTAGCAAAAAAAAAACGAAGTAACTATTACCAATTTATTATCGAACAATACTACGAAGTATTAATCCTAGGAGTAAAAACTAGCAATAAAAAAAAAAACAAAGTAATAATTACCAATTTATTATCGAACTATACTACAGAGCATGATGCCAAAGTACAAACAAGAAACAATAAACAAAAGGAAATGTACTAAGCTAAGTATGAATAGGAATAAATCCTTCCCCTTACGTTATCATCTCGGTATTACCGAGGTATCCATTAAGCTAATAATATATGCACAGACTGGATTACTTATATGAATATAGACGGTATACTAAGATAAACATTTACTTACAGAGGATTATGATTGTACTAGCTTGTGTTCGTGGTTTCACTTGCTTACTTGAAGTAAATTTAATTCTCGGTACGGAGATGCGCCTTTGGATTGTGGTGGATATAGAGAGGTAGAGAGCCTAAGGGTTTTTATCCCAACAGTGAATAAATTGGGCAAGCAAGCTCCATCATCATTTACCATCACGTGATATAGTTGTCAAGTGCTCGCCTATCAATATGGAAAACCAGGCATACGTGCAGTAGATAATGTGCCCCACTTGGAAAACTAAGATACGCATTTAAAATTTGTTGCTTGTTTTATAGCCGATATGTTTAGTTTATAAGTAAGGGCCAACGCTGCATTAAGCGCGTGCTCTCGTCGCGTGACGTCATGCGTGTATCGTGTGCGACGGTCCCCGTAGAGGAAACCTGATTATCTGCGCAGTGTCGCTAGTTCATATTTAACGGTGTGCATGTAGTCGTGTAAATGGAGAACTTTAATGTGTTATTACGTAGCAAAACGGGTGCGGGGCGCGGCTGCCCGCGACCCGGACGGAGTACTTTTGTATGACACCGCGCGGGCGCCCGCGTAACGCAGCGTTCGGCCTAAGACAGCGTGTTCTCTATATCTTCGTTTTTCCTGGAAAAAAACCTGAAAATTATATATTATTATTTTTTTGGTGATTTTACTTAAAACGCGTAATTACGTTATAATAATACACGCGCGCGAGGGGTTAACTTGCTAACCTAATGTGAATAAACTATACAATAATTTATGTAATTTTAAATACGTGTTTTAGTAAGGCAAGTGGAGCACGTTACCGACCGGGGCATGTATGGTTGGTTTAACCTAATGAAAATAAAATCTAATCAGCAATACAGTGAACTGCTACACAACTAAGGGATATAAAGTAAATTTTACTCCATATTTTCGCCAATAATAGTCTCATTTCATGCTATTTAATGTAGCTTTTGGAAGTAATCGCGGAATGCGCTATTCTATTCATCTTCGCTGTTCGCCACATCACTCGTTTGTCTCTCTCTCGCTCGGAGCCGTGTCGACATCGTCCGTTACGAGCGACCATAATGTCTTTACTCAATCCACATAATTATTAGTAGGTCTGCATCGGGAGCCAGTCAAAAGTCAAAAGAAAAAGTTACGTCAGCAAAACTGAAGGGGCCCAGTAATGCCGAAGCCTGCTAGGACTGCACGGAACCGTTTGAAAGATTGACTCTGGAACGCAAAGGACAACTGAAGAACATAATTCCACCCAAAAGCGTGAGAAGTCATTGAATGATTTTTCACCTCAAAAAAAAAAGTTTATTTATATATTTATTATTTATTAAAACTTTATGCACTAGTAATAAACACTGTACAAAGGCGAACTTAATGCCTTAGGCATTTTCTACCAGTCGACCTTAGGGTGGTGCAGAAACAAAACATGGTAGGTGCAGCTTAATGGTAAAGAAATAAAAAAGAAATACAATAATAAATATATACTTAGATACATACATACAAAATAACAATGTAACTATGAAAAATGAATCCAACAAATCAACGCTGTGATGATTAAAAATTATTATTTGTCCCGATCTAAAACCCTAAATCCCGATCTGTTTTACCATCTGTCCCGATTTTAATCGAACTTGGCAACACTAGTTATAATGTATAGCATAGCATAGTCGGCCTTATAATGTTCCCACTGCTGGGACTCAGGCCTCCTCTCTAGGAGAGGGAATGGGCCGTAATCCACCACGCGGGCCCAGTGCGGGTTGGTGGATGTCACATGTCTTCGAATTTTTGGTTCTAGAACATGCCGGTTTCCTCACGATGTTTTCCTTCACCGTTTTGAGAGCAGTGGTGATGAAATAAATTACAGAAAGTAATGCGCCTGGCTGGGTTTGAACCCGCGACCTACAACTCGTAAGTCGGGGCCGTTACCACTCAGCCACCACTGTTCCCATAATGTCTTTTATTTTTTATCTAAATATTGACATTTCTAAAATGTATCAAATCGAATGTCTAAACTTCTTAAGTAACATCACCTGTGTCGTTGCTATCGATGTTTTCAGAGCATTACACATTCATTTTTATGATCAAAATGGCTGTAGAATAATAAAAATAAAATATATTCCCTGTAAAAAGTATCAGGCGTTAAGATAAGGAATATTGAGCTTGAACTTATTGATTGTGTTCATTCAAATCTATACTTAAAATAAATCTGTAGAAGTGAAAATTCTGTACATTAAAAATATAAAAAAAATAAATGTTACTAGACCGACACCAAACTCAAAAATTTGATTAAAAAAATATTGTCTGTCTGTGTCTGTTTGTTCACGTATCACATAAAAACTACCGGTTCGATTACGATGAAACTTGGTATAATTATTCTTTAATATCTTGGGCACTGGATACTTACAATAAAAAACAAACTTAATTACTTAATTACTGTACCAACCGCAAATAAAAAGTTTGTCGTAGGTTACGTCACCCGCAGTGGAGTTCACTAAGGGGCGCTGCACACTGCAAAGATACTATAAGATTTTATCTTAAGATACAGTATCGCTCGTCATACAATTCAATGGACTATCACACACGACGAAGATAATAAATAATATTTCATATTTTCGTATCTCAAAAAACCTAATAAAACCATTTTCGACTTCTACGCGGACAAAGTCGCGGGCAAAGGCTAGTATAATAATAAACTAGCTGACTCGGCGAACTTCGTACCGCCTAATAATGTGATAAATGAAGAAGCGCTCGACCGATTTTGTGCAAACTTCACATAAACTATCTACTAAATAAATAGTCCTAATAAAGCCTACACATTTGCTTTGGATAGGTGAGCCCGTTCTTGACTCATAAAATTACAACGAAAAGTGGCATTGATTTTTATATATATTGATATTGAACCTTTTATATTTTTAAAGGAAACTAACATGACAGATATGCTGTAAACAAGTAGATTAGTAGCTATTATAGAATGAGGGGCCCCTCTAAATCGACCTATCCTGAGTCTAATTCATAAAAGCCTTTGATTTTTCAAAAGCCTGCGTAGAAATCGTTTGTGAGTGTCACACTAATTTCCTTGAAAACAAAAAGACAGATGACTGTATAAAGTTAATTGATTATTATTATTATTATTATATAACTTTATTACACACCTTAACATAATACAGGACAAACATTTATATATATAAGTGTGCAATAGGCGGTCTTATTGTACAGAAAGGAAAGGAAAAGATTTCGGGCTGTCAGTGTACAAAAACATAGAGAATAATGCAAAAATGTAAAAAATAATTAAAAAATAATAAAACACAAATAAAAAAAAACAAATAATATACTAATAGATAACAAAAATAATTACAATTTAGAAAGGACAAGAAAAAACTAAAGTGATAGATAATGCTGCGTCACCATTTTTTTTAACGTTGGTAGCGTTTGGCCTCGCCTCACTTTTATGGGTAATGCATTCCACAAACGAGCTGCTTGCATCGTAAAAGATCTCATGAAATGCTTAGCGTAATAAAATACTGAATGTAATTATGCATCAAACACTTTCATAGTCATATTGATCTCTTATAATATGTTATGACCTAAGACCTTATAGTGAAGAACAAGCCATTATAAGCCATAAAAACAGGTATCAAGGGGCATGGGACGTTGAAATAATCTCAGCGAAAATCGAAAAAAATATCAATTATTTCTGTAGAATGTCAAAATAGAAAGCCATTAAAAAAAAAACTTTTGTGTCTATATCGCAAACAAGAGCTTTTTTTGATGATGAAGACTAGTGTTTGACTGTGATCTCACCTTAAAGTAAGAAATGATGCTGTCGTTGATGGTGAAGGGCACTAATTTACTATGCTCTAGCCAGTTGAAGACCACAGCAAGCAAATTGTTCCACTCCTTCAATGTACACGGTATAAACGACGAGGCGAAACGCTTAGTCCGGACCGTAGACATGCAAATAATGTGCTATAATAGATATATTTATAAAAAATCAGGTTTTAAATCCCCGGCATCACATTAGTGATTCGTTTAAGGATAGAAAATAGGACATTAAAATTTAAATATACAATCAAAAAACAAGTAATGTACGAGTAAATACATAATTATGTTACATAAACATGTCTAGACATGTACACAAATTAAGTTCGTCTAATATCATGTAAACACCTATTATGTAAAACAAACATAAGGTTTATTACTCTAGAATCTTTATTTAAAATTAGATAATTAAAATGAGAATTACCTAAGGTTCTAAGTACCTACGAGTAGAACCAGATTTTAACCAATATTTTCGTTAATTATTTAGTTTATTTCGTTGCTGCATATGCTGTTAGAAAAATCCGCCAATTTACGGATGTTGACCGCTAGACTAGTCTATTTTAGTTATTTTCATAACATCATGTTATACGGTATCTTACTATGGGGACGGGCTGCAGACATCGACTCAATCTTAATACTACAGAAAAGAGCCATCAGAGCTATTTACAATCTTCGCCGGTGCGATTCTCTAAGTGAACTGTTTAAGGATATTAACATCTTGACGGTGCCTAGTCAATATATTTAGGAAAACATCATGTACTATAGAAAAAATCTTCACCTTTTTAGCAAAAAAGGCGATAGATATCTACGCTTTAGAATGTGCAATTAGCATAATTTTTTGTGAAATAAAATGCTTTGACTTTCGACTTTAAAAATTAAGCCCAATCCTATTTGAGTTCAGTTCTATAGACTTGGCCCTTTCAGTTTTGCATTACTGGTTTTAATCCATCAATCAATCTTTATTTGTGAACATAGGTGTTACAATAAAGGTCTTATATAAACTACTTTGGCCACTTTTTTCACAGTATATTTTTAATATCTAAATTATGTCCAAGATCATGAATTATTCGTTGAATAGAGTACAAGAATAGAATAATCGTGGTACAATTTCGTTAATTAAAACCGATACTCAAGTCTATGGTTTTTTTTTTGTTGAGAAATCAACCTCCCGCTCTGGGTAGAGCGAGAGCGAGTGTCAGAGTTTTACGGACTAAACTAAAACCCACTTATGTTCCTTTATCGTAGGGGCCCAGCAGGATCGAAGCCTACTGGGGCCATGGGTAGTGTGAAAACGAAACCCGGGGCACTGGCACGAAGGCAACGAAGGAACAGGAGTGGGATTTTAGTCAGTAAAAGTCTGACACTATCTCCCTGGATGGTTGGAGGCTGATTTTCACACCTAAAAAAAAAAAGTCTTAATACAGAAATGAGGTGGAAATAGATAATTTTAAAGTCACAAAATTTACTCTGGAACATATTTTAGAGATGTTAAAATTTCCCTTTTATTTTATTGAAAAGTCATCGTGCAAGTTCATCATCGTTCAAGTTGTAATTAAAATTCTGATCTCTTTTGTTACGAATTTCCATACGACTATCATGTCAAAAATTATTTTAACAAAGGCAAAATTAACAATGATGTTTACAGGTGGAAACAGGGGTGCCTATCCGGAAAACCTGTAGGTTTTTTTCATTGCATACTAAGGAAACCAAATTAAACGAGTACCTAATGTTTAATCAAAGGTCTTATGACACAGAATAGGTACTATCTCTCCTGGAAGTAAGTTTCCTAGGAATAATAATGAGATCAGTTGTACTACTGTGTCTGGGTGTAATTTATTTATAATATTTATATGTTTAGAAATATATAAGTATGTTTATCAGTTGTCTAGTACTCATAACACAAGCTCTGCCTAGTTTAAGACTAGACGGCGTTGTATGATAGTTGTGGAATATTAAAAAAAAATATAACATTTCAAGCGCGTAAAATCGCTGGTTGTTTATACAAAAAAAAAATACATTGCAGATTTTAAAGACAAAACTGGGTGTATTTAAGATCAAACAACATAATTTAAGGATACTGTATTCCATTATTTATACCTATTATTTATTTATTGTGCACACCATCTACTATAGTGTTGTCTCTTTTAACTCAAAGGTTGACTGGTAGAGAATGCCTTGATGCATTAAGTCCGCTTATGTACCAGTACTGTACATGAAGTTTAGAAAGAAAGAATGAAAAATATTTTATTTGGCACGCATGGATACACACAGTAAAACAAAATTCAAGACAACTAAGAAAAAACAAAGAAAAAACACTGACACAATGTGTGTCTCACTACTGCGCCAAATAGGTCCAGTTAAGCAAAAATACCAGACCACTACATGGCAATCAGTGGTAGTTGCCTGACGCTGGTTTTCAACTGAACTTTATATATAAGTTTATTTTTTTATTTTTTTTATTGTTATGAACTAGTTCTTGACTGCGATCCCACCTGGTGAGGCGCACTAGTTTACTAAGAGCCTATTCACTCTTGACTCTAGCCTTGAAGACACCTAAATTATAATCGGACGGGAAGACCACAGCAGGCAAGTTGTTCCAGTCCCTCGATGTTCGCGGTATAAACGACGAGGCAAAACGCTTGGTCCGGACCGTAGAGGTTTCAAAAACGTAAGGGTGGATGCTCGCCGTCCGTCGGGTTGTCTGATGGTAGAAATGAGATGGCGGAATCAAGTCATGCAATTCCTGCGCACAGTCTTCAAAATGGATCCTGTAAAACACCGAAAGGCTGGCTACCCTACGCCTGTGCTCAAGGCTTTGTAGATTGGACTTAACCAGATCTGGAATACCAATTAGTCTCTTCGTACGTCTTTCCTCCGAGTCCAAAGCTGCCAGATGGCATTTTGCAGCACCAACCCATATGTGTAAACAGGTGTGGATCATGATATTGTTGGACTCTGGGCTAACACTGTTTGGGGGCCTACCTGAGTAATCAAACTAATTGGCATTTTGTCAAAAATCAGTTTTGTATTTTTTTCTGAAGTGTGCCTTTTAGATAATGACCGAAAGAAACCTTCAACTGATCATGATTGACCCACTCCATATTAGCAGCGATATTAATGACTGTTTCCATAATAAGTAAATAGTAGTACTCCATTTCTTCTAAAAAGTTTTTTCGAGTTTTCAATGAGGACTGGGGGCCCCTTATATCCAAGGGGCCCTGGGCTGCTGCCCATTTGGCCATTAGGTAGATCCGGCCATGTGTGTAAATAAATCAAAGTCTAAGTGTAGTTAAAACGGTACGGTTGGCAACCCTGCGTAAAGATACAGGAACTGAGAACAAAGGTGCTGCCACTGAGAGTAATTATGAATAATTTCAATCAGTGACACAAAAATATATATCCAAATATATCCCCGGAGTAACATAATGAGAACGTCAGTGTTTAATTTGTGTCACTGTGAACATCTGGCGATTTCTCGTTATTCGAAATTTTATTGAAAAGGTAGATATTTCACAGGTGTTCTGAATGTTTCGGAAAATATTGATAATATGGTGTTGTTATTTGTTATTTTGATTTTAATTAAATATATTATTAAGTCTGAGAGCTTTTTTTTATGTTTTGTAGTTCTTTGACATTAATATTACAAATTTTTCGGTTTGTATTTCTGGTGCATGTACCAAAAAATATGTTTCCTTTCTAAAACTGGATTGCGTGAAGTATGGGCAAGGAATAGAAGAAATATAATGGGGTAATGGCTGCCATAGAAGAATGTAATTTTAACCGTTTTAGAAAATTAAAACTATATTTACGTAGTTCAATTTCACAGTGAATTTTGTTTTATATCGAGTGACAGTTTACGTTAATTTGTAAATAATATTTTTATATCTCTAAAACTTGTTCTTCGGCGGCTTGAATTCTTCATTTCACTCAAGTTTCTATATTGAAGTCCTCGCAGTGCTCAGGAGTTAATTATAGAAATCCCTCACTAGTGTTCGGGATTAAAACTGAGCAACGATCGTTTCGTTCGGAATTCAACATGCCATCCGTGACTTTAAGACAGTACTTTATCCCCCTTTAGTTACATAATCTACTGTTATTCCGAAAATATATTCCCTTGGGATAGTTTTCTACTTATATGTGAGCGAAGCCGCTGGAAGAGCTAGACAAAAATGAATGAAATAATTAACTGTACGAAAATAGAATGAGTCTTATCTTATCACAATTGCCTCTTTACTAAATAACTTAAACGTACTCAAACACTTATAAAACATCTCAACAGTTTTGACTGTTCCAAAAATTCTCCAAAGATTTATTCCCATACAAGAAACTTCTTCAACTACAAGACGTTGATTTACATTGTTTTCAAGAAAACTGTAAACGCTGATTGTACGGTAACAGAAAACTACATCTTTGAAGGAAAAACTTTTTGAAGGAAAGGAAAGGTTGAACGATGGAAGGTGTTCACAAAAGACTGGCAAACTTCAAACTTTAAGGCTGTGCGCAAACGGGCCACCAACCACAGCCACTGGTGGCGAGCGACAGCGACTAACACACTTTTTTTTCATGTATTTTGTATAAACGCGCCGTACACGTGTAACTGGTGACGGCCACTCACTACAGCATTATCATCATTACGGGCCGCACGCGTCACCATGGAGCACGATGCCTCAATGGATGTTGATACATTCATATCGTCCATCGTAAGACTGAGCAGCAGGGAGCGCGTTATAAAATATGGCGGCTTCCCAGCACCGGTGGCTATCACTCGCTTCTGACACTGTTACAAATGTGGCGGTAGTGCACGACAGCCACCGGTAGCTGTGGTCGGTGGCCTGTTTACAACGAGCCTTAGATAGCGTAAAATATATTGATTTTGAAGACTTTTGAGCTTCAGTTTGGTTTGATTAGTTAGTAAAGTTTGGACTACAAATGTTTTTGTTGTGTTCACGTTTAGAAATACAATAAGTTTCTGATGCTTTTGAACTGTTTGAATATTCCGGGAAATTGATTTTGAGATGACTTGAAGGCTATCTATTGTTGATTTTTGGTTGAATTAAGTTAAGAATAATACAGGTAGGTATTTGAAGCAATCGACTCGGCTTACAGAGTCAACAATATTAATGGATGTAAAGGTTGCGAGTTCAAACTCAGCCAGGCACAATACTTTGTGTAATTTTTTTCATCACTACTGCTCTCAAAACGGTGAAAAAACCGGCATGTCCTAGAACCAAAAAATTAATTCATGTAACATCCGCCAACCCACACTGGGTTGGGAGCTCCTCCTGGAAGCCGCGACAGTACAGGCCTGGGTGCAAGCACCGGACAGGCCTGTCGACATAGACGTCGAGGCAGAGTGGTTCCGGGAGGCCATGTCGCAAATCTGCGACGCGGCAATGCCCCGAGTCCCTCCAGGACGTGCTCAGCGCCAGGTACACTGGTGGTCGCCGGAGATTGCGGCATTGCGCAACGCGTGCAATGCCGCGCGACGCCGGTATGCAAGGTACCGCAGGCGCCGCATCCGTCCACCGGATGCGGAGGCTAGAGAGGCGGAGCTGTACGAGGGATACAGAGCTGCAAAGCGCACCCTCCGAGCGGAGATAAGGCGGGCCAAACTCGAGGCCCGCAACGTGTGGCTGGGGACTCTGAATGGGGACCCATGGGGACGCCCGTACAAGTTGGTACGGGACAAACTCCGCCCCTGGGCTCCCCCGCTGACGCAGAGTCTCCGGCCCCAGCTCGTAGAGGGTGTGGTGAGCACTCTGTTCCCTACGCGAGGGGAACACTCTCCCCCGCCCATGGCTCCGCCACCAGCGGTGCCCGACGCGGATCACGATGGCGACGACGACGACAACGCTCCAGAGGTGACCGAGGTAGAGATGAGAGTGGCGGTACGAAGGCTGAGTGCCAAGAATACCGCCCCAGGACCCGACGGCTTGCCTGGGAAGGCATGGGTCCTGGCCATGGAGGCTCTCGGGCCTCGACTAAGAGGGCTCTTCAGCGCATGCTTGGAGAGGGGCCAGTTTCCACTTCGCTGGAAGACGGGGAAACTGGTCCTCATCGCGAAGCCGGGGCGCCCCGCGGACTCTCCGTCCGCGTACCGGCCCATTGTGCTGCTCGACGAGGTGGGCAAGCTCTTTGAAAGAGTAATTGCAGACCGCCTCGTCGCACACCTAACACGGGTGGGGCCGGATCTGGCGGACGGCCAGTTCGGCTTTCGCAGGAGGCGCTCCACGGTGGACGCCATCATGTGCGTGCGAGCTCTCACGACGGGGGATGCAGTTGCCCAAGGCAGGTGTGTCGTGGCGGTGTCTTTGGACATCGCCAACGCCTTCAACTCCCTGCCTTGGAGTAGCATTGGGAGGGCACTCCGGTATCACCGGATGCCCGACTACCTCTGTCGTGTGGTCGAGGCGTACCTGTCAGACAGGTACATCACCTACCCTGGTCACCAGGGGGTGTGGGAACGTCGGGAGATGTCGTGCGGTGTTCCGCAGGGATCGGTACTAGGGCCGCCCTTGTGGAACATCGGTTACGACTACGTGCTGCGCGGCGACCTCCCTGGCGGGGTCAGCGTGGTCTGCTACGCAGACGACACGCTGGTCCTGGCGCAGGGAGAGTCGTACCAGGCGGCGGTCGAACTAGCGACACGCGGGGTTGCGACAGTCGTTGGCAGGATCCAGGAGCTGGGACTCGAGGTGGCATTGCACAAGTCCGAGGCCATGTGCTTTCACGGCCCTCGGAACGCGCCACCACCGGGTTCCCAGCTAACGGTGGGAGGAGTCCACATCGGCGTCGGGTCAACGATGAAGTACCTGGGACTCGTTCTCGACAGCCGATGGGATTTCGATGAGCACTTCCGACGTCTGGCTCCCAAACTAAATCGGACTGGGGCTGCCCTCTCGCGGCTCCTGCCCAACCTTGGGGGTCCAGACGCCTCCTGCCGGAGGCTCTACGCGGGGATCGTTCGGTCCATGGCCCTTTATGGCGCACCGGTGTGGGCGCCGGGGCTGCGGAAGCAGCCGGCGGCCCGGCTGAACGCGTGCCAAAGGGTCATGGCCATACGGATGGTACGAGGATACCGGACGATTTCCCGCGAAGCGGCGAGCCTCCTTGCTGGCCAGCGACCATGGGATCTGGAGGCAACAGTCCTTGCACTCATGCACGAACGGCGCATGGAGATGCAACGCCGGGGCGAGACTCCGCTGCCGCGACAAGTCGCAGCATGGCGGACAGAGCTCCGGCGAGTTCTCATGGAGAAATGGCGACAGCGACTGTCGCGACCCCGTGCTGGGCACGCCACAATTATGGCGGTAAGTCCCCTCTTTGAGGCGTGGTTGGAAAGACCTCACGGCGTCCTCACATTCCGCATGACGCAGGTTCTCACCGGACACGGTAAGTTCGGGAGGTTCCTGCACCGGATTCGTGCGGAAACGACGCCCGGGTGTCGCCACTGTGTGGCCCACCCGGAGGACACGGTAGAGCACACGGTGGAGGTGTGCCCCGCTTGGCCAGAGCAACGCCGTGTCCTCGTGGGGGCAATCGGCGGCGGCGATCTCTCGCGCCGGGCCTTGGTTCAGGCCATGCTCCGGAGCGAGGAGGAGTGGCAGGCGGTCGCCTCCTTCTGCGAAGCAGTAATGCTAGCTAAGGAGGCGGCCGATCGCGTGAGGCAACGGTCCTTACGCTCCAACCGCCGCCGGGATTCCGATCCCGATTTCCGGCCACCGTAGGCGCGGGCTTGTGGACGGCGAGCAATGGGTGGCTCGCCGTCTGACCGTCCGGTAACCGTCCGGACCGAGCCCAAGTCGTCGACGGCGCGTATTGTTCCACGCGCGCCTCAGGGAGATGTCAGCAAATCGTAGGGGCCCAGCAGGGTCGAAGCCTACTGGGGCCACGGGTAGTGTGAAAGCGGAACCCGGGGCCCTGGGACGAAGGCAACGAAGGAACAGGAGTGGGTTTTTAGTCAGTAAGAGTCTGACACTATCTCGCGCTCCGCCCAAGAGCGGGGATGTCATTAGGATGATTAGAGAGAATGATTAGAGAGACCCAATAAAAAAAAAAAAAAAAAAAAAAAAAAAAAAAAAAAAAAAAAAAAAAAAAACCCACACTGGGTCCACGTGATGGATAACGGGCCATTCTCTCTCCTAAAGAAGAGGCCTGAGCCCCAGCAGTGGGAACATTTTAAGGCTGGTATGTAACTGAATATATGTAAATAATGACACTAGAATACGGCCAAGTACTAAGCGACCTACTTACACCTAGAGATTGTATGGTTCTGTTTTAGACAGATTATAGACAGAAGAAAGAAAAGAAAGAAAAACTTTTTATTAACACAAACCAATATCAGTGTTTGCTGCTGGAAAGAGGTTTAGTATTAAACAAGTGAGCTCTGAAATATACATGTACAATATCTTGGCTTGACTTGATTCTTATGATACTATAAGTTCACTCACTCAACCTCCATCAGATTTCGCAAATCTCATACTTACTTGTGACTTCCCAGAAAATTATAGTTGTTCTAAACAAACTCGCTCTACCGATATAAAATATGTAGACATCATAATAGAGAACTCACTAAAATGGTCAGCATATATGGTACAGTTAACTACCCGCACTAGAAAATTAATGCCAAAGTTCAGAAGCTTAGGAATTCTGCTGTGAGACATTGCCTACTGTGTGTATACTTCGTCCTTGCTTAGAGCTTGCGCAGTACGACGATGTTTATCTGCGGTATTGGCAAGAGTGTCCTACTTCCTCTAGGCTCTAGAACAAGTCTTCGAAACAGCTCTTTGCACACGCTCTAGGACCTAGAGCATGCACAAAGGACTCTTTTGAACGTTATGTTCAATCGACCCCGAAGGTACAGCACTGAACTTTTGAAGAGTGGGTGTCCTATTCTGTCAGGCAATTTTTTATATTGTCAACCTAAAAGCACAAAGATATACCCCATAGAACATCCCTTGTAAGGTACCAGTATTACATTTTAAGGGGGTCCTTTTTTACTCGCCTATTGTCAACATCGAGCATGGCTTAAAAGCTTGTTTCTTCTAACGCAATCCAACGTGATGTTTGACGAAAAGGCAACGCGAAAAAAGAGAAAACGAATCACTGCAAAGTTAGAGGACAATACAATTAGAGGAAGCATTAGCAAAAAGAACCAAGTTTCCAAACCGTTACCGATCGAAGATATCTATAGAAGCATTGCTAGTACTTTTTGTAAGGCGTTACCTGCTTTTCTTACATTATAATTAAGAGAACTTGATGACTCGAGTTCTTTACAACACTAAGCGCTTTCTACCGCACCCGGCGTTATATGCTGAAGCGAGGAACACAGAATAACTCATCAAAGAAACTGTATATTATATTTAACAGTGAGAAACTTAAAATATCAAACACAGAGTATTTTTATTTAAGAAAAATAACGCCTGATAAAAAGCAATAGCGATCTACTAAATAGTCTCTAACTTAGTTTGGTTACGGTTGGAACACATTTTTTTTTGCTTTTCATTTCTCAGGTTTCATGATTGGTGAAAAGGAAAAACAAACATGCCAGCTATGTATGCATAAAAGCATAGCATAATCAGTCTTTTAATGTACTGTAATATACTGGGCTTTAATCCACCACGCGGGCCCAGTGCCGGCGGGTTGGTGAATGTCACATGTCATCATGAATTTTTGGTTCTAAGACATGCCGGTTTCCTCACGTTGTTTTCCTTCACCGTTTTTGAGAGCTGATGCAATAAATTACACAAAGTAATGCGCCCGGCTGGGTTTGAACCCGAGACCTACAACTCGTAAGTCAGGGCCGTTACCACTCGGCTACCACTGCTTATGTATGGTAAAAGTTTAATTCTCCTTTTGATAGCCATAAGCAAGTTGTTTCACAGTTTTTTTTTGGCTTTAACGCAATCATCATTCTAATACAGGCGTTAACAATCTCTGAAGATTTTTCAAAAGGTAGAAAATCATTGAATGACTTCTTCCGCTCTAAGGCGAGGCAGGAGGGCGTGTAAGACTTTTACTGACTAAAATCATACCTATGATCCTTCAGTTCTTTTAAGTATATTCGGAAAACAGGCTGCACGTATAGAGGAGACCTATTCACATTTGACTTAAAGACCTTGACCTGTACCTTGATTTTTAAAGTAAAATTGTTTCTTTCTTATTTCCAGTGTGGGTAAGAGATTTTTTTTTTTTTTTTAATTGATATAAACCAGTGCTTGACTGCGATCCCACCTGATGGTAAGCGGAGATGCAATCATTGATGGTCAGGCGCACCAGATGGCGCTAGACAACCTGTATAGCTCTATCTCTTACCCACACTGAAATAAGAATGAAGCAGTCTTACTTTGAACGTCATGGTAAACTCCTACGTTACTGGGTAACACGAAACTCATTCAAAGTCAAAGTCAAAAGTTTTTTATTTCACATAGGCCTACATGGGCACTTATAAAACGTCAGAAGCTAGTGCACGGTTCCAAATTGGTCGTTTCCTATGGAGAAGAATCGGCAAGAAACTCCATGGTCACTCTTTTAAAAAAAATTGATGTTACAATATTTCTATATTACAGAATAAGTAGATATTATGTAAGGACAGTGTAGACTGGTCAATACTGTACTAAAAAGTACAATAAAAATAATCATAATAAAAAGTAACCTAAGAATTCGCGGAGTCTACAGTGTTCTCACATTCACATTATAAAAAAGAGGCTATATAAATAAAAGAAAGTAAAATAAATAATGTCCGTAACCTTGGTTCTCCTGCGGATATCCTCATTTCTGACGCGATCACGCAAGGAAACTTCGAGCATAGCCCTTCATAGCATAGCCGAAGAATCGCCAAATTTAAGTGGCAGTGGGCAGGGCACATTGCTCGCAGGTCGATGGGGACGAAAGGTTCTGGAATGGCGACCGCGTACCGGAAGACGCAGCGTTGGAAGGCCTCCCACAAGGTGGACCGATGACCTGGTGAGGGTCGCGGAATTCGATGGATGCGAGACGCACAGGACCGGTCATTGTGGCGGCATTTGGGGAGGCCTATGTCCAACAGTGGACGTCTTTCGGCTGAAATGATGATGATGATGATGATGAAAATAAATAATTACATAATTACAAAACACTACCACTTGATTCATAAAATCAAGCATCTCTAGTTACATATAAACGTTAACGCCGTACTTTGCACGAGACATGTCTAAAACTCTGGAAGTTATAATGAAAGTCCGTCCAGGCAGACTAAGGAACTTTACATATGGAACGTAGAGTGGAGAGACAGTTATTACTTTATCATGTTATATTTTGAAATTAGATTGTCCTTTATGTGTGTTTGAGTTTTAATTATAACGGTGGGTTTTGCCGTCGTCTTCTTGTTAGGATTCCGTACTAAAAGGCAAAACGGGACCCTATTACTTAGACTCCGCTATCTGTCATTCTGTCTGTCTGGCCGTCTGTCACCAGGCTGTATCTCATGAACCGTGATAGTAAGACAGTAATAATTTCACAGATGATGTATTTTTGTTGCCGCTATTACAAAAAAATTAGGCATCTTTTACAGGGTTCCGTACCCACTTTTTATTAAGCCTCCATTGTTCGTCCGTTTGTCTGTGGGCTGCATCTCATGAACCGTAAGAGGTAGAGATTTGAAATTTTCTCAAAATGTGCTTTTCCACTGTCACTGCAATAATAAATAATAAAATTAAAACTAAAAATTAAAGGCGGTTCTCATACTTAAAACGTTATTAACACTGTGATTTTTGCTTTATTTTAATATCGTAGCAAAGAACACTTTGTGTGCGAATCCGACTCTTACTTGACCAGTTTTTTGTTTATGTGAATGCTTTATAGTTGTTTTTAAAATGCTACATAGTAATTAAGGATCATCTTTGTCGTTATTATATCTTTGTAAACTCTATTGATAACAGGGAAACTGAAGACATATGAGTTATCAAACCATTATAAACATCATGGATTGATAACTGATATGTATTCAGTTCAAGCCACTGTTATTTCTGGTTCAATATCACGCGTCCTCATTTCTATAACGCTAGCTTATTTTTACGGCACAATAAAATTCCTTGAATATTGATGAATACAATATTCATAGAAACACCCACATACAGAGTATATTTGTGTGTGTCAAGTACAAATTTTATACTTGAAAGTGTTATTTCGTCTGATGTCGACAAGCGACGCTCGCAATAAAACATGTACGCATCACAACACTGTGAACGATCTAGGTCTAAGCAGATCACAAAGATAATTCCAACATAAACCCAAGCTATAACAGCCCATATCCCGTACGAAATAGAGCCCATGCTGACCGAAACTACCTTTGGTAATTTACGATCACATCAAAACAGACGAGTTCTCAAAGAGAAATCAACTTTATGACCCACAAAATTAAGTTCGAATTGCGTTGGTCTCGTAAATGGAAGTTCCACAGCGTTATAGGGCCCAACAAGTACATACATAACGCTTGAATGGTGTCAGATATTCGTTTTAGTATTCGCTGAGTCTCGAAAAAATCTGATAATATTTCTATGGGTTTGAGAATGGTGGCTCTCAATAAAACTTATCACCAGCTTGAAGAAATTGATCAGTCACAAAGATTAGGCATTCCAGACCTGAATTTTATTTTTTATTTTTTACAACCTAGGACATTCATTGCTTAAGTATTTACCCACCTAAACCCTTGCTTTATGACAATCTACATTAAAGTTTATATGACTCTATGAAAGCCAAAAAAATGTATACATAGTATACATAGTTAGATATATAATTATATTAGTACTAGCTGAAAAAATCGAGTTTTATATCCATAAATAATCAGTTACAACTGTCAATTACTGTGGCGACATCAATGGCATCACATAGGAACTAATCCTGCATCGCGCAATCAAAGTTCTCCGTGCGATTAGAGCATATAGAAAAGCCCGAAATCATCTATCGAGCAGTTGCCCCCAGACATAACACCCTTGTCTGGTCGGAGGATCCTCACTTTTCAACACAGGTTTGCGGGACTTTACACTCTGTTCCGCATACCTCCAAATTATGAATCGAGTGGAGTCGAGTTGGAGGACATTACTAGGAATATAGAAAAGTACTAGTTCAAAAAAATCAAAGAAAAAATGGGAAGTTGGGGTAGGAGGGTTAAAAGTAGCCTACTACGTATCCTCAGACCTACTAAATACCACACAAAAAATCAAAATCGGTCAAGCCTTTTAGAAGAATTTCGATAGCAAACTCTGTGACACGAGATTTTTGTTCTTGTCACAAACATTTCACAATGCATATAGTACACTAAACATCATCTCCTTAACTTTTTCCCAACTAGCTTGGGTTCAGCTGCCAATCTAATAATTGAATGTAGCTGAATACTCGTGTTTTTCATTCAGCGACTTCCTATCAGACCTCCAAAACCCAGTTACTGGGTAACAGGATACACCTTGAACAGACTAATGGTCAGACTTTCTGGCGCCTGACGACTGTCAAAGATCTACGAATGACAATGGTACACTAAGTATGTTACCTATTATTGTATTATTTATATCTTTAATTAAATCTATACAAATTCATATACATTTTAGGGCTCATATATTTTCTATTGACAAAGTGCGCTCTATCCAAAGGGCCTTCTCAAATCTTATTCCTCCTATATTAGGACGAGTATGCAAAAAAATACTCATAATATTTTATTGATATTACCAACAGCTAGTGCGTTTTACTTGATCAATACGAGGGTCTATACGGAAAAATATTTGAGTACACTCTTCCAGTTTATGGAGCCTATTGGCCTCCAAATCGGTTGGAAATAGATCCATCATCTTGGCTATGGAATTCTCCTTTGCTGATTTTTGGAAAAAAAGGGTGATCATAAAATATGGTTCCAGGTTCTGATAAAGTGGGGTTTATTAAGAGTGGATTGGATCTGAGCATGGGATGGACTTTAATAAGCAATTGTACATTTAAGAGTGGATAAAAAAATCCGAATATAGGGTAAAACCCGAATAGATGCCCTGGGGATAAAAGTTCCCATGTTGTAATTACTCTAGCTACGGGAATGTATTGCAAGCTATTGTATCTATCAATAGTAGCGTTAGCTAAACGATAATGGCCCCGACTTACGAGTTGTAGGTTGAGGGGTTCAAACCCAACCAGGCGCATTACTTTGTGTAATTTATTTGATCACCACCGCTCTCAAAACGGTGAAGGAAAACATCGTGAGGAAACCGGCATGTCCTAGAACCAAAAATTCGAAAACATGTGACATCCACCAACCCGCACTGGGCCCGCGTGGTAGATTAGGGCCTATTTCCTCTCCTAGGGAGGAGGCCTGAGTACCAGCAGTGGGAACATTATAAGGCCTACTATGCTATGCTAGGCAACTTTATGAGTCTAACGAAGAAATAACGTAAGTAATGATTTTTATCTATATATATAAAAGGAGAAGCTGACTGATTGACATATCAACACACAGCCGAAACTACTGGGACTAGGATCGCGAAATTTTGCACGAGGTTTCCTTTTATGACGCAAGCGACCACTAAGAGTGGATTTTTCAAAATTCAGTCCCTAAAGAGATGAAACAGGGGTCCAAAATTTACATAGAGAAAGCTACATTGACGCAAGCGAAGCCGCTGCCAGAAGCTAGTTTTTCATAAAATAGATAAAAAACCTAAAGTGCCTGTCAATTTTCCCAATAAAATATTTCTGGACTGTACTAAGAGGTTCAAAGTTATTTTAAAAAGTGCGGCATCTATCTCACTCTTACCGTACACAGAACAAAGGCGGCCTCAGTACAAGTTCAACAACCTTTTGTCCCCAACCGATTCCCTAACTTAAATAAACCAGCTTCTACTCACAATAATCCTTTTAAAGTTATCGCCTACGACAAGAGAACTACTATTTAAAGTTTAAGTTTTCTTCCTTTAACATAATAATTTTTACTTACAGTGACAGCAAAACTAAGTTATACAATAAAGGCAGCTTGACACGTTAATGTGAAAAGTTGAAATTTTTATCGGGTCATAAATCACTATTAAACGGTTCAGAACACCGTATCTCTATTTTCCAAAGTTGCAATTTTAAAAATGTTATTTGTCGCGATATTGGGTACGCTGCCTGGGGCCGTAATAGGGCTGCTTCTAGCAAAATACTTCACGTTCTCCAGAAATGTATGCAGTTGTGACAGGTTATTTTAAATTGCATGACTTATGCCTTATGGCAGAGGAAACTGTCGCAAGGAAACTTGGTTTTGTTTACTTAAAATAAGCAACGTATAGCGTCAAAGTGTGGTTATCGCTACGTGTGTCAATTTTTTTTTTTTGTGCAAGAAGAAGCCTCGTCTTAAGTCAGTGGGTTTTTTAGGGGTCCGCATCACAAAAGGAAAAAAAAGGAACCCTTATAGGATCACTTTGTTATATGTCTGTCTCCTTACCTATATTATACTAAACCAACAGACTTAGCCTAACAAACAATCTTATACATAAAAAAACTAAACAAAACTGTGCCCAAACGTAGTAGGTAGTTCTTCTGTTTTACCTGAGAAATCATTAAATAACTCCTTCTGCTTTGGAAGCAAGAGGGCGTGGTTGATTTTTAGGGTTCCGTACCTCAAAAGGAAAAAAACGGAAACTTTATAGGATCACTTTGTTGTCCGTCTGTCTGTCTGTCAAGACCCTTTATCTCGGAAACGCTTTAAGGTGTCGAGTTGAAATTAAAACCATATACTCAAGTCGGTGCTCCCATAAAGCTGTGAAAAAATCAAACTTCTACGTTAACGAAAAAAGCAGATAAGGCCGTTTATATCGCAAAAAATATGTATTTCGATACTCTCAAGGGAATCCAAATTCATAGGTACATTCCGATGACCCAGAAATTTGACATTTGGCATAAAGCAAGGTCTTATATCACAGGTATAATAATAAATCTGTAAACAGTAAATTTGTTGATACGACACAAAACATTTTTTTTTGCGATTCGGAAAAGAGACCCTATTCGGGAATTGAACTATGTACATAGGTAAGTTTGTACGGAACCCTCAGCACGCGAGTCCGACTCGCACTTGACCAGTTTTGTTATAATTATTACGTCCATGAAACACCAATTTTTTTTCGGTAAGGGTAATGGGCAGAAGTGTAGTATTTATGTTTTCGATGAAATAATCGTCCAATGACGTCCTCCACTCTTGGGTGGAACGGGAGGTTGTGTCTACTGACTAAAAAAAGAAAACTCGGCTTCGGTAGTAGGCTTCGGCCCTGCTGGGCCCCTACGGTTTGCTGACATCTCCTTGAGGAGCGCGTGGAATATTACGCTCCATCTACGACTTGGGCTCGTTCCGGACGGTTACCGGACAATCGGACGGCGAGCTACCCATTGCTCGCCAGCGGCGGCTAGGGCGTGAGGACTTAGAAGTGTAGTATGGATTCGTCCGGTTACAGTATGTAGTTAGCTATTAGTTTTCATGCAAGCAGAAAATTCTATAATCTTACTTTGGGCACGATGCCAACACTAAGCTCTATATAATAATTGTGAGGAAAAGTCGTTTAAATATGCAAAAAATGTTCAGGCGTTTTCATAATTTGATTGTTTAATAACAACGAAATTTTGGTTTTCAGACCAAAGGCCGTAGTACGAACTCTCAACGCGATTCATTTGACGACCTATACTGAACTGTTAAAGGGATGGACCTATATAGCTTCATTCCTCTTTTTCTCTCGCATGTTTGACATTTTAACATGTTATGGTAAGGCACCAGTTATCAACAAAATACGAGTAAATTAAGCATATGCATAATCAGCCTTTTAATGTTCCCACTGCTGGGACACAGGCCTCCTCACTAGGAGAGGGAATGGGCCGTAATCCACCACGCGGGCCCTGTGCGGGTTGGTGAATGTCACATGTCTTCGAATTTTTGGTTCTAGGACATGCCGGTTTCCTCACAATGTTTTCCTTCACCGTTTTAAGAGCAGTGGCGATGAAATAAATTACACAAAGTAACGCCTGGCTGAGTTTGAACTCGCGGTCTACAATTCGTAAGTCGGGGTCGTTACCACTCGGCCACCGCTGCTCTGCAAATCTGTAAATTACTTGGTACTTATTACCTAAGTAGCTACTACCAGTAGCTTTGCCTGCGTGAAAACAGAAAATCATCCCAAGGAAACACTTCCGGGAAAACAAGGTACCTTATATACTATTCCAGGACATGGTCTACACAAGTATCATCATCATCATCATGATTTCAGCCGAAAGACGTCCACTATTAGACATAGGCCACCCCCAAGTGTCGCCACAATGACCAGTCCTGTGCGTCTCGCATTCATCGGATTCCCGCAACCCTCACCAAGTCATAGGTCGCTACGTCTTTCGATACGTGATCCCCATTCCAGAACTTTTCGGCCCCAACGGCCATCCGTTCTGCGAGCAATGTACCCTGCCCATTGCCACTTAAGTTTGGCACATGTATCAAGTTTCATCGAAATTAATTCAGATTCGTTCAAGAGTGAAGAAGCAACACAACCACGAAATTTTGCCTTTATAATGTTAGTGCGATGTTAAACATGTTTAATATTAATAGATTGTTCATGATTAAATTTACTGTGTTTACAGGGAGCAACCGGCAAAAACGGCTATGTTCACAATGGATCCCAAACGCCAAAAACGACAATGCGTTACCGATATCGGTGCGCTATTATTTTTTATATGTTTAACCGACCGATTTGTCTGTCAATTAACTGTATTCATTTTAGTTTTTGTTTGGTATAGTATTTTCTTGGAGTAGTCCCGTTTGAATCTGGTGAAGTTCTAATGAAAAACTTCGGTGATAGACAATAGATACAGTGCCATCCGCGTCCAGTACAATAACGTGTTCAGGGCGGTGATGGGGCTACGACATTACTGCAGTGCCTCAGGTATGTTCGCAGAGGCGCACACTGATTGCTTTCACATAATTATGCGCAAGTGCGCAACATCCTTACTGAGCAGAGTGCGGGCTAGCTCCAGAATCGTTCTGGCGATGACTGCTACTAGACTGGATTGTCCTTTCATCCGGCATTGTTCGGCTAAACATGTTTCGGATTGATATAAACCAGTGCTTGACTGCGATCCCACCTGATTGTAAGCAGTGATGCAATCATTGATGGTGAGGCGCATTTGTTTATTAAGAGCCTATTTACTCTAGCCTTGAAAACACCTAAATTATAGCAAAAACTTAAACTACTTAACTTAAAATCTTCAATAAATGATAGTAAATGTTCAACCACTATCATATCACGGCTATCAAAATATTTGTTTCTTTTTTTGGAATTCGGTAATTGTATGTTTTGTAAAACAGTTTTTTTTCTTTGTTATATTCAATATTATAAAGCTGAAGAGTTTAATTGGTTGAATGCGCTAATCTCCGAAACTACTGTTTCGAATTGAAAATTCTTTTAGAGCTGGACAAACCATATATTGATGAAGGCTATTTAAAGCATCACAACCTCTTAAAAGTGAAGTAGTAACCGAAGATGTGGGTGAAACCGAGGATACCTGATAGCTAGTGTATATAATAAGTATAGTCTAGTATAATTATAATACATGAATACAGAACTATCCCAAAGGCTTGTCCATGAACATAAAATATAAACACACATTTCAAACTTTGATATTTCATCTACAGGCATTGTTTCATCAGCTGCCACAATGTAAATCAAACTACGTTTCACTGCAATCTAGTGTTGTAACCAGTATATTTGTTATTTTATTGCAGTGTAGAAATACGATAGTGTAGAGATAGGGCACTTCACAGTACACTATATGACCAAATTACAGTGTTGACTTGTGTAAAGTAGAATGGACTATGATAATATCCATTAATTTTTGTCGAGGTATGTTTCTGTAATGATTACTTGTTGGTACATACTGTATTGAATGGTGATAAGGGCTGTATTGAATAGGCTGCAGTGCCTCAGGCATTTTCACGGACGCGGGTGCTGACTGTTTCTACGCGACACGTCCTGTGGGCTGGATTTTGAGTTTCTAAAATCTTCATCATCATCATTTCAGCCGATAGACGTCCACTGCTGGACATAGGCCTCCCCCAAATGTCGCCACAAAGAACGTTCCTGTGCGTCTTGCATCCATCGGATTCCCGCAACCTTCACCAGGATCTTGTAGGGGGCCTTCCAACACTGCGTCTTCCGGTACGCGGATTTTTTTATCTAAAATCTTAGATAAAATTAAAAGAGTACATCATTATGAATTAAACATTACCTATATCTAGAAAACAAAATCAGTTTAAAATATAGCAGTGAATCCTCGCAACCCTAGCTTAAACTATGTACGTCGTGGCTCTTCTTCCCTCAAGCCAGCCATTCACTACTGCCATTACGTTACACCCTTCGTGTTATTGCGATCTTCTTGGGTTTTTGGGTCATCTCGAACCGGTAGAAGCAATCTGTCTATACTTATGTAAAGTTAAATTGGCCTTCCCTCTATTACGCGGGTCTCCTAACTTAGCTGGTGAAATATGGATATTCGGTCGACCCACAAAAACCTTAAATGTATAAGGTTCTTAACCTTGTCAAATGGTAGTGCTGTAAATTATGGTGGACCTACCTAAACCTTCAATATACTTCGAACTATGTCATATTATGCTATGGAAATGTTGGCTTGACTGGCCTGTTGGTTTAGTGACTACTATGCCGGAGTTCGTGGGTTGGATTCCCCAGGACAAATTTTTGTGTGATGAGCACGATCATTTGTCATCATCATTTGTGATCAGTCTGGGTGTAATTTAAACATAATATGTATGTATATATATGTTTATCAGTTGTCTGTAAGCTCTACTTAGTTTGGCAGTAGATGGCGTTGTGTGAAAGTTGTGGAATATTATTATTACTTTTTATGCATTTATACACTTAGGTATCTTAGGACCCTGAGGTCCTGGACCTTTGGAAGGCGTATGAGGGAGCCCAGCCAACTTGCAGAGACCTTTAGATAATTTTAATGGAACGTGATACCAACCAATGATTATCCCTGTACGCGCTATGCTAGGGCACCCAAGGACAACACCCAGTTGGTGAAAAAGTATTGCGACATAACGTCCCTTAGCTTACAACAGCGCTATACTCGAAAATTAGCGGTTTTCACATTTGAATGCTTTTAGATGGAGCTGCTCATTGCGCGTTTAATCATTGGTCACATGATATAGATTTCAGCCAATCAGAAGCCATAATTCGAAAAGTTGTGATAGCGTGCAAGTTGGCTGGCCTCTCAACACCGCATAGTTTTTTACATTTCCCGTAAAGTTGGTAAAAATGATTTATGCAGTTTTGACAACTCAGGGACAATAAGCTAACAAAGATAATAGGGCTATGGTTTTTGGAGTCTTATGTGGACTGGTAACCTGGCTTCTAATGTTCATCAAACAAAGGTATTTTTTTTAATATATAAAATTGTGCTTGACTACGATCCCACCTGATGGTAAGCAGTGATGTAATCGTGGATGGTGAGGCGGACTTATTTATTAGGAGCCTATTCAACCTAGCCTTGAAAATACCTAAATTATAATCGGACGGGGAGACCACAGCAGGCAAAATAATGTTTGACAGCAAAGTAAGAGCATAGTTGAGCGATTGACCGCTGTGCTGCAAGAGAGTGAAATATCCCAGGTTTTCCATTTATGCATGTTGAAAAACTAAGGCCTCGCCACCTATAATGATGATTCAAGATCAATAAATGTCTACCAGAAGTTATAGCAATTTTGTAATACTTTATATCAATTACCAGAACTAAGCAATATTACTTGAAAGAAGCACAGCAAGAAATCCAATAATAAAACGCTCAATACAGAAAAAGATATCTTCCTTCATAATTTTATCAACACAATATCACAAATTGTTATTTTCGGATTGTAGGTACAAAGAAGTTAAACATTATTCCTGTGAAACTGCTTATGTAAGCTGAGGTGAACGTCCCAAAGAAAATAAACTTTGAATAAGTCGAATGTTTGATGTCTCCGTGCGAATATAATGTTACATCGATCAGTGTATGGCAGGTTCGTTTATCTTGTTACATTTACAAGACTAAGGTTTTGATAGAAAATAATATGAAAATAACACAATCTATCTATATATATAAAAGCGAAATACCACTCACTGATTAATCGCGAAATCTCAGAAACTACACTTACAAACTTGAAATCAGGTGGGTTCCTCACAGGGTGTAAACATCCGCTAAGAACGGATTTTACGAAACTCCACCCCTAAGTGGGTAAAACGGGGGTTGGAAGTTTGTGTGAAAGTCCTATGTTTTTGAAGTAAGAGACTTGAAATTTAAAATTTATGCTCTATAGATGGTGTGAAGGTGTATGTACTAATTATTTATTTTTAAAAATCAACCCCCTGGTGTATGAAAGTCCAATGTTATTGAAGTTAAAGTAATTAAGGCAGAAGGATTTTAAATAGTATTTAAGTATAAGAATTATTGAAAACAACTACTATACCATAGACGATCACTAAGAGAGGATTTTCTGAAATTCACCCCCTAAGAAGACGAAACAGGGTTTCAAAGTGTGTATGAAGACACCTATTTTCACGCGGGCTAAGCCGCTGGCACAAACTAGTGTTGTAATAAAGTATTTGTGTGTGTACCTTTGTTATGTCTTCACGCTTGTACGGTTAAACGAGATTTCAATAAAACTAGGTACACGGGTAGATCATATTCTGGAAAAGCATATAGGATACTTTTTATCTCGAGATTATGTTCGCCTTGGGATAATTTCCCACTTCCACGCGGGCGAAGCTACTGGCAGCAGCTTGTCAATAATAAACGTAAGCACATATTGTTTTCCGAAATTGTATGATTATCCTACTTTAACTATGTACGCGTGTAAAAAAAAAAACGTGTTGCGCCTACCTTAAATAAGACAGGACAAGGGCAGGAAGATGATGATGATGAACCATGTATGCGTGTCGATACCTCTTCCATGACGTAAGTATGTTCCATTCAATACAAAGCCATGCATTCTTCTAAAGTTAGAACTACACTGCTCACACGTGTGCCACACACACCGATTTGGGTGCGTCGGTTTCCATATATTTTATATGGCAACTAGACTTGTAGAGCTACACTTGATCCACGTCACGCGACGTCGTTCTACGTACATATCAGGCGTGTTACACGTGTGCGTCGGTCTAATATAGTTCTAGCTTAATAAGTGATAGATAAGTACTTTAAGCACTTTACCCTTTTCAAATGTCTGTAACAATATCTACCGCCATATGTGTAAAAGTTTTTGTGATTGGTAAAAAACAGTTCCTGATCAATTTTTATTTTCATTATTTTGATTCATTATTTTCAAAATGAAAATAATGAATCAAAAGTCTGTAGGAGAATAAATAACACTTGCAAATGCTGAATTCTGAGCCTGTTCGTGTTACGAAAATAGTGACGTCATCGTTATCACTCAATTTAGCTATGCCCCTTGATCAATTTGTATTTGTATTTTGTGCTGGTGTCCGTAAGGCCAGCAACGCCTTGGTGTTACTGACCGTTTTGCGGGTTCATGAAGTACTTTGCCCTGTATATAACGATCAACTTAAAAGCAGATGAGCTACTGTCTTGTCCTCCTCCATGTGGGCTCTGCAGACTATCTGTAACTCTTATGACAGAGAGGTGCTTATTAATGGTCCCGGGATCAGTGTTGGATCATAGTAAAATGAAAAGCTGTGTTCACATTTTAGGTCAATTTCGAAATTTAATATTTCACCTATTTGTTTTATAATTCTCGACAAAACGTTTGCATTAAAAGTACTGTCATTTTTTAAAATTATTTATAGATACATAATTCTGTGAACGTAGTACATTTCTAACAAATCAATAATATACTGATCGGTATTGTTACACATACTTGCATAATAATTCACCCAGCAATGCTATAATCAGTGTTCACATGAACCGCTAATCGGTTTAACAAAGTCGGATTGATGCCATGCCGAATGTGTGATGTGTGTACCGCTAAGATTGTACACTGTTTGCTGTATACATTTGCCTGGCATCATGTGTATTGTTCCATATTTACGTTCAGATTTGTAAGGAGAGAAGGATTATGTTGGTATAAATTCCTTCAACTAGGTAAGGAATTTAGAATGCTTGTTGATAAGTAGAAACTAAAGTAACAAGAAATTATGTATTAAATGTAGAATTTACTGTTTATTACAGTTCTGGAACTTAATTATCGGTAGTCATCATTTATATTTTTGCCTTTAGTTACATTTGTGTGTATTCCCTGTTCTCCAAGTGCGGCAATTATTCATCCTAAGTGCAACACTGCGAACACACAGAGCTGTAAAAAACCGGTCTGATTATCAAAACCTTCTATCAAAACGCGTTCTATACGTTCCACTTCAAAACGCAAAGCGTCTTCTGGCTAGACGCTGTCCTTCTTACTCTCACACTCATGTTTATAACCAAATTATTAAATCCTACGACATCAAAGGTTTAAACGACCAATTATGTAAGAAAATGTTGAAAAAAATGCTCGTCTCCCTCTCCTACGATGAAACTGAAGAGATTATTAACTAATAATTTATTAACATTTCGTGTTAAACCGCCACCATAATTATATACCTATAATACGAGTACAACACGTGTAAACCCACAACCATACCTACACACTTTCAACAGCACACGTGTAACACGCACACTCTTTTATTTATTTACCCTGTTACTTTGTACTAATTATTTTGTCTTCTATTTTACTCCTATTTAATTTTAACGTAATCCGTAAACTACATTTGTATTTTATTTTATTTAACGATAGCGCAACTCCGGTCCTCAAGATACAGGCACCTCCTAGTTTGGGGACCATTGCAATAATTCTGGTAAAATATAACTCCTGTTACCGCTAAGCAAATAGGTTATACCTATGTTTAAGAAAATATTTGTAACAATGGTGAATAAAATTATTCTTATTATATCTTCTTTTTTTATGTATTGTATCTAATTATGTGTTTTATATACTTTTATTGATATCTATATATAATTCTGTATTATATTTAATTTAGATAATATAGAAATTTTAATTTTCTAACTTTTTTGTATACACTGTGTCTATCTACATCTCTTATCCAACTCTCCTGTCGCAAGTCTGCTGGAAGAAATTTCATTTGGAATAAGCAGTACCTTTGTGCTCTTGCATTTGCTTTTGTTCTTTTCATTTTTAAGTGTTTGTGTGTACATAAATAAATAAATACATTAGGGGACATATGTCCCCCAACATAATGCGTAACGCTATCAAATTTTCAAACAACATGTCCCGCGTCACAAGAATGCATCATAAAATATTGGAGGTGAAGCAACTTGCGGGACAGTAAGCATCGTTGCAGCGTCACATAGATTGAGTGTGGTTTACACGTCATGTTGGGGGACATTTTGTCCCCTAGTGTATCTAAGGGTCAGCAAATAAATCCTAATCCTCATTCACTCCTATTTCAAATTATTGTGTTACCAACTCAGAAAATTAAAAACACTTCACTCCCAAAATAATCTAAACGACACGTCTCAAACAATCCCCTCCCAAGATTAAGCAAATGCGATAAAAACTAAGATTAAATAATCTGAGACAGAAACACTGTAACACACAATAAGAACTTGACTTCATTTAATTGAAAAACTTTTTGTTTTTGTTTGCAAAAAAGCGTTTTAATTTCATTAACGTGGAATGACTCCGCTTTGTTTCTCTGTTACTATCGCGAATAAAAAGAAAACTTATAGCGACTTGATTGCTGTAAGAAATTGGGTGTTTGTTGTTTGAAGCCGCTGCAGAACAAAAGTGGGGGTCCAACTGGGAATAGTCGAGTCGAGACTTTGAGACTTTCAAATCCATTTTACTCATTTGATGTTTATTTGTAAAGGGTAAAATTCTATGCCTTTTTTGACAGCGAGCAATGGGTAGCTCGTCGTCCGACCGTCCGGTAATTGTCCGGATCGAGCCCAAGTCGTCGACGGTGCGTACTGTTCCAAGGAGAAGTCAGCAAACCGTAGGGGCCCGGCAGGGTCAAAGCCTACGGGGGCCAAGGGCCTGCTTCTGAAAGGAAGACTCGGCCCTGGTACGAAAGGCAACGAAGTACCGCAAACAAACGCACGCGAAAAAGAGTGGGTTTTTAGTCAGTAAAAGTTTGACACTATCTGCCACTCCGCCCAAGAGCGGGGGATGTCATTAGATGATTTTCACACCACCAAAAAAAGTTTTATCATCCCCCAAAAGTTGCTACAACAACCAATTCTGTGTCTCCCATTCATCGGATGCCCACGACCCTCATCAGTTCACCAGTCCATCTTGTGAGAGGCCTTCTAACGCTGCGTTTTCCATGCGGTAGCCACTGCAGAACCATTAAGCTCCGTCGACCATCTGTTTTGCTAGCAATGTGCCCTTCCTTTTTTGTTACAAGTAAAGGTAAATGTTCAAAATGGCTTTGTGCAATAAAGAGTAACGGAATACGCGATAATTAATTGTCTTTTTTATTAAACAAGTTGTAAATACTTCTGTAACACGGACTAGCTGTATGCCAAAATGTACATTTTATAGTATTTTAAGCAAAATAACATTCGCCAGCCGCCATTTACGCCATGTCATTTATGTTGTGTCGTGACAATAATGAATTAGGGATGCCCAATCAATTGTTATCGATTGATGAATTTTTAATTTCAGTTTCTTACATAATACTGGAGCTATGAAAAAACATACTTAATATTCGTTGTTGTGGTTCGATTAAAACTTAAAAATCTGATACTTTTTTTTAAATATTACGATTCTGCAGCCAGTCCGCTATAAAAATAAGATCTTTTAGAAGTTTACTACTGAAAGAGAATACAATATATTATTTTTCGATTCTCTTGGCTCCAGGGCCAACAATGTATGGCCGCAGAGCAATGTCCTTTATACCATGATAAAAAAAAATATGGTCAAAAAGATATCTGATTGACAGTCAGGTGTATAAAAGAAGTAAGTTTTTTTTTTTTTGTTTGTAGGAGGTAATCTCTGAAAGTACTAAACCGATTGGTAAAATTTATTCACCGTTAGAAAGCTGCTTTATTCCTGAGTGACATAGGCTATATTTTATATACGCGGGCAAAGCTGTGATATGAATGAGCTAATGACATCCCCCGCTCTTGGGCGGAGCGAGAGGGCCTGTCAGACTTTACTGACTAAAAACCCACTCCTGTTCCTTCTTTGCTATTGTTCTAGGGCTCTGGGGATCTTTTTCGCCTCACTCATGGCCCCAGTAGGCTTCGACCCTGCTGAGCCCCTACGATTGCTGACACCGCGTGTCTTGGTTACGATTATCACACAAAATAAATATTTGTATTGCCAATATATTTTTTTTGGGTCTGGGTATCTTGTGTATGTTTTACATGTTGATGAACGAATTCACGTCACAGAAGAAATTTTCATATTTTATTGAAAAAAAAGATGTTTTTTTTTTTTTAAAGAAGAGATTATCATTTATTTGCTCAAACATGAGTTCAGTACATACGTCACAAAATAAATGGTCAGCATACGGCAGATGTTATAATTAAAAAAATAGATCGTCATTTTTGCCTTGGAAAATGGCATGCAAATATTTCAAAAATAATACAAATAAAAATTTTAGAATAAATTTTTATTCGTATTATTTTTGAAATGTCATTAATTCAAATCAATAAAAAAACTATATTTTTAAGTCTATAATGCAATGTTGAGTTAAATTATTTAATAAATCGATTCCTGTTTAGGCATAAGTATCGGCGGCAAATGTCATAAATAACATTTAAAAATACAAAAAACTAAGAATTATAAAACAGTCACACAAAAAAATAATTGAATTGCTTATACAAATTTTATGATATAAAAAACCTTTTAAATTGAAAGTTGTTTTATGTAGGTAATGTCAAAATTCAAAATAAGTTAAAAGAAACTGTGATGTCAGACAAATACAATAATAATGTCAAAGATACAAGAATAATGTCAAAGGTACAAGAGTTGTGTTAAAATTAAAAGATTTATGTCGAAATTACAAAGTGTATGTCAAGATTATGTCAAACACACAATATTGGTGTCAATCATACAATATTTGTGTGTTAAAATGTTTAACCTTTTCTGTTAAAAATATTCAAAAACGAAAACAAAATATATTGTCTCATTTATATAGTATTCTAACATAAGAATATAGAAATAATAAAATTGCAAAATGTATTCCCAATTCGTGGAAACACGAAGGCTGTTTCTAATACTAAATACAATTCAATTGTATTATTAGATCATGTTTGAGATCGGTATCATTAATTTCTTCGAACCTTCTATTACTTCAATATGTGAAAAAGAAATATAAAGGTACAATTGTTACTAGAAAAATCGGTGTCAATTTTGGAAAATCTTCAATTCATTCAAGAAAATATCAATAGGCTTTCAACAATATAAGATGAAAAATAGGTTCACAAATTAATATTAATACGAATAAAAGATAAGTAGGTAATATCTTCAAGACAGTAGAAGTAACTTTGATAGAATACGGGAAGGTATCATCATATAAATTCCTTAATTTATAAATCAAGTTATATATACATCTTAACTATTGAATATTATAACTTACTTATTTAAACAAACTGAAAATAATAATATGTACAAACGGGTACAAAAAGAACTCATAGGGCCAAAAAATTCGTCTACATCGATGTCAATGGGAAACGTGCCCAGAACGCTGGCAGCATTGCCATGCTGGATGGCAATGTTGATTCGTTGACCGAATTCCTTAATACATTTGAATTTCCCTATTATGTCGACTTTCAAAATCTTTTGTTTTTCACTAATATAGCTATTATGGACGTGATAAACTTTGACATAAAAAACCACGACGATTTTTTTTCTTATTAGCAGCTTCAAAAGCTTTATGATTTTTTTGTTGATGAAGACACTTTGAAAATTCTTTCATATTTATTTATGAAAGTAACAATTACTTATAATTTAGCAAATAAAAACATTTTATGTGTTTATTATTAATTTCTTTTCGCCACTTTCTGATTAACCTATTTTTATCAATGTTGTCTTGCTGTGTGTGCAAAACTCTGCTTTTGGCTTAAAAAATAATAGTCAATAACTAGCTAGCACTATGCAGACCCAAAAATGCTAATAACTTTTACACAACTGTATTGGGGTTTTCATTGGCTGTTCATTGACAGTGAGATGAATATTCTTAAATCATGTTAGTTAGTAGCAAGCTGTTGAGTTTCCAATTAATAAATGAATAAATAGAAACTTCAAAAAATAATAACTTGGCATTTTTCTTACATCTTTAAAAAAGATGATCAAGTATTTTGTGCTGAATTTCCAAAAACAACCATCCTGTATCAATTCATTAAGAAGAATGACGAAGCTTCTCTCTAATTCACAGAAAAGGCGCTCTTAATTCGTACCCAAGTGTCCTGATACTTTAGAACCTCGAGGATAATCTGGTAAAGCCACCAAACCATTTCCTGGACTTAATCCATTCTCAAATAGGATAAGACCCATCGAGTTGGAACGAATCAACTGAATTGCCGATCGAATTACTCGCTAAGATACTTGAGACCTTTAATTTGTTTTCTAGTTTTCGTCATGATTTGTGAAGACAAATTGAGTGTCTGTGAGTTGTCTTGGGAACTGATTAGTTTTTGGACAGTTGAGGAATGTTAATAGTTACTGAACTACTACAAACACGCCTTAGCTATACTGTAAGTGCCCCTTTACGTCTTGGGTAGTTCGGTAATTTTAAAATTGGAATGCTAAAGGGTGAGTTCAAGATGATTATATAAAACAAGCCATAATTAATAACAACAATCCTGGCATTTTGTACATCTAAAAATAAGTAACTCAGAAATGGTTCAAATTATGTAAACCCTAAAAATACACAGCCGTGCAACCAAAATAACCGTTTACGTTTAAAAATACAATGTCGTGCAAATAAAATGAGCCGTTACATTATTCTTGGTACAATTTTACGCAAAGAAACATTACAGTGAGTGGCCAGAAAAACTGCATATATATCGTATAAATTCACACAAATTCTGACGGCTACGGTTGATTTGTGGCCGCGGGAATCCACTATAAATCTCCGTTCTTTTCTTTTTTCGTTTAAGTCATAAGTTTAGAGCGGTTGTCGCTCTGAAGCGATAATATGACATACGTGCTAAGTAAAATAAATAAGTATTCAGGTTTGGATTAAAATTTTATGAAATACTAGCTTTTGCCCGCGCCTTCACTCGCATACGTAAAATATAACCTATATCATTCAGGAATAAAGCAGCTTTCTATCGGTGAAAAAAATTTGGCAACCAGACCAATAATTTCAGAGATTACCTCATATAAATAAAAAAAACATAAAAAAAAAACAAACTTTACCTTGTTATAATATTAGTGTAGATAAAATTTTTAATAAGTGTTAGCAATTTTCATAATTTGATGTATAAATCAAGTGAGTTTTTTCTGTAATTGCAACATTAAAAACTCATTAAAAAGCAACCGTTGACGATAAGAACCACTTTTTAATAACGTGGACAGTTGTTTCTGTAAAATCGTTTATTCATTTCAACTGGTATTGATAGAAGATTACTACTTCATCATAATTGTTATATTTTAAGTTCTCTTAATTACAATGATTTCTTACTAGCATTATATTAGCATATATACGTATTTTATTATTATAAGCCACTTAATTTAACGATACTACATTCTATTTCAAATATCTGTTATTTATTTATTGTGCACACCTACCACAGTATTGTCTTTTTTAATCCAATGGTTAGCTGGTAGAGAATGCCTTGTGGCATTAAGTCCGCCAATGAACCACCACTGTACATGAAGTTTAAATACATAAATAAATAAAGATTATTTTCAAAGTGTGCTATCAAAGCAAAAGTATACAGAGTGATCACCTTTTCTCTTGTCTAACAAAATAAATTTTACTTACGGAAACCTGTGTCCAGTATTAGATATCAGATTCAACTCGATTCAGTATTCTAAATTACACAGCTTTTTAAAAGGTGGTACAGCTTTTTTTAGAGCAGTGGTCTGCCGTGTCAAAGCAATATACTGTAAGTCGACTTACAGTGTTTTCGCTTAACAACGCTCAATCAATTTCTTTAAGTCTGTTTAGTATACCTTATTATCAATTTTGTCATTTAGAGGCTTATTTTACATGATAAGCCAACCTAAAAATCACTGTATGAAGTTTCAATTAGGGTTTTAACAAGCTAAAAAACTGTAATAAAGATTACAGTATTTACGCATAACAAACTACGCTCTTTGTCGAATTACGGAGATAAATACAGTGTTTTTAACCGTCGCAAATACTCGCGCTTTCATGTAAAAAACAGTGTATTTTGAACAATTTTGAAGCTGAAAGACTTTTTTGGAACTTGGACCGGCATCGACGCCGTGATTATTTGTCAAGAAATGTTGATAAGTTATCTACAGCTTGCACGAAAACAAAAGGCCAGTCTCGAAGACATAACACCCTAATATGGACGCTAAGTGATACCAAAGTTTGCAGTTTTTTTTTCTGAGAACATTGGGTTACCCAAATGATGAAGCTATACAATTGGTCTTAAAAAATAATTATCTCGAAGGTCATAAAAATCCGAAGATAAACGCTACCCCTGATCTTCGAGGACGTCGATTAACAAGTTTCCAAAAGAGTATGAAGTGTTTGGAAGAATTTATATTGAAATATAACCCTGTACCATCTCATTACAACGCATGTTCATTGCGGTGCATGTTTGTTATGCACCGCATCGTAAATATTTGTCAGTTGGTATTAATTTTTCCATTATATTTAAAGATTTTAAGCAGTATTGCCAATAAGAAGATGTTGGACTCAACTTCACGCAATGACAAAAAAAAAATAATTTTCAAGAGCTGTATTACCCCAAGATATTTGCACTAAATGCAAAATTAATAAAATATCACATTGAAAACTACCACTTCCATGCAACTGCGAAGACTGTAAAATTTTAACCCAGCACTTAAGAGAATAATGTGCGCGAAGAGATTTTAGTCAGGCAGAAAAAAAACGAAGCGAACTTTGAGGATTTTGTAAGCTAAATCAAAGTCTGGAGAAAAATCTGGATGTGGATGTGGTGCTTTTTGCAAATGACTGCAAAATAACATCTCCAAAAGACTGGAATATTCAAAATTTTAAAATTATTAAGTTTAAAAGAGGCAAACTCTCTCTATTTGCCAAAAATGATTTTATTGGAGAGTTTAAAGAAATTCATTTCTTGAAAAAAAAAGGTTGAAACTGATTTAATTCATTAAACCCCGAGCGAACGCCATTCGCTCGGTCATAGTCTTTCTATTGTGTCTCTAATTACGCTACTCAAAAGGTTAAGAAAGAAAATGAACGACTGATTAGATCTTATAAATATGCTAGAAAAAGAATGTAAACCAAGAGGTATGAATGAAGTTAAAAAAAGGGTATTGCTTATACTTACAAAATCCATGCCTGCATCACGGCGATTTTTTTATGAAAACATTGAGGTATTTGATGCACCTGATCTTGATATACATTTTGATTCTGATTTGTAATTCAGTCACACTTGTGGTTAAATTGCAAATCAGAAGAAATGTTTGATTTTATCACAAAGTTAACAATGGATCTCATAAAAATATTAGAATATATTGTTGTTTTTTGTTTAATTTGTCTGATTATTATGCATAAGTTTTAGTAAATAATTGATCTCATAAAATAAAAGAAAAGCAAACCAAAAAAAAAGAATATAATAAGCATTTTGGAGATTATGTTATGTTTTGTTTGTAACATGTATGTATGTTTGATTATTATGTATAAGTTAAATTCGCTTTTGTTCAATAAAAGATTGATTTAAAAGGATAAAAAAAATCAAAACAAAAATATAAAATAAAACTAAAAATAAAACATTAAGTTTTAGTGCGATTGTCGTCAAAAGGATGAAAATTATGTTATTTCAATTATTTCAGATTATTATGTATCAGTTCTTTATTACGTATATGAAAATAATTGTTATTTTAATTATATATTTTATTAACTAAAGATTTTTAAAGTTAGAATTAAATTTAATTTATATTCATTAAATTTTAATTAAAGTATATTTTATTTAAATATCTCAAATTTTATTCACTAATTAGGCAAACAGATCCTGAAATCTACATAAGTACTCTCGATAATTTATTGTACTTTATTAAAGTTGCCTTTTTATTACCCAGTATCATTGGATACACTGTTTTGGCATAATCAACTACTTATGTTCAAACGAGACAAAACACTGTAATATGCTTTACAGTGTGTTGCCTGGTTCTGGTAGTAGGAAAACTTGACGATTCTGTCTCGGCAACACAAGTTAGTTGCAATATATTTTTTTCTTTTAATTTTTATCTAAAAAAAACTACTTGGCTATATAGTAGATAACCTAAACTAGCTGTAAAATGTTTAATATAATACAATATTCATCAATTATCACTAGAAAACGCAATTAATTATCAAAAACATATATCGTCAAAAATCTCACATATGCTTTTTAGAAAATACAGTGTATTGGATTGACAGGGCAGTGGTGGCCGAGTGGTAACGGCCCCGACTTACGAGTTGTAGGTCGCGGGTTCGAACCCAGCCAGGCGCATTACTTTGTGTAATTTATTTCATCACCACTGCTCTCAAAACGGTGAAGGAAAACATCGTGAGGAAACCGGCATGTCCTAGAACCAAAAATTCGAAGACATGTGACATCCACCAACCCGCACTGGGCCCGCGTGGTGGATTAGGGCCCATTCCCTCTCCTAGAGAGGAGGTCTGAGTCCCAGCAGTGGGAACATTATAAGGCCGACTATGCTATGCTACAGCTTTTTTAACCATCCACTACCGCCACCTCTCATAATTTAAACCACTCTATGGCGAAGGCATTCCCTTTGTTCCGTGCGCGAGTTTATTATTAAAATGTTATTAGGAAGCGGAGTGGATACTGCCATAGCTTATGACTTGGCAGACACTGTATATTACTTTTTTTAGCCTACTTCAAAAGGAGGTCTTTCCTGCTTCGTACTACAATTGACATTACAATACACTGGCTGGTTTGTTCTCGAGGAAGAAAAACTCGGTTTATCATGAATAGCGTCGTATTGTGTTGGTTTTTCTTTCTCTGAATTGTTTCGGTGGACCAGTTTTTTGTGGACCAATTATTGTAACATGTTTCATAATTGTTATGATGAGAATTGATACAAATTCATGCCTTGGAAAGTACGTTTAGACGTGGTATCTTTGATAAAGTCGCTTTAGATATTCAAAGCCCGAGAATATCAAACGTGTGAGGGATCGGAAGTCCTCACACACCAGTCACAGGCATTGGGTGGCTCGCCGTACGACAGTCCGGTAACTGTCCATGTGAGTATTCTGTGCTCCTCAAAGAGCAGTCAGCAAGACCACAGGGGCACAGCAGGGCTGAAGCCTACAGCTAGAGCCTTGCTTTGGAGGAAGTCAAACCATTTGACTTCCTCCAACGCAAGGCAAAGAAGAAACATAGGTGTGATTTCAATCAGTAACAATCTGACACGTCCTCATGCTTCGCCCTAGAGTGGAAGAAGTCATTGGAAAATAACCCATCTTAAAAAAAAACCCGGAAATCTGACAGCTAGTTTTGCTTAAGAGTATTATTTTACCCAGTAACTGGATTGTCGAAGGTAGATAGGTTACATGTAAAATCTTGGTACTCAGCTGCACCCGGTCAAACTAAAAGTCAAGGCTAGAAAGATATTAAGGCGTAGATATAGTCCCTTGAATATTTGGCCGGAGTTAAGTGAACATAAGCTCGTACTGCCGCCTGCGCCCGCATAGAGCCCCGCTGATTTTTAAAACCATTTTTTTTTGCGAAATATTGATTGATTTACATATGCTGTGTACATTCTGAAGAACACTTAACCAGCAATTTTTTTGTGTAATCATATTTCTGAAGATCAAAGCCGTTTGAAAGGAGTAGGGAAAACAAGCGAAAAAACACTATATCGTTAATTTTTTTTTGGCAAAAATATTAGTCATACAAAAAAATCATATGTTTATTATGTTGTGCATGAATTTTTAATAAACATATATTTTTTTTTTAATCTCTTAACCAAGTCGTTACCGAGAAGTAACTTTCAGAACGTGTGTTTTAAGGTGATGGCACGTGAGCACATTCGCAGGAAGTTGGTGTAATCATCACAGCGTTGATTTGTTGGATTAGTTTTTCATAATTAGATTGTTAATTTGTATGTATGTATCTAAGTATATATATTTATTATTGTATTTCTTTTCTATTTCTTTACCATTAAGCTGCACCTACAATGTTTTGTTTCTGCACCACCCTAAGGTCAACTGGTAGAAAATACCTAAAGCATTAAGTCCGCCTTTGTGCAGTGTTTATTACTTGTGCATAAAGTTTTAATAAATAAATAAATGTCACTGTTTCATGGTAGCTCGGGAGCCAGCGCCCATGCTTCAGGGATAGTTAATTAGTGTAGTCACGGCTGCCACACAGACTCAATTATATACATAATACAGTGATTATGTTTGGCAACCACGTCGGCTATTGAATGCAATCAGATAAATGTCACTTGCAAGATTAGGTCATTAACTTGGTCTGTTACAATATTATAGGTAGGTAAGTTCAATGTAGAGGTTGGACTCTATATAATGACAAATATAAATCTCGTTATAGATTCCCTTAGATACAGTTAGAGGTGTTTTTAATCCAATGACTTCTACCACTCGTGGAGCGCGAGTGTCAGGCTTTTACTGACTAAAATCCGCCGAGTTCCTTCATATATTCTATATTGCAAGGGTTTTTTTTTCGGGTTTGAAAATTATTTAATGACATCCCCCACTCTTGGGCAGAGCGGGAGATAGTGTCAGACTTTTACTGACTAAAAACCCACTTCTGTTCCTTCTTTGCCATGTTTCAAGGGCCCCGGGGATCTCTTTCGCATCACCCATGGCCCCAGTGGGCTTCGACCCTGCTGGGCCCCTACGTTTGCTGACATCTCCTTGAGGCGCGTGTGGAACAGTACGCACCATCGACGACTTGAGCTCGGTCTGGACGATTACCGCGGTGATTCCTTCGAATAATCCGCAGTCCTGACAGAGGTCGGCCCTAACTAGCCCCTTCAATTCGGCTGATATATTTTTGAGGACGAAGAGCGGTTGAAGTTATATATAATGATTCCCTACGCAAAAATTTCTATAATAATACTAAAATAACCCATTTTTTTAAATAATACTAGATACAAACAAACCGTTCCGCATTTATACATAAATGTTACAATATGGGTTGAGCAATTCACAGTTATCACAGTTCAACCGTCAATGAACCCTGAAACCATTTACATGGACAAACAGTCCCCGTATACCGCCATTGTTTGAAGTGTGCCCAGCATTGAAATAAAAAGGGCTCGTTTTAAACATTTTGTCAGCAAAAAGAAAGTGCTAATGCTGGACCATTAATATAAAAAAGTTGTTTGTTTGTGGCCATTAGACAGCAGTCATGTTTATAGCCGGTGGCAATTTTTTAGGGTTCCGTACCTCAAATGGAAAAAACGGAACCCTTATAGAATCACTTTGTTGACAGATAGACGGACTGCCTGTCTGTCTGTCAAGACTCTTCATCTCAGAACCGCGTGAAGTTGAAACTAAAGCTCTATACTCAAGTCTGCGGTCCCTTGAAGCTGTAAATCAAACTTTTAAGTCAAAGGGGAAAAAAGATACAGCCCTTTATATCACAAAATACAGCACACCTACACCCGTTTATGTCGCAGGTCTACCTAAAAAATTTCATTTAAAATAAGCAATACCTTTGTTCTCTTTTATCTGCTTTTATTCTTTTCATTTTTAAGTGTTCGTGTTTACATAAATAAATAAATAAAATAAGTGGGTATATTTCGATACTCTTAAGCGAATCAAAATTCATAGGGTACTTTCCGTTGACTCAGAATCTTGATAGTTAGCAAGGTCTTATAGGACAGATGTAAGAATAAATTTGAAAACAGTAAATTTGTTATTAGGTCTCCAAAAAAAAAAAAATTTTTTGTGCAATTTGGAAAAATCTGCGAGAAACCATTTGGGAATTGGACTAATTATATAAGTAATTTTGTACAGAACCCTCAGTGTGCAATTCTGACTCGTACTTGCCTAGTTTAATTTTTATATTGTTGGGTCATATTATGCTGTCGGTAGTGTACTTTGGGTACTGACAAAATCTGAACCGGGTGAACATTTTATTTTACGGTTTTGTTCTATTAAATTATAATGGTCCTATTTGTTGGGATTTGAAATCATAATAAAATTAAAGTAATGAAAAATTTGGTTGATATTTAAAATTATATAAAAAAAACTTTTGTTACTATTTTGGTGTACAATAAAGTTTGTTCTAAATGATAAATGATAAATGATATTTATTTTGTAAGTAGGTTTAAAAAAACACTTTTACACGTCAATTTTTTTTTGTCATTTTAAACTAGATGAGGCCGGTGTTTCCTAGCTGACTACCCTGAGAAGAAACACCGAAACAAACTCAGGGGTCAAAGTCTGTTTTAAAGTCCATACAGTTAATATGTAATGGTCAAATCACATGAGAACAGTGCAGATTTGTCTGAGATGGTCTTTTGAAGAAAGAACCATACAAATTTGAGTGGACCTGTCCAGTCAGTGCAAGCATTTGTCAGTATTCGCAAAGCTCAACCCAGGACTACTAAGGAGCTCAACGACTTGACGAACAATACCAAGGAAAGGACATTTGGGTAGGCCGCAGAATATACTCAAATTGCCAGACATACGTTAAAATTACTGAAAAGGAAAAAAAAAAGGCAATCAACATTGTTCTCACGTTCACAATAATAAAAGTAAATATATAATTTACAAAATGTAATTTACTTAATAAAGTAAATATTGATGTCAAATATAAAAATAAATAAAGTCAAATTGCAAAATAAAAATAATCTACAATATCAAATTGTAAAATAATAATAATAATAAAGAGCACAATTGAAAATAAAAATAAAAGAGAAAAATAAGACAACAGTTGTAGTGCGTACTGGAGCAGGTCAATCCCAAGCCTTTTCGTCCTCAACATAGTCCTTTATAGAGTAAAAAGCCTTTTGACAAAGTTTTCGCTTTACAAATGTTTTGAATTTATTAAGGCTTAGTTGTTGAATGTGAATAGGAAGTTTATTATAGAAGTGTATACATTGGCATCTAAATGAGCCCCCTATTTTTTTTAGCCTGGTTGTAGGAACCACAAATTTGTGTTTGTTCCTAGTATTAAAATTATGGATATCACTGTATTTTTTAAACATTTTTATATTTTTATGTGCATACAATATATTCTCGTAAATATACTGTGAAGGTACAGTCATAATATTGATATCTTTAAATTTATCTCTGAGGGAGTATCTGGGACTTAATCTATAAATCGAACGAATAGCCCTTTTTTGCAATACAAAAATTGTCTGGATATCGGCGGCATTTCCCCACAGTAGAATACCGTACGACATAACACTATGGAAATAGCTAAAGTAAACTAAACGGGCTGTCTCTACATCAGTTAAATTTCGAATTTGTCTTACAGCGTATGCTGCAGAGCTAAGTTTTTTTGATAATTTGTCTATATGTGGGCCCCACTGAAGCTTAGCATCCAGAGTTATGCCCAAGAACACTGTATTATCTTCAGAACTCAACTCTTTACCTTTTATTAGCACACTAGTTTCTACTTGCCTAACATGAGGCATGGTAAACTTTATCTTTATCTATACTATTCTATAAATTAATACATAATAAATTACACCCAGACACAGAACAAATGATCATGCTCATCACACAAACATTTGTCCTGGGTGGGAATCGAACCTACGACCTCTGGCATAGCAGTCAGGGCCACTAACCGCTAGACCAACAGGCCAATCAAAAAAAGCGAATAGTTGTAGTAATAATAGTGAGAATAGTAGTAGAAAAAGCGAATTTATGCATCAAACGATTGAAGAGAAGTCATTAGATAACCAAAAATTTATGGTGTGGGTGGGTCATGGGTCAGTTCAACGTTTCGTAAAAAAAATAAAAAAAATCATAAAAAAAACGACCACGTGCAATTTGGATTTGTGCAGGAAGGGTTCCGTACAGTCCGTAGCAAAAAACGGCAAAAATATCACGTTTTTGGTACGGGAGTCCCACTTAAATATACATTATTTGTTGTTATATCGGCAGCAAAACTACATTATCTGTAAAAATTTCAACTGTCTAGCTATCACGGTTCATGAGATACAGCCTGGTGACAGACAAACGGACAGCGGAGTCTTAGCAATAGGGTCCTGTTAACCCTAAAAACCCCAAACCCCCGGCACCCAGACTAATAGATATATAAAATTACAAAAACCAATTAACATAACCATTGCAACCCACTTCAAATTTGCTCCCGTGCGTCGGACATTAAAAACAATCGTGTTTTTATTTTTATTACGTTTATTGTACGTACAGTGTACCATTGTCCTGCGTTTATTATTTATTTATGTTGCAGTCAAAACTCTTAACCAGTCAAAAGTACTACTGACTAGCAAAATCAGTCAAAAGTACTTTTGACTGAACAGGTTGGTTAAAAGTGGTTTTGACTGAAAATTATTGGTTATTAGTACTTTTGACTGCAAATTTGCGGTTAAAAGTACTTTTGACTGACGCTCTTTGTCAAAAGTAGTTTTAACGGCAAATTTTAAATCAAATTTCACGTTCTCCACATTCATTGCAAACTTTTCAAATTTTTCTTTTGTCATCACATTAAAATGACTATCTTTCATACCTTCTATTGCTAAAATTCTTTGCAAAAAGCGTTCTTTCTTTTCGTAGTCACTCATTTTTGTTCTAATATCAGCACGTTACCCACTAATAATGAGTAATATAAAAGTTTATATTATGTGCGTTTGTCGTAATTTTTATCGACCACCTTAACTTTTTAAGAGTTTTGACTGATACGACCAGTTAAAACCACTTTTGACGGAATCATTTAGTCAAAAGTACTTTCAACCAGCTCCATTGGGCAAAAGTACTTTTGACTGTTATTTTAGTCAAAAGTATTATTGACTAAAGCATATGCAAAAGTACTTTTGACTGATTTTGCTAGTCAATAGTACTTTTGACTGGTTAAGAGTTTTGACTGCAACATTTATACTGTTTAGGACCCCAGAGCATATGGCCTGAAAATTATAGTGAAGTCACGTTTTTTGTTTACTCGTGATAAGTGTTGGGGTAAAAGGCTTTTGAGCCGGTTATTTTAATTGGGCGTGTGGCACAGGGGTTTTTAATTTTGTGACGTTAGATAAGACCCCTGTTATAGCGGCGTAGGTACTATATTTGATGGTGGTCAAGCGTAACTTGGTAATTAAGAGCAGAAAATCAGAAGAGCAATAAATGTTTTTTTTTTACCGTTGAAGGCCTCAGGTATATTAAGACGGTTTAAAAAAATACAGTTTCAAAAAGCCTGTTCTTTATTTAATTTTTTTTTTTTTAATTAATTGCTGCTGAGACGAAATATTGAATTTAATTTTCGACTTTAAATTCGATTTTTGATTTTGAATTCGTTTTTCGATTTTGAATTTAGGATTTCGGTACTGAGTATTTAATACGAGATGGTGTTAGTTACGCTTTTAGAGCTCGGAATCGAATATTATATTTTTGTTGGTCGACTTCCCCCTTTAGCAGATTAATCAATCTTTTACAATCGACTTTCTATCGAACTCAGCACTTAGATGAAGCTGCTACGAAATTTAATAACAATAATTGTAGCGGAGGCAACGAAGCCAGGCAGCGTAGTCGTGGCCTCATCGCGTTTGCTACGCCGTAGCTCGTAGCAACTTTTATTCTTAACTTTATTTTTGTTCTCTGATACTGTAAATTACGATTTTGATATTAAGATGTTAATTGTTTTGAAAACGTCATCATTATTATCATAATTTCAGTCGATAGACGTCCACTGTTGAACATAGGCCTCGCCCAAGTGTCGCCAAATGAATAGTCAATATTAAAATTCTAAGAAGCCTATATTTAAAATAGGTCATCAACTACTGATCCATCTTCTAATAATGCGATCTCTCATGGCCGGGCCTTGGTACAGGCCATGGTCCGAAGCGAGGAAGAGTGGCAGGCAGTCACCTCTTTCTGCGAAGTAGTAATGCTAGCAAAGGAGGAGGCCGCACGTACACGCGCTATTTAACGGCCCTCATGCCCCAGCCACTGGGATTCCGATCTCGATTTCCAGTCACCGTAAGCGCGAACGGCGAGCAATGAGTAGCTCGCCGTCCAATCGTCTGTTAATCGTCCGGAACGAGCCCAAGTCGTTGAGGGCGCGTACTGTTCCACGCGCTTCTCAAGGAGATATCAGCAAACCATAGGGGCCTAGCGTGGCTGCAGATAGTGTGAAAATGAAACCCGGGGCCCTGGGACGAAGACAAAGAAGGGACAGGAGTAGGTTTTTAGTCATTTAAAGTCTGACACCCCTCGCCCTCCCACTCCACCCAAAAGATGATTTTCCCAATTAAAAAAAAATCTAATGATCAATAAGGTAGTCTGGCAAAGTTGCACGCTACAATCGTCATTATGTTTGCTGAGGAATCTTCTTTTAGATAAAACATGTAGACACTATTCGAACAATAAAGCTCAAAACCCATCCCATGATATACTAATATCTACAGCCCCATAAATATGGAAACTAGCATAGGTACATAATTTAACAGTGATATATAGAACCTATAATAAAAATAGAGGACAGAAATCCATTCACATCAGAACCAACCCTTCGTCCCTTGCTAATCCCCACATAAAATTGCTAAAGAAAAAGCCTGTAATCGAAGCACCGAATCGTAACTGGGTCCTTCACTTACAAGGGTTTTAGAATGGACCGTTTTGGAAATAGGCTATACATTTTAGGAGGACTGACAGCCTATTAATGGCCTAGTAGGCTGGAAATGGATAATTTTTGTCTTAGATTTCTTTTGCACAGTTTTGGGATACAAATGGTCAGGCTCTCTGGGGAAATCCATGAGCGGATTAGGCTGGATTAAGATAGGGATTGAAAAGTTAAAAAGACTGAAAATAATTGTAACAATTTTCTGATTACCTACGTAAGTATTAACAGATAGATAGATATTCTTTATTGTACACCAAAAATACAAATTACATTAGGAACTTAAAATTAATAGGGTGTCACAATGGGCGGTCTTATCGCTAAAAGCGATTTTTTACAAAAAACCTTTGGATGGATTTGATAGAGAAGGAGAAAAAAAGATACGCAGGTAGTTCGTGGTGTACTATTTACATATATACAATACATAAACTAATAAATTGCTTATAATAAAAACAATATAATATATATGGCACGTGAGCACATTCGCAGGAAGTTGGTGTAATCATCACAGCGTTGATTTGTTGGATTCGTTTTTCATAAATAGATTGTTAATTTGTATGTATGTATCTAAGTATATATTTATTATTGTATTTCTTTTCTATTTCTTTACCATTAAGCTGCACCTACTATGTTTTGTTTATGCACCACCCTAAGGTCGACTGGTAGAAAATGCCTAAAGCATTAAGTCCGCCTTTGTACAGTGTTTACTACTTGTGCATAAAGTTTTAATAAATAATAAATAAATAAATAAATATATATTGATAATTATGACAGCAAAGAAATGATGTACTTAAGGACGACGTTCAAGAGGAAACAGACAGACACACACCAGACTAAAATTTTAGACTTAGTCTTTATTAGGCTCGTCACAATGAGGACCAGTCATGATTTTTGTGGAGTGTGCAGTTTTACATTGTCAATAAAACAGTAAATACTGTGAAGATATTGTATAAATCGGATAAAAAATAACGAAGATACAGTAATATTTGTGTATTAGTTCCAAAAACGCGCCCGAGAATGAAGCGACTCGCTGTGACGTCATCTGTCATGATCGGTCTCCACCGGCGTAGGAATACCATCAAACCGTTCGTCGCACGGATCATGACAGATGACGTCATCGTCAACAGTCCAGCGAGAGCGCGCGTTTTCAAGTAGTCGTTCAGAAAAACTTTAATAAATCCACAATTTTTCGGAAAAAAATTGTCAACTAGACGGTCACAGTAAGCACACATTCTTTCAATCCTTCCAAAAAAAGTCAAAACGTTTCAGTCGTCCGTGAAAACGCTACCATACTCAATCTCCAATATTAAAATCGGGTCAAATGGTCGGTTGAATAACTGAAATTTTATTCAAAGTATTTCCAGGATTTTCAGAAAGCAATTTTCGTTGTTATCATAAATTAGTAGTCCATTTGCGTCACCTTGTCGAGTCATGAACGAATGAGATTCGTGATGCAATAACTGCCTTTACGCCTCTTCAGCATTTCAGGAAAACGCGTGATGAGCGGGAGATCGTATTAAAATTTTGTAGATTAATTGAATAACGGGACATTTGGAGGAAATAGGCTTAGAGACTTGGTTTAGAATGAGAATGTAATGACAATTTATATAGAAACCAGCTTCTGCCAACGGTTTCACCCGCGCAAAAGTAGGTTTCTTCATATAACCCCCGTTGTACACCCTTAGGGTTTTTTTTAGGTGGGAAAATCATCTAATGACAAATCTCGCTCTTGGGCAGAGCGGGAGATAGTGTCAGAGTTTTACTGACTAAAAACTCGTGTTCCTTCTTTGCCTTCGTGCCAGGGCCCCAGGTTTCACTTTCACACTACACTTGGCCCAAGTAGGCGTCGACCCTGCTGGGCCCCTGCGATTTGCTGACATCTCCCTGAGGCACGCGTGGAACAGTACGTGCTGTCGACGACTTGGGCTCGGTCTGGACGGTTACTGGTCAGTCGGACGGAACCCTTAGGGGTAGAATTTCTTAAAATCCGTTCTTAGCGGATGTCTATACCTTATAAGGAACCTACTCGCCAAATTTTAAATTTGTAGGTGTTATAGTTTCTAAAATTTTATGATTAAATAGTGAGTGGTATTTCGGTTTATATATATATAGATTTCAAGTAGATGACACACAGTGTTAGATTTCTTTTTTAACCTTAAGTTTTCACATGTAAACAACATGTGGAAACTTAAGGTTAAAAAAGAAATCACTGCGTGTATCTACATGTGCCAAAGAAATTAATTTTCTGTCTTTCTTTTCAATTTTTTATCGATCTGTAGGTAAATGGGATATTGACAATCATTGTGAGGCGAAAAAGCAAATAAAAAAAGGAATATACCAATGTGTAGCTGGACATCAAATTAGTTAATCAAGTTTCTTAAAACAATAAAACCAAACGGAAAATTACTGAAAAGAAACGGTGAACATACAAATATTTGAACCGTGCGGGAATCGAACCCGCGATACGCAGCTTAGCAGCCATTCATTTAACCTCTTCGCCAAGCGTCCCGTCAAAGTTAAACTGTCATCATCATTATTGGGTATTATATATTACTGTTGGATATAGCCCTCCCCCAAGTGTCGCCATAACGGCCGGTCCTGTTCGTAAAGTTAAAATATCAAATCCACAAAATTTACGGTTATTTTTTTAACACATTAACCTTTATAATTTGCATACAAAACACATATTAATAATAATGAGTAAATGTTAAACTAAAAAACATGAATTGTTTTTGCAAATGAAGTTTTTGGCAGTAAGTACATAATACTATTATGGCTGATATTCATATTATAATCCCCGAGGCGGTAAATGGAATAACAGGATCAGATAAGTCTGATATTGGTAGAATAAATTATTATTCAGTTTGAAATTGTTATTAAAATGTCCAACCGAAAAAGAACTTTAGGACATACGTTTAAATTACCGAAGCCCTAGAACGCAAAGGACCACTGAAAGACCCAAGTGGTTTTAAGTCAGTAAATATTACCGAAGCCCTAGAACGCAAAGGGCCACTGAAAGACCCAGGTGGATTTTAGTGAGTAAAAATTTCCGAGGCCCTAGAACGCAAAGGGCCACTGAAATACCCAGGTGGGTTTTAGTAAGTAAAAATTATCAAGGCCCTAGAACACAAAGGGCCACTGAAAGATCCAGGTGGGTTTTAGTCAGTAAAAATTACCGAGGCCCTAGAACGCAAAGGGCCACTGAAAGATCCAAGTAGTTTTTAGTCAGTAAAAATATCCGAGGTCCTAGAACGCAAACGGCCACGATCCAGGTGGGTTTAAGACAGTAAAAATTACCTAGGCCCTAGAACGCAAAGAGCCACTGAAAGACCCAAGTGGTTTTTAGTCAGTAAAAATTACAGAAGCTCTAGAACGCAAAGGGCCACTGAAAGATCCAGGTGGGTTTTAATCAGTAAACGTTATTATGGCCCTAGAACGTAAAGAGCCAAGGGTTTGACGCTTTTTCGATCCATCCTAGAGCGGAAGAAGTCACTTGATGATTACCAACCACAAAAAAAATTGGCTCTGTAGGTAGGTAAATTCATGCATTCCGATGGATGCGAGATACACAGGACCGTTCATAGTGGCGACACTTGGGGGAGGTCTATGTACAACAGTGGATGTCTTTCCGCTAAAATGATAATAATTAAGCTAAATTCATTTTTACAATCTATTTTAGGTACCTGGTTGGCGAGGACAAAAATAATTGTTTTGGTTAAAATGCGATAAAAGTTTAAAAAAAAAATTGATCGTGAACTAGTCTTTAATTAAGCAAGAAATTGTTCCAACTTTTCTATATAATATCGAAAAATCTCGGACACGAGTATCGCTCAATTTACTATGAAAAGAAAATAGTGAACATGAAGCGGACGTAATGCAATAAATCCTTTACAAAAAACCAATTTATTTGGACACAAGGATATGTTTCGATTTTATTTGTTTATAGAGAAAAACACGCTTGTAAAGTAACAAAAAAAAAGTGCTTCACCTTTGTGCTCTTCCTATCTGTATTTGTTGTTTTCGTTTTTAAGTGTTTGTGTGTACATGATTAAATAAATAAAAATGTTAAGTAAAATTAGCTAGTCATCCAATGACTTTTCTCGCTCTAGGGCGAAGTGGGAAGCGTGACAGATTTTACTGACTAAAACGACACCAATGTTTCGTCTTTGCATTGCGTTGCCCCACAAGTTGTTGATGTCTCTTCTTGAGGCGCGTGTGTCTTCTTGTGTCGTCGACTCGGTCTTGATCCGCACGGCCAGTTACCCATTGTTCGTCGTCCGCAAGCCCACACCTACGGTAGCAAGTATGTTAGATACAGAATATTTAATAACACCGCGATCTGTATTTTTTATGACATTAAGCTTTTTTAGCTCTTGATTTTTCTTGTGATCTCCATTATTTTTCTAATTTAGAACCTGAGTTTAGGACCTAGTTTAATAGCTTTACTGTCTCATGAATTTTATATAAAAAAGAAAGTTCTTTAGCTCATTTCGTGAAGCATATTTTCCGTCACAAGTTTTAAAAGTGCAGCATATCTCCTACTAGCTTTTGCCAGCGGTTTCGCCTGCGTTTATAAAATATAGCCTATGTTATTCAGGAATAAAGCAGCTTTCTATCAGTGAAAAAAGAAATAACAATCAGACTTTCAGCGATTGCCTTCATCAACTCTCATCATCATCATTATTTCAGCCGATAGACGTCCACTGCTGGACATAGGCCTCCCCCGAATGTCGCCACAATAAACGATCCTGTGCGTCTCGCATCCATCGGATTCCCGCAACCTTCACCAGGTCATCGGTACTCCTTGTAGGAAACTCTATCTCTTTATAATATTAAATTAGTGTAGACTAACTGAAAAATCTTGTGTTTGACTGAATTCAAGAAGTATTTGAAACGCTTGAATATATTCTACGAGAACGTCTTTCCTCAGCCGTGGTTTGCGTTTAGTTAAAACGAAGACGTTGGTTTACGTCTAGTCTACATTCTTTTGTGGAAACTTAAACGTTTGTGTTCATCACAGGAGCACTTATGCGGAAGTAGGTAAAAGAAAATGTATGTTATATTGAGCTGCCATAGCGTTTTTGTTAAATAGACATCGTATTTCTAATTTGTAAATAACATTATCTATTAAGAGAAGTAAACAATTTGGATAGTTTCAATAAACGTATGTCGGTTTTCTACCGGTTGCACTTCGGGGTTTGTCTACCTAGCCCGTTCCATTATCGGACCACCAGGCGTACGGCAACGCGCCTCCGGTACATGGTAGACATCCCACGTCTACACGCGTTTTGGGAACACATTCATTGTGCGTACAACTAAGGAGTGGAATTCTTTGCCGGAATCTGTGATTCCTGATAGCTACAACCCGGGAATCTTTAAGTCAAGAGTGAATAGATTACTTCTAGGTAAGCGCGTTCCATCGTCGACTGCATCGTCGCTTTCCATCAGGTGAGATAGCGGTCAAGCGCGAACTTATCGAGAATAAAAAAAAAAATAAAGGTCAACATGTGTTTTATTGTTCGTTTCTGAAAAGAAAAACCAGAGTCCTGGCACGCAAGGCAAAGAAGGAACATAGATGTGGATTTTAGTCAGTAAAATTCTGACACGCACTCTCGCTCCACCTTAAAGCGAGAGAAGTCATTGGATGATTTCTCACCTAAAAAGAAAACCGAGGTCTGTGAATTTGAGGGACAAAGATTTGACCTAATGGCAAATGGAAAATATATGTTTCCGATTATAACGATTTATCAACGTTTAAGGTAAGTAAGTTATCGGACAACCAATTTATCACAAATGAGAGCATATTCTCGGCATTTTGGAATGCTAATTTTTATTGAGTACTAGCTCTCAAGAATAAAGCAGCTTTCTATCGGTGAAAAAAATTTTGCAATAGCAACAGTACTTCAAAGATTACCTCCTACAAACAAACAAAAGAAACTTACTTTACCTGTTTATAATATCAGTGTAGATGGCTGGGTTTTAAGTTAAAAACGTGTTAAACCTTACTTTAATGACGAATTTTGACAGATATTCAGGCTAGACTTTGAGAAATACTTGACATCAAAAGCTTAATTCTGAAATTGGGGTATTTATACTAACCCTACAAAGTACTTTTCTACATTGCTGTCATCATTTGGAAGGCAGTTATTTGAACGAACTAAAAATCTAGTACCTAATACTTGCACAATTTCAATATAACGTTATTTTAATAATAAAAAAAAAATTACTTCAATGATACTGCGAGATATCCTATCACGTTATTATGAACTAAATGCATGTGTATGACTATACAAGTGTACACTACCTACTCATATAATTCTATTGTGAAAAATATATTACACTTCAGATTTTGATACAATCAAAAACTTAAAAACACTACTACTACTCTGCTACTTGTAAATAAAGTTTTAATAAATAAAAAAAACGTAAACATTCTGGAATATTAGAGTAGCCTCTATATTCAAAAAATTCTATTCAAAAACAACAAAAAACCTTTTAAACTCATGACAAGTACATCTTTATTGTCAAGTAACTTATGACATAACAAGAACATATCAAATACCGCCACTTTCAACATCAAAGTATATTTTTCCAAATATGAGGGTAGACGCTGCTAAGCAAAGATTACAAAATAAGTAGGTAAAGGGTGGCGGTTGGGAGGGGTGGTTTCGAGGGGGGATGCCCTCTCGCCCACCCTGTAGCCTTCCGGTATTCGCGAAAAATATGTTATTTGAAAGGTGGAATATTTTCAAATGTGATTTTGAGAAGGTATAGTTTCATAACGATAGTGTGGGAATAAATAGTTTTGTGATATTTGAGAAATGTGTTCTAGGTTTGGTTTTGTTGCTTGTTACGTTTGAAAAATTTCCTGTGCATGTAACGCTTTTGAATTATAACATAACAATATTCCACACACTTGAGAACAGTGGTGGTTGGTTGCGGGTGCAAACCCAGCCAGGCGCATTACTTTGTGTAATTTATTTCATCACCACTACTCTCAAAACGGTGAAAGAAAACATAGTGAGGAAACCGGCATGTCCTAGAACCAAAAATTCAAAGACATGTGATATCCACCAACCCGCACTGGGCCCGCGTGCTGGATTACGTCCCATTGAGAGGCTGTAGGAGACTACAGAGGAGGCCTGAGTCCCAACAATGGGAACATAATAAGACCGACTATGCTATGCTAATATTTCACAACTGTCACACAGCGACATTTAGTCCCAAACTAAGCAGAGCTTGTGTTATGAGTACTAGACCACTGATAACATACTTACCTATATATTTGTAAATACATACTTATTACTTATATTATAGATAAATTACACCCAGACACAGAACAAATGAACGTGCTCATCACACAAATATTGTCCTCACTGACCACTAGACCAACAAGCCTGTCAAAATTCTCATAGTGTTTTGGTTTTAATCACTCAAAAATTTCAAGGTTATGGTATATTTCTTTACAAAGCATAATTTTAATTGTTTCCATAGCTGGGACTCCGGTCCTGGGTCCTAGAGGAGAGGGAATGGGCCATGGGCAGATTGGTGGATGTCATAATTATGTCTACGAACTTTTGATTCTAGGACTTGGTTTTCGCACCGTTTCGAGTTTCGACAACACTATTGCCACTTAATTACACACTCATACACTCACATCACTCCCTTTTAAAAATACTTAACCCTTTTGTATAAAACTTTATAAGGTGAGAACCATTTTGTGGGTTCGCGGGTTTTACCACAACACATTCGAGAGAAAAACCGCCTTTCCCCATTTTACAAATGTTTTAAGTCTCGAAGGGAATTCGCGTTACCGCCTATAGTATGGTGGGAGCCCGAAAAATTGGATCAACAATTTTGGGACAGCAAAAAGGTTCTGCACAGCTCATTGGAATATAAAATTGGCTTTTTGAAATAAACTGTTGCCAGCCAGTTGCGTTTAAGTTGTGCCTCACTTTGAGAATTTTTCGGACATAAAATTAAAGTTTACTGATATTTAAATTGTTCTCCCTTTTTTGGATTGGAAATCATTCAAGAGCTTCTCCCGTTGTAGGGTGGAGAAAGAGGGCCCGCCAAACTTTTACTTACTTAAACCCATTTTTTTTTCGGTGGGAAAATCATCCAATGACATCCTCCGCTCTTAGGCGGAGCGTGAAATGGTGTCATACTTTTACTGACTAAACCCACTCCTGTTCCTTCATTGCCTTTCGTACCAGGGCCGGGTCTTCCTTTCAGAAGCAGACCCTTGACCCCAGTGGGATTCGACCCTGCTAGTCCCCTACGGTTTGCTGAAATCTCCTTGAGGCGCGCGTGGAACACTACGCGCCGTCGACGACTTGGGCTCGGTCCGGATAGTTACCGGACGGTCGGACGGCGAGCTACCCATTACTCACCGTTCGAAGTGCGGCTGTTTATTACAAGCAAAAAAATTAAAAATAAAAGCCAGGACTTGTTACTTTAAATGATATTGTGTTTTACGTTTTTGATTACGTAAGTGTTTACCAATTTACAACAATGCTTTTTATTGTTCTTAATTGTATTACTACGATTGCGATACGTTACTAAATATGTTTTCTGCACGAAGAATCATAAAATACTTTTGCACACCTCATCATCTTCCTGCCCTTGTCCCGAGTTATTTGGGGTCGGCGCAACACGTTTTTTTCTTCCATTCCGCCCTGTCACTCGTCATGCTATCACTAACTTTCTTTTTTCATATCACTCTTCACACAATCCATCCATCTTTTCTTTGGTCTCCCTCTCCCTCTCCATCCATCCACATGTAAACTCATAACTCTTTTAGTAACATGCGTCTCATCCCTCCTCTTCACATGACCATACCAAGATAAACGATTCCTTTTTAACTTTTCAGTCACTGGCGCCACTTTCAAACTTCCCCTAATAAATTCATTTCTCACTTTATCCATTAACATTCTCTTCTTCGCTACATGTAATCTTTTTTCATCCGTCTTTTTCACAGCCCAACATTCTGATCCATACAGTATACAGTATATACTTTTGCACACATATTGTAATTAAAACTGTGTCTTATTATAGCTACCTAAGCATCGTGTCATTACAAAAAAGAAAACCAAATCCGCTTGCAACTAGAAAATAAGCAAAATATAATGCTATCCCTGCTCTCGTATATTTATTACTAAATTCCTTATTCGCTAACTTGATAATGAAGTTAGAACACGCTGAACAATTTTCCGTTTTTCAACCACTTTTTCTCTTGATATTTTTCTTTCTTTGCTTTACGCCAATGTTGAATGGAAAAAATGACGCTCCAAATGATTTAAATCTACAACCTTAATTAGGTCGAGTTCGTTTGAAACAAACAGAGACGCCTAAAAAAATATTTTCTACAGTGAATTATAAAAGCCCGGAGAACAAGGTAGTGACGCCTTAAGGCAGTCAGTTTTTTTTATATTTTCGCACTCTATCATTATCGTAATGTACATTGATATTGTTTAGATATTAACAAGTAAGTTACGTAAACTTTTTTTTGTGGAAAATCACCAAATTACTTTTTACAAGCTTTTTAACCGACTTCTAAAAAAGGAGGAAGTACTCAGTTCGGATGTTTGTATTTTTTTTTATGTTTGTTCGCGCATAGCTTCGTCGCTTGTCAACCGATTTGAGAATCATTTTTTTATTGGTAAGGATATACTTCCCAAATGGTCCCATAGTCACCAAGTCGGGATCTGATGATGGAATCTTGGCGAAATCGAGGGAACTCTTTAAATTTTATAGGAGAACGTACAGCGATTTTGGTATTTTTTATTAACTTGCAATGTATGTAACTATGTATGTTCGGCTCAAATCTTGCAACTCAATTTTGAAGCAGATATCTTCAACCGATTGCGCTGAAATTTTGTATACAAGTTTAGTTTGGATAACAATACTATGTGACGTCATCTTAAATCCAACATGGCGGAACATCCAAGATGGCGGGCTAGTTATTTTTAATGCACTCTAACAATATGGGTATCAAATGATAGGCCTTGTTGAGAATAACACAAAAAAAAAATAGACGTCACTCTAGATCAAATATGGTGGATTTTTTTTTAGCGCATTAAATTAAAAGCTTGTTTTTAAAAAGGTTATTAACTTTTTTTTCCACTCTCGGTGTAGTGGGAAGAAGTGACAGACAGACTTTTACTAGAGAAAACCTACCGGTAAAAAACACCGGTAGGTTTTGTAGTTGCCCATTGCGTTCCAATGTTACGGTAACACTTTCGAACGATCTCGTCGCCCTGGCAGAATTTGGCCCTAGTGAGTCCCGTCCGTTTGCTGACATCTTTTTGAGGTGCCTGGTTTTATCAGACGGCAAACTACCCATTGTTTGCTTTCTACAAGCCCGCGTTTGTGGTGGCCGTGAGTTACCCTGTGACCTCCAACGCCTGGGGCGTCTTCTGCGGTGTCCCAGGTGTCAGGGTTGTCATTTTTTCACGGTTTTCACCACCTCCTTTGCTCGCATTATTGCTTCTCTTTTCCTTAAGCTCCATATCATGGCCTGCAACAAGGCCGGTTGCGAAAGATCAACTCCGCTGATTGCCTCCATGAGGACATGATGGTACTCCGCCCATGCTTGGCAGATCTCCACGTATGATCCATCGTGTCCTCGGGGCGATTCGCATAATGGTGACGAGAGGGTATTTTTTCCCGCTGAGTCAGATATTTGATTGCCGCCTCTTTATTCTACTTAATTTTGCTATACTTTGCAAACCTACTTAACTTAATGAATTAGAGAACATAATTCGGGTGAAAATCAGATCAAAGCGGAAACTTTTGAGACCAATATGGACCGATTTTCCCTTGAATATATCAAATTAAACTTATAAGGGCCGGGTTCTAACAGTTGTGTTACAAAATACTTGCTTCGTTAGCTCTCGGATTATTACAAACTTTGTACAGTTCTGCAAACTAATCATAATTTTAAAATGTACCTAACTGTAAAACAAAACAACCATGTTTGTTGAATTTAATCCTTCAGTCTGGCACACAATATATGTTTAAGAACGAGTAAGTATATGATATGAGGCAATTTATTAACCCAAGTTTTGAATAAAGGTTACCCATAAGGAAAATTATGGCAATAAATGGATTTAAGAGGGTCCTTTTTCACTCGTCTATAGTCAACATCGAGCATGGTTTAAAAGCTTGTTACTTCATCTAACGCAATCCAACGCGATGTTTGACGAAAAGTTAACGCGAAAAAAGAGAGATAACGCCTAAAAACTCTGTTAGCATTCAGTCATTCCGTGATTTACTCAGATATTTTACAAAACTTGTTTTTTTTTAATTGATATAAACCACTGCTTGACTGCGATCCCACTTGATGGTAAGGAGAGATGCAATAATTGATGGTGAGGCACATTGGTTTATTAAGAGCCTATTCACTCTAGTCTTGAAGACATCTAAATTATAGTTGGTTACTTGTTAAAGGAATCACATGTTTTTGTTAAAAGTTTTTGAAAAAAATTGCCGTTATTCAGAATCTTGATTAAATTTGCAAGGTTTCTATTGTTATACTTTTTTTTAATTTTTGAGTAAATTATAAAGTGTCAAAGTTCATGCAAGGTAGCAGATTTTAAGAGGTCTTTACTGAATTAGTTTTACACAAATTTATAAATTAATTTCAATAGAAGCCTAGATAATATCCACAAGATACTGTGTTTCCAAAATATTTAGTGAGACATGTGTAATAACAACATAATCGCGTAAGAGCGGTTGTATGAAAAACAGTGAAAATGTACGTCGAATTGCATCCCCTTAAGGAAAATTTTGGCAATAAATGTATTTAAGAAGAATGTTTCAGCTACTATAGCTAACATACCAAAAATTTTATGTATTACATACCCGTGTTTATGTAGCTTTATTTATGAGTCTTTTTACTTTTTACCTCATAAGATTTTTACTTGCGGATTTTTCCCGGAATCTTAGGAAGTTTTGTTCGATGCTCGATGATTTTTTAAGCATTCACAATTTACCTGTAACAAAAAGCAGAATATGTTTAATCATTGGTAGTACATTGACTGGAGAGTTGCATGAAGGAAGAATTTTGGCCGACGGGTCTCGTGTATCGGCGCTTTCATGGAAGGCTACATGATACCACGACTCTGCGAAATACGTCGCCGACCCAACGTAGTTTTAATAATAAATAAATATAATATTATAATTATGTATTAGTTTATTATTTTGAAGATTTTTATTTATGTATACTGTCTATGGGCCATCGTGAAGAAACCGGCATGTCCTAGAACCAAAAATTCGACCGCACTGGACCCGCGTGGTGGATTACGGCCCATTCCCCCTCCTAGCGAGGAGGCCTGAGTCCCAGCAGTGGGAACATTAAAAAGGCTGATTATTCTATATGATTGTATGCCTTTTTTCTTACGTCTATGATCCCCGTCTTTAAGCGCAGCTTTGTGTTTCTCATTCTGTCATCTCTTTTGATACCCAGAAAGATGAGCTCCATTGATAAAAGAAACCTAATCTAACCGTTCTAATCTAGTCTCATTTCATTACTTATTAACTAAACCAGTTATTAACTCCGACAGATACTAATAGAGGCTCAAATCAATACTTTTGGGTCATATATCATGCTTTTGTCTATCGCAACTGACAGGTGCCTTCAATCAATCAAACACTGCATTATATCGCTAACAGATAGAGAAAAAAGGGTTTTAGGATATCTGAGTTGCTCAGAGGCATTTTCATATGTTTTTCTTTATTTTTTTGTGATTTTTGGTCGCCACTGTAATCATCATCATCATCATCATCATTTCAGCCGAAAGACGTCCACTGCTGGACATAGGCCTCCCCCAAGTGCCGCCACAATGAACGGTCCTGTGCGCCACTGTAATATATTATCATAAATGTACTCTAGCGGGATATTATTATTACTAACTGAAATTTTGAAACCTTTCTTCTATCGGAAAACTTGAGGTACGGCGAGTGTCCATCCTTACGTTTTTAACATCTCTACGGTCCGGACTAAGCGTTTTGCCTCGTCGTTTATGCCGCGTACGTCGAAGGATAGGAATGATTTGTCTGTGGCGATGTTCCCATCCGATTAAAATTTAAATGTCTTAGTGGCTAGAGTGAATAGGCTTTTAAGGTGCCCGGATAGAGCTCTGCTGACCTTTCAATCCGAATTCTTTGTGAAATATTGATATGCTTTGTACATTCTGAAGAACACTTAACCAGCAGTTTTTTTGTGTAAACATATTTCTAAAGATCAAAGCCGTTTGAAAGTAGTAGGGAGAGCAAGAGCAAAAATATCAGGTTGGTAATTTTTTTTTGTCAAAGGTGGTCTTACGAAAAAAATATATGTTGATAATATTGTACATGAATCTATAATAAACATATGTATTTTTTTCCAAATCTGTTTACTTAGCCGTTACCGAGGAAAAGGCTTCAGAAACTTACTGCTTACTATCAGGTGGGATCGCAGTTAAGCACTAGTTTAATAATTGTAATTATTTACTTTTCTTGCTTTTATTTATATAGCCTCTTTTTATATAATGTGAATGACTGTAGACTCCGCGAATTCTTAGATTACTTCCTATTACGACTCACTTTTTATTATGATTATTTTTATTGTACTTTTTAGTACAATTTTGACCAGTCTACTAGGAAATATTTTAAGAACAACAATGTTTTTTTAAAAGACTATTCATGGAGTTTCTTGCCGGTTCTTCTCTATAAAAAAAGACCAATTTGGAACCGTGCACTAGCTTCTGACGTTTTATAAGTGCCCATGTAGGCCTATGTGAAATAAAAAAACTTTTGACTTGACTTTTGACTTTTATATCATTAAAAAAAAAATGATGTTCTGAATCTTCTAATGAAAGAATGCTAATAACGCTTACCATTTTTTAAATCCTTAGGCTTTGAAATATTTCAGCCTCTGGATAGCCCAAAAACTATCTTTAAAAATTAAAGACAGTTATTTACTTTACGTCCAAATCAAAGCTCTCTTTTAATCAAAATTCCGCAGAATCATATTTTATTCGTTCAATAAATAAAGTAGACCTCGTCAACGAGAAAAAGTTAAATTAATCACTGTTTTATTCAAACATCCAAGCTAAATTACTGCGACCCAACTTCGTCATGACGTGGACCACATCACAGTTTTAATTTTCATAACCTCTTTATAATTCTAAATTCATCCATAAATTAACTGAAAACAAACTCGACCACAAAACATTGGCGTCTGCCCAAACTGGCCCTGAAAAACTCCATCTGAATTTCAAATTCGAGACATTCACGTTACCGAAATGTTATTTCGTTGGTAACACTTTTGGTTGACACAAGCAAGAATCACCTTTATGTTTAAAGAACTAGAGTTCACGTGGACTGTGTGTTTATGCTGGTAATTGGCTAAACGTTCGGATGGACTACATTTTCATTTTCTGTGGATAGAATTGTGTAGCTTTACTATTACGTAGTGGAGATAGTTGTGCAACTGTAAATAACAATCACACTCGATTTATACAGATTGAATTTCAAAAAAGTATGTTTTTGGGAATTGCGACAATATGCACCACTCTGGAATAAAAATTCAAAGCATATATGCTCACAGCCCGATACATGGAATTCCGAGAACTCCAACAATTGCCTTGGGAAATGTCTATGAAAATACGCAGTATCAAACATTGGAATTCCTATAAGGACAATGTGTACAAAAATAAGAGTGAAATGACAGCAAACCAGTAAAAACACCAAAGTGTTGTCTTTTTAACCCAATGGTTGACTGGTAGAGAATGCTTTGTGGCATTAAGTCCGCCTATGTACCACCACTGTACGTGAAGTTTAAATAAAAAAATAAAAATTTTAAATTTTCTGCCTTGGCCAATAATTAAAAACCTAAATATCTCATAATGCCCATGTCTGAATCTTGACTCCGATTTCCAGCCACAGTAGGCGTGGACTTGCGGACAACGAGCAACGTGTAGCTCGCCGACCGAGACCGTCTCGGAGACCGAGTCGTGGACGGTGCGTAATAAAAAAAAAGTCGTTTACCCAATATTTCACTGAACAAAAAAATACCGTCCACTATTTAACTTTATCCCAGTCAGCAAACCCAAATATGAAAACTATTACAGGAGATTCAAAGCTTCTCTCACACAATGGCAACAGCTACAAAGTTAGTGCATTAACAATTTAAAAACAAAGAGCAGGCGACGCTAAGTGCACATGCGGACTTCGACAATGTGTTTCTTGTTGTTACATTGTCGTGTTTGTATGTATCACTGTTTATTGTCACTAAAGGGAACAGCCAATCGAGAGAAAACAATGTGATTTTATCGTCAGAGTTTAGTGGTAGTACATTTGTGATTGTTGTCGCTTGTTTTGTTAGAGATTACAGTGACAAAACTGTTTATGGAGTTGATTTTAACCAATTAAAGTATATAAAAGTAGCGTTAAATTGCTTCTTCCTTGAACGTATCCTCTATAGTATAATAATATGATTACAAGCTAAATTAAAACTGGTAGATAAAAAATTGTCAAGTATTTTTTACTCGCTGGTAAGCTTTACTTAAGACTTCATCATCATCGTCGTTTCAGCTGAAAGATGTCTACTACTGGACATAGGCCTCCCCCAATTGTCACCAAAACGAACGGTCCTGTGCGTATCGCATCCATCATATTGCTGTGACCCTCACCAGGTCATTGGTCCACCTTGTGGGCATCTCCCTCCCAACGCTGCGTCTTTAGGTATGCGGTCGCTACTCCAGAACCTTTCGGCTCCAACGACCATCTGTTCTGCAAGCAGTGTGCCTTGTCCACTGTCACTTAAGTTTGAAAATTCTTCGGGCCATGTCAATAACCTTGGTTTGTTAGACAGTCGCTTCATGTAAAAAATTGATTTACAGCGTAAGTTCGAGACCGATTGTAACAAAATTTGGGAAAAACTAGGCATATAAGATTTGATCGATCATTTTCTAAATCGTGCCGAAGGCGCGCGAACTAGACAGGTCAACAATAAGTAATGAAAAACAAAAGAATTTTAGATAGTTTTTTTATACGTATTGTGTGCTGTGCACGTATTTGTGTAGGTAGTTTATTTTAGTTATAAGTGTGATCTGATTTATGTTAACTTAGATTTTTGTTGCGCATTTCTTTGAGTTATCCTCTTATATATTTTTTTTACAAATATATTAAGGTTTGCTGTAAGAAAACCCAGCTCGCGTTTGTACATCAGATGTCCAATTTTTAATTAATTGTAAAATAATTTACAATAAAGAATATAAGTATATATTTTTGGTTTTAAACTAGTAGGTAGTGTTAGAGGCTAAAATTATTCTATAGATAGGTACAAGAATAAATTTCATATTTTGTTTATTTATTAATAACACAACCAAGTTACCCGATCAATAGAGCAAGCCTGATCGAGTAACGGGCTAATGGACTCAGACAAGGCCGACCTTAGATGAGACCCAGGAGCCTCGGTTAGGATGTTTCATAAATAATAATGTATGCCTCTCAGAATCGTCTTGAATTTGCTCACTGGCTGTTCATCATACATGTATAACTACAATTGTTTAAGTATGTACATGTAACGGTTGGAATATTTCTAAACGTTTTCATCATCTTCCTGCCCTTGTCCCATCTTATTTGGGGTCGGCGCAATAGGTTTTTTCTTCCATTCTATCCTGTCAACCGTCATACTATCACTAACTTCCTTGTCTTTCATATCACAGTTCACACAATCCAACCATCTTTTCTTTGGCCTCCCTCTCCCTCTCCACCCATCCACATGTATACTCATAACTCTTTTAGTAACATGCGTTCTAAACGTTTTCGCTTGTATTAAATACCATGATGCTTTTACGCGAATGTGCTCGGAGAAATATGTTTGGAAAATCATTTATGAGCTATGATTATTGTTATGCCAATGACCCCTGTTTACTCACTCCAAAAGGACGCTGTGGTTGACGATAGAGCATGCTTACCTAGAAGTAATCTACCCACTATTGACTGAAAGTCCTTCTAGTGATACCTAACTATTCCCAAACTCAGACTACGGTTCAATAATTTTGATATCTATTTTTGTCTACGGTTTTGAATATGAAATTAGCATCATTTTTAGAGTTTTGTAGCCAAATGGAAAAAAAACGGAACCCTTTTAGATTCGTCTTGTCAGTCTGTCTGTCCGTCCATATGTTACAGCCACTTTTTTCCGAAACTATAGGAACTACACTGTTGAAACTTGGTAAGTAGATGTATTCTGTGAACCGCATTAAGATTTTCACACAAAAATAGAAAAATATTGTTCCAGCCCTTTGATGTACGTGGTATAAACGACGAAGCGAAACGCTTAGTCTAGACCATTACATGAACGTAGATTCAAAATTGTTCAAAGAGATTAGGTACTGAAAGATTTCAAACATTTATGTTTCCACCAAAACACAAAACCTTAGATAAAACATTCCAAGTACACATCTAGAATAGTAGAATTCCTTATACCATTTTCGTATTGACGTAACAACAAGCGGTCGCGATCATGCTAACTAAATAGCTAGAATGGCCACACTTGGTAAGCTTTTAGATAATTAAATTAACGGAAACCACGTTCATTAGGTCCGTTTGTTTCATTTCATTAATAAAGCTAATGTTAACAATTGTTACAAGGATAATCTAGTAACATCCCCTGAGTGAACTGTATCTTTGTTGAGTGAGTGGATATTACGTATCCCTGTGGAAGAGGATGGTGAATATATAGTGGCCGTGTTTTATCAGACTGTGAGGGATTATTAATGAACAGGATATTGTTGCTAATTGTATTACCACCTGCTTTATTTTACTATTAAGTGGTAATTTATGAGCTTATATGTTTTTATGGTTCCGTGACTCAAAAGGAAAAAACGGAACTCATAAAGGATCACTTTATTGTATATCCATACTGTGTTTACTGTGTTTCCAAAATATCAAATGAAAAATATGTAATAACGTCATAATCGCGCAAGAGCGGTTGTATGAAAAACTGTGAAATTGTATGTCGAGAGTAAATATAACATGATTGATATCCAGAGTCTACAGGAAAAAATATTCTCAAGACTGTTTCCGAAAACGATACATAAATGCAATCAAGCGTTGGAGGTGTCATGGTATCTCCGAACGAAATTAACCATTCAACGTCACAGCAATTCTGAAATTTAACAAACGCATTTATATGCATGAGGTGTAGAATTTTCATCGAATCCGTTCGTCAACTTATCTTTTATTTATTTTCCTGGAAGTCATGAATCTCACGTTGTCATATTATGAGTTATAAACGGTTTTATGTTAGAGCGGTGTTAGCGTTGATGTACTGGAGAGTGAAAATGATCTGTCGCTGTAGGAGGCTGCATCGAGTTGATAGGCACATGTATGAAGTGTCCTATCTGTTGTAACATGTTCTATGGATGAATTTATAACTGGCTCCGATAAATTTACAAGGTAAAAGGATAATGTTTTTAAATTGTCGATTTGAACCAATTGTTTGACTTTATTAGTGTAGATAGTTAATTAATTTGTGTTTGTATTGTATAATTGTATGATATGTATCATTTATTAGTATATCTATTCTTGTACCTATTCACCTTTTCTCTCTCTTTTATTGCACCTACCACTATTTATCTCTGTATCACCCTAAGGTTGACTGGTATAAAATGCTTTTTTTTTTTTTTTTAATTGATATAAACCAGTGCTTGACTGCGATCCCACCTGATGGTAAGCGGAGATGCAATCATTGATGGTCAGGCGCACTAGTTAAGGCATTAAGTCCGCCGCTGTACGTTTATGCATAAAGTATTAAATAAATAAATAAATAATCTGTTTTTTTTTTGGTGGGAAATCATTCAATGACTCATCCCAATCTTAGGCGGATGGAAAGGGTGTATCAGACTTATTCTTCCTAAAACCCACCTCTATTTTCCTTCTTTGCCTTCGATCCAGTGCCCCAAGGTTCATTTTCATATAACCCATGGCCCCAGTAGGCTTCGACCCTGCTGGAACCCTATATCTTCGGTTTTGCTGATATCTCCTTGAAATACGCGTCGTCCGCAAGTCTAAAATCTGGTTATAGTAAATTGCATCAAAGACTGCCATAAAATACATGTAAAATAATAGAAGTCAGTCAGAATTAAAATTATATGCTTCCAAAAGATCGTACAACCATTCCGAATAAAACAGATCTAAGTAATAGGCCATAAAACGCTAAGATGGAGATGAGATAATGAAATCATCCCGATAAATCAATATCAAATCCTTATTTCCTCACTTTCTTCGACTTCGAGATTCGTAATATCGCGCCTACGCCGGCATTGTTACAGTTAATAATCGTATTATTGGACCCATAAAATTTTATGTTAACTATTATCGTTTGAATAAATGGTTGAAGGGGCATCTCCACTTGTGTCATTATATCTTGATATTTGTTATACGCACAAAGAATTTGGAGGTAATATTAAAGCCGAATTTGCACTAAATATTCTGGGAATGGCTTGATTGAGTATTAGGTTTCTTGTTAGAAAGATCATCTAAAGTTTGTCCTTAATTCCAGATTTTCGTTCCCAGACGCATTGAAGTTTTTTTTTCTGATTTTCGTTCTCAATTTTATCGGGATAGACTTCGATCAGATTTTTTAAACTTTTTCTTGTTCGGAGCTAATCAGATTTTATTCTAGTTCTTGGTGTTTTTTATGTTGCGAGGATTTCGCTTAGGTCTAATATCATGGAAATTAACTTGTATTGTACATCGTTTTTTTTTTTAATAAGCTATTCACGAATTCAAGTCACAGTATAGTGTAAATAGGTATTCGCGTCTCAGTATAATTATTGAAATGTGAAGGCGTGGAAAATTAGGAAATGGGTCAAATGAACCAGGTCAAATTAACTCAGAGGTGTGTGAACAACGTTAATAATTATATTGGATAGAAAACCAGTACGATATTAACAGAACCGTGGCATATAGTGGCACATTATATATCACTCAAATATGACAAAAATAGAGCAGTGTTGGTCGAGTGGTAACGGCCTCGACTTTCGAGTTGTAGATCGCGGGTTCAAACCCAGCCAGGCGCATTATGTTGTGTAATTTATTTCATCACCCCTGCTTTCAAAACGGTGAAAGAAAACATCGTGAGGAAACCGGCATGTCCTAGAACCAAAAATTCGAAGACATGTGACATTCACCAACCCGCACTGGGCCCGCGTGGTGGATTACAGCCCACTCCCTCTCCTTCAGAGGAGGCCTGAGTCCCAGCAGTGGAAACATTACAAGGCTGATTATGCTATGCTGTGACAAAAATGTGTGAAATTAACACATCTTGTGGTCAATGCATGTATCATTTTATTTTGAATTTTTATTAAAAAATCTCTGTTCATCATTTACTTTTCCCATTATTCGTTCACCCATAACATTCCCAATATTTCTCGTTAAAATTTTCCACGACATACAAAATATATATTTATACACCACAAAATTCACGGCAACAAAGCAGTCATCAGAAAAAAATCACTAAATACATCAGTGTACGAGGGAGTGAACAAAAAAGTCAACTTTTGTTCCTTGGGTATAATACGTTTCACTTCAGTACTATTGTGATGAAACTCGCATAAGTTTCTGCTGCAGATACTCGAAATATCTACATCGAGTCTCACGATTAAGATAAAATAGATGTCGGAATACTACTAGATGAACTTGGATATTGTTTCGCTTTAAATGGTTTCTAAGATAAGTACTAAACTTGGCTTGACATAGCCCGTAAACTTAAAGAGCAGTGGACAGAGCACATCGCTCGCATAACAGATGGTCGAACGAAGATGAGGACGGAAAGGTTCTGAAGTGGCGATCATACCGGAAGACGCAGCGTTGGAAGGCCTACCACAAGGTAATAATAATGTTTAACAATAATGCTTTTAAACAAGGTGGGCCGATGACCTGGTGAAGGTCGCGGGAATCCGATGGATGCGATACGCACGGGACCGGTTGTTATGACGACACTTGGGAAGGCTTGTGTCTAAGAGTGGACGTCTTTCGGCTAAAATGATTATGATGATGATGAAATTAGCGTTCGTAGCGTGTTTACAGAAGAACAAATTTGACGAAATAGATAAAAATTTAGGCTTTGTCATTCAAATTCACGCAGTCTGAATATTGAATTATTAACTAAAATTGCTATTAGGTAAAGAAATTTTAACTTCAAAGAAATTGAGACCAAATTTCGAATGGCGGAACACAATATTCGAGTATTTTCGAGAGAACAAGTATGACGATATTGTTTAACATCACAATAAAAACACATTACAATAAAAACATATTACAAACTCAAAGTAATATTAAATTAACTTTAACAAAGAACAATAAAAGATTCAACATCATAAATGCAACAGAAAATAAAAGTCAACAATATAACGAAATTAACTCTCATAACACAGAGACGACAAATTCTCGACTTTCAACACCATGGTTACAGTTCGCCACTTGAAGCCGCCATCTCTTTTTGCACGGTTATTACACATGACACGCTACGCTTAGCGTACGTCCCGAGCTGCCACCCTCTAATTTTATTTAGCATATGAAATTTTATCTGCAACACATCAAAGGGACTTTGAAGTTCCTGTAACTTTGAAATTTAGTCGCGTCTCTACAGTTGATTGTTTCTCGCGTAAATATTTTTTTTTTTTTGTTTAAGGGACTTTTAGTTCGCAAAAAGGGTGTTAATGAGGCAATGTTGTGCGAGTATTTTTAATCTTCCCTCTTCCATGTTTAGCTTCTGGCATTGTTTCACAAAGGGATACAATATTATTGTCATTTTGAAACAAGGGCTTGGTTTTATCTCTTTGTATTTAGAGGCACTTAATAAACTAATGCGATGCGAACGCGATGCGAATGCGATACGATAGCATTATTGCTTATCATCAAGCGGGAACGCATTCAACCATTGGTTAATATTGTATAAAAAAATACACTGTTCACGCCGTATAGCGCCACAGGAGTAAAAAACCTCGGTGGCTGCGTTCAATTAGAAAAAAATGCGAATTTTTTTTTTGACACTTCTTAAACCAACGCGCTACGCGTGCTCTCACCCACCATGTACTTATCGTTGCATAAAACGAATTTTCTTATGTCTGTTTTAAAATGTACCAAAAACTGTAAGAATATGTGATTAAATAAGTCAATAGCATCAAACATCAGTTTTTCTTCAATCTAAACACCTTATGTCCAAGTACGGACATACACTATTAACAAATAAGGTAAAAAATATTGTATTCTGTAAATAAGTAATTTCTTCTGTATTGTTATAATTTTTTGCAGAAATAGTTCTACAATAAATTCAACTCATATAATATAAGTTAAGTTTACTAGTTCAACGGAATGGGCGCAAATGTGTAGGTTTACATAAATATGAAATATCCTGATTACTTATAATAAGATGTCTATACATCTCGCCCTTTGATACCTTAACGGTGACAATGTGGGCTTATCTGGCAGTTATAGCAATCACATAGACTATTTGATTTTACAATTTTTTATATTGTTATTTACAAAAATATAGCTTATGTAAACTACAACCCTTATACCAAAACTATTCTCTCATCAAATTTTCCACATAAGGTTTAAATAATCTTTATTTCTCATAAGAACATACTGTAAACGTTCACTTATATGGGATTTAAAATTTTAGTTAAACAGTTGTAGTCTAAGGACGAAGCATGCAATACACTTTATAGTACAATTGCAATAAAATACACAACAGGCTTACAACATCACGTAATACTACGATACAGTATAACAGGGTACAGTATACAGTATAAATCATTGAAGACAAACATGTAGTACATCTAACACAATATGGCACAGCTGACTGACTAGACATCACCGAGGAACCCTCATAATTTGCTTTGTGAGAATAAGAATTACAGAGTATGACCGATAAGGATACCACTTGTATGTATATGTAGGTGTGTGTTTATATGTGGCAGCGCCCAACCATCAGCCAGCGCAATGTTGCTCCATAGTAATCGTAAAACCAGTTAAACAATAGTCCTATTTTTAGTATACAATTCTTTTTCTGTAGTATCGACAATACATAAATTATAAATTCCATTCTCTTTTGTAATCATTATCATAACCTACATCTAAAATCACTGTTACGTCTACCCTTTCACCCGATTTTAATTCCATATAATCATACGCTGTACCCACGAACATCCACTCATATTTTCATCTCACTGTATTTCCATTAAGAATTTCATTTAGAATATTACAAGAGGTTGCTTGGGGCCGACGTCCTGACACCATTGGCCTCAACGAACCTAAGTTTTTATTTACATGAAGGATGATAATAAAACCTCACTCCGAATCACTATGGAAGTTCATTTTCTTCAAGAAAATTGTTTTTGAGATTATCTCCTCGTGTAGTGCGCTTTTTGCACTATCCTCTTACGAGTATGTGCTGTGCGATGCTGCGAAATGATAAATTGTGGTTTTTCTTGCTTTTTGTGATAAAAGAAAAAATAAGAAAGTCTGTTTTTCAACGTCTCGAGTGAGCCGTAAAATTAGAGTGAGGGTAAGGTCACTGTGAACGGTATACTATATGTCAAGCAATTTCATCAACTTTAGATAGGTACGATAGGTTTTATTTCCCTATTCCCGCTTGTAGTTCTTGCAAGTTAACAATTTCATTATTTCTGTCATACCTTTTTCAGTAATGAAATAGCAGATATACTCGTAAATCAGAAAACGAGACATTAAAGAGCAACGATCCGAAATACCGTCCACCATTTACGGAATCAAGTCTTTCGCGAACACAAGCGAGAGCTTGTCAATTTTCCACGTTTTAACATTTAGCGAGGAGAACAACGAATCCTGGTGGTACAAAAATAAAATAAAAAACAAAGGAACTAAATTGGCATTCAACTGCAACGCTCACATCCCCCAAGTGGACAGAGCTATCAGAATTTCCGATGAGTACGTCTGTTAGTTCGACGTTCGATTCTCGTTTTGTTATCGCTCCCTAAACGTGGGGAGGTTTCAGCTCTTGATACCCTTTTCACTCCTTCGTATGAGAGTTTACATTCTTACAGTCTTTATCGACTAACATTTTGAATTCAAGAAAATTGTAACCGTATTTGCTGACGGTGAATTCAGTTAAAATAGGAATGCTTTCAAACGTGTTTTGCTTTTTGTTATGATCTGAAAATAGCAGGAAATTGAGGGGCGTTTGGAATGAAGTAATGGACTGTTGTTTACACAAGTTACGAAATTATGACGCTGGTTTACCGTACCTAATTACACTGTCTTCAGAATATAGTTAGTAAATGTAACGTAATCACCATTTATTGCTCTTAATTTCATTCTTAACATATTACGCTTGGTTTTAAACTAGATAATCGTCATTTTTTAATTGATATAAACCAGTGCTTGACTGCGATCCCACCTGATGGTAAGCAGTGATGCAATCATTGATGGTGAGGTGCATTACCTAAATTATACTTGGACGGGAAGACCACAGCAGGTAAATTGTTCCAGTCCTTCAATGTACGCCGTATAAACGACGAAGCGAAACGCTTAGTCCAGCTAATTCAGCTACTTTGATAGTAGACAACCATACCTACAAAAATAGGCAAATGTTACTGTAACTGTTCACTTGTTGTGTCAATTCTTCAATGTGGGGGTTGCTCCAGTTTTTAATGCCTTTTTTCTATTCTAGGTACTATGAAGATACCATGTTTTGGAAACTGTATTATTTCAGTCTTTAACAAGAAACTTTCTGATTTTACAGAATTCACTGAACAATAAAAGACGAACTTAATGTCTTCAATGGATCTTTCTACAATACACAACATAGTAGTTTAATACAATTTTTTTTTAAATCATGTCGATTTAAAAAAAAAAATTACAAACACAGTGCATAAATTAATTTGGTACTGATAATTGCGTTATTATAATATTTACATTTAGAAATCTATTCAACCTGTTGTGTATGTTCATTGTTAAAAACAAAACGATACTCAAAAATACTGTAGCATTTTCCTCATCTGTCATCCTTTTTCCCTGAACCCCCTATTTGACGTTCATGGCAGTAGCAACCTCTTCCCTATACTTCTGTTTGCTGATATTTCAATACTGAATAGTAATCTGATAAGTACCTACGTTTAGAGAGTATTCTTACACATATAAACTAACCAACTTCTGTATCTTCCATGACGGGACATTCCATCTTAACTTAAGGATACATACACACTCAATAGAGAGCTAATCTCAAATTGAGAGCATTGGTGGTCGAGTGGTAACGGCCCCGACTTACGAGTTGTAGGTTGCGGGTCAAACCCAGCCAGGCGCATTACTTTGTGTTATTTATTTCATCACTACTGCTCTCAAAACGGTGAAGAAAAACATCGTGAGGGAACCGGCATGTCCTAGACCCAAAAATTCGAAGACATGTGACATCCACCGAACCGCACTGGGCCTGTGTGGTGGATTACGGCCCATTCCCTCTCCTAGAGAGGAGGCCTGAGTCCCAACAGTGGGAACATTATAAGGCCGACTATGCTATGTTATACTATACACACTCAATCATATCTCAATCATCAAGACAATAAAGCTACTTATAACTCCCGTCACCACAGTTTAGCAGGAAACACTCAAATTCATATGCGCCATTAAAACGGGTGCGGGCAAAACAATCAAAGGTAAATAAATAGAAGAAGTATGTAGGAGGGGATAACATGGCGGCTGTGGTGCTCCCGACAACTGAATGTACGGGACGTGCCCGGGAGCAGGGCTGGCATTAAAGCTTTTGAATATTATAATCATTTCAATCAATCATTATTACATATATTTTTTTTATTTTATTTTTTTTGCTGTCTGTACAAGCCGGAATCACGCACGAACTTCGTCATTATTATTACAACTTTTTCAATTTGTTTTATTTTTAGTATTTGCAGCAATAGAAATATATCTTCTGTAAAAAAATTAAACTATCTAGTTAAACAGACCCAACAGCGAGAGACACAGAGGGTCACAGGGTGTATGAGATACAGATTGGTGACAGACAGACGGACAGTGCAGTCTTAGTAACAGGGTCAAGTTTTTACCCTTTGGATATTTCTATATCACTTAAGGGTTCAAGACTACCCAGTGCAATTCACCATCATCGATTGCATCACTGCTTACTATCAGGTGGGATTGTAGTTAAGCACTGGTTTATATCATTACAAAAAAAAACTCTTTTAGTAACATGCGTTTTCTCCCGTTTTTGCACCTAAAGTACTAAAATAGTACTAAATATTTGCTAAAGCTTATTTAAAATCCTTTTTTTTTAATTTACATCTACACTAATATTATAAAGAGATAAAGTTTGTTTTTTGTTTTTAGGAGGTAATCTCTGAAAGTTTAAAACGTTTTGTACGTATGGGTGGGATGTCCAACATGTACCAGTGGCGCAACGCCGTACGACTAGTGATCCGATGATGGAACGGACTTGGTGGAATCAAATTGTAAAATTCCACTGCACACTCCCCGAAATTTAAATGAAAAAAAATAATAATTACTTATTAATAATTAAAATTATATCTTCTAATTACAGCCCGCCAGCCCTGGCTGCAATTGCAACATGTAATTAGAACGGTTGTGAAATTAACGCGCCAACCGCTTTCAAAACCGAAACAATCGCGGTCGCAGAACAACTAGGAATACTGTAATTTATGTTACGTCTGTTTCCAAGTGGCTTTTGTGCGCTTGTTAAGGCAGGTTGAGGTATTCGAGAGAGACGCTGTTTTTGAATAAGGAAAATGATGTGATGCTGTTTTGTTTTTACCCGACTAAGGCAAAGCCAAAAGAGGGTTATGATTTTGACAGGCTATATATGTATGTGAGTATGTTTATCTGTTCCTTCATAGCTCCTAATCTACTGATCGGAACTCGACACAATATGAGGTATTGTTAGAACCGTCTTAATTGTTCGCTGAACATAGGCTAGCGTGACGTGTCACCAAACCCGATATGGCGCCCTCTAGCGGACAAAAAGTAATGTGTTAAAAAATAAAAATGGAGATAAATACGCCATGTTTGGTATCATATGAAAGGGCTTCACTGGTACTTATCAAAAAGTATCATCAGAATTCAATGTGGCGCCCTCTAGTGGACAAAAAAATTTGTTTAAAAAAAAATTGTTTAAATAAGAAAAAGTTAATATATAGTAATATATAGTTGTAGGTACCAACCGAAACACTTTAATAACGTGTGACTACGGCTTTTCTTTTGTTCTGTTCTTGTTTTTCCATTTACCTTGTTTATTTTAGCATCTTGAAAATCTTGTTTCATACTTTTTCAGCATTGTTTTTTTTGTTGAAGTCGGGTTTTAGTTTTTTACAATTTGCTTTACGATAAAAAAAAAAACAAAAAAATAACACTGTCTTTGAAAAATGTACGTGAGGGACTATGTTTTTCATATTATGTTTAATACAAAATTTACACTACTTTGGCTTTGTCCGGGTAATGTATAAAATATATCGCCTATATCATCATCATCATCTCATCCGAAAGACGTCCAATGTTGCACATAGGTTTACCCCAAGCATTTACATAACCACTGGTCCTACGTCTCGCATCAATCGGATTCCCGCGACCCTCACCAGGTCAGAGGTCAACTTTGTGGCAGGCCTTTCAACGCTGCGTCGTCCGGTACTGCAATATCCTCTTGATTAATGTTTCTGTCAAGTAGTAAATTTTTCAAAAATTTGGAAGTTTTTCTGGAGATAATCTTTACAATAAATACATAAACGCACTATCCCTTCATAATTTACATTACTACATTTAAAAAAAGGTTAATTTATTTATTTATTAAAACTTTATGCACTTGTACTAACACTGTTCAAAGGCAGACTTAATGCCTTAGGTATTTTCTACCTATCGACCATAGGGTGGTGCAGAAATACAACAAAGAAAAAGGTTCTAAGTCTATCACTATATTTGTTTTAGTATTTACCAACACTTGAAAAACAGCCAAAAGGTTCCGAAAACTAGAAGCTAACTGAACAATTATCAATAAATTCACTTTAATTTCTAAGCACAGAAAAATCTAAATCATAAACGAACCCAAAGTTGACTCATAAAATCTACTGAACATTATAACCGGAGTTTTTAAATTCACAGACTGCAATTAATTTTAAAAAACCTCTAGATTCTTGCTCCGGCACGTATTCAAGCATTTTAATCCAATTCAAACGTATCCCTATTGTCCAAACTATGCGGAACCACGGAGCTTATTCAACGTCAGAACAAACTAGATATCGCATTTGAATTTCAAATGTGACACTGCGTAAAACTAGTTGTTTTTGGAGACATTATTTTAAAGGTCTTGTCTGGATGAACGGATTCAGTATGCAAAGTAAATGTTTTCTGAACTTACTTTCTAAAGAATTTCTGTTACTGTAAGTATTTTTATAAGTTGGAAATGTATTTTGATGTTTATCTAGAATTACGACGGTACGACACGACGTCGGAAAATAAACAAATAAAAGTTTATGTAAGGCTCAGTTTTGACTTATTTAATTTTACACCTACTGTAAACGGGATGACTCAAATTAAATGTAGTATCGAAGGCGATGAACGCAGCAATCACGTCGGGGTCACCAATTTAAACGAGATGACTCAAACTAAATTTAGTTTATTTATATTATTATTTATTATATAAATTTAATTTATGTCAATACACCGTTGACGCGGAGAAAAAGTGTTCTTAATTGTTTTTACGCGAAGATCGTTGATGGCGCTTTATTTTTTTATTCTTGATAGGTTCGCGCTTGACCGCTATCTCACCTGATAGAAAGCGACAATGCGGTCGACTATGGAACGCACTTACCTAGAAGTAACCTATTCACTCTTGATTTAAAGATTCCCGGGTTGTAGCCATCAGGAAACACAGATTCCGGCAAAGATTGGTCCACCAGCGCGAGCACTTGTCACGCCGCACCAAAGTGTTCCATTTTCCGTAGCTGTATGTATGTTATTTAACACCTACTCTAGATGCTACCAGCCATAGAGCTATTAAACGAGAATTAAAAATTAAAAGTACGTCTCATCAACTAATATTTTCAGACAAAATACTAAAAAAAACTACTGGTCACTATTTCATTCACAGCCTTTTAGGATCCCTAAAGCATGAGCCTTAGTGTAAAGACACCTTATTTCGTGATAAAAACGGAACCTGTAAGGCCAGGCTGTCTGAACGTAAAATAAAAATAAATTGCTTATAGCGTCAGTAATATTCAGTTATCGCATTTACCCTTGTATTACAATGTGGGGTGCTTTTTTAAGTTTACCAAGCTCTTTGCTTATTTTCAGACAAAAGAGAACTTGATTGTTGTGTATGTTAGCATTCACAATAATTAACTATTTAATTTATTTGCATGACTTGATTCCGCCATCTCCTTTCCAACAGCGGACAACCCGACGAACGGCGAGTATCCACCCTTACGTTGTTGAAACTTCAACGGTCCGGACTAAGCGTTTCGCTTCGTCGTTTATATCGCGTACATCGAAGGACTGGAACAATTTGCCTGCTGCGGTCTTCCCGTCCAACTATAATTTAGGTGTCTTCAAGGCTAGAGTGAATAGGCTCTTAATAAACTAGTGCGCCTGACCATCAATGATTGCATCTCCGCTTACCATCAGGTGGGATCGCAGTCAAGCACTGGTTTACATCAATTAAAAAAAAAAAAAATATTTCATTAATTTGTCGGTTGCAACAATTACTTTAGGTATTAAATTCATTTTTAATTTATGGCAATCCAAGATCGCTTTAAATAATTATCATCATCATCATTTCAGTCAAAATATTACTTAGTATACGAGAAATTACTGATTTATAGAAAGGTATAAGTGGGTAGGGGGCAGGGGGCCAAATTTTCAAGATCGAACCAAATATTTCCTCCCAAGAATATAATTTGCTTGCTTGATAGTCTTCAGGTAACATCTGAAGTTGTCTACTACACGAAAATTACCTTGTAGAAACTAGGACAGATTTTTATGCATTCATGTTCCATTTTTTTTTCATATCTATTACGGTAACCGAATATTTATGTTCAGTAATCATAATTTAGGACCCATTAACATCAGTATTCATTTCAATTATAATGCCAAAATTCAATGCAGCATCTTAATGTAATTAACACTCTATAAAACGAAGCCAAACATTATAAAACAAAATATTACATGCATGATCTGCTCAAGATGAAACCAACGATAAAAACATCTTCAAAAACAATTTTATCTCGCTCATAAATCCACATTTAAGACCATTCTACTCAACGAACGCGTTTACCCAAATTCTTTTTGCCACATCAAAGCTAGGATCAAAGGGCATTTGAAATTCTGATGCGGTTTTCTAGTTTGCTCCACTCACGGCCATCGTGTGACCAGGATCCGCATAAAGACACATTTTCCTAGTTTGGTATGTGCTTTTACAAGGTTTAACGGCTAGTGCTCTGTTGTAGCGACAGTTTTTGGTAATAGACATGGTCTCATGTTTGTTTAGTTGTTGACTTGGTAAGTTTGGAGGGATTTGTTTTTGTCGAGGAGGACTTTTGGTTTTTTTTTTGTTGTATGCTTTTGTAAATACCAATAAATACAGTATAATCAGCTTTATAATGTTCCCACTGTTGGGACTCAGGCCTCCTCGCTCTAGGAGAGGGAATGGGCAGCGCGGATTGGTAAATGTCACATGTCTTCGAATTTTTGGTTCTAGGACTTGCCGGTTGTCTCACGATGTTTTCCTTCACCGTTTTAAGAACAGTGGTGATGAAATAAATTAAACAAACTAAAGCACCAGGCTGGATTTAAACCCACGATTTACAACTCGGTAGTCGGGACCGTTACCACTAGGCTACCACTGTTCTTAAAATGAATCATTGTGAAAAAGAATATCGTATAAAAATGACATTTCAAAGCAAAGCTTCAGAAGTATGAAAGCCAATTTACTAAATAGACAAACATATTGACTAGTCGGAAAAGGATCATTTGAAAAAAAAGGATCATTTTAAACAAATTTTCCTTTAGTTTTACTCATGATTTTACTACTAGAAATGTAAATGATAGATGTGAAATCTTACCTATTTTATTTTTAATATCTTTTTAAAGAGCTGGGCTTTTCTTCAGTCAACAAATCAGCATTGCTATCCAACGTGGCAATGCTGCCAGCATTTTTGGATGCCCAATGAGTTATTTTTTACCTGTTTGTAAATATTATTATTTTTAGTTTTTATATATACCTTTTAAGTTATAATATTTATTAGTTTTGAAATTTATAAGTAGTTACATAGTTGTGTCAAAATAAAGTTATCTTTATAAAATATTCTATTTATGTTACCAAAATATTGAGTAGATACCAACATTTCCAACCATTCATTACTACCATTAGAGGTAGACAATTCCAACTTCAAACATGATCGACTGTCAGCCGCATGCTAGCCAATCAATGACCCGGTAGGACAAAGCAAAATGTTCTGTGATTGGGTACCATTTGCCAAATGGTCAACCCTTTGTAAATGCAAAGAGGAAAATTACAAGAAATTTAACATTGCAGAGGACATTGCTCATGATTTAAATTGTCAGTTGATGACATTTCAATTTTGGATCATCGGCAAAATAGATTGAAAGTTTTGAAAAGATAATGTCGGCGTAATTAACCTACCTTTTTTTGTTCCGTACCTCAAAAGAAAAAGACGGATCCCTTATATGATCACTTTGTTGTCCATCTGTCTGTCAAGACCTTTTACCTCAGGAACGCGTGGAAGTATCGAGTGGAAATTAAAAACATTTACTCAAGTCTGCGGTCCCTTAAAGCCGTGAAAAAATCAAACTTTTGAGTTAATGAAAAATAAGATATGGCCGTTTATGACGCACAAAACGTATATTTCGATACTCAAGGGAATCAAAATTCATAGGGTACTTCTCGTTGACTTAGGATCTTGAAATTTTGCATGAAGCAAGGTCAGTACAAATATAGGAAAAAATTTGAAAACTGTAAATTTGTTTGCACAACGTCACAAAAAGAAACATTTTTTGTTATTCCGAAAAATCTTCCTAACTCAATTTGGGAATTGAACTGTTTCCATAGGTAAGTTTGTACGGAACCCTCAGTACGCGAGTCCGACTCGCACTCGGTTTTTTTTTTAATTATATTAACTAGTGCTTATGCGGATCACGTTCAAAACACTATACCAAAATGCTGATCATTGACGTGGCTCAGAAGGCTGCCCAGCTTAAGTGGCTAGCCACTATAATATAATAATAATATTCACACAACTATCACACAACGCCGTCTAATCCCAGAATAAGCAGAGCTTATGTTATGAGTACTAGACAACTGATAAACATACTTAAATATTTCTAAATACAAACATATTGTATAAAAATTACACCCAGACACAGAACAAATGATTGTGCTCATCACACAAACATTTATTCTGGGTAGGAATCGAACCCACGACCTCCAGTATAGCAGTCAGAGCCACTAACTACTAGACCAACAGGCTAGTCAAAACAGACTACAAACAGATATGTCCAGCCTAGGCTGCACATGACTGTCGCATGCCGATTGTGTGGTAGGCCAGTAAAACACAAAGTTGGTAGCCTGAAATCGCACGGTGGGTTCGCGGCAGACTAAGATGGAGATGACAGGACGACTTAGATGTCTTCCTACAAGTTGGAAGGCCTCCTACAAGGTGGACCGATGACCTGGTAACGGTTGCGGGAGTACGCTGGATGCGAGACGCACAGGACCGTTCATTGTGGCGGCACTTAGGGGAGGCCTATGTCCAGTAGTGGACGTCTTTCGGCTGAAATGATGAATTATGATGATGAAGCCTTCTGATGAGGCAGGCCCATTATAAGCGACCACGTTTCGGAGTCATATGTCATCACTGGCAACACGCACTGGTCATAGACTTTTGTCTTAAGACACTGTGGTATATTTGACGAGACACCGCGCAGCTTCCTGAATGCTGCCCTGCTGAGTCAGATTCGACGATTGACCTCTTTCTCGAAATTAGACCTACTCAACTGGACCGTCTGTCCCAGATAAACGCAGTCGTCCACAACTTCGAGTCTAGGGTCTCTGATCTTGATAGGAGTGGGTGCTACAAGGATGTTTACCATGACTTTGGTTTTGTCCATGTTCATTTTAAGACCCACTCTTTTGGAAGCTTTACTGAGGTCACCGAGCATTGTACTGAGCTCCTCCGTAGTCTCAGCCATGACTACTATGTCGTCGGCATATCGAAGGTGAGTGATGTACTCGCCATTGACATTTATGCCTAACCCTTTTCACTCCAGAACCTTGAAGACATCCTTCATTGCGGTCGTGAACAGTTTCGGATATGGTAATAATAATGTATAATTCCAAGTTATTGGAGAAATCTCTACCAACATTTGTCCAACCTGTCTGCAAATATTGCTACCACATGCAGATTTTTGAGTAAAACATTTGAATTAGATTTTCCATACAAACAAAATAAAGTTTGTTAGAACCTCGATGCTCTTGAGGAAGTTCATTATGAAAGAGAACGGTTGTAAGGCACGTGCAATAGTTTGCCAAGCACTGTAGGTTTCTTAGTATTCAAATACACGACGCCAAAGTTTGCGGTGGAACGCTGGGCGACACTATGTTTGAAATGAACGCATTCATGGTGTAGGTAGTTCGAAGCAAACTGGGGCTGGTAAATATGGTTATTCATATTCAAAGCTATGGTTTTGATTTAAATTATTTGTATAACATCATCATCATCATTTCAGCCGAAAGAAGTTCACTGTTGGACATAGGCCTCCCCAAGCAACGGCACAACGACCGATCCTGTGCGTCTCGTATCCACCGCACTCCCGCGACTCTCACCAGGTCGTCGGTCCACCTTGTGGGAGGCCTTCCAACGTTGCGTTTTCCTGTGCGCGGTCGCCACTCTAGAACCTTTCGGCCCCATCGATCATCCGTTGCTGTTAGTTTGGTAATTCTTCGGGCTATGTCGGCGACCTTGGTTTTCCTGCGGATAACTTCATTCTTTATGCGATCACGCAAGGAAATTTCGAGCATAGCCCTTTCCATTGCCCTTTGGGTGACTGTAAGACTTCTGATGAGGCTTTTTATCTTTCAGTACCATATGTCATCACTGGCAACACGCACTGGCCATAGACTTTCATCATGAGACACTGTGGTATGTTGGACAAGAAGATACCGCGCAGCTTCCCGAACGCTGCCCAGCCAAGTTGGATTCGACGATTCACCTCATTCTCAAAGTTAGAGTTAGTAAATTTGTATAAAGTATAGATAAAACCTATGTTGATTTTATAAAACATACCTATCTCATTTCACCTCATCCTTTCCTGTCAGCTGCAATTACACACAAAACGCGCGTGGCCTTAGTATAACTATATTAGAGCTCACTCGCCTTCGTTAAGCAGTCAGGTGCCGCGGTAATACGATTATATGGTTCACGTTGCACTAGCCATGATGATAAAGAATTTGTAATTTTATTGTTTACTAACTGCTGCTAACGGCTTTACTCTTGTGATAGTAAAAAAATATGCAAATGAAATATACCAACGGGATAGAAAGCATTCTATTCTTAATAATACAATTAAAAGTTTATATTTACATAATTATGAATCCCTTGGTCCAGAAACCAGTGTTAACTGCATTATAGGGACATCTCCTTGAAGCGTTTGGTGAATAATACCGCCGTCGACGACTTGGGCTGAGTCCGGACGGTTATCAGCCGACCCAACGGCGTGCTACCCATTGCTCGCCGTTCTGAAAATCAGGATCGGGATTCCGGCTGGGGCGTAAGGGCCATTCTCTCGCGTGTGAGTCCGCCTCATTTGCTAGCATTACTGCTTCGCAGAAGGAGGCGACCGCCTGCTATTTCTCCTCGCTCCAGACCATGGCCTGTACCAAGACCCGGCACCTCTAGTCAGCAAATTCGTAGAGGCCCAGCAGGGTCGAAGCCTACTGAGCCTACTGGGGCCATGTGTTGAGTGAAAATGAATCTTCGGGGCCCTGGAACGCAAGGCAAAGAAGGAACAACGAGTGGGTTTCAGTCAGTAAAAGACTGACACGCCCTCCCGCTCCGCCCGACGGCAGGATATGTCATTGGAAGATCTCCAACCTAAAAAAAAACTAGTAGTGTAGTAGTGTATTTTGTTTCTCAGTTCAATATCAAACAGTAAACTGAAATGCTCCAAGGAGGCAAGAGAAAAAAAAAATGTTGATAATTATTTATTTTCAAAAAAGAGCTTAGTAATTGTTTTTAGCGTTACAATCAGTAATCAATTACACTGCTAAACAAAACATAAACGCGAATAAAAATAAAACAATTATACTAAATGTTTTTGATGATAAAACAAAATTTTGTGTTCTAATAACAAAATAATTCCTTGAAAAAGTTAACAAAACAAATACAAAAATTAATTATCCATATCTTCAATTTGTTTGATCCGACAAAAGACACCCCTGAGGATATTGCTAACACTACAATAAATTGTTAACAAGTAACCGTCAAATGAAACAACCAATAAAGTAGAAAATTCCCTAATGACTGCCAAGTTAGACATTATATATCCCCAAAAAAGAACCGAAGACCCAGCCCGCAGACCGAACTTTCCAAACGAAAAACTAGAAACTTTTAGACTGAAGCGAAAATGTCCGAAAACGTAGGTATTTACCTACTGGAGTTTGTCCTAACTTTCTAACTGAAAACCTCTTTTGAATTGCCTGTGACATGTTTACTAATGCCTCTGCAGTCTGGCCGTTGGTCTGTACCTACGGAGTGTGTTGATACAGGTCTGTATTTTGGAAGATAAATCAATTCGATTTTTTTTTTCGGCTTGCGTTTTACGGTTATCTGTTACAAGCTCCGTTTAAAAATCAAGGAAATCAATCAGATTAGTCAACATTGACATTGATGTGGTCTTGAAAGGTGCGTTTTAGAAAGGAAGGTCATTGTTATTTTGCCAATTAAAACCGTTTAAGACAGGCCTGTTGGTCTAGCGGTTAGTGGCCCTGACTGCTATTCCGGAGGTCGTGGGTTCGATTTCCACCCTGGACTAATGTTTGTGTGATGAGCACGATCGTTAAAATTTGTTCCGTGTCTGGGTGTAATTTATCTATAATATGTATGAATTTAGAAATATATAAGTATGTTTATCAGTTGTCTAGTACTCATAACACAAGCTCTGCTTAGCTTGGGACTAGACGGCGTTGTGTGATAGTTGTGGAAAATTATATTAATTTCATTTTTAAAACTTTAGGTAGATTTATCATATAACATTATTTATTTATTATTTATTTAACACTTCATGCACATAAAGGTACAGAGGCGGACTTAATGCCTTAGGCATTTTCTACCAGTCAACCTTTGGGTGATGCAGAGAAGAATAGTGGTAACATTAATATCATCAACATCATTTCAGCCGAAAGATATTCACTGCTGGACGTAGGCTGCCTCCAAGTATCGTCACACCGAACGGTCCTATGCGACTCGCATCCATCGCATTCCCGCGACTCTCACCAGGTCATCGGTCCACATTGTGGAAGGCCTTCTAAAGATATAAAAACATTCATTAACTCTAGTATGTTTTTGGCAATCTACTCTTAAATTATTAAGAGGTAATTAAAGTTTATTTTTTGTTTGTAGGAGGTAATAGAGATAACCTACTTTCAGAGGAAAGTACCGGTCAGATTACAAATTTTTTTTTTTTTGTCTGGATAGGTTCGCGCTTGACCGCCATCTCACCTGATGGAAAGCGATGAGGCGGTCGACGATGGAATGCGCTTACCTAGAAGTAACCTATTCACTCTTGACTTAAAGATTTCCGGGTTGTAGCTATCAGGAAACACACATTCCGGCAAGGAATTCCACTCCTTAGCTGTACGCACAATGAATGTGTTCCCAAAACGTTTTGTGCGTATAGGTGGAATGTCCACCATGTACCGGTGGCGCGTTGCCGTACGCCTGGTGGTCCGATGATGGAACGGGCTAGGCGGAATTAGGTTATGCAATTCCGACGCACACTCCCCGAAATGCAACCGGTAGAAAACCGACAGGCTAGCAACTCGGCGCCGATGCTCAAGACTTTGGAGCCTCGACTCAACGAGTCACCAGTCAGTCAGTTTTTTCACCCATATTAAGCTGCTTTATTCCTGAGTGACACAGGCTATATTTTATGTAGGTGGGCGGAGCCACGGGCAAAAGCTAGTCATATTATAATAAATCAAGTATAAAAGTCATGTGCTTTTTGTTATTAGTTGGGAAATTATCAAAAAACTTCTTACACCTCTGGGTGGAGCGAGATACGGGAGTACCAGACTTTTACTTAATAAACCTATATGTGTTTCTTCAGTATAGATATGTTCTTTGATCTGTATATATAAAAGCGAAATACCACTCACGAATTTATCACAAAATCTCAGAAACTATAACATGTACAAACTTAAAATTTGGCATGTAGGTTTCTTATAGAGTGTAGACATCCGCTTAGAACGGATTTTACGAAATTTCACCCCTAAGGGGGTAAAACGGGGGTTGGAAGTTTGTATAGAGATGCCGCTGGTAGAAGCTAGTATGTAGATATGTGTGTTTACATATTAGTGCACACACTCATTATACATTAGTAATTCCTAGTGTAGGGCTATGATACCTTAAAAAATACACTTAGGCGTCGAAGTATACCCCCACATCATTTCGTTTCATCATTTCAGCCGAAAGACATCCATAGATGGATATAGGCCTCCCCAAAGTATCACCACAACGACCAGTCCAATGCGTCTAGCATCCATCAGATTCCCTAGATTTTAATGAGGTCATCGGTCCTTCCTGTGGGAGACCTTCCAACACTGTCATCTAAATGAAAACGCTACTCTATTTTATGAAACAAAATGAGCAACAAAGCGTTAGTTCGGTGTCTTTATTACTTTTCTTTGCATTCTCCGTGTACTTTACTGGCGTAATATTCCTTAACCGTCTTAAAAAAGCTAAGCTAGGACGTGACTTTCCTACAAACGCAAGCTTACACAAAGAATATGTTTATTTACAGCAAAGAAACTGTAGTTTGTTCAAAACTTAAATACTAAAACAGTTATATTTTTCTTCGTATAAACACCACGTATCTTCGTAAAATCAGAAGTTCATACTTATAACGTAGAAAGAGGATTTACTTTGAAACTTCAATCTCAAAGATTAACACTTATGAACTTAAGAGGAGAATTTTCACAAAGAAAATTAAGTGGGAACAACAAACTTCGACGCGGCGCCGGCGAAAATGTATGTACCGTGCAGACTGACTGTACTTGAATAGGGCTGTCACTGTCATCTGCCACCCTTTATGAACCGCTAACTTTTAACATAATAAAATTTACATATATTTAAGTAAGATAAATTCGAAAAAAGGCTCATTAGAAGGCATACAGTCACTCAAAAGGCATTGGAAAGGGCTGATTGGAGTTTTCTTGCGTGATCGCATCAGGAATGAAGATATCCGCAGGAGAACTAAGTTTGCCGACATCGCCAAACTTAAGTGGCAGTGAGCAGGAGAATTTGCTCGCAGAACAGATGGTCAATGGGACTGACATGTTCTTGAGTGGCAACCACTTAACGGAAGACACAGAAAGCCTCCCACAAGGTGACCGATGGTGAGGATCGCGGGAATCCGATGGATGCGAGACAAACACGATCGATCATTAAAGCGATACTCTGGGGAAGTTTACGACCAACAGTGCTCACCTTTCGGCTGAAATTATGACGGTGATGAGATTCGAAAATCATTGAGAAGAGTATCAAGTCCCACATAACTCCGTTGAAAAGAGAAGACTGGACAAGTGTGATCTTGTCAGAGCAATTGCCCAATACTTGGGTTCGAGCTGTTGTATACTAGTCTAATAATTGTGCGGAGAATTCTAACATGAAAGATTATGAATTTTTAGTTCCTACAAGTCGCTATAGATGTCGCTACAAATACCTTTTAAGCAGTGCTGTTAAATTAACAAACATATCTTTTTAAATACAAATGAGATTAAGTTTCCATATTGTTAACTAACGTACTTGATTTTTTTTTTTTACATTGCCGGTGAATACTCTCCTTATCTATATTATCCAAAACTAATAGATCTAGTCTAACATACAACCATAGCTATAAAAAAACTAAACAAAACTGTGCCCAAACGTAAGTACTTCTGTTTTGAGTGAGAAATCATTAAATAACTCCTTCTGCTTTGGAAGAAAGAGGGCGTGGTTGATTTTTAGGGTTCCGTACCTAAAAAAGAAAAACGGAACGCTTATATATATAACGCTTACTTTGTTGTCCGTCTGTCTGTTTGTCTGTCAAGACCCTTTATCTCAGAAACGCTTTAAGGTATCGAGTTGAAATCAAAATCATATACTCAAGTCTGCGGTCTCTGTCCCTGCGTGAAAAAATCAAACTTCTAAGTTAACGAATGGAAAAGGTACGGCCGATTATGTCGCTATAAACGTATATTTGGACACTTTCAAGGAAATCAAAATTCATAGGGTACTTTCCGTTGACCCAGAATCCTGAAATTTGGCAAGAAGCAAGGTTTTTAAATTTATTCCTATACCTCTGCTAGAGGTATAGGAATAAATTTAAAAACAGTAAATTTGTAGTTACGATTCGGAAAAACCTTTTAGACTCCATTTGGAAATCGAACTATTAACATAGGTAACTTTTTACGGAACCATCAGTGTGCGAGTTCGACTCACTCTTGCCCAGCTTTACTGACTAAAATCCACTTGTATTCTTTCAGTTGCTTTTAGCGTTCTAGGACTGCAAGAACTCTTTCGAACTATCCCGCAGAAACGTAGCAGCCCTGGCCTCAAAACCGGCTGGAACTAGTTTAAACTAGTATTATAACGATAAGACAGGGCGGAGCGTTTGTTCTGTGCAACGTACGAAGCCACTTCGCGTGAAACGCTCCTCGGTAGCTTGCCCACAGTTGTGTCGTTGTGACTGTACAGTCATGAGCATAAATGCTTGACACTTACTTAACCACAAGATGCAGAACAGATTTCCGTAAATAGTATTGCAAAGTTATAACATTGTTTCTGGGCAGGGCACATTGCTCGCAGAACGGATGGCCGTTGGGGCCGAAAGGTTCTGGAATGGCGACCACGTACTGGAAGACGTAGCGTTGGAAGGCCTCCTACAAGGTGGACCGATGACCTGGTAACGGTTGCGGGAGTACGATGGATGCGAGACGCACAGGACCGTTCATTGTGGCGGCACTTGGGGGAGGCCTATGTCCAGCAGTGGACGTCTTTCGGCTGAAATGATGATGATGATGATGATGAACATTGTTTCTTGACAAAAGTCTTATACGAGTATGTTAGGCCGTGACTTCGTGGAGTGTTGAACTGATTCAACTTAATTGGAAATTGTATTACAATAAATGTTACTTACAAGCTACAGTGTTGTTGTGAACGAAAAGCATTTTAAATTGGAAAAGAGAACAATTCCCATTGGACAGACCACAGGACTGAAAGCACAAGAACAAGCTACTTAAAAATAAAAAGATACTTATTTAGTTCAGTTTCCAAGACAATAATTATATTCGTAACACCATTAAAGGGAATTGAGACTTTTCCCATATATTGCTTGCATATTTTTTTTTCTTTTCGCCAAAAGTGATACCCAGGCCATATCTTGCAGGACTGTATGATAAATCAATAGCAAAAAGAATTATGTCTACCAACCGTAACCAAACGAAGTTAGAGATTATTAATATTTATTTAAATAAAAATACTGTATGTCAGATATTTTAAGTTTCCCATTGTTAAATGTAGTTTTAGGTTTTTATGGTGAGTACGCATTAAATAATGTCAATCACTATCACAACACTAACGCGTATCTTTTTAATAAGTGTATCTCTTATTTTTTTAACTAGTTTTAATGATGAAAAACTGCGAGTTTGAAAAAAATATAACAGTAATAACCAATATAATCTATTTAATCAATTAAAACCTCAAAATATTACGTAATATATTTCCATTTCACTATAATATAACGAAAATAGGTAATGCCTAACAAAAATACATTAGCAATGCTTCTATACAAATCTTCGTAAGGTTACGGTTTAAAATCTGATTCTTTTTGCTATTGATTATTCGTATTGGCCTCTAAGATATAACCTAGGTTTCATTTCTGGCGAAAACAAAAAAGTGTAATCATGCATGTTTACATTGGTTTTCCTAAAAACACTTTAGGAAAAAATGGCTTTTGATTTTAGCGTGAAGAAACATGAAAACAAAAAGATATGTTTGAAGCCCTGACTGAGCTCGGCCAAAATGTGTGTTCCTAAATAACAAATAAATAGACATTTATTTCCCCAACTTTGGGGAAGTACATCCTTTTGTTTGAGTTCCCACCGTAGTACTAGTTTTTTTTTTAATTGATATAAACTAGAGCTTGACTGCGATCCAACCTGATTGTAAGCAGTGATGCAATTATTGATGGTGAGACACACTAGTTTATTAAGAGCCCATTCACTTTAGCCTTGAAGACACCTAAATTAAATTACTATCGGACATTAAAGTATATCTCTCAGCACAGTGTACCTTTTGGCATAGGCCTCCTTTAAAGCCTACATCGAAGTTAGTTTGCTGCTACCCTAGTCTAGTATAATCCCAAGGTCAAACAGATGTCAGCTTTTTATCATCCCATTGGACGACCTTGTTTTCTGACGCCCGGCTTCTTACATATGTCATAAATATGTGACACAAACGAGTATGCATCACATATTTATGCTCGCAACTGTACTAAGTCGTTGCTCATGGCTTGATCATACATTTGTACAGTCACAAACAGTTGTGATTTTCAGAAAATCGTACTTTCAAATACTGGCAGTATCTACACTACACTACGGCTTTCAACGACGAGGAGTGGTGACGCGGTCTAAAGTTCCGACAGTTTGGAGTGTTAAATTCGGATTTCAAAATTTCTGAGCTCGTGAAGTTGTATGTGATGGAAAATCCAAAGCAGGAGGTGACGAAGAAATAAACGGAGGAACAAAACTCTTCATAATTAGAAGAATTTAGAGTTTGAAGTCGGTTGGAAGACGATCATTAAAAACAAATGGATTCAAGTAACGTAGAAAAAGAAATTCGGCGGATAAGTTTCAGTTTCTTATATTTCTTGATGCAGATACAGTAAAGTGTATAGTGTAATAAATAAGAAAGTAGTAAGTAAGTAAGTAGTAAATTTTTATTCTATTGTATAGCAAACATTTGAAAAATACATTCAGTAATAAGTTGGCAACATGAGCAAAATAGCGTTCATTTTTTTCTGTAAAATTAGTGTTTTTTTTTAAAGAAACGAACGATTATTTTTACGTCAGTAGTTATTCGTAAAACTATATATGGATCACTAGATTCTCCCAACGGTTTTACCTACGTAAATGAGAAGATTGATTCAAGAAAACATACTCACGGGGCGGGATTTGAAATAATTATCTTATTTCCTATTCCAGGACATATTATGGTTTACCCCTAAGTCAAATCTCACTTCATTATCATCATCTGGACATAGGCTTCCCACAAGTGTCGCCATAACGAACGGTGTGTCTATGCATATGTCTCGCATCCACCAGGTCACGCGCGCCTCAGGGAGATATCAGAAAATCGTAAGGGCCCAGCAGGATCGAAGTCTACTGGGGCCACGGGTAGTGTGAAAGTGAAACCCCAGGCCCTGGGACGTAGGCAAAGAAAGAACGGGGGTGGGTTTTTAGTCAGTAAAATTCTGACACTATCTCCCGCTCCGCCCAGAAGCGAAATTTGTCATAAGTTGATTTCCCCCAATAAAAAAAAATAAATATAAAAACAGGTCATCGGTCCACTTTGTGGGAGGCCTTCCAACGCTGCATCTTCTGGTAGTTACGTGGTCGCTATTCTAGAACTTTTCGTCCCCATCGGGAATCCTATTCTGTAGCCTGCCCCACTACCCTGTCACTGTGTACCCTGCCCACTGCCACTTAAGTTTGGTAGTGATAGGCACTTAAACACTTCAATTTACCAATATTAGGAAATTTTCCTTTCCAATATTTTTTTGTCTATTAAAATTAAAACAATAAATAATTTCGCGCATAATTTAACATCGCGAGTGTACGTCACATGCTAGCCTAGCGGTGTTTGTATTCGCGGTAACGTTAATTAAGCTACTCTTACTCACGGATCTGGTAGGAAGTCAAACAGAATTAATATATTAGGTAAATTAATTCTACCTACAACGCCTTATACGAAGGAATGAAGAAAATAATTGATGGACTGGGAGATTGGTAAAAAGAATTACCGCATTCCTAGAACGCAAAAGGTGAATGTAGGGACACAGAAGGGTTTTATGTACTTATTTATTTAGGTTAACCAACAATGTTTACACATATATACATTTCATACATAATTACTAGGGTAACATTAACAAGTGCAACAATTAATGAAAGGGTAACACCATATGCACAAAAAAAACGGCTTCACATAATTTATTTATAACTGGCTTCTGCCCGCGGCTTCGCCCGCATGAAAGGTTTCTTTATACAAACTTTAGACCACCGTTTCGTAGCCTTAGGGGCTGAATTTCAAAAAATCCTTTCTTAGTGCGCGGCTGCTTAGGCGTTTAGTAACTGAAAAATGTTAATATTTTTACCAAGCACGATTGGAATCCGTACGGTACCGCTACCTAATCAATCATTTCATAATAAGTGCTCTACAATCATAACTGCAATCCAAAACTCTGAAGTTGCAAAAAACTACAAAAGTTGGTCGAGAAAAACTTCAGAGCAAAGTCGAACTTTTTCATTCCACATTTTCCTCTCCGTATTGGCTGCATGTTTAATATGGTAAAAAGCGAAAAAAATTGAAATAAGCCGGAAATACTCACATAATATCATAATAACCTTACAAAATCTACAAATACTTATAAAAAATGATCAACAATGAATTAAATGTAACTAAAATGCACAATAACGATTTGCAAACTACAAATATTATTACTTTAATCAATCGTTCGAGGAAACTGGCCGTGATATTTATTTAAAAGCATCTGGTTAAAAGTAGACCCAATATAGTTGAAAAAGATCAAACACAAAGCATTTACTTTCGATAATCCATGCGCAGGCATTTTGAATGATTAAGAATTCGGTCAGTCAGAAAAATGATTTAATTTGCAGATTCCAAAGCTAAAATCTCTATGGAGAAGAGCAAATAAGAAACTCCATGGAAATACTTTCAAAAATAAAAACGAAAGGATAAAACTGAGTGGCAGGCCTCTGTTTAAGACCAAAATTTACGTGTATGGTCAATCTCATCAAAATCCATTCTCCTCACATGAATACACAATACGGGCAAAATGGTCCAAAATCAAAAGCCACCAAAAAATTGTGTGTCAATCGCATGTCAATCAGAAGTAGATGGCTGACACTCGATGTATCCACGTCGCACCGTCCACGCACAGAGTGACACATGACGTCGATTTTTCATTCTCGTCAATATGCAGAATATGAAATGGAATAAGCAGGCGTTACATTTAGGCCGCAGTTCAGATGAATGCCTCTTGTAAGGACTGCTAAGTGCAGTAAAATTGTAATTATGATATTCTAATTGATTTGAATTTGTGTGTTAAGCAAAATATGCTGAGATATCTCGTAGTAACATTAAAATTTGGTATAGCAGCAGTTGATAGTGATATTCATTAGGGCCTACTATACTCGCACATCTCATTATAATGAATGTATATAGAGAGTAAGGAAACGAATTTGAAACCAGAGTTTTTAAATCTGGGTTATCAGAATCGGAGCCGAAATAGAAAGCAGAGGCAGAGGCAAAAGCGTCAAATAAAATATTAGTAAAACTAATCAAAAACTTGGTAAAGAAAAATTAAAAGAAAAAAAAACAATAACTAAAAGAGTAAACGACAAAAGGCACTGTGGTATGTTTGTACCTCCGATATAGGTTCCGATTACAATTTTATCGGAACCGAAAGCGTATAAAATCAATCGAAAATACCTTTCGAAATCAGAATCGAACCTCCATAACATGGCTAATAGAGAGTATTAATAAACTTGACTGCTTAAGCTACTCGTAAATCTACCATAATGAAATGTTAACATTTTACATTTTTGCTCTCCAAAGAAACTCCCTAAATCCAATTCATCCATTCTTTTCACAACGCAAAAGTTAGGTAAAACCTGTTTCATTCAACAGAAAAAAACTTGAACAATATTTAAAATCCCCACTAAAAGGAAACAGGAAATCCAAAGCACCAATTCCTTAAAAAACTCAATTGGACTTGTGATGCAAATTCACAAACCTACTTTACCGCTTCGGAGATCCGCGTCTGAATTAAACTCTATTTAGATATCCACGATTTGCTGAGTGATCTAACTCGTCCATGAAGTGGTTTCAGCTTATTTTGCGTGGAATTGGTTTTTAAATGAGACTAAGTTTAAATTAGTGTTGTATTTTTTCTACGATTTTTTTTTTGTGTGGGGATTGAAAAGCGGTTGGATTTGTGTTTTTTGAACATCCAGTATCTCAATGTCAACTTGATCTTTCTAGGGTTTTTTTTTTTTATTGGGTGGGAAAATCATCTTATGACATCCCCGCTCTTGGGCGGAACGGGAGATAGTGTCAGACTTTTACTGACTAAAAACCCACTCCTGTTCCTTCGTTGCCTTCGCCCAGGGCCCCGGGTTTCGCTTTCACACTACCCGTGGCCCCAGTAGGCTTCGACCCTGCTGGGCCCCTACGATTTGCTGACATCTCCTTGAGGCGCGCGTGGAACAGTACGCGCCGTTCTTTCTAGGGGTTCAAGCTTACCGTATGGGTTAAGCTTGAACCGCAAAATAAATCGAAATCAGTTAAGTAGTTTAACCGTGAACGTGTAAACAAAGTTATATTCACATTTATATAACCAAAACTATGACTGGTAAAAACTATCTGCGTAAATACTTTTGTATGCGTAACATTATAAAATAAATAATTAAAGTCCCGTAAACAATTAATTAATTGGGGAAGTGAACCAAACAGCTTCTGCTAAAATTTAATTTATTATTGTCGTGTATCAAAGCAAAATTTACCTGAGTACTTATAACCAGAGCTGTGGTACGTGCAATCACAGTTTGTCGTACAACTTTGTTGAAAATGGTGACACACATATTTGAGCTCTTTGGAAAGTGGGTCATGCATTTTTTCCTAAATGTGTTATTATCGAGAAAGTGTCATTTGAGTTTTTGCCATAGACCCACTTGGTCAAGGTCCTTTAAATCTGTAATTGAAGGATATCTATGTCCAGTAATGGATGTCATAAGACTGTCATAATGAATGTAACACTTTGGGGGGTAATAATATCTCTAATATTTACAAGATATAACAACTGAATCTATATTATAATATAATATAAATGGTCACTGCAGTTCTAACCTAACCTAACCCACATAATCGGTTCGTTTGCTCGCCATCACGTTCACCATTATAACCTGATCTAATCCAGCTGCGAGGATCCGCAGCCGCATATATTAACGTTTATAGTAACGTTTTTTACGTTACGGGGCGTGAGGCAAGGAGACGTAATTTTTCCGAAACTGTTCACGGCAGCAATGGAGGATGTCTTGGAGTGGAGAGGGCTAGGCATTAATGTCAATGGCGAGTACATCACTCACCTTCGGTTTGCCGACGACATAGTAGTCATGGCTGAGACTACGGAGGAGCTCAGTACAATGCTTGGTGACCTCAGTAGAGCTTCCGAAAGAGTGGGACTTAAAATAAACATGGATAAAACCAAAGTCATGGTAAACAGCCATGTAGCACCCACTCCTATCAAGATCAGGGACTCTACACTCGAAGTTGTGGACGACTACGTTTACCTGGGACAGACGGTCCAGTTGCGAAGGTCTAACTTCGAGAAAGAGGCTGGGCAGCGTTCGGGAAGCTGCGCGGTATCTTCTCGTCCAATATACCACAGTGTCTCAAGACGAAAGTCTGTGACCAGTGCGTGTTGCCAGTAATGACATATGGCTCTGAAACGTGGTCGCTTACAATGGGCCTCATCAGAAGACTCAAAGTCACCCAAAGGGCAATGGAAAGGGCTATGCTCGGAGTTCCCTTGCGTGATCGAATCAGGAATGAGGATATCCGCAGGAGAACCAAGGTCACCGACATAGCACGAAGAATCGCCAAACTTAAGTGGCAATGGGCAGGTCACATTGCTCGCAGAACGGATGGCCGTTGGGGCCGAAAGGTTCTGGAATGGCGACCACGTACCGGAAGACGTAGCGTTGGAAGGCCTCCTACAAGGTGGACCGATGACCTGGTAACGGTTGCGGGAGTACGATGGATGCGAGACGCACAGGACCGTTCATTGTGGCGGCACTTGGGGGAGGCCTATGTCCAGCAGTGGACGTCTTTCGGCTGAAATGATGATGATGATGATGACGTTATAATACGCCGCGCCAATTTTTGATACTAACAGTGTATTTAACCATACAGTTGCGACAAATATATATTTTAAACGATAGACCTAATGATTTTCGATGAAATAAACTTTATATCCAATAACGTTATATGAAATAAGTTTTAGAATATACCTATGAATTTTATATGTAAAGAAATTATATCAACAGTTAGTATAGGCAACTCGCGTTTATTATATCTTGTGAATGTTATTGAAAGGAAAATATACCAAATAACTTTATATGATATGTAGACGCACCCAACTTTGGAGCCATTCTTTATCATGAAAAGAAAACAAGACAACTATCTCTAACATAGCGCAAGTGTACTTTCATCATCACCTTCCTCACTTTATCTCATTTGGAGTCGTCGCAACATGTTTTGGTCTTCAATTCTGTCCTGTCACTCGTCGCACTATCACTAACTCCCTTTTCTTTCATATTACTTCCAACACATTCGATCCATCTTTTCTTTGGCTTCCCTCTTCATCCATCCACATTGAAACTCATAACTCTTTTAGCAACATGCGTTTCATCCCTCCTCTTCACATGACTATACCAAGACAAACGATTCCCTTTCAACTTTTCAGTCTCTAGCGTCACTTATAAACTTCCCCTAATATAATCGTTATGTTTTCACTGACTCTCTTTTCATTCACATCACTGCTTACACAATCCATACAACTTTCTTATGGCCTCCCTCTTCTTCTTCCGTCCACAATGATGCTAATAACTCTTTTAGTAACATGCTCTGGTATATCTTCAAAAATGTAACAGAAACTTTTAGTTGATTGTGTTGTTAATGCAATTTCTCACTGTGGTAAAGAATTAAACAAAGGAAGAGGTTAAAGCGATCAAAACAGAACTTAAAATATTTTTTTTCTTCGATTAAAGATAGAGAGAGAGATAATATAATATTCCACTAATTTCACACAACGCCATCTAGTCCTAAACTATGCAGATCTTGTAGTATGAGTACTAGACAACTGATAAACATGCTTACATATATCTAAATACATAGATATTTTAGATTAATTACACCCAGACACAGAACAATGTATCAGCTCGTTGATCGTGCTCATCACACAAACATTTGTCCTGGGTGGGAATCAAACCCACGATCTTCGGCATAGCAGTCAAAACCACTGACCACTAGACCACAGAGACTGAGACTGTCAGAATATAGCACATACATGGCTGAAACCACACTTTAAAATAATGAACACAGAAAACGGAAACAAAGATGTATGATTCCACTAAAGTAGTAAAACTCCACTGCGGAACAGTACTAATAGTTACATAATTTGGTATCAAAATGTAGGGTGCTCATAAATTTTAATAAAACGCGGACGTTTAATCCGCCAGCGGACGTGTCTAGCCCCAAGTTCTGTTTGCACATGATATGATATTTTATTCATTGTATTATATTTTGAATTTAAATGGGATTTTCGTGATTTGGGAATATGATTTACTTTGGGTTAGCGGCGGGTTACCATTCTGTGTGACTGTTTATTTTGATGGTAATTTGTAAGAGTAATGTGCTTTTCAATACATATTCCTACCTGGTAATAACGGTCACCAGTAAAATAGAAAACGATGACAATGTAGGAATGCTTAGAGTAGCATGTTATTCGTGTTACAATCCAACATATTCAACTTAATGCAAATATTAATAAGCCGAGTGTTCATCTAACCTTCTAAGCATTTATTATCTATCAGTTTTCTTTTCCTTTGAAAACTTTTTTTTTCATTTTCCAATCACATAAACAGTATAAAAATGTTACAAGAAAAATATATTTTACTCCTATTTCTGATGCAAGTATAAATATTCAAATGCTCTGATTTGAATTAAAATTATAATATAAATCACATTTCTTGAGAATATTCAGTGCACGTCTCATTAAAAGTCAGATGCGCGGTCATCCTACTCGCTAAGCCGTATCGTCCGCTGTATGAAATTCAAATACTGACCCGCTTGTAACGTGAAATAGGAATAGTTTGACTTAAGGCGGATAAAGGTGGGTTGTGTTTATCGTTTGTAGTTCATTCTCATTTATTATAGGGGTAATAGTAGATGGTTCATTGTGGGTATACGAATAGCCTTCAACAGTTAAGTTTATAACTAGTGCGTGTTGCTAGTGATAACTTATGTCACTGAAAATTTTGGTCACAATAGGTCTCATCAGAATGCTTAATATCATCAAAAGGGATTGTCTCTTGGGTGACTTAAAGCTAGGAAACCTCTCCATTTAGAGAGAGAAAGCTATGTTCTGAGTTTCCTAGCGTAGTTAAATCAGCAATGAAAAAGAAAAGAGGAAGTAAACCAAAGTTTCCGCCCAAAGAATTGGCAAACTTGAGTAACGTTGAGCATTGATTGCAGAACAGATTGTCGATGGAACCAAAAGGCTCAGAAGTGGCGAACGTGTATCGGACGATGCAGCGTTGGCCTCCCACAAGGTCGTTCTACGACCTGGTTAGAGTCATGGTAATTTTACGATACGAGGCAGTTGTTGTGGCGAAATTTAGGATAGCCTATATTTAGCGGTGTCTTTTTTTTCTCGTTAGAGTTTCGTGGGCTCAGAATCAGACCTTAGCTAATATTTTTGGAGCTTGAAATATTTATTTGGAGTTAGTCTTCTTTCATCATCATCTTCCTGCCCTTGTCCCGTTTTATTTGGGGTCAGTGTAACACGTTTTTTTTTTCCATTCTGTCTTGTCTCTTATCACGCTATCACAAACTCCCTTTTCTTTCATATCACTTCTAACACTCCATCGATCTTTTCTTTGGCCTCCCTCTCCATCCATCCACATAGAATTTCATAACTCTTTTAGCAACATGCGTTCCAACCCTCCTCTTCACATGACTATACCAAGACAAAGGTGAGTTATAAACTTCCTATAATATACTCAATTCTCACTTTATCCATTCTCGTCAGACCACACATCCATCTTTTCATCAATTAAGTGTGCGAAATGACTTGATTAACAAATTGTGGATAACAATTGAATATACAGTAAACTTTAATACATTAACATTAATAATGATGTGTTTCCATTTGTATTTTTATCACGTACTACAATCAACATTACTATAAAATGTATACCTATTCAACTATGTTGTAGTCATAATAATATGACTGTCGTTGTTTGTGTGTGGTTTTATTTCCCTCGGCTAATGGAACACATTTTGTGGTTTTCTACATGTAAATTTTTAATATCAGTTATACCAGATACTGTTCTGAAATTCTACTGATTAAAATCACTCTAACGTTAGCTGTAGTGGTCCAGTGACAACTAGTTATAAAATAATTATAAGTTATAAAATTCAAGAAGCAAACATTAGAATACTAAAAAAAAAACAATGGTGACCCAGTGAGAACGGCCCTGACATACGAGTCGTAAGTCTTAGGTTCAAACGTAAGTAGGCACTTTCCTTTGTATATTTTATTTCATCACCACTGCTTTCAAAATGACGAAATACATCTTGAGGAAACCGAAATGTCCTGGAACTAACAATTTGAAGACATGTGATATTCACACTGTGGTAGTAAGGGGTTACTACCCCTTTCCAATCCCTTTTCTATTCACTACCCCTCTCCTAGAGAGCAGGTCTGAGGCTCAGCAGTAGGAACTTTATGAAGCTCTTTTTTGTATGCATCAAGCACACTGAAGTGGTGCAGTACAATTTTTACAAATTAAGTATGAAAACCAGCAACACAAAATTAAATGAAATGAAGCTAGAAAGGACCTCTCCCCAGAACATTAATTTCAAACTTACATGGGAAAATAAAGGTCGCATTTCCAAAACTTACGTAACACTCTCGAGTGCGGAGCTAAATAATCATAATTTATATCTCGCTACATATAAATTAACACAGGAAGCCATTATCAGGCTAACAGATGACAAGCAAGGCATTAAAGTCTAAAATTGTACAAAACTAATTACCACGAAGACCGTTTGTAAAGGTGGCCGCGACGTAGCAGTAATAAGAGTAGGAGCTAAGTTTAGGTACGCTGTAAACTTGCGATTTGTCGCAGAAAACTTACGGAAACTAGATGCACAGCGGCTATTGCACGACAAATTTTAGTGCAATGTTGATAAGTTTTAGAGTCTTTGAGTGACATTAGCTGGCATATAATATAACTGAGTAAAGCATATTCTTGCGACGTGCATACATGTTCCTTGTAAAGTAGGTTGAGTTGAGTATGAGATGTACAGCTGCTTTTGTACGAGAAAAGTCTGTGTAATACTAGAAAGTAAGGAACTGTCTGTAGCATTAGCCAGGTAGTTTTCACTAAGTAATTCTGAAAATACGTATGTCTACAACTATGAGTATTATTTACAACAAAATAACTTTAGTTACTTCAAATAATTATCATTTATTCTACTAGATTTGTCTTACAAGCACTGCGGTGCATTGTTTTTAAACGTCAAAATAACCAACTTGAGAACACCGAAATTAACTTGAGCGTAAGCGTCGGCGATGCTAACATCCTTTCCCTACACCCATGAAGTATTTTCAGTCAACTCATAAAATGTCTGACGTTTGCAAAAACCTTTACGATCTCCCTTTAGTAATAGTACATTAAAGCGTAACAACTGAAGATGTAGTGAGTCTTTGAAGTGGATGGAGAAGACGACGGAAATGTAGCTAGTGGCGATAAATATCTAGGTAATGGTGCACCGTGGCCAATCAGCACCACCGCTATGTTAGTCGCGGTTGATTTACTTAAGGAATCGTTACATAAAGGCATCGGAATAGGATCTGCTAAATATAATTTTATATTTTTTAATGATGATGATGCCATTGCAGATAATTTTGGAGAAAAACTCGTTAGAATTACTAACAAAAAAGATTATTTATTTAAATTAAATCCTATAGCTTAGATAAGTATTTTTATGTAGGTAGGTACAGTGAAGATGCAGCAAATACTATTATGAATAGAAGTTAATGCAGATGCAAATGTAGCGCGATATAATAATAAATTTGTAAAGCAGAAATTCCCATGGATGCTCCAGTTAAATCTCTTTCAAATCCTGCATACCGAGAATCTATTAATAGTAGATTATTCACATGCAATATTCCCCTTTGAGCGATAAAATACGTGCAAATTTCATATTTGATACTTATACGCGATGAGAGTCTTTATAAGTTTCTGCAACGTAAAATCTCCTTTTGGCCTCGGCCAGAGTGAGAAACTTATGCGGATGTAAAGGATCAAATATATGAAGCCGCTATTTGTATCCGCAGTATCTAGCACAAAGGTACAGGGCGAATTAGATAGCAAGTGATCGTCTTTTGTTTCGCTCTGGGGAAATCATTTCACCCTATAGGGCCTACTATTTTTATATAATATGGTTTTTAAACTCTAAATGGTTGGGTGTCTAACTCCGTCTAAGAGGCTTGACCGATTCGTATAAAACTTTGTGTGTAGATCCAGTCAAATAGACTGGATCTATAAATGATTAGAAAATACAATTGAACTTGGTAGGAGATGCTACAACCAGGTTAGAAGAAAGAAAGAAAAAAAAGAAAAAGAGTTTATTTATGACAAACATGGCACATAACTTAAAAAAAAAATATGTATATATAATATTATAACATAACATACAAAAGAGTGAGTTATGCGACACATCCGCGCAAAACGGCCAGCGCTCAGCAAAATGCTGGAGCTTATGTACTGAACACAGCCTAGCACCGATTTTCAGCGCTAGCCGTCGTCTCGTCAAGGTTTTAAATTTTTTTTTCTGACGAAAAGCCAGTTTTCGGGCTGTATAACGTGTGCCCGGACCGCTAATAATACAATAAATCTCGATACACTGTAGCCATCTTTATCACCACACTTGCCAGCCACCCGCTTCTACCTTGAACGAAATTTTTCTATTTTAATGTAAAATATTTTGCAGCGCCTGCAACCAAATCTGTCTTGCGCGGCTATCTTATTAAAGCTCATTTCCGCATTTGGGATTATGAGGAAAGCAGTAATGGCATGGCTTTTATCTTAAGCAGCGTTAAGATAGCGAAGGAAATTACGTTTTAATAGTGTAAAATTTTACCTGTATAATATTCAACTACAAATTCATAAAGTGTGACTACAACATAACGCAGATACTCGTATCGTTTGCACTGAGTATGAAACACGCTTTTAAACAAACATAAATAAAGCACCACTAGAAAAAAAGTTATAAAAATATTCGCACTTCTTCTAGGAATCTGGAAATAACTGAAAAACCCAATTTGAGTCCAACTGCATGGCGTCTATTCATTCCAAACGTTTGAATCCAAAAAAATAACCAGAAATGGTTGCTTTCCTAAAATAGACCATAAATGTTAGTAGCAAGATTTAATACAGTTTGCAAACACCTCTAGACTGTATGCTATTCCAAAGATCATTCAAATTTAAACTTTAACCTGCTTTGAATAGAATTCAAATTTCTGTCAGAGGCTATGGGTATAGTTTTAACGCCCGCACGTGTGGAACTTGTGAATTATGCACCTTTGAGCATCGCGTCGAGTTTCCAAACTGGATTGACAAATATCTCAAAAGAATTCACGTTTTTTATGAAAGCACAAATAGTAATATCATTGCCACAAAAATAAGGAATAGTTATAATGTAATAGTAATTATTTGTTAAGCGGTTCCAACTCCGTGAAATTAATTCCCATCTTTCAATTAGTTTAAAATTTATCAATGGTTCTTTTTCTAATTTATTTTTTTAAACCGCCCCTATATTGAAAAGAACAAAGCAAAATAAATATGATTAAAACAATTCAAGCTATTTTTGAGTTTTAGCGAGACTAACAAACAGTAATTGACTTTTATTTATGAGAAGAAAATAAATAATCTTTACAATATACTTGCATTTTGAGCAATCGAAAAGTAAATTTCAATGAAGGCGATTTATTTTCATAAGACTTTTCTCGAAAACATATTTCATTACGTACACAGATTTTTCAGGTCAAACCTTTGACAGCCTGTCACAAACATCAAACCATACATACGTACAGTAAACAACAACGTAATACGTTCACAATTTCACGGGATTCGTTTACAAAAATCCAATAGTCGCTATAACATTCACTATCGATATTACTCACTTTTGAGTTTTACTTAATTTCACGGTGGTCAAAGTAAGTGGGTCCCACAGGGTTCACCGCTTGGTGCGCTAGTTTTTCAATTTGCCATGTTGCAATGCGCACGTGGCTGATATTGCGATTTTATTCACTCCACCGTTCAAATGGGACGCTTTAGATTGCTACGAAACAGATAGGCTTTTCACTGTTAGTATTTGTAGTATTAAAAAGATAGGAACGCGGAAAGAAAAGAAAAAAATGTTGATGACTGAAAAGGATTCCTCTAAAAACGTTTGAAGATTCTTGTTTTATATTGCCTTGCTGCATTAAGTCCGACCAAGGTACTACTACTGTACTTTACACAGTACAGAAGTATAAATATTGCTACGTACAAACTTCAAAGAGGCCGAATGAACTTGAAATATTGTACATAGCTGTAAAACTACCTCTAGTAGTAGTAGTATTGTAGTGACTGAAAAGTTGAAAGAGAATGGTTTGTCTTGGTATGGTCATGTGAAGAGGAGGGATGAAACGTATATTGCTAAAAGAGTTATGAGTTTACATGTGGATGGATGGAGAGGGAGAGGGAGACCAAAGAAAAGATATATGGATTGTGTGAGAAGTGATATGAAAGAAAAGGGAGTTAGTGATAGCGTGACGAGTGGCAGGACAGAATGGAAGAAAAAAACGTGTTGCGCGGCCCCAAATAAAACGGGACTAGGGCAGGAAGATGATGATGATAGCTGTAAAACTACGTTTACAACAAAAATGTTTAGTTGTAAATTTATTTTATTCACAAAGTTTTATTCAGTTGGGATTCCTTTTAATAATTAGTTTTAGTTTTGATCATCAGTAATCAAAAGATTCTTTTAATTACTTTCGGCGCACTTATCTCAAATATTTTCAAAAGTTCAATTAGTGAAGAAACAAATGGCTTCTCTCAGTTGTTAATTAAAGAAGATACAAATATAGAGGACTAAATTCAGAACAATAATATTTATAATTGTATTGTCAGAATAAAAACAATCAAAAAGTAAATAGTTCTTTTACCACATTTCCATTCACATAAAAAATCTAGAAACACAGCAACAGTACAAAAAACGATTTTCAGCAAAATCAATGAGAAATTTGTTACGAAATAAATAATATTCCACAACTATCACACAACGTCGTCTAGTCCCAAGCTAAGCAGAGCTTGTGTTATGAGTACTAGACAACTGATAATCATACTTATATATTTCTAAATACATATAAATTATAGATAAATTACACCTAGATACAGAACAAATGATCGTGCTCATCTCACAAACATTTATCAGGGCTGGTAACCAATAGACCAACAGGACAGCAAAAATGAAATGTTAAAATAAGTTTAAAAACTTATTTTCCAATAAACAAGGCTTTCTTCCTCATTCACAAAACAATATTACAAGAAGAGCCTTCATCCTCCGCTAATATAATAAGTGCGACGACTTTTCAGGCCATCGAAATTCTGATCCAGTTCGCAGGACCTGCAACTGACTTCCCGCTGGCAATGTGCCAATAAAAGAATATAACGCTATCCCGGCTACCCGGCTACCCTCTTAGCCTTTTGTTACTAACAGCCCCACTTGGTCCGTTGATGTTAATGAGCCTAAAACTTTTAGCCTAAATAAGTAAGACAACTTGGTTGTTTGAAAAATCAGGAGTATGAAGATAAATGGTTGGGGCAAATTAAATTAGTTTAGAACGAACATTTTGGCGACCTAAATGGACGTTGAACGGGGGCGCGATGTCCTCTGTTTACGATTTAATTTTCGCCGAAAAACATTATATTTTTGTCAGATTACGTTGAAGTCCGCGATTTTATTTTCATCTCCATAAAGAAGTTGCGTTCAGTTAATGATACAGCAACGGTTTTTACAGGTTTATTTTAAAGTAAAAAATAATTTAATCTTCTGAGTAAAACAAAGATGATACTGTAGTGACATCTATGGCGTCACATATAGAACAGCCTGAAATCATCGGGCAGTTACCCAACAGACATAACACCCGTCTGGGCCTCAAGTCTGCTATTACAATAGTGTCAGAATGGTCTATCATTGACTTCATAATTGTTGATTTGGACCAAGTTTGGTAATCTACTAATATAATGGCGTCATTATGACTTTCCAATGGTCAACCACTGACACTGACGTAATCTTGTACATAATGACAAATTAATATTTGACATATGCGGATAACTGCCAAAATTTTGACAGATCCTTTGATCAGTGACCTACCATTAGAACGTTATTGTGCAGTCATTGCTTTTAATTTGTTTCGAGACAGCTCGATATTGTCATTCTACCACAAGATCATTGACCGATCAATGATCGACCATTATGAATTATCAGATTACGAACTTTTAGCAAAATGACAATGGGATCTTGTTGGAATGGCGAATTTATAAAAAAAAGCAGACTTGGGCCCCGAGTCGAAAGATCTTCCTTTTTCTACGGAGGTTTGCAGGACTTCATAATCTCTGTTGCGTATACATCCAAAATTGGGAGTGGCTATTTCACAAAAATGAGACCACTATTTTTCAAACTAGAAATCAGTCTTGTATCTTAACTTTAAATGGATTGACACAGATTTTTATTTATTTTTGCTTGCTAAATACAAAGCGATAATATGTCATCCCAAAAAGCTGTAAAGTTTTGATATCTCAAGTTCATAAATTATTGACATGATAAAAGAATAGGATGTTCTAGTGTATTGACATGTCATGGTGCACATCCATCACCATCCAAAATTTACAGTTTACCACTCAGCCTGGGAGAGGCCTATTTCTAAATTCATTAAAAACATAAAAGGCCCGTTTTGATATTTGAAAAATACCCCAGAATGGCTTGGATGAATTATATAAAGTGTAATAAAAAAATACATACATTTTTTGGCGCATCAAATAATATGATGAAATATATTGCGAGTATTCTTTTTGCGTATTTAAGTATTCGTTGGGAGGCGCTTTTATTTTTTGTCTACTTTAACAGTGGACGTCTTTCGGCTGAAATTATGATGATGACGATAATGATTCAGTCTGACAGTAACAACATAATTTTATTATTTTAAGTAATGGTTAATTATGGGGAGTGTTTATGTAAGTCTGTTGATGTAGGGTTAATCTGAAGGGAGTACTTTAAAAACACTGACAAGTAATTAAAACTAACTACCACACAGCTACGTGCTCTATATCTTATAAATGTCAGCATAAATACTCACCTAATAAAAATATTGATATTTATTCTACATCCTAAACTCAATTTATATAAAAGTTATTGTATTTTGCCTACAACGCTACTACGCGGTAAGCATTCATATTGTTATCCCAAACGATATGAAAGTTAAACAGCTTCTTGAAACGTTTCAAGACGGTTATATAAGCCATTGTATTTCAGGTTTATATCTACTTCAAAGGTCAAAGTGGAGTAGTGGTAGCCGATTGGTAACGGCCCCGACTGACGAGTTGTAGGTCGCGAGTTCAAATCCAGCCAGGCGCATTCATCATCATCATCATCATTTCAGCCGAAAGATGTCCACTGCTGGACATAGGCCTCCCCCAAGTGCCGCCACAATGAACGGTCCTATGCGTCTCGCATCCATCGTACTCCCGCAACCGTTACCAGGTCATCGGTTGACCTTGTAGGAGGCCTTCCAACGCTACGACTTCCGGTACGTGGTCGCCATTCCAGAACCTTTCGGCCCCAACGGCCATCCGTTCTGCGAGCAATGTGCCCTGCCCATTGCCACTTAAGTTTGGCGATTCTTCGTACAATGTCGGTGGCCTTGGTTCTCCTGCGGATATCCTCATTCCTGATTCGATCGCGCAAGGAAACTCCGAGCATAGCCCTTTCCATTGCCCTTTGGGTGACTTTGAGTCTTCAGATGAGGCCCATTGTAAGCGACCACGTTTCAGGCGCATTACTTTGTGTAATTTATTTCATCACCACTGCTCTCGAAACGGTGAAGGAAAACATCGTGAGGAAACCGGCATGACCTAGAACCAAAAATTCTTTATTTTTTTTTAATTGATACAAACCAATGCTTGACTGCGATCCCACCTGATAGTAAGCGGAGATCCAATCATTGATGGTCAGGCGCACTAGTTTATTAAGAGCCTATTCACTCTAGCCTTGAAGACATCTAAATATTCTAGTTGGACGGGAAGACCGCAGCAGGAAAATTCGAAGACATGTGACGTTTACCAACCCGCATTGGGCCCATGTCGAGGATTTCGGCCCATTCTAGTAGAGTAGTAGGAACATTGAGAGGCTGCTTATGTTATGCTATTATATTAAAGTTCAAAGCAAATAGCGTACACAATATTAGCATTTCCTCATTTCTTCTTAACGTAATCTCGATCATAATAATGGGGCACATTTTTCAGGAGGAAAATGCTGTCTATGCTAATCTCGAAGTGGAAGAAAAAACAGTGTACAGTTTTATCTAAATGAAAGAAATTATTTTCCTGTCTAACTTGGAGGAATTAATCAAGGAAACAAATTACCATTGGGGGGTGGATGTGTCAACCGTATAATCTAACCGCGTCTTGAACATTGTTACGATATTTGATGGGTTTATTTTGTGTTTAAGAAGTAATTTTCTTTGCTACTCTCACGACAAACGCATGCCGCACCAATGGGGAACGTGAGTAATTAATGAATTTGTGAGTTCATAAAATTCGTTATAAAGAAATGATATCTTTATTCGATTAAATTATTACAATGCATTTTTATACAAAATTTTCTATAAAACTAAGTATTTAATTCATTTTGTAACTAGCTTTATCTTTATCTATACATATAAAAGGAGAAACTGACTGACTGACATATCAACGCACTGCCGAAACTACTGGGACTAGGAGAGTGAAATTTTGCACAAGTTTTCCTTTTATGACATTGGCGAGCACTAGATTCACATCACATAGATTAAGACGCAAATTACTCGTACAATTATATTATTTAGAAATGTTTTAAGTACATTTAAGTATGTCTAGAGACTCACCGACCCCACAGTTAAACCATTGCAACGGTTTTGTGGGGCTTATCTTATAACTGACTTACCTTTTTGGAATAAAGATAAATAAATATTATCGGGATGAACCGGTGGTCCAAAGTTTGTATAAAGAAACTTATTTTACGCGAGCTAAGCCACGGGCAGAAAACCTAGTCTATTATAAAATGTCTCTATTCATCCTAGGTCATCAATTTTTTTTCTACATATTTCACCTAACGCTATTAAACTTAAACTAAGCTTGTGAAATGAGTACTAGACAACTGATAAACATACTTATATATTTCTAAATACATATCTACATATCAAAGATAAATTTAGACACAGAACAAAATATGATAATACTCATGACACAAATATTTGTCACACAGCCTCCGGCATAGCAGTCAGGACCACTAACCGTTAAACCAACAGGCCAGTCGGTATTATTTAGTTATTTTACGGCTTTTAAAATACGAATTAAAACTAGGTACATCTTAGTCTTACTACGATGTCCCACACATCGCTCTGGGTTTATCCAGTCCTCTTTCTTTGTCCAGGCGATCTCTCTTTGGAATGCGCTCCCTCTGAACATCAGGACGGCTTTCAGTAGGTTCATTTTTAAGGTGATGCATACATACATTCGCAGGAAGTTGGTGTAATCATCACAGCGTTGATTTGTTGGATTCGTTTTTTTTTTTTTTAGAAATAACCTATTCACTCTTGACTTAAAGATTACCGGGTTGTAGCTATCAGGAAACACACATTCCGGCAAGGAATTCCACTCCTTAGCTGTACGCACAATGAAAGTGTTCCCAAAACGTTTTGTGCGTATAGGTGGAATGTCCACCATGTACCGGTGGCGCGTTGCCGTACGCCTGGTGGTCCGATAATGGAACGGGCTAGGCGGAATTAGGTTATGCAATTCCGACGCACACTCCCCGAAATGCAACCGGTAGAAAACCGACAGGCTAGCAACTCGGCGCCGATGCTCAAGACTTTGGAGCCTCGACTCAACGAGTGCATCATTGTCAATGATCTTCCTGGCACGCCTCTCAATTGCATCAAGTGCATCAAGCTGGTAACGGGCAGATCCGTCCCAGAGATGAGAGCAGTACTCCATACACGATCGAACTTGTGCTTGATAAAGTTTCACTTGGTTCGCTTGGTTAAGTTCGTTTTTCATAATAACATTTTTAATTTGTATTTATGTATCTAAGTAAATATTAATTATTGTATTTATAATGTAGTTTATCATTATGGAGCAGTGGTTGCCGAGTGGTAACGGCCCCGACTTACGAGTTGTATGTCGCGGGTTCAAACTCAGCCAAGCGCATTACTTTGTGTAATTGATTTCATCACCACTGCTCTCAAAACGGTGAAGGAAAACATCATGAGGAAACCGGCATGTCCTAGAACCAAAAATTCGAAGACATGTGACATTCACCAACCCGCATTGGGCCCGCGTGGTGGATTAAATCCATTTCCTTTCCTAGAGAGGAGGCCTGAGTCCCAAAAGTGGGAACATTGAACGGATTTTTTGTTATCATTATGTTGCACCTACCATGTTATATTTCGGCACCACCCTAAGGTCAACTGACAGAAAATGCCTAAGGCATTAAGTCCACTTTTGTACCGCGTTTCCTACTAGTGCATAAAGTTTCAATAAATAAATAGTCGACATTATTACCGTTGACTCTGATTTTAGCCCACACCTACACAATAAAAGCGACAAAAGACAATAAGCATCGCCTTAACACCAAGTATTTTAATAAAACATTCAGTAAAGAGACAACACAATGAACACAGTATTTTCAATACTCGATATTACTCGGCGTCTGGCTGGCAATTTGTCGTTCTTTCACGTACATACGTTACGCGTAGGTCACAGGGTTAAGTAATAAATGTTGTGACTTACTTTAAGCGATAACGTCGCCTTAAGTGTCATGTCACCACAAATTGGAGTTCTATAATTTATTGAGAACAATGCTAAGTAATTGCTTTTAAAAGTTCTTATACAAGATAGGGGTGAAAATGTTTCAACGAAATATGCATTTTCAGAAAATTAAAACTTATTTTCCAAAGGTGTCGTGATTGTCACTGGACAATCAAGTGCCTTGACCACTGGGTTAAGGCACTTGGGCGGAGCGAGAGATAGTGTCAGACTTTTACTGACTAAAAACCCAATCCTGTTCCTTCTTTGCCTTCGTCCCAGGGCCTCGGATTTCACTTTCACACTACCCGTGGTCCCAGTAGGCTTCGACCCTGCTGGGCCCCTACATTTTGTTGACATCTCCGACCGTCCGGACGGTTACCGGACGGTCGGACGGCGACCCACCCATTGATGATTTTTTCAATTCATATATATTTTACCTTAGAAAGCTCTTGAACACATTGCTACAGGTAGTCAGACACTAGAAAGTCTGACCATCATCATATTTTGTGGAGGTCTGATAAGCAGTTACTCCATGTAAAACACGTATATTCAGCCGCATTCGGTTAGACTGGAAGCTGACTCCAAGCTAGTGGGAAAAGGGCTAGGGACATAATTATCCAAAGGTGTAAACTAAACCGTACGTAGGCAGACTTACACGTAAGAGTCAGTTCACACCGAGACGTGACGCGACGCGATGCTGCGCGAATAGCGACTCAAAATATTATTTTATTTACTACATGAAAAGATACGCAGTACTGCGCCGCGAGGCATCTCGGTCTGTAATGTGTATCGTTTCGTATAGTAGATAAACTTACGTTATATATAATAAAATTCCAAAGTCCTTAAAAGAAATTAAAAAACTCAATTTATTCAAAACAAAATTATTCACTTATTTGAACCAGAAGTGCTACTACAAACTGAAAGAGTTTTTTGAAGAAAAAAAAAACACATAATAATTGAATAAGCGCAGGTACATATTAAACTACATAGATTCATTATTACTATTGTTATTATTATTATTTTCATTTTATTTCCATTTATTTTGACATATTTATATTGACATTTAATTAATTTGACATTATTTTAGTACTTGTAATACTAATAATTTTTGCTTTTCCTTTTTAAATGTAAGTGTGAATTTAATGTGAATTTTGAAGTGTATTGAAATTTATTAATTTTTTTTGCTGTGTCCTTACAGGGTGCATGTTTGAAACTTTTAATTTTCATTCCAACCACTGTACAACATGTTTGCAATAAACTGATTTGATTTGATTTGATTTTTAGGGTCGCTCTTCACGCAGCGTCTCGGTGTGAACTGACCCTTAGGTACCAGTGCATCAGCAGTTACCCAAAGTTAAACAATAACAAGACAAAGAAGAAATAACACACAGCTTAGTAGTAAAGAGCAACTAAACAACTGCTAGCATAATGTAAGCTCTCTGTGCATAAATAACATACGTCTTCCCTAATATCCCCTTTGTACAAACCTGCATGTTGCATTGCAGAAAGCAAATTAATAACAAAACACAATATCTCCTCTACAAGAGAACGTTTAAAGTCTTTATTCTTGAATATAATATTGTGTCGAGGATTTTATTATAAGCGTTGTTGTAGGAATTTGTAAGGATTTTGCTTCGTTAGCTTTCCTTTTGTCTTCCGCGGGTATTGTTTACGTAAATGTAGCCACTTATAAAATAAATATAGGAAACTAATATTCATGGAACGGATTTATTTTTTATATTGTGCTTGAAGATTCGCTCAAGCCAGTATTTTGTTCTTGCCTATTTAAATTGAGCTTGAAGCGTTTTTATGGTATGGAAGAGACTAAGTACTTTAGTAGCATAGCATAGCATAGTCGGCCTTATAATGTTCCCACTGTTGGGACTCAGGCCTCCTCTCTACGAGAGGGTATGGGCCGTAATCCACCACGCGGGCCCAGTGCGGGTTGGTGGATGTCACATGTCTTCAATTTTTGGTTCTAGGACATGCCAGTTTCCTCACGATGTTTTCCTTCACCGTTTTGAGAGCAGTACTTTCGTAATTTTACTCAAAGATTGTATTTTTTTTTTTATTGGTATAAACTAGTGCTTGACAGCGACCTTACCTGATGGTAAGCAGAGATGCAATCATTGATGGTAAGGCGGACTAGTTCAATAAGAGCCTATTCACTCTAGCCTTGAAGACACCTAAATTATAGTTGGACGGGAATACCGCAGCAGGCAAATTGTTCCAATCCTTCGATGTACGCGGTATAAACGACGGAGCGAAATGCTTAGTCCGGACCGTTGAAGTTTCAACAACGTAAGGGTAGATAATCGCCGTACGTCGGGTTGTCCGATGGTAATCAAGTCATGCAATAAAATCAATCAATCAAAAAAATAAATAATAATATCTAAAATACATCAAAAAAAAAAACAAAAAAAAATTAAATAATATATTATCTATTATAATTAATAATATCAATCTATTTCTTTAAATAATTCCTAATGTTTTCCAAATATAAATTGTTAATATTCATCCATTGAAATACTTTCATGCACTGTCATTTTGCTTATCTTTTATAGCAAAATTGAGTTCACAAAAAATGATACAATTAATTTATAGGAATATTAGCCGATTTTTGCTACAGAAAGAACACAGAAGGATTTTTGGTTTATTTTTGCAATCACATCTGCAGTTGGAGAACTAGCTGTTACATGTTTTATTATATAGTGCTATTCCCCCACATTGCTATCATTCGGAAATGTGCCCAGAAGGCTGGCAGTATTGCTGCGTTGAATGGCAAAGCTAATTAATTCTTTGGGCGAAGAACGAGCCAGCCTTCTGGTAACGTAAAGTGTCGATCAGACAACGCGAAATTTCCTTGAAAAGGAGACGTGCACTCGGACCCCATAACCCAAGCGTTTCGACTCCATACGGCTTAACACAGAAGGTTTTTTTTAGAGTATGTCTATCTATCTAATATCTAGCACTCCCTCTTACTCCATCCAGAGTGAGATTTAGGTCCTGGCCACATTTCCACAGTGCGATATCATTAACATAAAACGACACTGCTTAGCTGCGGCACATATGCCAAGTCGTCTGAGGAGTTGTACGGTAGTATAGTACGTAGAAAGTTCTTTGGTCGGAAACGAATCGCAAAATTTCTGATAACTCAGAACTTAAAGAACACGGTGCTGTGGCACCGTATCGTGTATATGCTCAACATGGATCAGCACCGTATAGGACTGCCCTGTTATACCGGAAGGCGTGGGTTCGATTCTCATCCAAGACAAATGTTTGTGTGATGAGCACGATCATTTGTTCTAAGTATTTAAAAACTTATAAGTATATTTATCATTTATCTAGTACTTATAGCGCAAGCTCTGCTTAGTTTAGGACTAAATAGCGTTATGTGAACTTTGTAGAACATTATTATTGTTATATTATTGTACCTACACAATGCGGCAACGTGCTGCAATCCATTGCAAACAAAAATTAATGTGGCCAGTTTTTGATGATTTCCAAACCAAACAAAGGTCCAAAATCATTCCATCATACTAAATAACGGTTCTTAATGCTCCAAAATAAAGCAGCAAAGGCATTTCAAAATGGTTGCTAATTAATGTCAGAGTCACACAGCAATACCTACGTAATAGATAGAGAGGCCAAATTTATCACAACTGTACTGGACATGTACGGTGCTAATTTGTGCGGCTAAACGGGGCTGCTTTGACCCAAGGGTATGACCCGGCTAAGTCACAAAGAGATACACCCGATTGATAATGTTGAGCTGAATGACACAGCTGTATTTGGTAGGGCTATATTAGTAAACAGAGATGGAAAATGCTGGCTTGTTAGTAATTAAAAGGTTTAAAAAAAAACATTTATTTCAAGTAAAAACCCATATTAGAAATCATCCATATAAAATAATTAGCTTTAAACACAAAAAAAAAAGTTTAAAGTGGAAGTAATTCACTAAGATCTTTTTTGGAATGTAAATAAATTTGGAATATCGAAATAATTATTATAAAATATTATTCCATTCATTTATTTATTTTTTACATATTCATTACATTTTTAAATATTTCTTTAAAAAACATATAAATAAAAAAAACATTTAAAAATATAAAAAATAGTTGTCCGCCGGTGTCGGGAACAGGGTCCAAGCTACCGATGGTTAGGGCTCCAGAGACAGGAACCTCCTCACAATGCGGGCCGTATCTAGGAGTACTGCCTTCTGTATCAGGCCCTTGATCCAACCGTGCAACGACAGCTTCGACAGATGGTCGTCGAAGCTTTTGGCTATAAGGCCATTGGCGGTCACGACAATCGGCACAATGATAGCCGAGTCCATATTCCACATGTCGACAACCTCGTGTGCTAAGTCGAGATATTTGATTTGTTTCTCTTTCTCAGCTTTCACGAGATTCTCGTCATGTGGAATGGTGACGTCGACTATCATTGCGCGGCGCGCTAATCGGTCTATCACCACCATATTCGGCTTATTGGCTACAATAGTCCGGTCAGTAATGATAGACCGATCCCAGTACAACGTGACATGGTCATTTTCGAGAACTGGGTCGGGCACATACCTGTAGTATGGTACCTCCAAATCCACAAGGTTGTATTTCAAAGCAAGTTGCTGGTGAATAATCCTGGCTACTTGATTATGTCTGTGCAAGTACTCGCCGTTAGCCAGACGGGAACAACCAGAAATAATATGTCTGATGAACTCACCAGGACGATGGCATGCCCGACACACGTCAACCGTCCCGTCCCTCATAATATGTCTCCGGTAGTTGTTCGTTAAGATAACTTCGTCCATAATTGTACAGACAAAACCTTCAGTTTCTCCGAAGAGGTCGCTGAAATGTAACCAGGCCACGGATGCCGAGAAATCTACATCAGGCTCATGAAGAGCCCGATAAAAGCGCCCGTGGAGCTCCTTGCCTTTCCATACTTCCTTGCGGTCATCAGTAGTAAGTACCACAGGTTTGCGCCATTTCTCTATAGCCATGGATAACGGGGTGAGTCCCTTGTCCATTGCGACCACATCGCGGTGTATACCCACGTCGGTTTTGAGAAAGAAGTCTCTGAGGCTGCACACCTCGCGGTTGTGTAGAGTCTTTGCATTCAAAAAACCTCGACCTCCACACTTCCGCGGGATGTACAGTCTCATCACCGACGATCGTGGGTGATGCATCCGATTTGCGGTCAGCAATGTACGGACCCGTCTATCCAGAGCTTCTAGCTCGGTCTGAGTCCATTTGAGTATGCCGAAAGAGTACATTAAAACCGGCATGACCCAACCGTTGAAGGCGCGCACCTTATTTCCACCTGACAGAAGGCTGTTTAGAACCTTCTTCAGGCGGCCAAAGAAACGCTCCTTCAATGTTTGCTTCATGTCAGCAACGTTAATGCCTAACGCTTCCGACATACCCAAATACTTATAGGTTTCGGTCGAGGAGAGGGATCTAAGGTATATGGAATCTGAGAGTTGAATCCCCTCAGATTCCATAATCTTCCCTCGCTTTACATGCATGACTGCACATTTATCCACACCAAATTCCATCCTGATGGCACTACTGAAAGTTTCAGTTACCTTCAGTAGTTCCATTAGTTGCAAATTGTTGTGGGCAAAAAGTTTCAAATCATCCATGTAAAGAAGGTGAGATAGAACCTGACCACCTCTTCTCAACCGATAGCCTAGACCTGAATTCTCCAGCAACGTGCTTAGAGGATTCAGCCTGTCGCCCTGGAATATTCTCCGTTTAATCCATATTGGTTCATCATTCTCTTGGATCGGTCGACATCCTGGATAGCGAAGGACTGTTTTCCATTGCCTCATACATGACTCAAGGAAGGTGCGTAGAGTTGCATCTATTTTATAAAATATTATTATTAATGTTTATAATGGCCAACGATGAATTCAAAGACATCCCATTTAAAACCAATCATTTCTGTAACACCAGCTGTATAAAGTATACGTTTTTTACAACTGCGAATACATTTATATCTTTATTTTTTATGTACTTTTTTATGTGGGAAAATCATCTAATGACTAATCTCGCTCTTGGGCGGAACGGGAGATAGTGTCAGACTTTTACTGACTACCCACTCGTGTTCCTTCGTTACCTTCATCTCAGGGACCCAGGTTTCGTTTCACACTACCCATGGCCTCAGTAGGCTTCGACCCTGCTAAACCCCTACGATTTGCTACAATTTGGGGCGTGAGGACTGTTGCCTCACGCAATCAGCCGCATCCTTTGCAAGCATTATGGCTTCGCAGAAGGAGGCGACCGCCTGCCACTCCTCCTCGCTCCGGACCATGGCCTGTACCAAGGCCCGCCGCGAGAGATCGCCGCCAGCGATCGCCTCCACGAGGACACGGCGTTGCTCTGCCCAAGCGGGGCACACCTCCACCGTGTGCTCTACCGTGTCCTCCGGGCGATTTTAGATATACTAATAAAAAGCAACATTCATTGTTTTATGGATCGTATAAAGTAAAAAAAAAAAAAACCTTAAAGTAACATACATAATTATGTTGGTGGAATCGTTTTATTACTGTCGTGTAGTGTGTTTACGGTTTCATCATCATGATCATCATTTCAGCCGAAAGACGTCCACTGCTGGACATAGGCCTCCCCCAAGTGCCGCCACAATGAACGGTCCTGTGCGTCTCGCATCTATCGGTCTCCCACAACCATTACCAGGTCATTCACCTTGCAGGAGGCCTTCCAACGCTACGTCTTCCGGTACGTGGTCGCCATTCCAGAACCTTTCGGCCCCGACGGCCATCCGTTCTGCGTTTACGGTTTAGCTGTTTTAAATTCTAATAATGAAGGAAATACCTGCTAATATGTTTTCGCAAGCGTAGTCCCAATTAGCCTTTAATGGTTCTACTACTGAAACAACCTTGTCTGTGCCATAATTGAAGTTAAACAATATTATGATCTAATTTTTATCAAAGTGAAAACTGAAGCTAGCTTTGACGCTAGTACTAAGCCAATATTTCTTGTTTATATTTAAATAAGCTTATTTTTTGTCCATAAATAAAATATAACAAAATCACAATTCGATATTGTGGCTTAATGGAGTCAGATAAAGTTTACTACCTGGGTAGACTATATGTTCTGGAATAATACGCCGTCGATTAGTTTTTATCTTATTATATACTAGCGACCCGCCCCGGCTTCGCACGAGTGCAATGCTGATCACGTCATAGTATGACCTTTTTAAGGTGTACAATACTGTAGTACCTTATTTTGATCTATCTCTTAGGGTTCAGCCAGCGTATGCAATGTAACCGCAAAAACTGTATTTATTTACGACATCATATTAAAAATCTCTAAAATCATCAGTATTCCTCTACTATATTGTGCGTGTATTACAAATGTAAACCTTCCTCTTGAATCACTCTATCTATTAAAAGAAACCGCATCAAAATCCGTTGCGTAATTTTAAAGATCTAAGCATACATAGGGACAGACAGACACGAAAAGCGACTTTGTTTTATACTATATAGAGATGTGTTCTTTTAGCATAATTTTCTACTTTCGGTTGAAGAGCTAGAAATATATAGACACTAATTTCCACCAGCAGCTTCGGCTGCGTGAAAGGTTTCGTTATACAAACTATGATTCGCCGTATGATCCCTTTTTTTTTTAAGTGTGGAATTCATCTAGTGACTTCTTGCGCTCTGGGCGGGGCGGGAGGGCGTGTCAGACTATTACTGACTAAAACCACACCTCTGTCCTTCAGTAGCCCTTTGCGTTCTAGGACTATGGGTTTCCTTTTCAGAAATTCTCCGCGGGCCTAACTAGTGGGCATTGGCTCTAATGGCTCCTTACGGTTTGCTGACATCTCCTTGAAGAGCGCGTGGATCACTACGCACTGTGTGTAATATATAGACACTAATTTCTGCCAACAGCTTCAGCTGCGTGAAAGGTTTCTCTATACAAACTATGGTTCGCCGTATAATCCCCTTGGAGGGTGAATTTTGGTTGATTCTTTTTTATTTGAGTTCAGGTTCAGTTGAAAACCAGCGTCAGGCACTAGTTGCCTGGCATTTATGCTGAATTGGACCTATTTTGGTGCAGCCGTGAGGCACGCAACTATATCTTTTTGCTACTGTTTCTTTATATATTTTGTTTTATTTTTTTTAGTTTTCGTGTTAACTAATATTATTTTTGTGCCTTGTGCTGTACCAAATAAATTATTTTTCTTTCTTTCTTTATTTGTCTATATACCTATCACCATAAAAACATCTGAGTATAATTTTGCGGTCTAGGTCCAAGGGTTTAGTCTGTGCGTTATGGGTTAGTGAGTGAGTCCAAACTTTACCTTTTAAATATGCAGATAAAATAAAATATTTTTCAGTTTCCCAATAATAGAAGAAAAAAGGCAAGAGAGACTTCAAGGTTTAAAAAAAACTGGGTAAGTGCGAGTCGGACTCGCGCACTGAGGGTTCCGTACACACTTGGGAGGTATTGCGGTTTACGATATATGACGTATTAAAAAAAAAAACTACTCACTAGATCTCAATCAAACCAATTTTCGTTGGAAGTTTGCATGGTAATGTACATCATATATTTCTTTTTAGTTTTATCATTCTCTTATTTTAGAAGTTACAGGAGGGGGGGACATTTTACCACTGTTGGCAAAGATCGAGAAGAAGGACCCGAGCTTCTTATAAACGGTTCTGCAATCAAAAGAGTATCTTCTTTCAAATACTTGGGTCATTATCTATCCGACGGCCTTAAAGACGATGTAAACATTGAAAGGGAACGCAGGGCACTAGCCGTCCGGTGCAAGATGTTGGTCCGTAGACTTGTTAGGTATACCAACCAAGTTAAAATCACTATTTTTAAGGCCTACTGCCTGCCTGTACACGGGTAATCTATGGGTCAATTACACCAAAAGATCGCTAGATGTACTGCGCGTCCAATATAATAATGCCCTCAGGATGTTGTTGGGACTGCCTCGCTACTGCAGTGCGTCGAATATGTTTGCGCAGGCTCGTACCAACGGGTTCCACGCGATTGTTGGAGAGTGAGAGATAGTCGCAACAGCATCCTGAGAACTATAGAGCTTTAGCTCTCCGATTATAAAATTTATTATACAAAGGGTAATGGGTACTAACACTAGATAATAAGTTATTTATTAAGTTACTAACACTTTATAGATCCTTTAGTGTCCAAAATAAAATAAATTCTATTCTATTCTAATATAATTTTTGAAGACCTATCCATAGATACCCCACACGTATGGGTTTGCTGAAAAAAAAGTTTTGAGTTTCAGTTTGAAAAATGGGGAACCCCCGGAATTTATTGTTTTTTTTTCTATTTTTGTGTGAAAATCTTAACGCGGTTCACAGAATACATCTACTTACCAAGTTACAAAAGTATAGTTCTTATAGTTTCGGAAAAAAGTGGCTTTGACATACGGACGGACAGATAAACAGACATGACGAATCCACAAGGTTTACGTTTTTTGCCATTTGGCTACGAACCCCTAAAAATAGGGTCCATGAACGAGAAAATAAACACGAGCGTAATCCCAAAGGGTTGTGAGAACAATAATGTTCATCACATGTCTGATAATGACAGTCATGTCTGATGTTAAGCTTTAAATGTTTTGATGAGGATACTTCAAAATAATATTGAATGTAAAATATCAAATCATGAAGAGCAATAAATGTTTTTGGTCACGTTATGGTCATGTTTTTTCAGTTATTCGTGGAAGCGCGCATTTGTTGTTAACTGACTCGAATTGGTGAATTAGAGATTTGGTTATTCGAGATACCATGACTGCGGCGTAAGGTTTATCGTAGCAGTGTGCATTCGTTGTGAAGAGTTTCCTATTAGTAAACATACGGGGTTGTGTTATTCGATATTACAGGTTTCTGAATCATGTAATTCGAGATCGCATGGCTACGGCGTTAAGTTTTTCGTGGTAACGTGCATTTGTTGTTAAGTGTTTCGGATTAGTAAACTTACGGGAGCGTGTTATTCGAGGTTACACTTTTCGGAATTCTGTAACACACCCGAAAAAGACTGATGAAAAAAGATTGCACGTAGCGGAGATGAGAATGTTAAGATGGATGTGTGGTGTGACGAGAATGGACAAAGTGAGAAATGAGTATATTAGGGAAAGTTTGAAAGTGGCGCCAGTGACTGAAAAGTTGAAGGAGAATCGTTTGTCTTAGTATGGTCATGTGAATAGAAGGGATAAAACGAATGTTATTAAAAGAGACGCGTGTTTACGCGTGGATGGATGGAGAGAAAGGAAGACCAAAGAAAAGATGGATGGATTGTGTGAAGAGTGACATGAAAGAAAAGGAAGTTATTGATAGCATAACGAGTGACAGGGCAGAATGGAAGGAAAAAACGTGTTGCCCCGACCCCAAATAATACGGGACAAGGGCAGGAAGATGATGATGATTTTTTATTCCAAAACTAATCAAAATCATTAATCATAACAATTCTATCAGTAAATTCTAAGGTTACAAAGTTAAACTTGGTTGAATTATGAATTTGCGTTGCCCAAATACATCTAACAAGCAAGTAATTGATCATTCAATTTAGATATGATTTGTTATTCTAAGTCAAAGTCAAAGGTTTTTTATTTCACATAGGCCTACATGGGCACTTGTAAAAATTAGTGCACGGTTCCAAATTGGTCGTTTCCTATGGAGAAGAACCGGCAAGAAACTCCATTTTTTTTTTTTATTCTTGACTTCGAAACAAATGTGTGTCCTACTCCTTTACTTACTCTAAGATTAGTATTAGCAAACAATCTTTCCACAAACTCAAATACAGCAAACGAAAGCCAAAAACTTATTTATTGTTAATCCAAGCATATAATACTTAATCTTTCCGTATAGTCGAGCGTAAGGAGGCTGAGATAAAACAAACGGTAATGTTTAGTAAGCGTAAAAATACAAAACTCCTACTACGAGTTTATTGAGCTCTTACCGCTGTGACGAGAGAATTTTCTAAACTGTACGTAACTGTGATGATAGGAGACACAAATGAAGTCCTTGTAATATATATGAGAAAACAGAACATGATATTAATAAAAAGTAATGAAGAAGCTTGTTATTTAAAGGTAAAATATTAGTGATTTCGATGCTCGTAGAACGGATGGTCGATGGGGCCAAAAGGTTCTAGAGTGGCGACTGCGCACCGGAAGACGCAGCGTTGGAAGGCTCCCACAAGGTGGACCGATGGCCTGGTGAGAGTTGCGGGAATGTGGTTAATGCGAGACGCACAGAATCGATCGTTGTGGAGACGCTTGGAGGAGGCCTATGTCCAACAGTGGACATCTTTTGGGTGAAATGATGATGATGATGATGATAAGTGGTTTTGAGTATAGATGCAAATTGCGTTAAGATGGGAAAGAAACCATGGTTATAACAAATGGATTGTGTAAAAATAAAAGTAGTAATAAAAAGGCCGATTATTGAGATGACGACGCGACGGTACAAAAATATGGAAGAAGACAGAAACAGAGAGAAAACACATATTATTTTGCTGGACCTAAATAAATTAAGGTCAAGGTAAGCATATAGTATTGACATCGATAGGTTCAATAATATGCATTGGTTACTAATTTAGTTAAGTAGCTAATTTTGTATAACACAATTTGTATGTATTGGTGACCTAGTGGTGGTGAATTTACGTGTTATATTTTATTGGCGCAGGTTGGCGCTATATTTTGTATAATTTATTTTATTACCGCTGGTCCCAAAATAGTGAAAGAAACCATCGTGAGAAGACTGATACATCCTAGAACCAAAAATCTGAAGATATCTACCAGACAAACCCACATTGGGCCCGCGTGGTGATTTACGCCTCATTCTCTGTCATAAAAAGGTCTGGCCCTGAGCAGTAGGAACATTATGAAACTGAATATGTTTATTATTTTTTTAACAAACCAAGTACTTATTAACCAAATTAAAGTAGACACAAACCATTAGTAATATTTCTAAAGCTCAAGGACTCAATCGAGCTATCTTCTTAAATTTATTTCAGAGAACTCATGAAACCCAAATCGTTCTTAAAGTTGATTTATTCAAGAGTACTTCCATTTTGTAGGTTCATTTCTGTTTTATACTCTGTGAGATGATCGTTTTTATAAATTGCTTTGAAGATTACTTGGTATCATCTTTGCATGTCTCAATATTATGTTATAGTTGTATAATAGACCAAATTCGTGAACAATGGGTATTAGACTTAAACTAATACGTAGACAGGATGTATCGATTTATATATCTTTACAGAAACGCAGAACAGACGCTCGTTGTGGCCGAAAGGTTCTGGAGTCAAGACGCAGTGTTGGAAGGCCCCCTACAAGGTGGACCGATGACCTGGTGAAGGTTGCGGGAATCCGATGAATGCAAGACGCACAGGACCGTTCTTTGTGGCGACATTTGGGGAAGGCCTATGTCCAGCAGTGGACGTCTATCAGCTGAAATGATGATGATGACATATCTATACATAATTATAATAAATCTGTAGAAGTTTCCAGTTGTGCGCACATCACGTAAAATGTACAAAATCGATGTAAGTGACTTTAGTACATTAAAATTTTGTGTAAATTAATATTAATTAGGCTTTGTTTCATCGCAATCCATTGACTATATCGAAAGATAAAGGTAAGGAGGTACGATGCGAAATCCGAAACACGTGTCTAATATTTTTATGTAAATAGTAGACACATGCAAAATTTTATAACTGTATCATGACAAATCACAGTTATTATGTAACCCGGTTGTCCGCAAAAATATATGGTAACCGGAACATCCGGGTGACTGAGGGGTTGTTTTGCTCCCGCATCCAGCTGTGCATAACATAGCATAGTCGGCCTTATAATGTTCCCACTGTTGGGACTCAGGCCTCCTCTCTAGGAGAGGGAATGGGCCGTAATCCACCACGCGGGCCCAATGCGGGTTGGTGGATGTCACATGTCTTCGAATTTTTGGTTCTAGGACATGCTGGTTTCCTTACGATGTTTTCCTTCACCGGTTTGAGAGCAGTGGTGATGCAATGAATTATATAAAGTAATGCGCCTGGCTGGGTTTAAACCCGCGACCTACAACTTGTAAGTCGGGGCCGTTACCACTCGGCCACCACTGCTCACAACTGTGCGCTGGAGCCTAATGCCCGCTATGACCTGCTGTGATCTATTTTGTACTTAGAGTCGGTGGTATCTAACTTGTGACCTTTTTTAAATATTTTTGGGAAAAAATATAACATGGTGTAAAAGTTATTGGAATCGATTCAGTTACTGATTCTGAACAAACTATATTCAGATTTCGCATATACCAAAAATATTGTTGTATAATAGCAAAGACTAACTTGGGTTTTCCATATTATGTATAACACTATTACACTAATAATACTATAAAAATATTATAGAGGCGAAACTTTGTATGTGTGTTCGTTACTTCTCCACGCTCGAACGGTGATACGGATTCCAATGAAATTTGACACAGGGGTATTAGGAGGTCCTGCAATAGCAAATAGAATACTTATTGTCCCGGGAATTTTCCGTTGGGACAATTGTCTACTTTCACGCGGGCGAAGCCTATGGCAGAAGCTAGTATCGTTATAAGATTGATAAAGGATATGCGCTTCAAACAATATATATTTTGTTCACGTCCAATATGCATTATCAGGTGGGATCGCAGTCAAGCACTAGTTTATATCATATAAAAAAAAATTGATTCAGTACTTAGTGCTATTTTGTAAAAAATACACAATAAAACAAATAAAGTGAGGTAATAGTGAGCTGTCCTCATCATCAAGTTGAATGACAGCTCTGCAAATACAAAAAAAAGACATAATGGTTTCCAAAACAATACAATGATAATAAAAAAATACATTTTTTATTTGTAAAAACCAAATTGTGTCTTCATCTTCAAATACTCAACCTCATCTCTCAAGGACCTCTCATTTCTCAAGTCAACGTAAAATATCCCTTATTCTAAACCCAAAAATATATTTTAATTGGGGCCTCCAATATATAAAATAGGCGTCTTGTCACCGTCGAGAGCATTTCAAAGGTCCTGACGTAGAATTTTGAAGCCGAACACTTGGTTTTGTTAGCTGACGTCAGCGCCGTCGGGGTGCTCGAGCCAACAACCCCTGTTCACGGCGGAGCGGCAGTCGATAAGTTAACTCGTTTATAAATTAACTAGGAGGCAGGCTTTGCACGTTGTTTACAAGGAAAACTTTCTCGGATAATGCTATTGGTAATAGTGGAAATAAGTAAAGAGAACGAATTTGGGTTAGAATTTCATAGCAATGACGTTATTGATAAACATTTTTCAATACACTTACTTGAAAATCTGTTTGGCATACAATTTACTGTTTTTCGCACTAGTGCGGAAAAGTGTGCGAACTCGCTTCCTCCACAATTTATTGCAGTACTCGGCTCTATAACACCCTCTCCTGCAGCTCGGGTGGATTCAGCCTCGGTAGAGATGACAAACTTTTTCCACTTGTATGAAAATTTATTATTTGCTACAAATACGCTGTTCACACCATTGTGCAGTTTTTTGAACAATTAATTGAATTATTTAATCAAATCAATTAAAGCAAAGCATATAATTCACAATAATAACAGCAGTAGTATATACCTACTGCTAAAAAAAACACTTTCCAGTAAAGAAAAATAAAGCTGGCGTGTTTTCATTTCGGCAGCCAAAAACGGCCGGCCACATAAAGTACAATAAAAACTTCGAAACCTACATTACAACACCAACAAAATTAAAAGAAACTACAAAACAATTCCTACCCACGAGAAAACTTTAAAACTAAGCCAAAATTCAATTTCCTATGAGACGATTGAATTTAGTTCACTTAAAAGCGAAGTACGTGACCTCATTATAATTTTTCTCGAGTTCGATACATTTGGTGTTCAGAATAGTGTTTAGGAAAGAAAATCAGATAAAGAAAGAAACTGGACAGCAGCCAGACGGAATCTTATGGGATTTCTGCGTGATAGTTGTTGGGTTGAAAAGGGAAATATGCCAAAGTAATGGGATATTTTAGGAGTATATCCGCTATAGTGCTGTATGTGCGATATATCATTGGATTTTCTGTGTAAGTACTGCTAGAATTATTGATGGTTCGTGATGTATAGGGTAAACAATATATTGTCTCAGTTCTGTTTGTACCATAGCTTCTGGTTTACCCCTCGCGCGTATAGGGGTATTATTATTACGTAATTGCGTGTTTTTACGTAAAATCACGTCAAAAAAATATAATATAAAAAAGTATGAAAAAATCATTTTCTGGATTTTTCTAGGAAAAACGTAGATATAGAGACCATAATTTTTGGCGGAATAAATTTCGTACACCCGTATGTATAAAACGATAATTAAGCGTTTTTCAAGTTCACTCAAGTTGTACAGATGTATGTATAATCAGCTCTCGAGGGAATATAATTTATGTAAGTATATTTATTTACATATATTTTTGAATTCCCTGCCGGAGTCTGTGTTTCCTGATAGCTACAACCTAGGGGTCTTTAAGTCAAGAGTGAATAGGTTACTTCTAGGCAAGCCTGCTCCTTCATAGATTTTTCATCGCTTACCATCAGTTGAGAATATTGGTCAAACGTGAGAATATAAATTAAAAATATAACAGGTTTGCTACAAATGAACTAAGCTTTCAAATACTTAGTGCGTATAAAAGTTAATATTTGAAATTACTGAATTTTGAAATTTTTTAATGTCTTCATTGTTGGGGCATTGACGAACGCAACGAAGGAACAGGAGTGGGTTTTTAGTCAGTAAAAGTCTGACACTATCTCCCGCTCCGCCCTAGAGCGAGATTTGTCGTTAGACGATTTTCCCACCTAAAAAAGAAGTCTTCATTGTTCGGTTTCAAATAATACTATTATGTTTAGTTACTAGTATTTAGATGTTTTTTTTTAATGTAGTTTTAGTATTCAATATGTTTATTATTTAATGGTTTTTCATCTATTTAATAAATTAGACTTACTGTGAATATTGTGCATACCAGTAAGTGACTTTTTTACACAGGATTTCCTCGTATACATTATTATTATATTATTGAAATCATAATTATTGTAAACAAGTCGTTGGTGTGCCTATCGTCATCATCATCGTCATATCATCTGAAAGACGTCCAGTGTTGGACATAGGCCTCTCCCAAATGTCGCCACAATGACCGGTCCTGTGCGTCTCGCATCCATCGGATTCCCGCGACCCTCACCAGGTCTTCGGTCCAACTTGTGGGAGGCCTTCCAACGCTGCATCTTCCGGTACGTGTTCGCCATTCCAGAACCTTTCGTCCCCAACGACCATCTGTTCTGCGGGCAATGTGCCCTGCCCACTGCCACTTAAGTTTGGCGATTCTTCAGGCTATGTCCGTAACCTTGGTGCCTATGCAAAAAAATAAATAAATGTGTTTTCTCTCATTAATAGGAAACTAAAAAATAACCTAACTAACAATGACTGAAACAAGTTTTATTTTTCCTTATCTAGATCAGAAGGGAATAAAATATTATTGTGAATTCATCCCGACCATTGGAAACGAATCCCAAGATTTTTCACTCTCGCCAAGTGTTGTAAAGTGTCAATTTATAGTAGGAAGAGGTCGCGGTTAATTTTCTTCAGAGGGCCATCTATTGAAGTGGAGTCTAAAAATAGGTTGTTGATTTTACTCTGATAAAATTCTAAGGTTTTTGTTAATAGAACTTGGAAGTTTTAAGTCATTTCAAGATAGTTTGAAAAAGTGGGATATGTTTCTTATTTATTTATGTACACACAATAATTAAAGAAAAGAAGAAGGAAACAGAAGAATGGTACAAAGATGATGCTTAATTCTAAAGAAATCTCGTCCAGCATACCGGCGAAAGGAGAATTGGAGAAAATAGAGATGTAGACACTTCCTTAAAGGATCACAGTACGTAATGTTCATTTTTAGGTAATGACAGAAATTAAACTAACGTTTACGTACCGGAAGACGTAGTGTTGGAAGGCCTCCTACAAGGTGGACCGATGACTTGGGGGAGGTCTTTTGGCTGACATGATGATGATGATGATAACTGTGATCCAAACTGTACTGTGTTCTGTGTGTACTTTTGCACCAAATAATGAGCTGGCACAAAAGTAATCTATATACATAAAACAAACTTGTGTTAATTATACCACTTATAACTCAAGAACGATATGACTGATTTGAATGATTTTTGCTTTATTAGATTAGTCTTCGCCCCGAATGGCAGAATAACTATTAAAATATCAGAAAAAAATCACGTAAAATTAAAAAATGGAAAAAGTCCAAGTACATTAAAAAATTACAGCAACTGTCAAATAAATTGGTCTCAATCATTTAATCATTCAGTCAATAAGTTTACTACATTCATTGACTGTTAGGCGATACGAAGTTCGATGGGTTAGCCAGTAAGTAATAGTTACTTGTAGTGGATTAAATATTAAGTTTTCGTTGCCCACTTGAGTATATTATAGTCTTATGTTAAGTCTGTCTATTCTATCTCCCGCAGGTTTGCAGTAAGAAAACCTATATTGTGAGGTAAACTCACCCTTGCATATTAACTAACCTTTGCATAAATCCTTTTCCCTAAATGGGAATGTGAGAACACTGTAGACTCCACGGATTCATAGTATACTATGTTTATTGTGCTCTTGAGTGCATCATTACACTGTTCTCTCATACCTATTCATATTGTTATAGGTATAGAAATATTATAAAATCAATTATTTTTGTAAAAGAGTAAGCATGGAGTTTCTTACAGGTTTTTCTCCATAAGAAACGACCAATTGAAATCGTGCACTAGCTTCTGACATTTTATAAGTGCCCACCTACGTGGCCTACGCCTGTGTGAAATGAAATGATTTTAAGTTTGACTTTGTATTGTATTTACATGTTTTGAGTGCAATGAAAAAAAAGACGGAAAACCGAAAAATCTTGGTCTTAAGGTGACTTATATTCATGTTATTTTGGTTGATTAACAAATACTTAGTTAAAAAAACACTCATTAATATGTAGTAACTTTTAACGAAAAAATAATTAAAATAAACATTACCTTTTATTGGAGAAATTTAAAGAATAGAAGATTTAATTGCCATAAATCTAGCCAGTTATTCACCAAGTGATTTCAGTACTGTACCTGTAACAAAAAGAAATTAACTATATTAGTAATTCTTAGTAATGCACTTAAATTCTATGAATAACGAGATATTATCAGACCTTATGGAAATTGTTGACAACCACGATTGTCAATTTTTTTTTCAGGCGAGCAATAGGTGGCTCGCCGTCCGACCGTCCGGTAACTGTCCGGACCAAGCCCAAGTCGTCGACAGCGCGTACTGTTACACGCGCGCCTCAAGGAGATGTCAGCGAATCGTAGGGGCCCAGCAAAGTCGAAGCCTACTGGGGCCACGGGTAGTGTGAAAACGAAACCCGGGGCCCTGGGACGAAGGCAAAGAAGGAATAGGAGTGGGTTTTTAGGCAGTAAAAGTATGGCATACCCTTCCGCCTGCCTAAGAGGGAGAGATTTGATGATTTTCCCACCTAAAAAAAAAAACCAGGTGATTAGCAACATATTCCATATTGGTCGCTGCTTTCCAGTCAAGTAATTTGGAGTCCAGATATACTATTACAAAAGTACCTACTACTTTATGTTGTTCAAGAATAAATACAAATTCTTTAAATTGGTTGCTATTCGTCTTTTCTAAGTCAACTTTACGAAAACTTTTCATCCGTGACATCGTTGATATGATGTTATCTGAAGACGTAACAAATATTTATTGTCACCACTCACTAAGGTACACCTTGAATGACATTTAGAATGCTTCCATATCATTCGTTTGTAAGAGATAGAATGATCATACAATAAGGATGCTCATAAATGGTATTCAGATCAAAATTTCATATAATCAAAATAATTATTTTATTATCATTCCATTTATTTTCTTTATAAATATACATATTATTTACATTTTTAATTATTTCTTCGCAAAAAATTATAAAAACTGGGCAAGTGCGAGTTGGACTCGCGCACTGAGGGTTCCGTACAAGCTAACCTACATAGGAGTATGTGAATAGTTTAATTCCCGAATGGAGTCTTATTTTTCTGAAATTTGTCGTTACGTCAAAAAATGATATTTTTTTGTGACATAACAACAAATTTTCTATTTTTAGATTTATTCCTATATCTATTCTATATGACCTTGCTTCATGCCAAATTTCAAGACTCTGGGTCAACGAGGTCCCTATGAATTTTGATTTCTTTAAAAGTGTACATGCACGTTTTTTTGCAACATAAACGACCGTATCTTTTTTTTTCGTTAAATTAGAAGTTTGATTTCGTCACAGCTTCAAGTGACCACAGATCTTATTATATGGTTTTAATTCCAAATCGATACCTCTACGCGTTTCCAAGATAAAGGGTCTTGACAGATAGACAGACACCTAGACGAACAGACAACAAAGTGATCCTAGAAGTGTTTCGTTTTTCCTTTTGAGGTACGGAACCATAAAAATAATAATTCACTGGCATTAGAAACAGGTTTCAAGGTACCGGTAGGTTTTTGAGTGAGGAATCTCCTAACGATACGTGTCGTTTCCAGGAGCTGCCATCTGGATCAGGCTCTTAATCCAACTGCCCATGAGAGCCTCCTTAGGTGTAGGTCTCTTGCCTATTAAGCTATTGACCGTCACTACTGTCTGATATAATTATTATGTTTATTATCTGATATAATTTTTCTTATAGCTGGCCCGTATTGTCTGGGCAAAGGCCTACCCCTCATTCTTTCCAACAATTAAGTTTGTCAGGGTTCGAAATAATATAAATTCAAACTTTAATTTGGATAAATCATTGAAAACGAGAAAAAAAAAAACAGCGAACACGTCAAAACAAAAGTGCCTTGTTCAGAAAATTCGTGACAAAAATCAGAACATGAAAGCCACTCGTGCCGGCGACGTGACAACAGCGCGTTTTGACTTGGATGACGCGAATCGAGAGGCCTCAAGCGCTGGACCGCAAACGCTGACGCATTCGCTTTGAAGCCAAACGAGTTGGCTCTTAAAAGATCCGCAAGTTTGACGTCAGTGTCCAAGAGCCCTCCAGCCGTCATGGAACGTGTCTCGTCAGTTTTTTGATACGCTCACTTACATCAAAGGAGAGGTTATTGATCAAAGTGGATGTACGGAAAAAATCGGGACGATAATGGAAGAGGACGGATGCTACAAGGTTGTTTATAGAGGTTAGATTAAGGGTATGTTGGCGATGCAAAGACAATCCAAGAAGGGTTTCCGTTACGTTTCTCATTTAAGAGAAAAGTTTTTATGAAATTTTATACAAACACGGAATATGCAATATTTATTTATTTAAACTTCATGTACAGTGGTGGTACATAGGCGGACTTAATGCCACAAAGCATTCTCTACCAGTCAACCATTGGGTTAAAAAGACAACACTGTGGTAGGTGTGCACAATAAATAAATAACAGATATTTTTTAAATAGAATGTAAAATAATGTAAAAGCTAAATTCCACTCACTTTTATCACGAAATCTCAGAAACTATAACACCTATAAACTTAAAATTTGGCAGGTAGAGTAGCAGGTAGGTAGAACTGATTTTACGAAACTCTACCCCTTAGGGGGTAAAACGGGGTTCCAAAGTTTTAGTATGCAATATTACTGTCTGATTATAATTTAAGTATCTTTAAGGTTATAGTGAATAGGCTCATATTAAAGTATAGATGCGATTGTGGGTAAAATCACAGTCAGAACTAGATTATATCAACAAAAATCATAAAATATATTTGTTAACTAACCAGTTTATCATTAAAAGAATACAATTCTAACTGTGAAAACAATATCAAAATTGGTAGAAAAGCAAACGAGATGTAATAATTTTAAACATCTATTTCTCTTACCGAGACGCCGCGCCGTTTTCTATGGCAGCCGTACGGGTGTTATGGCCTATGACGTTAAAAACCACATATCCGACTTCTCGAAGCTTTATAACTTCATTATTGCAGAGCTAAAAAGTATTTAATTTAGCAAATATAAAAATTGCATGCATATTCCCTACTCATCACTTAACAGCACCATTTTAATGTTTACTAAGTAATGTAATTGCCATCCGGATCCTTTGATTTCGGCACCAATTTTAATACACTCGCGCGCCTCAGGGAAATGTCAGCAAATCGTAGGGGCCCAGCAGGGTCGAAGCTTACTGTGGCCATGGGTAGTGTGAAAACGAAACCCGGGGCCCAGGGACGAAGGCAACGGAGGAAAAGGAGTGGGTTTTTAGTCAGTAAAAGTCTGACACTATCTCTCGCTCCGCCCGAGAGCGGGATATGTCTATAAGATGATTTTCCCACCCAAAAAAAAAACCAAAAAATTGAATTCAGCTTTAGACGTAAATTATTTGAAGATAACAGTGACTGACATTAATATTCCGGTAGTTATCCAAGTAAAATTTCCAGCTTTTATTAGGTGCTAAGTGAAAAGTTTCTTTGTGTCCATAATGATATTCAATAAGATTAGAATTGAAAATTGAGGAAACGGCCGAAGTAATTTATTTTCTTCTCTGAACAAGTTATATTTGTCGCTACAAATATTACTACGAAAACAGAAACACAGTCAGGTGAATCGTTGTACGCCCGCCATTTTAAAAACAACTCCTGTGAATGTTTTCTTCTTGTTTTATTTAAATTGGTTCATACAAATGTATTGAAATTTTTAATCATACATAACATTTAATGTTATGTTTAATTTATTTCTGTAAATCGCTTAAATAAAATAGAAAAAAAAAACTGGGCAATTGCGAATCGGACTCGCGCACTGAGGGTTCCGTACAAACTTGATGGGTAAATTGAGGTTTACGATTAGACGTATTAAAAAAAAGCTACTTACTACATCTCGTTCAAACCAATTTTCGGTTGAAGTTTGCATGGTAAATGATATATTTTTCTGTTTTATCATTCTCTTATTTTAGAGGTTACAGGAGGGGTAGGGTACCATTTTGTTAGTTTTAAACAGAAACCTCAATATCATTTTTGAAGACATCTATACTGCCGTGCTTGTGATATATACAGTAAGTAGCATAGAGACACTTTCGAGAAAAAGGCGGTCAAAGTTTTTTTTTTTACTTTTGACGTTGCTCCCGAAGTATAAATTAAACCTAAGTTTTCTAAAATGTTTTAGATAAACATGTGTTTGGTTAACAATTTATATATTATTATTTTTATGTAGTAATAATATTTAAATTTTAAAGCTTGAAAAAATATGTATGTTAAGGAATGATCAATTAAAAAATAACGTGTTTTTAGTCATTTTTACAGTAAGTGTGTGACTTACTGTAACAATCTTTAGTTTGAAGTACATACTGTAACAATGATTACGAAATGAGGTAAATGTTTAAATAGAATAACAAAAATTACAAAATTTGCCTAATATTACTTAATCACTTACTGTAATTATAGCTAGGAGCAATATGTAAACTTCTGGCATCTACCATGAATCATTATTAATTTGTCTTTCTCAATATTATTGGTAGATAATTCAAAACAAAAGAGATCTCATGAAATTAAAGTTTAATAGAAAAAGTACACAGCTTTATTAATACTATAAAAATAAAAAATCTGTTCTATTTATTGTATTTTTTGAATTCTTTAGAATCATAATAAAAACTAAATTAAAAAAAAATACAATTCGTGTTTGTGCAACTGGCTTTGTACAAGAAACAATCATAAACCAAGTAAACTAAGTACTGTTTCTAAATAATGACAGTATTTTTTTTTAAATCCGTGTTTATACTACATATCTTAAAAAAAAAAACATTTAAAATAAATACTTTGTTTCCAAAAGACAGTTTTCTCTTTGAATTTTTTCATTATAAAATAAATTCTTTATAAGTCATTTAATTTCTCAGGACGATAAGTCATCATTATTTCAACCGAAAGACGTCCACTGTTGAACATAGGCCTTCTCCAAGTGTCGCCACAATGACCGGTCCTGTCCATCTCGCATCCATCGGATTCCTGCGACCTTCATCAGGCCATCGGTCCACCTTATGGGAGGCCTTCCAACGCTGCGTCTTTCGATACTTGGTCCAGAACCTTTCGTCTCTTACGGCCATCTGTTCTATGAGCAATGTGCCCTGCCCACTGCCACTTAAGTTTGGCGATTCTTCAAGCTATGTTGGTAACCTTGGTCCTCCTGCGGATATGTTCACTACACTGTTTCGGAAGCTCTACTGAGGTTACCGAGCATTGTACTGAGCTCCTTCTTAGACTCAGCCATGACTACTGTGTCTTCGGCAAATCAAAGGTGATACTGTATGATGATATAGATGTACTCGCCATTGACATTAATGCCTAGCCCACTCCATTCCAGAACCTTGAAGACATCCTCCATTGCGGCCATGAACAGTTTCCGAGAAATTAGATCTCCCTGCCTCACACCCCTCTGCAAGAGGATAGGCTTCAAGGTCTGATCCTAAAGTCGGACTGACATGGTGGCATTTTTGTATAAATACTTCAGCACTACGATGTATTGATAGTCAATCTGGTGCTGTTGGAGAGACTGCAGTTGTGTCTCGATCGAATCAAAGGCTTTCTCGTAGTCCACAAACGCTAAGCAGAGAAGCTGACTATACTCCTCAGTCTTCTGTATAACTCATCTGCCACAGCATATGTATGTGGTCCATGGTGCTGAAGCCTTTTCGAAATCCAGCTTGTTCGGGAGGCTGAAAGTCACTCAGTCGTTGAACCTGCCTGCGAGTCGGTTTGTGATGACATTGGAAACCAGCTTGTAAACATGGCTCAGAAGTGAGATGGGCCTGTAATTCTTAAGCAAGGTATTGTCTCTCTTCTTAAAAAAGAGTACCACCACACCTCTGCTCTATGCCTGTGACGTTTTTCTCTCGAGTATGACGGTACCGAACTACTTCTGAAGGGCCTGAAGGATTGGTATCCCACCCACCTTCAGGAGTTCGGCCATGATTCCATCCTCACCCGGTGCCTTGTTGCTTTTAAGCTGCTTCAGAGCTATCGTAATCTCGTACAGGCTGACGTCCGGGATATTTTCGGTATAGTGTCGAGTCAATGTAGCTCTTGGGTCGTTTGCTAGATTTGCAGCAGGTTTTGAGATTGACCGTTCCACATTGATCCGTGACTGCAAAATTAACGTACTTGCCCCACCCCGCACTACCCATTCGTATCCTTAACGCCTTAGAATAATTGCATTGTACGTGTTTATCTAATTTATTCCAGGCAAGTCTACACATAAGATGAAATATTCCTAAACATAATTACAGTAGTGAATCTTGCTGTTATTACGTCTACACGTACAATTTTTTTTTTTTTAAGTCGCTGACTTATCATAAACACCGTAAGTTCTACTTACTGTACTTATGCCAAGATAATACAATAATACGTTGCGAAATGCTTAAGCATTAATATAGTATATACTCTTACTGTAGATATGTTAAGGTTTAGTATACAAATGTTACTTTCCAATACTTAATATAATTATAGCAAGTGGTACTTACTGCTAATATGTTTCAGTGATACTTGATGAAAAACACTCCTAACTTAAAAATAGTAATAGCAAAATTACTTACTGTAGCAATACCTAGGAAATAGTTCTAACTTTATGAAAAAGATCAGCCATATGTGCCCTTACTGCAATCATAATTAGTATGCCTTGGCGCAAAACGTATCTTACTGTAATTATGCTTATGCTTATTTCATTATCTATACCACATTTTCAAATTTTAAATATACAGAAATGTAGATCTCAATCTCTACATTTCAAATATATACTTAACTCAATATTGACCAAAATGTGACTTACTGTAATTATCATAAGCGCGGCAGTATAGATAGCCCACACGTATGGGATGGATGAAAAAAATTTTTGAGTTTCAATTCTAAGTATGGGTAACCCCCAAAATTTATTGTTTTTTTCTTCTATTTTTGTGTGGAAATCTTAATGCGGTTCACAGAATACATCTACTTACCAAATTTCAACAGTATAGTTCTTATAGCTTTGGAAAAAACAGACAGATATGACGAATCCATAAGGATTCCGTTTTTGCCATTTAGCTACGGAACCCTAATAAGAAACTTTTTATTTATAAAAAACGTCAGAGTATTTTGCCAAAAGGCGTCTAACAGAACTAAAGTTATGTAATGTCAGACATTTTTTAAGCCTGCGCTGTGACCCACTGCCGGAGAAAAATGCCTCCCCTTTTCTTTCCAAACCTCGGTCTTGGGCGACCTCTGATCTTTGTCCCACGAAAATGATCAGTGTTTGTCGCACCACCTTCACCGCTGTTAACTTTAACGGTGACGTTCTTCTTCAAAAGCCCTTCGCCCATTTGCCTGTGCGAATTCGTGCGAAGTGGCCAATTCACTCCCACTTCAGACATGACTTACAAGTTATTAATATAAATTGACAATGCTAATATTTTAGAATATCTACCTAAATAAATTAATATCTTGTTTCATATATTCTGAACTAACTATCTTTCTAGTTTGCGATATTAATTATGCCACGTCTGCTAAATTGAGCTAGCTAATATAATTTAATCTTATATACATATGTAGGTATATAGATTAGCTCTTTATGTTAAAGTTTTAGAAACAGATGAGTGATTTTACTCCTTACCATCATAATCACAAATTATCTAGTTGAAGTCGTGTCATAATTATAGTTTTTATAGAATCACTAGTCAAATGACATATGGCTCTGAAACGTGGTCGCTCACAATGGGCCTCATCAGAAGGCTTAAAATCACCTAAAGGGCAATGGAAAAGGCTATCCTCGGAGTTTCCTTGAGTGATCGCATCAGAAATGAAGATATCCGTAGAAGAACCAAGGTTACTGACATAGCAGTGGGCATGGCACATTACCACGTAGAACAGATGGTCGATAGGGCCGAAAGGTTCTGGAGGGGCGACCACGTACCGTAAGACGCAGCGTCGGAAGGACTTCTACAAGGTAGACCGATGACCTGATGAGGGTAACGGGAATCATGCACAGGATCGGTTGTTAAGGCGACGCTTGTGGATGGCTTACATCAAACAGTACACTTTCGGCTGAAGTGATGATGATGAATGATGACGATTCCAATGTCTGGTTGTTATTTGTAGATGGTGATTACGGATAGTCTGAAGCCCGAAAATCTGAGATCAGTCTTACCGGTATCGGGTTACCCAGATACTGGGTTGCGGAGGTCAGATAGGTAGGTATTTACTCCAAGTAAAATACTTATTTATTAATTAAATACTTTATGCACAAAAGTACAGCGGCGGACTTAATACCTTAGGCATTTCCTACAAGTCAACCTTAGGGTCATGCAGAGATAAATGTGGCAAGTGAAATAAAAGAGAGAGAAAAGGTGAATAGATGCAAGAATAGATATACTTATAAACCATAAATATGATACAACCCCATTGTGACACCCTATTAATTTTAAGTTCCTAATGCAATTTGTATTTTTGGTGTACAATAAAGAATATCTATCTATCTATCTACAATTATATAAAATACACAAGTTAATAAACTATCTACATATAGGTTTATCTACACTAATAAAGCCAAACAGTTGGTTCAAATCGACAATTCGAAAACATTAACGCTGTGATGACGCTACTGCCAAATTCTTACGAATTAGCTCGCGAACTTAGGTTTTGAATTTTAATCGATTCGATACTTCTGTTTGGCTGCATCCAGTTTGACTGAACACCGACTTCAAGTTTGTTGAGAAATGTCTATGCAAAATGTGTAAGCAAAATCAATAGTAAAGTTTCAACCCACTACGCTACCTTTAACAAACTTCTAGTTAGTGCTTCCAAGTCTCAAGTGTGGCAAGTATGAACATCGAAAGTTAAGACACGTATCTCCGAGGTTGCGTATTTGAGACATCGTTACTCCTCATTAAGGTGAGATCTACGTTGTCGACGATACACGTCCCGTTTTCCAGATGACAATTAATAGAAACTTTAATAAAATTCATGAGGAATTTCAGTTCAAAATCAAATTTAAAAATATTTTATTTAATGCTTACATGGGAACCTAAAAAAGGTCAGAAGCTATTGTATTGTTCTGATTGGTCGTTTCTTAAGAAGAAGAACCGGCAAGAAACTCTATGGTGATCTTTAAAAAAATGACGTTTTTTTTACTATATATCCATAATATTATCAGCCAGAAAAAAATACAACTAGTTATTTATTTGGTCTACAGAACAGAAAAAGGTGCGATTATTGTATTACTTGGCAATTAAAAATGTAATAAAGAATTTTTCATGACTTTGGACTCCCGTTCATTTGTTTATTCATTTTTGAGTTAATCAATTAAGCCTCTTCTAACTGACACCTAGTTCAAAATGCTACAAAGATGGGTACGGGCTCCATATACAATTATCCATTGTTCAATTTCTAGCATTGGTATAATCAGCCCTTAAATGTTTTGCTGAAAGGAAAGTTACTCATAAGATAGTTTCATCCTTCGTGGAAATGAGTTTCATTCCTTATTCCATAATTTTCGGAATTATTATCAAACTTATATTATCTTATTGTTCTAGCAAAATTCATAAAAAAATCATGAAGATCAAACCAAACATTTCCTCAAATCACAATAATAAGTCTTTCCGCAGATTTATCGTCGTATCGTCTTCTAAGAAATATTATTTCAATTTTGTTTCAATACCGTCGCAGTCGCAAGCTCAAAGAGCTTTTCAAACAAACAAGACTAAATCCTTGCACCCATCCTCATTAAAACTGTATTGCATTAAAACGAAGGAAAGGATACTGATAGACAAACGATGGATGCTCTCTTACAAACATAAAAGATTTTACAAACACAACCTTTTCTCGTGAGTCGTAGAGCTCATTTCTGAATGTATAAGGTATATAATTATGTTGGTAAAGCAACAAAGTTAAGTGATGTCAAAGAAGTGACATGAAAGCGACGAAAGACGAAGTTACATCAAAGCTTGTTCTTGTTTTTGATATGATTATGAGTCATGCGTGAGAATGTAGGAAAATGTTTTTGTAAAGGGTTCATGACAATATGTGATTCGTTCTCAGAGTAATCATATATTACTTAAGCGTAAATAAGTGTCATTAGAACAGCGTTAGTCTTGTTAGGAAATCTAACTTAGAAATGAGATTTTAATACGTATCAAAACTACGGAGTAATTAACTTGTGGCTGTTGAATAATTTGTGTTTTTAACCCCTCGGGCGCTTCGAGGTGTTATTATTACGTAAATCATCAAAAAAAAAAGAAAAAAAACTTTTTTTGGATTTTTCTAAGAAAAACAAAATATAGAAATCAAACTTTTCGGCAAAAAAAAAAAATTTACAAACGTACAAAACAACAATTAAGCGTTATTCAAGGTTATTCAAGTTGTACAGACGTATGTACAATCGGCTTACGAGGGGCAACACACCAACTAATTCTATTGTTTTCTTTGTAAAACTAAATAAATAAATTTAAACAAGCTTCTGTCAATAGCTTCACCTCTATGAAAGTACATATTCATCATCATCATTGCAGCCAAAGACGTCAACTACTTTACATAGACCTCCCCTAAGTGTCAGTGCCACGCCGCACGGTATTGTGCTTCTCGCATTCATCGCATTCCTGCGGCTCTTACCAGGTCATCAGTTCACCTTGTGGGAAGCCTTTCAACGCTGCTTAAATATATTGTTCTATAGGACTCCAGGGATAAATAACAACCTATGTACTATTTCAAAACTTGTTCTATCCTTGAGTAATTTGAGCGTTAAGGAGTAACAAACATATACAAACAAGTAATAGTCCGCCGCTGTACGTTTGTGCATAAAGTATTAAATAAATAAATAAATATGTACAAACTTCCACTTTTATACCTTAAACATAAACATAAATTATCTTAATTAAAAACTTAACGCGCTTTCGATAATAAACAAAATGCTTTTAACGTTTTCACATTCACTGAACAATTGTTGCATCCTAACACAGAATTCAAAGCAAATAAAAACTTTCCTCATCACGAAATCAGTACAATAAACACCGAATCAACAAAGTTCCAACTTCAACGCAAAACCGTTAGTTAACGCTAGAACATGTCCGAATAAACCACATGTGTCTGACGTCTAATAAATACACGAATTGTATCAAAAACCAAATTAACTTTTACGTCTCAAATAACCTCTACCACCTAAAATATTAGATCTCATTTCCATTGCCGAAACTCACCCGGTTAATTTGGACTTTTTCATAAAAATAGTGGAATGCAATTTCCATGCAGACAATAGAAGAAATTAACTGTTCCGTGATATCACATTTTAAAATTCAACAAAGATTTTATTTAGTGCAAATGGTTTAGTTTTTAAGGTGTGATATTAGAATGAAAGACTTAACAATGGAATAAGCGGTTAACTAACTTTAAATGGGTTTAGAATGGAAATAAACACTTAAGTTTTGCATAGTGTAATACGTAAGATGGAAGTTGGAAAGTGTTTTTAAGTAACTCAAGAATTAAACAACATTAAAAGAAAATTAAGAGCATTAAGAAAAACTTTGCTGCTTTTATAGTCTTATAAAACTTGAACACCTTTATAAATCCCATGGAAATTGCAGCGTTGGAGCCTCATCTTAAAAGGTTGATCGATGATTTGGTACGGGTTGCGGAAATCCGATGGATACAAGACGCTCAGAACTCGAAAAGTGACCTATTTTAATGGTTCTGAATCGTTTTTGATATTAGTATTAATATAACATATAATTTAATCTCTGTGACATTTAGTGAAACGGATATAATTTAATTTAATCTGTATTGATGTGCCGATTAATATTCATTTTAAATTTATTAATGATAGTTCACATGATCTCAAAGTTAAATGAAAATTGACAATGTTAATTTATATATTTGTACGTCTCTGGGTAAAACATAGAGGATCTACCTATTTTAAACACCTCACACTCTGTTGTAATCTAACCTATGTTTAAAAATAAATTATTCTGATTCTTATTCTGATTCCCGTCGTGGTGACACTAAGGAGAAGTCTCCCTCTTGAGCGGAGCGTGAGATAGTGTCAGACTTTTACTGACTAAAAACCCACTCCTGTTCCTTCTTTGCCTTGTTTCCAGGATCCTGGGGTTCTCTTTTGCATCACCAATGGCCCCAGTTGGCTTTGACCCTGTTGGTCCCCTACGGTTTTGCTGATATCTTCTTGAGGCGCGCGTGGAACAGAACGCGCCGTCGATGAGTTGGGTTCGGGCCGGACGGTTACCGGGTGGTTGGACGGCGAGCTACCCATTGCATGCGGTCCGCAAGCCAGCGCCTACGGTGGCTGGAAATCGGGATCGGTATCCCGGCAGCTGGGGCGTGAGGGCCGTTCTCTAGCGCGTGCGGCCACCTCCTCTGCTAGCATTACTGCTTCGCAGAAGGAAGCGTCCGCCTGTCACTCCTCTTCGCTTCAGACCATGGCCTGTACCAAGACCCAGCGTGAGAGATTATTGCCGCCAATCGCCCGCACGAGGACACGGCGGTGCTCTGCCCAGCCGGGGCACACCTCTACCGTATGCTAAAATAATAAATGATAAACACATTTATAATAAAGTTATTTTTGATGGGCCTACACGTGCCTCAATTTCTTCAAACACGATTCAAATACATCATATGTGGAAATATAAAAAAAAAAACCGATAGATTCTATTACGTGCATACCTCTCTTTGATAGATATCTTATTGAGCCTCTTATCCTTAAGTATCATAGCATTATAGCCTGCCTACGTATCAAGATCAAACGAAAGATTTCCACATCTCTCTAGGATAGTTGTGATACGTACTCGACACAAAAACAGATCAAATATATCAAAACACATTGCTCGCAGAACGGATGGCCGTTAGGGCCGAAGAAAGGTTCTGGAATCGCGACCACGTATCGGAAGACGTAGCGTTGGAAGGCCTCCTACAAAGTGGACCGATGATTTGGTAACGGTTGCAGGAGTCCGTTGGATATGAGACGCACAGGAACTTTAATTGTGGCGACACTTGGGGGAGGCCTATGTCCAGCAGTGGACGTCTTTCGGCTGACATGATGATGATGATATCAAAACAGACTATGTTAGTATTACTCCTTATTAAAATGAGAACTAATCCTAAACTGAGTTCACCTTAAGAAATCTTTTAAGGCTTGATTTAAAAAAACGAACATAATATCAAACCACGTTCTGACTAAAATTTTAGCAAAACAAAAAGTCTCAAAATAATCATAATCTTATGTCATATAATCTTTATAAAACTAAAAACGAGTGGCATTAACTAACTTTAATAATAATCAATGACACATCAGCCGTCAAATCTCTTGTTCAGCAAAATGTGTTTTTTTTTTTCGGTGGGAAATCATCCAGTGACATCCCCATGTCTTGGGCGGAGCGCGAGATAGTGTCAGACTTTTACTGACTTTTGACGTTGCCTTTCTTACCAGGGCCGAGTCTTCCTTTCAGAAGCAGACCCTTGGCCTCAGTAGGCTTCGACCCTGCTGGGCCCCTACGGTTTGCTGACATCTCCTTAAGGCGCGCGTTAAACAATACGCGCCATCGACGACTTGGGCTCGGTTCGGGCAGTTACCGGACGGTTGCATGGCGAGCTACCTATTGCTCGCTGTCCGCAAGATCGCGCCTATGGTGGCCGGAAATCGGGATCGGAATCCCGGCGGCTGGGGCGCGAGGGCCGCTTGGATTTATGTAGCAATGGTTTATTATTTGTTGAATTTTTTTTAAGGTGGTAAATCATCCAATAACTTCTTTCGCTGTAGGGTGGAGCGGACAGGCGTGTTAGGCTTTTACTGAGTTTAACCACACCATATCCTTCAGTTACCTTTCGTGGGAATTCCCCGTGGCCTTACCTAGCATCGACCCTGCTGGGCCCCAACTGTTTTACTGACATGGCTTCAAGGCATGTGAAACGACTTGGGCTCGATCTTCTCCAGACGGCTGGATGAAAGCTTTAGTTATGGTTAAAGCATATTACAAATTATGTAATTTTTTGACAAATATTTAACGTTTTACGTGATACTGCACGCAGATGGTAAAATTCAATGTGAATTGTTAATCTTAAAATTTACTGATAGGGACTACCTATAATGTGGCTCTTGGTACAACCTACTCAGAACAATGCGTTGAGCTGTCATAGCAGTTCAATTCGATAGAACATCATATACATAAAGTCATATATTTATCCCATGGACGTAAATAAGCAGAATACCACCTGCTCCCCTAGCCAAGTTACAACCGTTTCGTTTCGATTCTCATTTCGTCGATTGCCTCGAGTAGGCCACGCATCCGATTCCTTTGTTCTGCCGTCATAGCAACGCTCAATCACGTGGTCAGGAAAAAGGAATAGGAGGCGTGGCTGACTCGAGGCGATCAACGATAAGAGAACCGAAACGAAACGGTTGTACCTTAGCTAGGGGGCTACTATGAGACTGACATATTCCTTTTGATCCTATTCAAACTTCTATTACAAGCATTACGCTCTTGGCCCAAGTAATAAACTCAGTATATGAGTAATTATCAAACAAAACAATAAAGACCAACCTATTTACCATAAATAAATAAAAAACAATAATTCAAAACCCTCAGTCAAACCCAGCCACGACTTTTCCAATTAACTCCTTAACAAAGTCCAAGGGCTATAAAATCGCAGCTAACCCTCCCCACAGTAAAATGGCTTGGGAAAAACGGGAAACATATCACTGATGTTATCAACGTAACGTGTGTCCATTTATCAACAGGGTGAGGCATTGCGTATTATTCGTACAATATTGGTTGGGTCGAAGATAGGAGATCCAGCGAAAAGAACAGACTAAAGTATATATAGTTACTAACTGTATTTTTTTTTAATTCATTTTAAGTTCATTTCTTTTAGGTTCAGCTGAGAAAAATGTTATTTGTATTAAAATATAATTTTCATCTATTTCTCTCTTCTCTCATCTTTGTCTATAAATAAAAGGAGAAACTGATTGGCTGACATATCAATGCACAGCCAAAACTACTGAGACTAGGTGTGAAATTTTGCACAAGGTTAAAAGGAAGGTTTATATTTATGAGGAAATTTTAAATTAACCCATAAGAGAATGAAACGGGGGTCCAAAGTTGGCATGGAGAAACCTACTATTATGCGGGCTAAGCCAACGGTAGAAGCTAGTTTATAATAGAATTTACTACAGTGATAAACAATTAAACTAATAGATAAGTAAATAAGTATAAAAACATACTGAAAATAATAATAATTTGCACAAAAGCATACAAAAAAGGAATTCAGTGGACATCAAATAATTCATCCATAACGTTGACAATGGAAAAATGGAAATGAATGAAAAAAGTTCCCAGAACGCTGGTAGTGTTGCCGCGTTCAATAGCAATGCTGATTTGTTAGGCAAAGAAAAACCCAGTCCTTTGGTCACGTGAAAAGTTGTCTGTTTGCTGATACCCTTGTGTGTAAACCCTGAACGTCTCAAACATGTAACTTCTGATAAAGTTGTTATTGTCATTTCAACTGGCTTTTGCCCGTATCACGCTTCATTTCATTTATCCATAAACAATTTTATTCTGTTGAAATTCTGTTGAGTTCATTGTGTTGAATCCAGGCATAAATCTACTTGCAATTAACATACAATAAAAGAAAAAAACACAACCAAGATACAATTCTGAATTATTGCGTTTCAAACAACGCTAAAGTACGCTATTGGGTTCCAAATAAACAGCCAGCACGCACAGCGGTGACAAGACCCCAACGGATGATATCATTAATGCTAGCGTGCCGTGCTCCTTAATGATGTCGAGCTCCACTCAGAGTACCCAGAAGCAGGTATGTGGCAATTCCAAAGGTGTTGTCTCTTAGCATATTATTATATATGTTGGGTGACAGTAAATCTTGTATACAGAGGTCGGACTCCCAATCACCTACAGCCAGAAGGCGGGCATGCCCAGTAGTATTGGTTGACGTATTAATGAGAGGTTTTTGAGATTATTAGAAAGATGAGTTTTCGAGTAATACTGTATATTTTAACAAGCCACTTAAAAAAAGGCAGAAAGGAGCAATGGTGGCCGAGTGGTAACGGCCCCGACTTGCAAGTTGTAGGTTCCAGGTTCAAACTCAGCCAGGTCATTACTTTGTGTAATTTATTTCATCACCACTGCTTTCAAAACGGTGAAGGAAAACATCGTGAGCAAAACCGGAATGTCCTAGAACCAAAAATTCGAAGACATGTGACATTCACCAACCCGCACTGGGCCCGCGTGGTTGATTACGGCCCATACCCTCTCCTAAAGAGGAGTCCCAACAGTGGGAACATTATAAGGCCGACTATGCTATGCTGTACTTAAACAAGCCACTTTCCAGAAGTTTACAGCATCGGTCAGGTACGGCACTTCATAGTTAACCAATGATGGGATTCAAATTTATGCGGTTAATTTTTCAGTACTGTGGATCAAATGCTTACACTAGAAAATTTGCAAATGCCGAGCCCAAAAAAGCAAATGAGTAGTGTGGGTTGCATTCATTACATACATTTAAGATGGACTTTAGAGTACACCGAATAATCTCAAGACAGATGTGACAATTAAATATGTTTTATATTTCACAGTCTTCGATTTAATATGGTGCATCATGTTTTGTTTTGCTCATTTCACTTGTCAATTTTCATGCTCTATCGTCATACCAGCACGCACCACAGATGGGGGTTCTCGGACGGTTCTGATCTTCAGTGCTTGTGCGGCGTCTCTCCGCAGACCATGTCCCACCTTCGATCCTGCATCACGTGCCCTGTTACCTGTTCACGTAGGGACCTAATGACAGCATCAGCGGACGGCACTGCCGTGGCCGAAGACTGGGCCATACAAGGAATTTGACTAGTTTTGCCATCGATACGCTAAGAAGAAGCACGCTCCTCAAGCAAGCATACTGATCATCGTTTCTCATCTTATCGTCATCAAACCTCTTTTAACTTGAACCGTATCTCATGTTTTCAAGACGTAGAGTGCGTGTATAATGTATCCTGGCCTTGCATTATATTAAAAGTTATAAATCAACAGTAGAGTGTGTGTTCCTCTTATTTCTCTAATCCTCGTAGGGGTACTTATCATTAAGTTCACCACAATTTATATCGCCTGGTGACAGTAAATTATGTTTTTTTTTGGTATAAAGATATGATATAATGCGATCAGTGTTTTCGTACTATGAGAGAACGTTTAGCGTCGTCTTGCCAGAGTCTTGTCTTTTACTTATAAATTGACTTTTATTCACAGTTTGAGCTTAAAGCTACTTTTTTTTTTAATTTTAGCATTCCGAGATATTTGTAATACATAACGTGATTGAAAAGAGTGCAGTGTCCATGGAGTTTCTTGCACATTCTTCTCCATAGACATCTACGCTTTGGAATGTGCAATTAGTATCATTTTTTATCTGACTGACTTCTTGAAATTCCAAAAGTGATCCCTGGGGATCTCTTTCGCATCACCCATGGCCCCAGTAGGCTTCGATCCTGCTGGGCTCCTACGGTTGCTGACATTTCTTTGAGGTGCGCGTGGAACACTACGCCCCGTCGACGACTTGGGCTCGGTCCGGACGGTTACCAGACGATCGGACGGTGAGATACCAATTGTTCGCCTCCGGTGGCTGGAAATCGGGATCGGAATCCCGGCGGCTGGGGTGCGAGGGCCATTTCCTCGCGCGTACACGTGTTGCCTCCTCCTTTGCTAGCATTACTGCTTCGCAGAAGGAGGCGACCGCCTGCCACTCCTCATCGTTCCGGACCATGACTGTACCGGGCGCGAGAAATCACTGCCGCCGATTGCCCCCATGAGGACACGGTGGTGCTCCGCCCAGGCGGTCTTATACAGGTAGGTAGTCATTACCAGAATTTCCAGATTGTTCAGGTTATAAGAAGTGTTTTTCTTATAACTTGCACCAAAAGTCTGCGTGCTTCTAAGCCACGGAGAGCAAACGTAATGTATCCTAGCTGTACATAATATCGAGTTCAATATATCAAGAGTTGAGCGAGCGCTTTTCTCTACACTCGACCATAGAATAACAAATTTGTATAGACGTGGAATTTTATTGGTGTACTTTGTATTGAGTGTGTTATGATATTCTCGTGATAATCACCAACCACCCGCACACAACCAAATTCCTGCATACATAATTAAACGTTATATATAACGTTGACCAAGAGCAACATAATATTATAATCTTCTCCTCTTAGAGTTAGTACGCACAAAACGTCTTGGAAACACATTCATTGTGCGTACAGCTAAGGAGTGGAATTCCTAGCCGGAATCTGTGTTTCCTGATGGCTACAATCCGGGAATCTTTAAGTCAAGATTGAATAGGTTACTTCTATGTAAGCGCGTTCCATCGTCGACTGCATCGTCGCTTTCCATCAGGTGAGATAACGGTCAAGCGCGAATCTATCAAGAATATAAAAAAAAAGTATCGATTTCAGGCTAAACAAGTTTTCAATGAAAATTATTTTTTCATAGATTTTTTACAGCTTGGTCTGTACCTATATAATTAATACTTATCAAGACCACCCCAAAAAGTTGAAACACGATAGGGTTATCTTATTGCGCTTATTACCGAGTTCCTGTGGTCATCTTCAACGCCATCATCAGACCGTGGTTACCATCTAGCACCAAAGTACTCGTGAAGACCAATCATATGAGCCCATACTCGATGGGGTTGTTTTGTTTAATAACCAAGTTCCTATGGCATTCTTTCAGCTCCATCATCAGACCCTGGTTACCATACAGCACCAAAGTAATCGTCAACACGTATCGAACAAGTTTGAACTCAATGGTGTTGTGACGTTTACCTACCGAGTTCCTATTTCCACATACCGGTTCCATTATCAGGTCAGTTCCATGTCATAATAATTTTACATTGTCATCTAATTTACACATGCACGCAAAATTTTAGCTCAATCGATAGCCGGGATGTAGATCAAATTTAATTTGCAAGATTTGATTACAGATAAACAAACATTGGGACAGGTGAAACTAGACAAAAACTTGAAAGAAGACAACAAATGCTTAATTATAAATGAGAGGTACATTATCATCACCTCAAGAAAGACTCGTCTCGAAAGACGTCCACTACCGTTCATCTTTTAAGAATTTACACTGAGTAATCTATGTGTTTGTTGCCATTAATAATATTCCACAACTATCACACAACTCCGTCTAGTCCCAAGCTAAACTGATAAACATACTTATACATATATTTTAAATACATCCAGACACAGAACAAATGTTCGTCCGATCGTGCTCATCACACAAACATTTATCCTGAGTGATAATCGAACCCACGACCTCCGGCATTGCAGTCAGGGCTAACCACTAGACCAACAGGCCAGTCAAAGAAGACTAAAAAAGCTATTAGTAAATTCATTAATTCCAGTGGGGAACAGACCTCAAGGCACAAGACTGGTGAGATATAGATTGTGGATCAGTACTACACTATACTCCAGACTGGACTGATCTATAAACCACCAACCAATCGGAACAGCGGTGGCCGAGTGGCAACGGCCCCGACTTACGAGTTCAATTCCAGCCAAGCGCATTACTTTGTGTAATTTATTTCATCACCACTGCTCAAAAAACGGTGAAGGAAAACATCGTGAGGAAACCGGCATGTCCTAGAACCAAAAATTCGAAGACACGCCACCAACCCGCACTGGGCCCGCGTGGTGGATTACGGCTCATTCCTTCTACCAGAGAGGAGGAGGCCCAGCAGTGGGAACATTGAAAGGCTGCTCATGCTATTATAATCAGATGATAGAATCTTTATTTAGCTGATTCTATTTAACCTAGTTATAAGCTAATCACACTCCAATACTTACAACTTGACTACACAACACAAAACACACACACACACACAACTTCACATAACGTCTTCTGCTTCTTCTTATTCTTTATTATTGTTGTTACTTTTGTATTAAGCTTGTTGTTTAACTCATACCTAGTTTTTCATTATTATTCTTCTCAGGGTAGTCAGCTAGGAAACACTGGCCTCATCTAGTTTAAAATGACAAAAAAAAAATTGACGTGTAAAAGTGTTTTTTTAAACCTACTTACAAAATAAATATCATTTATTATTTATCATATCAATCTCGACTCTTGCACTGTAACTCTGTAATTCTAACTGTGGAACCTGTAACACAGGTTTTTACCGAAAACCTATAACAGGCACCAGTCTCTCACAAAGGTAGAATACAACTGAGACATTTTCTTGTCAAAATCAACTTTAAGTCCGCTTTGTGAACAGAGAATAAATGACAATTAGTATTATTATTATATTATAAGTCACTTCACTTCTATAAATATTTATTCTATGACTTAACCTTGTATAGTATTCCTGTGTTTATCCAACTTCCAGGCATTTCATTCTTTAGTCGGAAAATTCACTAGTCATGGACTTTAATTTTGTTTTACAATAGAAGAAAATTACTCGAGTCATCTCGTCTTTATTGAGAGGCCTTCATTGATTATGTTTTAACGTATCTCTTTAGACTTTGTTATAATTCTTTTAAAATTGCGTGTTCATCTTTCAGTTCCAGCCAATATTTTTATTTTGTTATATGGATCAAAAATTTTGAGATGATTGTGCACTTTTCTAAATTGATAGTATTTTTAATAAATTCGAATACAATGTCTTAATTAGGATCACAGTAGACTGAGACTCACTTTGGATTTTATTAAATCTATCAACCACTTGTAATATCATTAAAAATCTAAGACCTGATTTTGAACACCTACTTACATACTTTTTAGAAGTTGTACTTTTATTTTACTCAAGTCTGATGAAGACAGACGGTTCAATCAAAGTTTCAGATATCTTTTTGAAGTATTAAATTGTTCTATAATGAAATAGCCTAAGGTTAAACCAAATCTAATTTCGTAAGTTCCAATTTTATTCCAATGAAGGACGTTTTGAAACAAGCTGCTTAGATATCGTAATGAACTCAGAAACACATTCAAATAACTAATTTAAATATACAATATTAAGTTCCAAATTACGCCCCAGAATAACAAAATGAAGAAATTAATTCTGTCCTACGCAAACTTCGCTAAGCAAACTTTACGAAATATTTGTACACTGTGCCTGGGACAATTTTCTCTAAATGATTCTGGCTTATCGTTTTAGGTTTTAGAAATAAAATAAAGACATCTGAGAGACTGTACTCTCCTAGGAAATTAAAGCTGAAATCAAGAAAAGGCTAGGTTATTGCGAAATCTGATCTCTTTTCATAAGTTTTAATAGTGCTTGTCTTTAATTTACTATACTTTCTTTATAATGCGTCATCATCATCATCATCATTTCAGCCAATAGACGTCCACTGCTGGACATAGGCCTCCCCCAAAAGTCGCCACAAAGAACGGTCCTGTGCGTCTCGCATCCCGCAACCTTCACCAGGTCATCGGTCCACCTTGTAGGGGGCCTTCCAACACTGCGTCTTCCGGTACGCGGTCGCCACTCCAGAATCTTTCGGCCCCAACGGCCATCCGTTCTGCGAGCAATGTGCCCTGCCCACTGTCACTTAAGTTTGGCGATTCTTCGTGGTATGTCGGCAACCTTGGTTCTCCTGCAGATATCTTCATTTCTGATTCGATCACGCAAGGAAACTCCGAGCATAGCCCTTTCCATTGCCATTTTTATAATGCGTATCCACTAGAAATTCTATTATTTACAGAAGGCATAATAAATCAACAAATGCACACGTTTATTCTTTACATTCCACATTTACATCTCCGAAACCTTTCAGAATCGTTGACATAGGCACAAAAAAGGAACATGACAAATCACCGAAAGAAGTCTATTACAAAAGGGACCTAGAATATTCAGATCCCTTTATATTCATACAACAAAAACATTGGCTCCAATAAAAATTGTAGCAGCAATAACGGTTAGGTTTGTAGTGGGAAACAAAACAATGATGAACGCAAAGAATATTAGTGTGAATTTATATCAACCTTTGTTCCCCGGGTCGGGAATGCGCATTTTGTTGGTGGGATATACGGCTATGTCGAATGATGAGCATATTTAATGACTTATGGTTTAATACCTATATATTTCAGGTAAAATGAATGAATAAAACACATAACTAATTTAAACTACATATACATTAAAATCAAAAACTACAAGCTAAAATATGGCGTCATAAAACTCCTCCGCATCGCTGTCGACTGGAAGTGTGTCCAAAAGGCTGGCGGCATTGCTACGTTGTATAGCAATGCTTAATCTCTGACCGAAGTAAAAGCCAGCCCTTGGGTCACGTGAAGTGTCTACTAGGCGTTTGGATAATTCTTTGAACAGCTTATGAGCACTCGGACCCCACGGCCCAAGAGTTTCAACCCCAAACGGCTTGGGCACGCCACAATTATGGCGATAAGTCCCCTCTTTGAGGCGTGGTTGGAAAGACCTCACGGCGTCCTCACATTCCGCATGACGCAGGTCCTCACCGGACACGGTAAGTTCGGGAGGTTCCTGCACCGGATTCGTGCGGAAACGACGCCCGGGTGTCGCCACTGTGTGGCCCACCCGGAGGACACGGTGGAGCACACGGTGGAGGTGTGCCCCGCTTGGGCAGAGCAACGCCGTGACCTCGTGGGGGCAATCGGCGGCGGTGATCTCTCGCGCCGGGCCTTGGTTCAGGCCATGCTCCGGAGTGAGGAGGAGTGGCAGGCGGTCGCCTCCTTCTGCGAAGCAGTAATGCTAGCTAAGGAGGCGGCCGATCGCGTGAGGCAACGGTCCTTACGCTCCAACCGCCGCCGGGATTCCGATCCCGATTTCCGGCCACCGTAGGCGCGGGCTTGCAGACGGCGAGCAATGGGTGGCTCGCCGTCTGACCGTCCGGTAACCGTCCGGACCGAGCCCAAGTCGTCGACGGCGCGTATTGTTCCACGCGCGCCTCAAGGAGATGTCAGCAAATCGTAGGGGCCCAGCAGGGTCGAAGCCTACTGGGGCCACGGGTAGTGTGAAAGCGGAACCCGGGGCCCTGGGACGAAGGCAACGAAGGAACAGGAGTGGGTTTTTAGTCAGTAAAAGTCTGACACTATCTCCCGCTCCGCCCAAGAGCGGGGATGTCATTAGGATGATTTTCCCACCCAATAAAGAAAAAAAAAAAACCCCAAACGGCTCAAATGGTTTTTTTTACCACCTCAAAGATATATTATGGTGAAGGCATTAACCTTTCACTAAAATATTTCTATATTCACCTTTCTCAATTGTATATTTGATTTTTATTAGTATATTAATTGATATTCTATATATGTATTTTTCTTTTTATTTGTAATTAATATTATTTATAATATTTGTACACTTACCGCCCCAAATCTATCTCCTTTCGTTCAGTCCACCCTAAGATTGTCTATAAGAGATTGCCCTGTGCGATGAGACCGCCCATAAATTGTACACTTAGTTTTTGCGAATATCCTGTCCAAATTATAAGGTGTAGGTACAGTAAAATATATAATAAATAAAGATAGTAAGTCTCTTCTAATAAAACATATAGTTAACTCTAAACCGATGCAAAAATTGGGCAGTTATGCTTGGCGAAGTACTGATAAGCGAGGACGGGGTAAAAGTGTGCCTGAGTGAAGACTGTGAACTGATAAAATAATATGAAGTGGTAATTTGTCTAGCTAAGTAGAGCAACGATTTTTGCAGGCTGGTAGTAGCAACTGGACGAAATTTGCCGAGAATCTGGATATACAGCGAGTGAATGGAGATCTAACAGTAGACTGCTATATTTATTTATTTATTTAAACTTCATGTACAGTGGTGGTACATAGGTGGACTTAATGCCACAAAGCATTCTCTACCAGTCAACCATTGGGTTAAAAAGACAACACACTATATCTACACTGACTTTGAAGATATTTTATGTCAATCCTAAGAACAGGTCGAGGACCAATAAATCCCTTGCTCTGTAAAAAGTAATAATCGAAATAAGACATTGCACACAGTTCCACCCATAGTTTGTACCACAAACTTCGAATCTCAATTGCAATTTTGCTCACCTCATAAGGCAAAGCGCGAGCGGTGAGCACGAACAAACTCGATTACTTCAATGATATTCGCGAAAGTTAGTATATTTACGATAGTGGATAGTTTCTGTCGCCGTTTATTAGTGAAAACTAATATTGAAGTTGCAAACGATGAATCTTTGCAGTAGCATTTAGTATATTACTGTAGCTAATGTTTCTATCAAGTTGGTCTATAGTCGTTTAGTATTCAGTCTTGGTCTTGTTTAGACTTCTCTGTGAAATGGTTTGAGTAAGCAAATTTGACCTAAATAAATATTCTGGAACTTTATTTAGTACCTACATTTTGTTTACGATTACTAAAATAGAACTCAACTTATTCATTAGGTAATCATTGGTGAACCATTAATAGCTTTTAACAAAGCACACACAGATATCAAAACCGTCAGAAACGGTTTTATTAGATCATGATTTAATAAAGATGTTGTGTTTCATTTATTGCCTTCATGATATCAACTGACAACCAAATTTGTCTTTTGATATCATAAAGTCAACACCTAAAAACTTTGGATGGTTCCAAGTAGTTCTACACTTTAGTCATACATGATGACTGTTTGTTACATCGACTAGTAGTAGCAAACAGTCATCAAAATTATCCGAAGTGACTTTATTCTCAGGATCATCATCATCATCATCATTTCAGCCGATAGACGTCCACTGTTGGACACAGGCCTCCCCCAAGTGTCCTGTGCGTCTCGCATTCATCGGATTCCCACAACACTTACCAGGTCATCGGTCCACCTTGTGGCAGGCCTTTTAACGCTTTGTCTTCCGGTACGTGGTCGCCATTCTAGAACTTTTCGTCCCCATCGACCATCTGTTCTACGAGCAATGTGCCCTGCCCACTGCCACCTAAGTTTGGCTATTCAACGGGCTATGTCTGTAACCTTGGTTCTCCTGCGGATATCCTCATTTCTGATGTGATCACGCAAGGAAACTCCAAGCATAGCCCTTTCCATTGCCATTTAAGTGACTTTAAGCCTTCTGATGAGGCCCATTGTATGCGTGGGTTATAGACTTTTGTCTTGGGACACTGTGGTATATTGGACGAGAAGACACCGCGCAGCTTCCCGAATGCTGCCCAGCCGAGTCGGATTCGACGATTGACCTCTTGTGTGATAGTTGTGTGAATATTATATTATTATATTTTCAGCTTAAAACTTTTTTCCTGACCTTGACCGCCATTTTGTTTATCATTCTTCTAGTCTGTATGTATACAGTAATAATGGAACATCCGCATAATAAATGGCGACACGTTCGCAAGGTAACATCGCTCTTTCATTTTTCTCACGGTCGATTAATCTTACTGCGTTGGGATCTTCTGGTTGGTTATTCGACGAGTATATATCGACAAATGGCTGGGAATTTATTGTGTACGCTTCAGTGGTTCTTGAAGTATGGAAAGTATTAGGGTTTTAGTGAAAAGCTTGTGGATTAGTTTTGTTTTTAGAAACTATGTGTAAAGGAATACTTTTTATTACCTTGCACTGAGGCCTTGATTAGTAACTTGTTAGTGTTCTTTATTATTATCTGAGAAACAACTCTGCTTAAATATTTTTTGTTGTACATCGCCTAATCGAACATATCTCGTCATTCGTAAAAGCGCTTATTTTCATCTGGTGTTTCGTAAGGTTTGATTAGTAAAGGTTATAAAGCCTTTATCCGCGTGGGCATGCGGACGACAAGCGATGGGTAGCTTGTCGTCCGGCCGTCCGGTAACCATTCAGACCCGGCCCTAATCGTCGACGGCGCGTACTGTTCCACGCGCGCCTCAAGGAGATGTTAGCAAATCATAAGGGCCCAGCAGGGTCGAAGCCTACTAGGGCCATGGGTAGTGTGAAAGCGAAACCCGAGGCCCTGGGACGAAGGCAACGAAAGAACAGGAGTGGGTTTTTAGTCAGTAAAAGTCTGACACTAACTCCCGTTCCGCCCAAGAGTGGGACTTGTCATAAGATGATTTTCCCACCCAATAAAAAAAAGGTCTGATTAGCAAAGGTCATAAAGCCTTTATACGCGTGGGCATGCGGACGACAAACGATGGGTAGCTTGCCGTCCGGCCCGAATCGTCGACGGCGCGTAAAGTTCTACGCGCGCCTCAAAGATGTGACAGCAAAACCCACTCAGATTTACCACCAAAAAAAGGCAACCACTACAACTTTACAGTGTAACTCCGTATTGTAGAGACAATAGGTATTGCCTACATCCTAAAATGTATACTATACCAGTAGAAAATTATTGATTCTAATCTAAATAAAGCTGTACAATTATCAATGATAGATATCAGAAAATCCAGCTAGCATTGTTTAGACCAATTAAACAGTACGGAATATTGATCAAACAGAATGTATAATAGAGATGAATTTCACTTGGCCATCGATAATACAATCAATTTTGATTCTATTTGCGTAATTGGGTGAAATTGTAACAATGATAAAGTACTTTGGGAGCCAAAGAATGATAATGTATTCTGGAATTATTTGGTAAAATAAAATAGGAACTTTGTTAATAATTATTTTGGCTTTGGTGATTGTGATCATAGTATGATCCATGATAACATGATTTTTTAATTATCTTAACAATTTGGTGTGCAATAAGATTGATTGTACACTTGTTTTTATGAATATTTATGCTGATATTTTTAAAGGGTTTTTTTTTAGGTGGTAACATCATCTAATGACAAATCCCGCTCTTGGGCGGAGCGGGAGGTAGTGTCAGACTTTTACTGACTAAAAACCCACTCCTGTTCCTTCTTCGCCTTCATCCCGGGGTCCCCGGGCTTCGTTTTCACACTACACGTGACCCCAGTAGGCTTCGACCCTGCTGGGCCCCTACAGTTGCTGACATCTCCTTGAGGCACGCATGGAACAATACGCGCCCTCGACGACTTGGGCTGGGTCCGGACGGTTACCGGACGGTCGGACGGCGAGCCACCCATTACTCGCCGTCCGCAAGCCCGCGCCTACGGTGGCCGGAAATCGGGATCGGAATCCCGGCGGCGGTTAGGTCGTGAGGACCGTTGCCTCACGCGATCGGCCGCCTCCTTTGCTAGCATTACTGCTTCGCACAAGGAGGCGACCGCCTGCCATTCCTCCTTTAAGTCCAATAAAGAATATATTATTATTAAAGCTTTATTTGCTTTATTGTACACCATTACACATACAAAAAGGAAACTGAAACACATAGACCTTATCGCATTACGTGATCTCTTTCTCTCAACCTGGAATGGACAGTAATTGTAAAGTAATAATAGATACATATATACATAAATATTGAAAACTATAGACAGAAATATAAATGACGACTAACAATATTCACAGCGACAGGTAATGTTCCCTAACGAGTCTTTAATAGTAAATGTAAAATACAAATCAATTAATCAGTCAATTATTCAATTATATTATATAATTAAATGTATAAGCATTGTAAATAATACCCGAATATACAGAAGTTTTAAGATTACAGTAATCATTTTTACCACATAATGCTTTATAAAGTTATGCTCAAAATCTTTGCCATCTTCAAAATAATATTGTGTTATCAAACTTTTCAAACAAGCAAAAATATTCGTCGAAAAGAGAGCGGAAGTCTTCGCCGGTACAATTTTAAAAGTTTTTTCTTTATTTTTTCTTTTCCGTTTTGAAAATTCAAAATTCTATTAACAAATTTTGTGTCATTTACGTCGCGGTTTTCTTTCTCAAATATAAGACAGTGTATTTTGACTTAGTATAATGTGCTGGATATAATATGTAATAATATTCTGACTTTGAGTAACGTGAACATTCGAACAACTATTACTTGATTTAACTTTGAGCATAAGAAATTCGATTTAATCATACGGGCTTCGAATTATAAAAAAATGGTATTTATTTTGCAAAATTGATTATGAATATCACTATCACACCTCGCTGTTTTCGTTATTTTATTTAAAACTAGATAAGGTCAGTGTTTCCAAGATAAGTAATTTCATTTTTAAACCATTATTACCTTGTCAATCTCTCAATCAAAATAATAAAAGTGTATTCATGCATTAAACGACAGTGCAAAATCTTAATTAGAGACTATCTTCTAACATTAAATTATGAAAAGACAGGATCTCCTGCTGGGTATCTCACGGTGTTGATGCTCTTATTCAAATTTGTCCATAGACTGGTATGTTCTAGTTATAACTACATTTAGCATAGTCGGCCTTAAAATGTTCCCACTGTTGGGACTCAGACCTCCTCTCTAGAAGAGGGAATGGGCCGTAATCCACCACGCGGGCCCAGTGCGGATTGGTGGATGTCACATGTCTTCGAATTTTGGTTTCTAGGACATGCCGGTTTCCTCACGATGTTTTCCTTCACCGTTTTGAGAGCAGTGGTGATGAAATAAATTACACAAAGTAATGTGCCTGGCTGGGTTTGAACCCGCAACCTACAACTCGTAAGTCGGGGCCGTTACCACTCGGCCACCACTGCTCTCTTGCACATAACTACATTTACTTACTAGAAACTCACACACTCTACACTTACACCTACACACACTCTACACTTACACATATACACACTCACCATATCGTTTTGTTTTCTTATTATATTTGTTTCTTAAGTAAATTAGTTTCTGTTGTCTTAGCCACCACTTGCTTACTGTTTTGAATTGTCCTCTTTTTTTTTTTTTTTTTTTTTTTTTATTCTGGATAGGTTCGCGCCTGACCGCCATCTCACCTGATGGAAAGCGATGAGGCGGTCGACGATGGAACGCGCTTACCTAGAAGTAACCTATTCACTCTTGACTTAAAGATTTCCGGGTTGTAGCTATCAGGAAACACACATTCCGGCAAGGAATTCCACTCCTTAGCTGTACGCACAATGAATGTGTTCCCAAAACGTTTTGTGCGAATAGGTGGAATGTCCACCATGTACCGGTGGCGCGTTGCCGTACGCCTGGTGGTCCGATAATGGAACGGGCTAGGCGGAATTAGGTTATGCAATTCCGACGCACACTCCCCGAAATGCAACCGGTAGAAAACCGACAGGCTAGCAACTCGGCGCCGATGCTCAAGACTTTGGAGCCTCGACTCAACGAGTGCATCATTGCCAATGATCCTCCTGGCACGCCTCTCAATTGCCTCAAGTGCATCAAGCTGGTATCGGGCAGATCCGTCCCAAAGATGAGAGGAATATAGTTATAATTTGTTTGTTACGGAGAATCACTGACTCCTAAGTTACAGGCCCACACCTACTTTAGGAGTCAGAGTTACCTACCTATACAATTGTGACCTTGTATAAGCCTATATATGTTCATAGTTTTATGATGTAAAAACTGTTTTTTTTTTTGTGTGAAATAAATTTATTACTATTAATCAGATTTGTTTAAAAACGTATTTAAATCATGATTCTAGTATGATTTTAGAAATATATTAGGATTTCTTTTATAAATTCTACGTGTGACAAATAAGGGATATCCTTCAGTTCCTAAGACATCACATTTGTCGGACCCTACATTATTGCTCTTGATTTGAGCAATCTTAGCCGATGGTTGTCATTCCGGAGAGAGACGCGTTCGACGGTCCGTTCCAATATTTATAAATTCCTGAATCTTACGTGACTGACCTCATACTTTTGCTTGCTACCAATATAGCTATAAGTTCAACGTATGTGCCTGTGTATCTGTCTGTTGCATTGGAGCTTCTAAATTTATGAATTATTTTGATTGCCAATTTTGATCTAGGATTTTTTTTATCGTCACGTGTTATGATCAAAAATGTTCTTAGACCAAAAAAAAAATCTAGTCAACCGTGTAAAAGTTAACAATCAGCTCCTTTTTATTATAATCTACATCTAAACTAAAAAAAAATATAAAGCGAAAAAAAGGAAAAAAATAAAAAGAGACGTAAATAGGTAAAGTTTAATTTTGTAGGATAGGAGTAATCTCTGAAATACTGGTCCGATTGCGAAACATTTTTTCACCGACAGAAAGCTGCTTTATTTCTGAGTGACGCAGGCTATATTTTGTGTACGCGGGCGAAGCTGCGGGAAAAAGCTAGTAGTTTATAAAGAGAGGTGTGCAACTTCTACACATCTGATCGATGCGTGGGTGGTCTAGTGGTTAGTGGCCCTGACTGCAAATATTTGCGTGCACGATGAGCACGATCATTTGTTTTGAGTCTGGGTATATTTTATCTGTAAATATAGGTATGTAAGTTTGGCGATTCTTCGTGCTATGTCGGTAACCTTGGTTCTCCTGCGGATATCCTCATTCCTGATTCGATCACGAAAATAATTCCGAGCATAGCCCTTTCCATTGCCCTTTGGGTGACTTTAAGTCTTCTGATGAGGCCCATTGTAAGCGACCACGTTTCTGAGCTATATGTTATCACTGGCAACACGCACTTGTCTCTCTCTCTGATAATCTCTATCCAATTTACCAATGATTAGAGATTCTAAACTAACTTTAATCGTTCAATAGATTTAATATTTTTCTTTGTTGTAGAATTAAGCGATTGTCGATCATAGGGTTTAGAGTAAAAATAAGTAGGTATATAAAATAAGTAAATATTTGCACTACGGATTTCTATTTATCCATATTATTTTTTTATTAATATGAATAAATAGAAATTTGTAGTACAAGTATTTACTTTGCGGTTCCCTGACGACACGTGGACGCCTGGATAAAAGTATTAGTACATTTATAATATTTATGTTAAAATTATATTATACTGATTTATTATTTACTTTTGTATATTTAAGCCTGGGGGTTCTTTGATGTTTAATTTAATTTTATATATATTTTGTAAATTTGTGCTAGAAAATAAATACAGATAATTCAAACACTACTAAATACTGAAGTATATTTTAGAGAAAGCAGTGTAGAGGGTAAAACCGTGGACTCCTGTAGTAAATTTTCCTTTAAAAGCATTACTGAATTGACAAAAATATCTGCTTATTGAATTTCTCTAATAAAAAAGGTTCAATGCAATACAAAAATACCGATTTTTTCTCGTAACAACAGTTCCCAGAAGTCAAAAAACTATTATACCCAATATCTGTAATGTTCATATTTATTTTTTCAAATTATAATGATTATATATAATTCAATAAAAACATTTAACTAATTAAAACTATATGTACATTAAAAGCAAAAACTACTATCTAAAATATGGCGTCATAAAACTCCTCCGCTTCGCTGTCGACTGGAAGTGTACCCAAAATGCTGGCAGCATTGCCACGTTGTATGGCAATCTCTGACCGAGACATAAGCCAGCCCTTGTCACGCAAAGTGTCTACTAAGCATTTGGATAATTCTTTGAAAAGCTTATGAGCATTCGGACCCCACGGCCCAAGAGTTTCAACCCCAAACGGCTCAAAAATATAACTGCCAACTAGGTTGTTATATTTCCGCCGCTTGAGGTTCTCCGCAGCCGCAGCGGCAGCACCAGCACAGCACGATGAGCTAGGAAGATGGGATGGCGCAAGAGTGTCGACACAGGTAGCGTCCCACACTAAAGGCCTACCCATCTTCCACGGAAATAAAGACATACCGTCCGGAATTCATTATAATTTGAAAAAATAAATATGAAAAGTGTAATGTTCAGAATTCGCTCCTCTCATTCAATTCAAATCGACAATTCCTGAAAATTTCCGTATCACAAGCGGAAAAGAACGAGACGCACTAAATAATTCCCCAACCTATACGGTCCATAAATTCCGCACATTTCTCGAAAACACTTATATACAATATTCCGGGCCAAATACGGATTTTCATCTATTTAAACCAAGCATGTGGATTATGCTGGTCTGACGCAAAAATGTATGTAAATACATGGATGTCATGCTAAAATATTTCGGAAACAAATCTGTGCACGCATCATTTAAACCGTCCTTGAGAGTCGGACTGAATTTACTTGATTATGAGGATTTCCTTGTTTAGGGATATGACTTGGATTTGAGACTTTAATCTATATATATAAAAGGAGAAAGTGACTGTCTGATATATCAACGCACAGTCAAATATACTGGGACTAAGAGCGTAACATTTTGCATAAGGTTTACTTGTATGATATATTCGAGCATTAAGAGAGGGATTCAAAGTTTGTATAGAGAAACTTACTTTCACGCGGGTGAATCCGCTCGCAGAAGCTAGTCATATAAATCAAAAATCTCGTGTCACAGTGTTTGTTAACGAACTGCGTTATGATTTTTTTGCGTACTTTGTAAGGTTTTTTTTTAATGTGAGAAATCATCTAATGCCTTCTCCCAGTTTGAATGAAGCGAGAGGGCGTGTCAAAATTTTACTGACTAAAACCAAACCTGTGTCCTTCAGTTGCCCTTTGCGTTCTAGGGCTATGGGTTTCCTTTTCAGAAAATAACCGTGGCCCTAGCGGGCTTCGGCCCTGCCGGACCCCTACGGTTTCCTGACATCTGTTTGAACATCGCGTGGATCGCTACGTACTGTCGACGACTGGGGCTTGGTCCGGTCGATTACCGGACGGTGAGCTACCCATTGAGAATAGGTCGCAGGCTATCTTTTTCTTTGACAATTTATAAGGCAGAACAACGTTTGCCAAATCAGTCTAATTGATGAAAATCTCTTACCACAGTTTTTGGTATCGAACTTCGCCAAAACAGCTTGACAGATTTTTTATGAAATTTCTTTGTTTTTATTCAATAGGTATAACTCTAAGAATACATCCTCCTACCCCACCCCCATATTTTTCTTTGATAATTAAATGTGGCAAAATAACGTTTGTTGGGTCGGCTAGTAATTATATAACACAAAAATTGAAATTACAGCATAGTCAGCCTTATAATGTTTCTACTGTTGGGAATCAGGCCTCTTCTCTAGGAGAGGGAACGGGCCGTAATCCACCACGCGGGCCCAGTGCTTGTTGGCGGATGTCACATGTCTTCGAATTTTTGGTTCTAAGACCGGCATGAGGAAACCGGCATGGGTTTCCTCACGATGTTTTCCTTCACCGTTTTGAGAGCAGTGGTGATGACATAAATTACACAAAGTAATTGCCTGGCTGGGTTTGAACACGCAACTAACAATTCGTAAGTCGGGGCCGTTACCACTCGGCCACCACTGCTCTTACAGATGGTAAATTACAGATGGTAGATAAATATGACGAATGCTAAGTTGTTGTTTTTTCTGGCTAAGTATCTTGTTTTGTTATTTTACATAAGTACTTACATCAGTGCGCTCTAATTATTAATTTTAGTTTTAAATATTGTTTCTCAGTAAGTGCATTATGTATGCAATTCTTCCTGAGAAATAAAGTTGTTCTTAAACCTTAGAATATTTCCTTAGAAACATGCTGTAAAATTTTCAGCAGTTGAGCAAAATTTTCTTACAAAGATTTCTTTATTATACAACTTTCTTTGCTGTATTTTTTTCTACGAACTAAGTTAAAGAACATTATTAGTAGAAAGAAAGTAACTTTAGTATAATACTATACTAAAAAGGTAGCAAATTTGTTAAAAAGAGTATTCGCAGCTTTAGAACTCAAAGGGCAACTTAGCGAACATGGGTTTTTTTTGGTGGGAAAATCATCTTATTACAAAACGCGTTCTTGGGCGGAGCGAGAGATAGCGTCAGACTTTTACTGACTAAAAACTCACTCCTGTTCCTTCTTTGCCTTCGTCCCAGGGCCTCGGGTTTCACTTTCACACTACCCGTGGCAAGGAACATGGATGGTTTTTAGTCAGTTAAAGTAACACTCTCATCCTGCGATACATATTTTCATAAAAATTTCAAAAGAATCAAAGCATTTTATTTCAAATAAACCATTTACAGGCACTTTTGAAATGTCAAGAAGTCAGTCAGTCAGAAAAAAAAGATACTAATTGCACATTCCAAAGCGTAGATCTCTATGGAGAAGAATGTGCAAGATACTCCATGGACACTCTTTTCAATCAGGCTATGTGAGAATAAAGTAAAAATAAAAACTAAATATACATATTAAAATAGCAACTGGCAGCTAAGAGATGACCAGTCTCAACTGACAGCACCCATTCACGGACATAACGCGAATATTAGCACCACTCAGCTCAACCATTTTGTAGGTAACCGAATGATCCAACACACGCGTCCACCATTAGTGAGTTATAAAAAAGACATATATAAGTTTACACGTATATTTTTTTCAGGATACAACTTTATTCTCTCTGATATTTATATTCATTTTCTTAGAAAAAATAAATCAGTAACACACTGAATTTATAGAGAATTTTTCTTTTCCAGGAATTAATGAGATCGGCTATTGGATGAACAAATTATCGAAAGATTCTCGGAAATCCTTCAATTCCATTTTCTAGGAATATTTTTTATTACGTAAATGGAATATTTGTTATTGAGCAGAGGTGGCCGAGTGGTAACAGCCTCGACTTACGAGTTGTAGTTCGCGGGTTCAAACTCAGTCAGGCGCAATTACTTTGTGTAATTTATTTCATCACAACTGCTCTCAAAACGGTTAAGAAAAACATCGTGAGGAAACCGGCACGTCCTAGAATCAAAAATTCGAAGGCATGTGACATTCACTAATCAGCACTGGGCCTGCGTGGTGGATTACGGCTCATTCCCTCTCCTAGAGAGAGGAAGCCTGAGTCCCAGCAGTGGGAACATTAAAAGGCTGAGTATGATATTTGTTATTATATCTCTTCCGCTCAGCAGAGAAAAGTAATTCAATTAATTACCACCAAAAAAAAACGACGCGAACTTTGAACGGAATGAAATAGACACATAATGAAGTGCAAGCTTTTTAATTAAATATATACAACTGAAACGACAGCTCTATAGGCTCAGTGAGTCAAAAATTGTCTGCAGCGCTATATGTGACGAGTTTGATTCCCCTACGGATCAATAACTGTGTAGCCAACAGATGGCTGAAATGATGTGACTTGAAATATTTGTAAACACCCGTGATGCAGATGTAAATCCTTGAAGAAATAAAAAATACGTGTATGAAGTTCTGCAAGTAGAAAGAAAAAGTACAATTGATACTAAAAGAGTGAGTGCAGGAAATTAAGTAAATGGACCGCCGAGTAAGCAAGTCGACGGGAATATCACAAGTCTCAACGAGCTACGGGAATATATCGCTAAGGATGATAGATATACGTTGTTAAGCTCCTATGTTATTGCTGAAGTCCACAGAACAGTATCTTGGCTTTGTATATGATATGAACACGTAACTAGTACTCCTTTGGTTGATTTAATATATCGTGGAAGACCGCCTGCTAGATTATCATGTCTTAGTAACGTGTGTGATATTAATAATGTTCCAAGATACTTTCATTTGGTTTCGGATATAGGCCTTCTATATCCGAAACCAAATGGAAGCGGTGTTTAATATTAATCTGAGCAAGTACGAATCCAATTGGCTCAACGAGATGGAGCACAAACAAAAATTGGTCGAAGAAGAATTACTTTTTGATGTTTTGTTGTTGTTTGTTTTTACCGTAATAATGAATTGTGAAAGTTACATCCATTTTCCATGAGTTTTTCTTCTACTGAATTGCAAAAAAAATGTATAACATATTTTTTTTTTAATTTTGACCTTTTCTGGTCAAATTATATCCATTAAAAAAAAAGCATTTATTTCAGGCAACTAATAATACCTATACAACAATCACAGAACAGAACATACACACATAATCAAAAACATATTACACTATCGGACATAGTTAGCAACATGTCTGCTGCAGCAATGTCCGATATAAGGGCAATCAAATCTGCCAGCAATCATCGCCAGATCTGTATTGTATGTCAATATATGTTAAAATATATCAATATATCCTTAGACTTATCAGAGTCGAAGGTTGTATTATAGGCATAACCAGCCTTATAATGTACCCACTGCTGGGACTCAGGTCTCCGTTTTAAGAGAGGGAATGGGCCGTAATCCACTACGTTTGTCTAATGCAGATTGGTAGATATCACATCTTTTGAGTTTTGGTTTTTTGGACATGCTGGTTTCCTCACCATTTTTATTTCAAATCAAATAAGTAAATCGAGCCGTAAGGCTAAATCACTAGGCTACCACTGATTCTTGAATATTCTAGTCTATTTACGAATATTTATAACTTAACTATGTAAGTTTATATGTAACTAATATGCAAAATACAGAGAGCAGTGGTGGCCGAGTGGTAACGGCCCCGACTTACGAGTTGTAAGTCGCGGGTTCAAACCCAGCCAGGCGCATTACTTTGTGTTATTTATTTCATCGCCACTGCTCTCAAAACGGTGAAGGAAAATATCTTAAGGAAACGGGCACGTCCTAGAACCAAAAATTTAAAGACATGTGACATTCAACAATCCGCACTGAGCCCGCGTGGTGGATTATGGCCCATTTCTTTTCCTAGAAAGAGGAGACCTGAGTCCCAGCAGTGGAAATATGTAAAAGGCTGATTATGCTTAATATGCTTCATATGCAAAATTAAATACGCTTAGGCGTCGAGGTACTCCACAATGCTGTCACCCTACAATTGAACGTTTCTATAATATTATTTCTCTGTATCAATCATAGTTGAACTTCAGTTGCATTAAACCAATCATTGTAATCATCTTGATTCATCTAATGGCATCTAAACAATGTCTTATCTTGGTCAAATCTTCACCACTTACAAAGGACTGTTTATCCTAAAAGTTTCGGTGAACGCAATTCACTAATTAAATAAATGGTTCAGTTAAACTAGTTTGTTTAAAATGATGTGTGGGTGTTTGTGGGCGAGCAATAGTGATGGGCAATGCTCGGCAATAATTGAATTGGCCGACACCGACATGCAGCCTGGGAACGAACGAGAGGTGTTGATTGCATCAACTACCGATCGTAGCCCAGTTGTTGATATTCTGTCGACGGGGGCAGCTATTTTGATATTGGTCTGTACGAGAAGTGTATTGTTCGTATCACGATCGTTATTGTAACATTTTAGGTGCTGTGGTTATTTGACGTCATAGGATTTTTGTGATGATTTTTGCTTTCGTGATTTTCCAGTAATTCTTTGAGAATACCTAAAAATATTCAGATTCGAAAGCGATCGACTAAAAGCACACTGATACATTGGCGTGCACCGTGATTTAGTATCACACTTCGAAATCCTTTTATATTCTCCTTGAATAAGATTAAATACTTCACATTCTTTGTATGTAGCAGGAAGAATCCAATTCACGAGCGTAACACGTACGCAAGCTTTAAGTGCTTCTTTTATTCCTAAATCAAGATAGCACATAAGACGTCACAATAGGTATTTATGGCTGAACTTTATACGCTGTGGAGTTCAAATGAGGAAAACCTGAGCAGCTTGGTGAAACGAGTAGATGTGCTTTGACTAGCTCACATGAGCTAGTCAAACACATGTAACGGAATAGCTGTAAGCTATATGGCTCTTGTCAAAGTGACATACTATCTGTGACATGAACTAAAAAATCACAGAAAGTACTGTTTCGCAGAAGGAGGTGATTGCCTTCCATCCTTTCATCCTTCCTTTTATCTATAATATGTATGTATTTAGAAATATATAAGTATGTCTATCAGTTGTCTAGTACTCATAACACAAGCTTTGCTTAGCTTGGGACTAGACGGCGTAGTGTGATAGTTGTGGAATATTATTATTATCCTCTCTTGCTCCAAACCATGACCTGAATTTGGGCTGGACGCAAAAGGTTACCATCGCCCAAGCCAGACAGACCTCTGACGTATGCTCCACCTTATCTCTGAGCGATCAGCACAATAGTAACACCCGGACATTTCCTCCCGAAATAACTATGTCCAGTGAGAACCTGTATCAAGTAGATAGTAAGGCCGCCATGACTTGTCTTTAAGGAGTGACTAGAGAGGTCTATAACCACTCCTTAAAGGTTAGACTACCCGTTTGTTAGGGACGTTTATTTATTATTTTTAATAGCATAGGCATTTTTTTATAAGTAAACCTAAACAAGCCGCAGCTGCGGTGGTAAGCGAAAGCCGTCTGCGACGATTAGCATGCGCGGGGCCGCCGGAGGCCCGCAGCGCCGGAGCCGTGACAGAAACCCTGCCTGCTGCATGTTGCATGCTCGCTTGAATGTTGCACGCTGCATGCTTGCTTGCATGCTGCATGCTTGCTTGCATGCTGCATGCTTGCTTGCATGCTGCATGCTTGCTTGTTTGCTGCATGCTTGCTTGTTTGCTGCATGCTTGCTTGCAGGCTGTATGCTTGCTTGCTTCATGCTTCCTATAGCGAAATAAAAAAATACACACCGAAATATACAGCGAAATATGTTTTAATATCATTATGCTTAAAAAAGTTATACTTTAGAACTTTAGAACACGCATTAGAAATCATTTAAAAAGAATACCAAAATTGAATCGATCAGCCGAACTATTCGTTGATGGCACATTCGCACATCCCTAACACATAGCTCTGAAGATCCCTCACACGAATTGTGTAATTCACTACAATTCGGGCCTTGATCAAGATGTTTTAAACACTTGATGTAATAAAAGGTTCTTAGTTACTTTCAAAGTAAATGTTTGGTTGTTTGTACGGTCTTTAATTGCTGTTTGCATGAAGTTGATTACTTGGTTGTTAGAAACTTTTATCGAGAATATGTTGGAGCTTGTTCAGACAAGTCAATTATGTAATGGTGGAAGATATTAGAAATCAAAGTTATTAATTTTTGTGTTTTATGTGGATAAAGCAATCAAGGTTTTTTAAGAATTTATCAATTATAATTAACATTTTGCACCTAAATTAATCAAGAATTATTTTTGGATAAACAAAATTACCTTTTTAAAAAAAACTTTTTACAAAAAAAGTACAACTAACTTTCTATGTAAAAAAAAAAACACTAAAAAGTACAAAATAACTTTAATTTCGGAAGTCGGTGATTATATAATATTTTTATCTTTTCGTTATTTATCACCGATTTAAAAAATAAAAGCTTTTTTCTACTTTTTAGTGTTTTTTTTTTTACATTGAAATCGGTAGTATTTTTTTTGGAAAAAGTTACTTTTTTAGACTTTTTTATTGTGGTAGCACAACTAAAAAGTACCTCTCAGCTAATCATCATCAGATTAGCTCAACGGTACAACGGTACCTTATAGCCAGAGTGCATCTTATGACAATTGTAATAATCCCAATCCCGGATAGTGTGAAAGCGGAACCCGGGGCCCCGGGACGAAGGCAACGAAGGAACAGGAGAGGGTTTTTAGTCAGTAAGAGTCTGACACTATCTCCCGCTCCGCCCAAGAGGGGGGATGTCATTAGGATGATTTTCCAAACGAATAAAAAAAAATCCCCTAGTCTGCCACCATGGGATTTGGAGGCAATAGCCCTTGCACGCATGCACAAGTTGCGCGTGGAGATGCAACACCAGGGCGACACTCCACTGCCGCGACAAGTCACTGGGCACACCATAATTATGGCGGTAAGTCCTCTCGTCTTTGAGGCGTGGCTGGAAAGACCTCACGGCGTCCTTACCTTTTGCATGACGCAGGTCAACGGACATGGTAAATTCGGTAGGCTGGTAGGCTCAGGAAATCAAGTTTGGATATAACGCGCTATAAAAGCTTGCTATGAATAAATAATTTCATTGAAATTTTGTTATTATAAGCAAGGACTTGTTTGTCCATAGATTTTACAGAACATCCAAACAAAATATTGTTGCCCTAAATTATAAGCCCTAAATCCTTTCTCCCTAGAAAGCTGGAGTCGGCTTATAATAGTAAGCCGATCCCAACCCCCGCTTTCTGTATTTCAGTTTCGGTCTTCGGCACTAAGTGTAGGTGTTTCCAAGATATTAAATTAAATGGGAAGATATATATTTTGTAAATAGTCTTAATCCTTTTCTTAGGATTCTATCTTATTGGGCTGGCAAGTAAGCTACAGATGTACCAAAATAGGTCATCGTACTCAGATAGGTTCATTGATGTTTTTTTTTTCGGTTGGTGAAATCATCACTTCGTAGTACTTACCCTATGAATTTTGATTCCGTGTCTTTTTTTTTTACCGTAAACTTAGAAGTTTGATTTTTCACAGCTTAAAGGGACCTCAGGACCTGAATATATTGTTTTAATTTCAACTCGATACCTCTAAGCGTTTCTGAGATAAAGAGTCTTGACAGACAGGACAACAAAGTGATACTACAACGGTTTTCTCCTTTTGAGGTACGGAACCCTAAAAAAAAGAAAAACATTTTATTTGCGGCGAATGTGTCGATTTTTGAGAGAGTTATCCGTGGGCCTGTGATAGGGCAACTGAAAAACATAGGAGTAGTTTTAATCAGTAAAAGTCTGACGTACCTTCTCGCTCCGCCCTAGAGCAGATGATTTTGAAAAAAGCCCATTATGCTGTACTATTGTACGCACACAATATTTTCATCGCAACGTAAGTATACCCACGTGAAATTAAATTTAAATTTGGATGACATTTTAAGTGAACAAACAAGGTTCAAAAAAAGTTAATTCGCAACACGTTTCGCTGACTGTAAGTGTGCGATTTTGTGTACAGCATTCAATCTAAAAGCCTAAGCGTGCCTGGAAATTCAATTAGGTAAAGTTACAGGTAGAATTAAAGCTGCGATATATACAGAACTTGTCAATTTATCTAACTTAGGTACAAACTGTAATCTAAGTAGGCTCTTAACTTTGTATTTAAGAAGAAATGTTTGTAATAGGAAATATGAATGAAAAAAAAAATTTGTTACCTAACCAGTTTCACTTCAACTGAAAGACGTCCACTGTTGGACATAGGCCTCCCCCAAATGTCGCCACAAAGACCGGTCCTGTGCGTCTCGACCCTCACCAGGTCATCGGTCCACCTTGTGGAAGGCCTTCCAATGCTGCGTCTTCCGGTACGTAGTCGCCATTCCAGAACCTTTCGTCACCACAGACCATCTGTTCTGCGACCAATGTACCCTGCCCACTGCCACTTAAATTTGGCGATTCTTCGGGCGATGTCTGTAACCTTGGTTCTCCTGCAGACATCTTAATTTCTGATGCGATCACGCAAGGCAACTCCAACCAGTTTATTAATATGTAAATACACAAAAATAGATACCTAAATGTGAAAATAATATCGACGAGATATAAAAATTTAAACACTCCTACTTTTAAATTAGTACAAAATAAAGTACGGCTCTATCCGTACCCGTTACTGATCATATCTTTGTAGTCAAAAGTAAAAAAAAAAAAAATTCCAAAATTTCATCATCATCATCATCAGTCGAAAGACGTCCACTGTTGGACATAGGCCTCCCCCAAATGCCGCCACAATGACCGGTCCTGTGCGTCTCGCATCCATCGGATTCCCGCGACCCTCACCAGGTCATCGGTCCACCTTGTGGAAGGCCTTCCAACGCTGCGTCTCCCGGTACGTGGTCGCCATTCCAGAACCTTTCGTCACCACAGACCATCTGTTCTGCGATCAATGTACCCTGCCCACTGCCACTTAAATTTGGCAATTCTTCGGGCTTTGTCCGTAACCTTGGTTCTCCTGCAGACATCTTAATTTCTGATGCAATCACGCAAGGCAACTCCAACCAGTTTATTAATATGTAAGTACACAAAAATAGATACCTAAATGTGAAAATAATATCGACGATATATAACAATTTATACACCCCTACTTTTTAATTAGTACAAAATAAAATGGGGCTCTATCCGTACCCGTTACTGATCATATTTTTGTATTCAAAAGTAAAAAAAAGGAAATCTCAAAATTTGTTCTAATTGGTAAATTCATAATAGAATCAATCATTCATACACAAAAATTGTTATAAAAACACTACGCACAGTGTTTTTCCATTTAGATCGTCATTTATTCATTCATAATCAATAGCCTGTACAATATTTCCATAAATTGAGTGACATCTCGGGATATAAACAAACTCTAATAAAATTTATTAGAGCTGTTGATGAATATTATTTATTGAGACTTTACTTAAATAATAACAAGACATTGTCTAACAAGCTTTCTAAGTAATTGCAAGTACCAATAAAAAAATTAGTGGTAAATAAATCATAAAATCAAATATAGGCGTTATGAACTTTGACGTCACGGACCATATCGGACTTTCCTTTCTTATAACAGCTTTAACTTAGTTTAGTTTTATTTTTTTCTAATTGATTAAATTATTTTAAAAATTCTTTCATATTTGTTTATTAGATATTAGAATTTAGAAAATAAAAAATTGCATACATATTCCCTATTGGCTTAATGAAATAGTGGAGTTAACATAGGCAGCAAATTTTAATGATGGCATATCCCTAATAAACCAAGAAATAAAAATAAAACATTGTAACTGGATTCGCGTGGTGGATGAAGGATACACATTCTCATACACAGATATATACCTCTGTTTTCTTTTTCTTTTTTGAGGTGGAATGAAAAATAAACCAAATAGCTTCACCCGCTCTGGGTAGAGTAAGCGAGAGTGTTAGACTTTTACTGAATAAAAACCCACCACGTCGCTTCAATTGCCTATTGCGTTCCAGAACCGCGGTAACACTTTCCAGCTATCCCAAGTACAAGACACTAGGTAAACAACTTGTGTTCTAATAGTGGGAACATTTATAAGCTGGTTAAAATGTTCTATAATCTGCACTTCTACACCTTATATTTTAGAGAGGTAAAGTTTGTTTTTTTTGTTTTCTTGTTTGTAGGAGTTGGTAATCTCTGAAAATACTGCGAAATTTTTTTCACAGATAGAAAACTGCTTTATTCCTGAGTGACATAGGCTATATTTTGAGTATGTGGGCGAAGCCGCGGTCAAAAGCTTGTAGGTAATATTTTAGTTCAGTGGTTCCCAAAGTTGACTTGATCGCGACTCACAAAACGCAATGTACCAAATTAGGAACTCACCTTTTGTTTTTCATGAAGAAAAATGGAAAAGAACTATGTAAATGCAAGACAACAAGATGTTCAATCAAGAAAAAAAAAACATTCAGTCACATTGCAATTCAAATAAGAATAGGGTTGAAAATGACCTCTATCTGTCAAATGTTACTTGAAAAGTACGGCTTGCAAAGAAAAGTTAGTTGCATATCAGAAACGGCTTTTTTATTTTGTTTAACCGAGTCTTCATAAAATCTAAGTGATGGAAAAACGAAATGTTATTTTTTAATCTAAATTAGCGAAATATGTTATTTAAAATAATAATTGGAAAAAAAAAATTTCTTTCTTATTTCCATTGTTGGCAACAATACAAATCTTTTTCTACCATCCGCACTACTTAGAAATTTACTATTAACATAGTAATGAGCAAAATTAAAGAACTAGATTCTGATTAAACTTTTTTCGTTGCTATTTCCTAAATAAATTCAATGAAAAAAAAAAAAATTATTACTCACCCTAACTAACATTTCGAATATATTGCTATAATATCACAACATGGCGCTAAGACGATCCTATTCTTTTTGCGATGCGTTTCAACGTATAACATATTTTCCTATGTATGGTCATAGTGTTACAAGGAAATAATATACTGTTTATGAGTAAGAACGATTCAATTTTCTGCATTTTTTGTCATTATAATTCTAGCACTAACTTCTTTTTTAGTTAGTTGTTTTTAATTGCAATGAGACGTAAGACGTTCATTTTATTTCGGGGTTTTGTTTTAGTAAAGACAAAAGGGGTGAATAGAAACTCAAGGGTGAATAGAGACAAAACTTCAAAGAGTATTTTCACGATATCTGAATTGTTTTTTCAGCTTTTAACTTTATCAATTTATTAATGAATAGGTAATCGAAAAAGTCGATGCTTTGTAAGAAGCTGATAATATGGTATCAAAATGAAAAACCAAAACAAAGTTTTGTTTCTATTCACCCCTGCGTTTCTATTCACCCCGTTTTACGGTATTAAACTTAGACGAAAATTTCACCTCACATTGTCATGAAGTACTAAAGGGAAGAAGGAATTAGGTATAGGTATTATAGCATCAGTGATAGCTCGAACATTATTCAGGGCTCATAGCATATTTCCTCTCGACTAGCCAGGGGGTCGTGACCTATAGTTTGGAAACCACTGTTCTAACTCACACATTTGTTTTCCGAAAAACCCATTGTTCATCCCAATCCGATAAATAGTTTCATATTAATCTACCAAGCCACTTTGTTCCACTTTATCCCCAAAATGGTTACCCCAATTTCCCTATAAATCACTGCAAGGGTTGGCCAACCCTTTCATCATACGAAGGCTTGCCCAAAATCATAATATATCTAAATGAAAATTAAAATCGCCTAATCCTACTCAATGTTAATCTCATTGCCATACAAATTACTTCGCACCCGACATGTTATACAAAGTTGGGGGTGCAAAAGTACCCCAATCACGCGTTATAGAGGTCCAGAAGACGTAGGGTCTCTAATTCCGGATTTAATCATTATAATCGGGTGCGGTCACGGTGACATTAGAATACTGGAGTAATTCTAACTTAGATTAGTTGGTCGTTGGATAGGATTGCCACGATGGATGACAAGGATTCGATTTGCATTAGTGTAGGTGTAGTTAATATTGATGTACTTAATTTTGATGGTAGCGGTTTATATTTTTATTAAGGGAAAAGCTGGGCTTACAGTTACATGCTTGGTGTAAATCGTAAACTTAAAAACAAAAAGATATAAATATAAGTGTCATATACGTCGCGAAATAGTAGGAAGCAGCGCACCGATTGCCATCATGGTAGTCAAGCCAGTAGTGTCCTGTGGTATCGCTATGTGAGTGCTTTGCTTCTGGTACAAGTCAGTCCGTAAATATTTTTGTCTTTTTTAGTTATTATTAATTAAAATAGTCATTAAAAAATCAGAATTTTGAATCGATTTTTATCGAAGCATGAATGTCTCAACATGGCTGATAAGTTTTTGACGTACAAATATGTAACCTAATTAAGTGGATTGCCCTAAAATAGTTAACGTTAAGTTAATAATACTAAACCACTCATATTCGAAAGTAAATTATTTTTTACAAAGATCGTTCTAAAAAAAACGTACTAGTAAATAAAATTCTAATTCCTTATCCTACTTAAACAAATCCAAGTCATCCGCGTGTAAGTTTGTACCCCACAAAAGTTGTGTGGAGTATTTAGTATTGACGCTTCGTATACGACAGTTCAACGAAAAAAACGTTTTAAGAACACATTCATAGTACGTACAGCTAAGGAGCAGAATTCCTTGACAGACATTATGTTCCCTGAAAGCTTGTTTTCCCACCCTGGGGGTTTTTATTACTGAGCAAGCGTACTCCAACATCACATCACCGCTTATCATCAGGAGAAATATTGGTCAAGCGAGGGCCTATCAATAATAAAAAAAACAATTTTACCTCTTTACGATATTAGTGCATGCAGTGTTAGCCGTCTTTTGTTTTAGTACCGGGCTCATTGGCAAAGGATAGTTATCAATGCTTTTAGAGTAAATTCAGAAAGCGACTTCATGGAAATAATAAACAAATCAAATCAAAAAGCATTTATTCCAAATAAACCATTTACAGACACTTTTGAAATGTCAAGATGTCAGTCAGTCAGAAAAATAAAAATAAATGATGCTAATTGCACATTCCAAAACGTAGATCTCTATGGAGAACATTATCATAATAGCATAAACAGCCATATAATATTCCCACTGTTGGGACTCAGGCCTCCACTCTAGGAGAGGGAATGAGCCGTAATCCACTACGCGGGACCGGTGTGGGTTGGTGGATGTCACATGTCTTCGAATTTTGGTTCTAAGATATGCCAGTTTCCTCACGATGTTTTTCTTCACCGTTTTGAGAGCAGTGCTGATGAAGTTATATTGCACAAAGTAATGCCCCTGGCTAGGCTTGAACCCGCGACCTACAACTCATGACTCGGGACCGTTACCACTCCGCTACCAATGGTCAAGAAACATTGACTGATATTTATTTGCATTCATTTCGACTGCAGTCTGCAAAGTTGATTCCTCGTAAAAGTGCATTTGAGACTTTTCGTAGTTTTATCGTTCGTTGTAAACTTTATCAGTTTTCCATATTTATCTTGAAAGAACGTTTATTGAACTTCCAATTTTATACTTTACCAGCTGCCCGAGGCTTCACCCGGGTATATAAAATATAGCATATGTCACTCAGGAAAAAAACAGCTTTCTGTTGGTGAAAAAATTTTAGCAATCGGACCAATACTTTCAGAGATTATCTCCTATAAACAAAAAAAAACAAACTTTACCTCTTTATAATATTAGTGTAGATTATAACACAGCATCTGTCTAGTGAACAGCATAAAAATTGGTTGTTGAATGAAACAGCAATCAACATTTTAAAAATTTAAGAGTGGGGCGTCGTGGGAATATCTCGTTGCCTCTTTTTTCTACATGTAATCTAATGGAAGTGATGACACACTTTCAGTATGGGCATCTTTATTCTTTTACTCGACAGTTTCCCCTTCCACGATTTGAAAGGTTTCTAACTTACTTAATAAAATAAATTCATTTTTTTTTTTCTACTCATGATAAAGGATATGGGTCAGTTTTATTTATTTAAATTAAAAAAAAATACTTAGCTAACTATAATTACCGTAAAATCAAAAAATAATAATAAAAACCTTAAATTTCAATACAAGATGCTTTTAAAGTTTTGATGGGGTTGCCACGCTACTGCAGTGCATCCGGTATGTTTGCAGAGGCAGAAATTGATGGCTTTCATGCCACTATGCGCAAGTGATGCGCCTCCATCATGCGCAGGGTACGCGTCAGCCCCAACATCATCCTGAAGACAATAGCTGACAGGTGAGACAGTCCCACTGGAGCAATGGGTACGTCTGCATGCCCCTGTGACGTATTATAGATAAAAAAATCTTTCCGGTAGTTTTAAGTACTAACACTAGTTTTTAAGTTCTGTGTATATTAACCAATTATGGACTTTATCCGAAATATAAGATTTTTATTTATTTAAACTAATTACAACTAACTAAAATATGGCGTCAAAAAACTCTTGCTCATCGCTGTCGACGATTGGTAATGTGCCCAAAAGACTGGCGGCATTACTACGCTATACGCAAACAGCTTAGGATATAGTTAGTTTTTGATACAATTTTAATTTAAAAAATATGAATTGAGTACACATTCAAGAGTATCTACCTACCCGATTAAAAATTATTTTGTATGTGCTAACTGTAAGATCCCAAAATGTCTGTCTGACTTCTTGACACAAAGCGTTTCATGTTACATAAGACTACAAAACAGAAAACAGAACACATGTATTTTTAATACCTACTTTCAGGGCCGACAGCACACAAGTGTCAGACACTCGCTTCGCAATTTGTGTCGCAGCCTGAATTCAATTTAATAGCGTCGCGCTAACGCGTCTAAAACTACTAACACTGACAACTGGTAAGCCCATGCTTCACACTTTCCAATTAGAGTTCAGAACTGTAGAAAGTTTTATAAGAATTAATGTCACGCTGCGAGGAATGTTAGTGCCTTCCGAAATCGTATCGGCTTTTAGAACTGTCTTAACTTTAAAATGTAGTGGCAATAATACGGCTCATCATTTAACCTGAAAAATAAATGAGTTAAAGTTTAAACTTTGGTTTACTTCTCTGTCATAATCAGAAAGAAAGAAAAACATTTTATTTGGCGGAACAAGGCGCAAATTTAGAACTAACAAATTATAAGTACCTATATATTAGGTGAAAAATATACGCCACATCCGCGCAAAACGGCCGAATGCTCAGCATAATGACGTGACCGCGCGCAAAATGCGACGAGACTACGGGTTCCACTTACAAGTTAATGAACGACAAGAACAAATACCACCAAAGCCAACGAGAGACCAACCAAACGATTCGACAATATAATAGTTCATACCCGTCCCGACCCCATCAACTCTTAACAGCGCGAAGTAGCTCAAAGTATAGCGCCATCTCTCGGGAAATTGGGTTACTAATTTATACAAACTAGACGGGTTATGTATGTTGGGTTTTCGTTGGTAATTATGAATTGCGAGAAACGATTTAAATAATCCTTTTTTTTATCTGAAAGATATGTTATATATGATATGTTCAAGTTAATAAAATATGTAAATTAAGTTAAAAAAATGCTTGCATATACAGTTAAATTACAAACTTAGTTCAGAAATTATTTTGTACAACTTTTCAAAAACTGTTCAACCCATCAAGTTTAAAATAATTTTCCTAGAAAGTCTTTATAAAGTTCTACTTTTGTTTTTTTTTTATAATTTCTAAACTTATGGTTCAAAAGTTAGAGAGACACATTTTTTTTACTTTTGGAGCGATTATTTCCGAAAGTATTAACATTATCAAAAAAGTGAATTAAGTAAACCCCTATTCATTTTTAAATACAATCCAACAATATATCACACGTTAGGGTTGTAATGAAAAAAAAAATCACTCCCCCACTTTACGTGTAGGGTACCCCCCCTACACGTAAAGTGACACAACAATAATTAACACTTAGTTGACAATTAGTGAGGAATTTAAAAAAAGCACTACTTTTTTGTTATGTATAAGCCCGCGTTTGAGATCTCAAAAATCTCAAAAAAAATCACTCCCCCACTTTACGTGTAGGGTACCCCCCCTACACATAAAGTGGGGGAGTGATTTTTTTTTCCTTTCCGCCTGATTGTCAATCTACTTTTAAAACATTTTTTCCACTTTTTATTTTACCACATTGCCGGCGTGTTTGATATACATATTGGTAGTACATTTTAGCTTTCTAGTGCTAACGGTCACTGAGATTATCCGCGGAGGGACTTACCGTCAGACTGACAGACTTGGCGAAACTATAAGTATGGGCTGTACAATTTTAGTGAGATGTAATGATGACAGCTTTGAGCAAAGGAAGTAAGTTAAACATTATTTATGGAACTTTAATGATATTTAAGTTATGCAGTAGAATGCTCAAGAAAACACCTCAACACACTATCTTAACTAAAATGTAGTTTTCAGCGCCAGACTTCATATCCTGCGCTCATTAATCTGCGTTATCTGGAGCGCCCCAAGTTATTGTGACCTACTTAACTTGCGTCGGGCGAGTACCGAAATGTTTCAGCCTGTCTTGTGTCAGATTATTTTTGTTTTTGTTTGCGTGTGTGTTTGTTTTGAACTAAACAGGGCCCTCTTAAGACCGAAACATAAGTACATTATGTATGTGAATAAATGTACAGTCGAGTTCTTGATAGCTTCGTCAGTTTGTAAATTTATTTTCGTTGTCAAATCGGAAAACGGGGATTTTTACAACCTAGGGGTCTTTAAGTCAAGAGTGAATAGGTTACTTCTAGGCAAGCGTGCTCCATCGTCGACCATATCATCGTTTACCATCAGATGAGATGTCAAACCCGGACTTATCCATAACAAAAAAAAGTTGTGTTTTTTTTTAAATTCCTCTTTAATTGTCAACTAAGTGTTAATTATTGTTGTGTCATTATGAAATTACTGGGTCATCGTTGAAGTATAAAAGTTTTATCGTAATTGCAGTGACTGGCCTGTTGGTCTAATGTTTAGTGGCCCTGACTGCTATGCCGGAGGTCGTGGGTTCGATTCCCACCCAGAACAAATGTTTGTGTGATGAGCACGATCATTTGTTTTGTGTCTGGGTGTAAAATATCTATAATATGCATATATTTAGAAATATATATGTATGTTTATCAGTTGTCTAGTACTCATAACACAAGCTCTGCTTAGCTTGGGACTAGATGGCGTTGTTTGATAGTTGTGGAATATATATTATATTATAAAAACAGATTTTAAGGTGGTGAATCTATTTTTACTGTGACTGTACGTGTAATATGACATTATCTTTGGTTTTTTTTTTAATGGTTGAAATCATTCCATGACTTCTCGCGCTCTGGGCGGAGCATGAGGGACTGTTATCGTAATTACAGTATAAAGAAAACTTCATCCTGAACGAATAAAACACAAACAGATTTTAAGGTGGTGAATCTATTTTTACTGCGACTGTTCGTGTAATGTGACAAAAAATAAATGATATTTATTATTATTATTATCTTTGGTGCAAGTGCGGGTGAAGGCGTGCTGTTTAGACGGGGCTTGTAAAGACTCGACCAATCGAGCCGGAGCACAGTGCGGTGTTGCTCCGAAGTTTGTATTATCTTTGGCGCTCACTCGCAAAGATGCAGAGCTTATGTCTGGTTAAGTATAAAGAAACACACAGGAAGTACTGTAATTGTTCTTAGCAGCAGAGTAGCGAATATTATGACTTTATATTATTTAAAATGTAGAATTATGTAATTATTTGTTCAAAACTTCCATTAAAACTTTTTTTTCTTTTGCTTTGTATGGTTTCTTAATTATGCCAGTGTCAAATTTAGAAGAAGTAAATAAGATTTTTGATACAGCACAGACAGTCACTTGGTTTCTTATAGATTAAGGACGTAAAGTTTTTTTTTTTTTGCAACAAATGTATTAACGTAGCCCTTCTCGGCGAACTTCGCGCGCCTCAAGGAAATGTTAGCAAAACCGAAGAGGCCCAGCAGGGTCAAAGCCTACTGGGGCCATGGGTGATGCGAAAGAGAACCCCGGGGCCCTGGAACGATGGCAAAAACAGAAAAGAAGTGAGTTTTTAGTCAGTAAAAGTCTGACACTATCTCCCGCTCCGCCCAAGCACGCGGAATGTTATTAGATGTTTTCCCAACGAAAAAAAAAGCCTATTGTTGAGCTTAGAAACCACTTACAACTTCCATGCAGTTCTAATTCCATCAAGCCTCACATTTAAACCTACTATAAACAGAACGGTGTACAACGAGCACAATCGCTTACAAAGAGAGCATTTTGCTAAACATCACTAAATAAATTGCTCGTAAACTTGTGTGCTACTCCGTTTTACGACCAGGTGGTTGGCTTTTTTCTCCCTTTTCCCTTTAGGGGAGTATGAGCAATGAGCAATAACATTCAACTTGATTCGAAGATGCAAATAGCATCCTCGTGTTATGATGGTTTAGTAATGCCTTGCGGTACGATTCTGTTGAAAAGTTTTGGGGCTTGTTTAGATAGTTAAGTAAAACAAATTAACATGGAAGAGAGCTAGATCTTTTAAACATGCCTGCTGCATTATAATATGGTTTTAATGTCAATGTAGTTAGCACTTTTGCCTCAGTTGGTACCTCCTAGCTCCTCAAGACTCTTCTCAGCCCCCATGCTTGGTAAAACCTAGATTTTTCACATGCCTGAGCATTATGATATGGTTTTAATGTGAATTTAGTTAGCCCTTTTGTCTCAGTCGGTACCTCATAGCTCCTCAAAGCTCTTCTCAGCCTCATGCTTGGTAAAACCTAGATTTTTCGCATGCCTGCAGCATTATGATATGGTTTTAATGTGAATTTAGGTAGCACTTTTGTCTCAGTTGGTACCTCATAGCTCCTCAAGACTCTTCTGCCCCCATGCTTGGTAAAACCTAGATTTTTCACATGCTTGCAGCATTATGATATGGTTTTAATGTGAATTTAGTTAGCACTTTTGTCTCAGTCGGTACCTCAAGGCTATTCTCAGTCCCCATGCTTGGTAAAACCTAGAATTTGCCCAAGCGTAAGGGCGGAAAAGATTACACTGTATTGGTACTGAAAATTATGCTTAAAGACTTGATTTATTTCTGGGTAATTTAATAATCAAATATATTCTGCCATTGTGGGTGGTGCGAAATGGAGTGTCCGACTTACTGAATTAAACCAACCCTTGTTTGTTCCATTAGTCCTCTCGCAGCCCAGCCTATCCAACTTCGACCACTGAACGTAGAGCTCTTTATTTACACCACACTCCAGGCTCGCATTTTCAAATATGCATCTCAGGTCTTTCATGATAATCTAGTGGGGGTCACTCAAGACTCATAGAACCAGTCGTTATGGCGACATTTGAGGGACGCTGGTGTTCAACAGTAGACGTCTTTCAACTGAAATGATGATGATAATGATCACAAGTTGTAGTTCACGTGTAAAGTTCTCTTACCTTAACAAAGTGACCAAAACTATAGCTTCTGTTACTATGCAATGCACAAAGACTGCTTCCAGAGCAATTTCGACCAGTAATAGGATAGCCATAAACGCCTGGAATACAATAGTTTACGACCAGCAGTTAGGTCGTATTCTGAAACTTATCTTTACTACCCAAATCCCTAAACAATTTAACCTACGTACGAGCTTGTCAACACAACACCGGGAAACCAATTGATGTCTTCATTAGATAAGTTTTATTTGAGTTAATTGGAAGATAACTCTGATTCCCTAAATGGCAAAAAAAATACATAGTGAGGTAATAGTATATCCATGAGTCAAAATTTGAAGACAATATGTGACATCACCAACCCGCACTGGGCCTGCGTGGTGGATTACGGCCCATTCTCTTTCATAGAGGAAAGGCTTGAGTTTCAGAAGTGGGAACATTTTAAAGCTGAATATGCTATGCTTACATTACTTTGGTACCTTATAGGTGGACCAGATGGTGGCAATCTAGAGTTCCATACAAGATCACCTTGGTTGGAGCTTGAGTTAGTGTGTTTGGTTTACGTTGCGGCTACACGGATTTTATCCACGCGCCAACACGTTCGCAAATCAGTCACTGTGGTTGGGAAAACGCCCCTCCCAACCAAGGGCGTTGAAGGTCACGGATTAGGACTGCTGTTTACACGGATTGAAACTAGCAAGGTCACCCTTATTGGGACGCTGGTTTGCAACCGTCCGGTCCATGCTTTTGTCGTAACAAGACGAGTTAAGGACCTTCTATTATAAGAAAAAAAAAACAGTGGTACCTACACTGGGGGCGTTGAAGCCATTAATATTATTTCATAGCAAGTACCTAATTAGCGAACTGAGTTTGAACACCACAACAACGCATAAATTCTAACAAAGTAGTCTCCTTATTATATATTTTGATCGTAAAAGTTTAAGTACAGGAAATTAGACTTTACTAAATAGTTTGTTTTTGTATTTTTTTTTAATAATTTTTAGAAAAGTTACCAAGTTATCAGTAAAAGAAAAGAAAGAAAATAAAAGAAAGAAAGGAAAGAAGAAAAGAAAAATATTTATTTAGCATTAAATACTATTTATTTTATTACCTACTCGTACTTTGCCAGATTAACACTTATTGTTTCCATCAACTCCTTATGCCAACTCCTGCAAAGCACTTTTTAAATCTTGTCAAACAAAATTTAAGATTGCACTACCAGTAATTGAATCCTGCTCGTAATTGCACGCGAAATAGCACATTGAGCATTTTACTAAACATAGCAAAATACTTGAGTCGTAAACGAGAACAGGATACTCAACTTTACGACACTAGTGTTTGCTCGTATTTTTCTGTCAGTAAAACAGAAAATTTTAAAACCAGTGGAAATGTCTCGACAGCTGCGCTATGTTAAATGTTACAGAGAACTAGGAAACTTGGATGTGGCCTGGACTCTTTACTTACGTTATATTCATGCGTGTCCGTGGCATCATAGGCCATACTTCATTAACTATTATTGTCATATGTATATTCTTTTTTTGCATCGCTCAGGATTTTTTTTACTTTGTTATTTTATTTCAGTTAGTTGTAATTTTTTGTTGTTGGTCCTGTACGAGTCCCAATATACTTTTTCCTTCTTTTTTATCATCAGTTTTGTCCTAACCTTTTTAAAATATAAGTGAACATTTGAATGCCACTGAATATTGGAAACTAAATTAGTTTTATGGTCTGCATTCTGGCAAATAAATAAATAATAATTATTATTATCTGTTTATCCTCGAGCGCTGATTGTACATACGGTTATACAACTTGAATAGCCTTGAAAAACGCTTAATTGTCGTATTGTACACACAGGTGTACAAATTTTTTTCCGCCGAAAACTTTGGTCTCTATATTTTCGTTTTTCCTGGAAAAAACCTGAAACTTTTTTTTTTGAGATTTTACGTAAAAATGCGCTATCACATATCAATAATACCGCCTCTGCGCGCGAAGATTTAATAAAATTGGTCAATCAGTTTTGTTAGTGTCTTGAAAGTAAATACATATTGTGTTTTTTTTATTTGTGAATTCATCTAATAACTTTCTCACTCTAGGGTGGAGCGAGAGACCGTGGGTCGACTTTATGTGACTCAAACTACACCTGTGTCCTTTGTGTTCTAGATCATTAAATGCCCTTTGTGTTACAGGACCACAGGTTTCCTTTTCTTGGGGAATCTTTCACCGTGGCCTTTGCTGGCATCGATCCTGCTTGGCCCTCTCTTGAAGGCGCTCGTGGAACACTACATGCCATCGAAGAATTGGGCTCGGTCCTTATCAAAAGGACGGAAGGTGAAAAAAAAAACATTACTTTCTGTAGTACCTCTTGTGATGCTTGTAATTTAGCTCTTGGTCGCTACCTATCCCGTTGCGCGTCTAGCCAGCCACTTCCAGCAAATTCCCCTTCACTATTCCTTTATACACATGAGGGTATTTTTACTTCCCCACACGTACAAATTTAGTTTCTCTTAGTGGCTGTGGTACTAATTGACGCTTTAAATCTGTCCTCGCTCCCTGTACTCGTCGTACGTTTATGATTTTATACATGTAACTAAATGTTTGCCCTGACTTTGCCTGTCAAGGGAGGAATGAACTTGGTTCATTAACGTTGCTGTTAGTTCGGTTGAATGTTTTGCTATTTATTTAACTCTCATAAGCGTTTATTTTAAACGTTTTTGTTGACAGTTTCATCCATTTAATTATGTACGAGATATTACTAAATACGAATATTTATTATCTTTTATGTTTTATCTCATTTTTCAGTGTTTTTTTTAGTCTTTTGCCAACTTAATTACCTGATATTTTATTCAAAAAATTTTGGTATTAATACATTAGGACAATAATTCAATATTAATTTATGAAACAATAACTTTTTAACCGACTTCTAAAAAAGGAGGAGGTTCTCAATTCGGATGTTTGTATTTTTATTTAATAAAAATACACTGATAAAACAATTTATTACTAAAAAAAACTTTAAAAAAACAGACTTCACTAAAAAATCCATCATCAGATCCGGACTTAATGACTATGGGATCATTTGGGAAGTATACTCTTTCCAACAAAAAAATAATTTTTCAAATCGGTTGGCAAGCGACGAAGTTATGCGCGAACAAACATTAACAAAAAATACAAAAATCCGAATTGAGAACCTCCTCCTTTTTTAGAAGTCGGTTAAAATCAAGTTAACGCGCAGCGAATAATATTAATAATACTATTAAGTACTCGAATGTAGCAAATAGATACTTAAATAGAACATAAGAGTCCTAGAATGAAAGATGAAATGTGAAAAGAAAATGCAATATTGCGTATCCGCTGAAGTTGCACTTCTTGTAACCTGGTACCCCCTTCCCCCTCTCTAACTAGGTGGACCGACGACCTTAAATAGATATCTATTTATCTAGGTCAAACTGAATGATTTCCAGTCGTTGATAGCGACAGCTTGAGTTAATAGGATACGTAATACAATATGAAAAAAATAAAGAGCCTGTTAAATGAAACGATTGTAGCTACGTTACTTTTTTGGACCAATTATAGTTACTTTATTTTATTTATTTTTTAATTATTTATATCAAATAGAAACTTTATCTAAAAATTAGAAAACGGGAGCTAATTAAGGGTCTCGTATTAGCCGATGACTTTGAGCATTTGTCTATCCCTCTTCCTCTATATTATTAAATTTTTACGACAAAATTACGTCAATACGGGAGCGTTTTGGTGAGAAAAATGACGTACATGATGACGTACACAAATCATAGGTAACCCTAGGGTTACCTATGATTCGATATTTTGACATCGTCATCATCATCATCATCATCTTCCTGCCCTTGTCCCATCTTATTTGGGGTCGGCGCAACACGTTTTTTTCTTCCATTCTATCCTGTCAAAAGTCATACTATCACTAACTTCCTTTGACATCGTGATTTACAAAATTTGTTACCGAGAATTGGATAATGCTAAAAACGTACTGTTAAAGACAACACTGCGGTGTGTTGTCTTTTTTAACCCAAAGGTTCACTGGCAGAGAATGCCTTGTTGCATTAAGTCCGCCTGTGTACCACTACTATACATGAAGTTTAAATAAATAAATACGTAGCTTAACTTATAATTACTCAAAAAAATAGTGCACAGCTACGAAGGTTTTTTTTTTATTGGGTGGGAAAATCATCTTATGACATCCCCCGCTCTAGGGCGGAACGGGAGATAGTGTCAGACTTTTACTGACTAAAAACCCACTCCTGTTCCTTCGTTGCCTTCGTCTCAGGGCCCCGGGTTTCGCTTTTACACTACCCGTGGCCCCAGTACAGCTACGAAGGTAAGGGTACTTACAAACAACTGCTTTTTTACTCTTACTTGTATCTATATAATATATATAAAACAAGAAACTAACTGCTTGACATATCAACGCACAGCCGAAAATACTGGTACCTACTAGGAACGTCAAATTTTGCATCAGGTTTCCTTTTATGATGTAAGCGAGCATTACGAGAAGATTTTTCAAAATGCACCCCCTAATGATATGAAACCGGGGTCCAAAGTTTATATGATAAAAACCTTCTTTTACTGGAGCGAAGCCACTGGCAGAAGCTAGTATGTACATAAATACGAAATAAAACTTACTGATTAATCACAAACTCTCAGAAACTATAACATTTACAAGCGTAAAATTTGGCAGGTAAGTTTCTTATACGGTTTAGACATTGGCCAAGAACGGATTTTACGAAACTCCACCCCTAAACCCTGGACCCCCTGACTCCCTGGGACAGGAACAGAAGTGGGTTTTTAGTCAGTAAAAGTCTGACACTATCTCCCAGTCCACCTAAGAGCGGGGTTTGTCATTAGATGATTTCCCCACCTAAAAAAAAAACCTGAGGGGCGGGGTTTGGGCGAAGTTTGTATGGAGAAATCTACTATCACGCAGGTGAAGCCGTTGGCAGAAGCTGGTTTATTTATATAAGGTGGTAAAAAATTAACTTTAAGAATTTCGAGGGGACATTGTACTCCTCATCATGAACAATTTTTACTAAGGGACCAAACCTGAAATCGCGAAAAAAAAATCAGCTGCTCCATACATTTTGACGAGTTAAGCGAACATAAACGTACGGTACGGCTGATTTTTTCTTTTCGCGATTTCAGGTTTGGTCCCATAGTAAAAGTTGTTCATAATGAGGAGTACAATGTCCCCTCGAAATTCTTAAAGTTAATTATTTAACACCTTATAATATATATATATATATATTTCACGTAGCAGTTTAACGTTTATACCAGTAGAAGTTAATATCAGAGAAACTCAACTTCCCTCCTCACAACATAAACCGACCACAACGCTGCTTTTGTGGTTAATTATGGTTTTCTTTGCTTATAAGAAGTTTCACGACTTATGTTTCCTGTTTAGACGAGTCCTGAGTAACTTGTTTTAGTAATTAAACGTTGTGAAGAAAAATCTTGGTTTCATCTTTTTTTAAGCTCGTGTAGAGAGAATTTTTTTCATTTTTTGGTCCATGTTTATTTATTTATTTAATGCTTTATGCACACAAAAGTAGAAAGGCGGACTTAATGCGTTAGACATTTTCTACCGGTGAACGTTTGGGTGATGCAGAGAAAAGTAGTGCTAGGTGCAATAAAAGAGAAAAAAAAGGAGAATACAGGAATAGATTTACTTTTCGACCATAGAATAGATATACTAATAAACCAGACAATAAATATAATACAATTAATGTTTTGTAAAGTATGTGTTATTTATTATTTATTTATCTTTCTTCCAAAAAGGTAAGTAACTTATAAGATAAACCCCATAAAACCGTTGCATTGGTTTGACTGTGGAGTTGGTGAGTCTCTAGATATACTTAAATGTACTTAAAACATTTCTAAATAATATAATTTTAATTTGCGTCTAAACCTACTTGTGTTTGTTTCACTCCTTATGTCATTTTGTGTTGTTTCATGTTTGTAAAAGTACTCAAAAAATTACTGCTTTAAAATTTTAGAGCTAGAGATTTAGTAAAAATCTTACACGCCCTCTCGCTCCACCCAGAGCGCGAGAAGTTATTTGATGTTGTCCCACCTCAAAAAACCTATTAGTGATCGATAATATCTCAATCTAGAAGAAAAAACTTAGCGATTTTCAATCTAAAATAAAATTGCGGAAAACATAGACTTCGATGTCTTAATAAAAGAGTTCGCCGGTAGAAAAGCTGTAAAAGTCTTTTTTTCCGTTATAATATTATAATAATAAATGGTGTTTATTAATGGCAACTGAGCCGAAAATAATAATAATAGAATATAATAATAATATAGTAATAGAATTTTTAATTACTATGTTAGTAAACAAAAAAAACATTCTATTAGCCACCGCGGGCGTCTCCGGTAGGAACGTGAGTGCCTACCGGAAGCGCTCTAGATCGGGGGACAAATCGTCCTCCGATGGAGAGATGGGCTCGGCCCGAAAAATCCCCACCAGCGGGCGGGGTGCGGGTCGAGCAAGCGGAAGAGGGAGGGGCCTCACTGCCCACGAGTCGGCTAAGCAAGCCAACCGACTTGCCGCGGAGGGGCGTCACCCCGGTGTGGCCAGCGCCCAGGTGGACCTCTCGGGACCGTCTGGCAGCGAGCGGGATGCCAGGGAGGACTCCGCCGAGGAGTCCCGTAGATCCCTGGGGAAGCTGGTCGTCGCCGCGCTGCGGGACATGGGCCGGAAGAGGGAGAGGACCTCCAAGGAGAAGACGGTCCACCGGCATGCCGCCTCTATCGAGGAGGCTATCGAAGCCTCTCTCGAAAAGAGGGTGGCAAAACTCCGGGATGAGCTCCGGGCCGAGCTTCAGGCCGAGCTCGCGGGAGCCCAGAAAGTTAGCGGCTGCCCGGAGCCGGCTGGAGAGGGACGCAAGCAAGGGCAGGGGCAAAGTCAGCCCCAGCCACACCCAGAGCCGGAGGGCCAGTTGCTGACGCTGGTGCAGCGGGAGCTGGCTGCTCTTCAGCAGCAGCTGCAACAGCAGCAGCAACAGTTTCAGCTGCGGATCCAGCAGCAGCTGTCCCTGCTGGAGGGCATAGTGCTGCGCCCCCCAAGAGCGGGCTCCGGCCAGCGAAAGGCGGCGTCTTACGCTGCTGCCGCGGCCACGGCAGCTGCGCCCAAGGCGGGCCCATCGGGGCAAGCTGAGCGCGGGGCCGTGGCATCGGAGCCCGCGAGGCCGGCCCCGGCCGCCAAACAACAACAGCGGCAGAAGGGCAGGGCGGCGCCTGCCAGTAAACCGGCGGGACCTCCTGCGGCGGCAGCGACTAGGCCGCGCCTGCCGCCTCCCCTGCCCGAAGAACCCTCGGCTGGCGCCGAATGGACGGTTGTTGGCGCCAGCAAGAAGGCGGGCAAGGCGGCTAGGGCGGCCAAAAAGCGCGCGCGGCGACAGCAGCGCAAAAAGCGGGCCATGGCGGCCAGACTTCGCGCCCCGAAATCCGAGGCTGTAGTCATAACGCTACAGCCAGATGCGGTAAAAAAGGGCGTGACATACGACGCCGTCATGGAGAAGGCAAAGCAGGCGGTGTTGCCCCACCTTGACGAGCTCGGAGCCTCTGGGGGCTTCCGTATGAGGCGCACCGTAACCGGGGCCCGAATACTGGAGGTCTCTGGTGCGGCCAGTGGCCCCGCCGCGGATGCCCTGGCCGCAAGGATCAGGGCGTCCCTGGATGCGGAAGAGGCCCGAGTGTCCAGGCCCACCAAGTGTATTGATATGCGCATCACGGGCTTGGACGACTCCGTCAAGGTGGACAAGGTGGTGGCCGCCATCGTCAGGGCGGGTGGGTGCACTACCGAGCAGGTTCGGGCGGGCACTATCCGAGCTGACAGCACGGGCATGCGAGCCATGACGGTAAGCTGCCCCGTGTCGGCGGCCAAGACCATCACCGGGGAGGGCCGACGGCTTTTGGTGGGCTGGGTCTCCGCCCAAGTGAAACTGTTGGAGCCCAGACCTCTGCGGTGCTATCGCTGCCACGTGGGGCACCACGTGGGGGCCAGTTGTGCCGCGGAGGTGGACCGCAGCGACCGCTGCTTCCAGTGCGGTCAGCCTGGTCACAGGGCGGTTGAATGCAGAGCGACGCCGCACTGCTACGCATGTGCGGCGGCAGGCAAGCCAGCCGACCACCGGGCTGGGAGCAGGTCCTGCGACCCCCCCACCAAGGCCAAGGGCAAGGTCAGGAGGCCCATCCCCGCCGATGTCCTCACCACCGCTGCCTCCTCTTTGGCAGCTGCTGCTGTCGCCGCCGCAACCATCGCGGCAGGGCCCTCACGGGGGGCTCGAGAGGAGACTGTGATGGACTGCCAATAACGGCTCCATTACGTCTCCTCCAGGCGAACATCAACCACTGCGCCCCCGCTCAGGATCTGTTGCTCCAGAGCATGGCGCAGTGGTCGATCAATATCGCCGTGGTCTCCGAGCCGTACAATGTCCTGCCCAGGGGAGACTGGGTGCGGGACCTGGACGGCTCGGTGACCCTAATTGCGTCGGCCGCCGCCGGCACCCCGACCCTCGAGGCCGTCACGAGGGGACGGGGTTGCGTGGCAGCACGGTTCGGGGACATTGCAGTGGTAGGCGTCTACCTGTCCCCGAGCAGATCTCTCGGCGATCTCCACATCTCCCTAATGGAGCTGAAAGCCGTCGTCGCTGGGTTTGGTTCCCTCCCCGTGGTCGTTTGCGGGGACTTCAATGCCAAGAACTTGGCTTGGGGTTCCCGGTTCACGAACCAGCGGGGTCGGATGGTGGAGGACTGGGCTCTGGAGACAGGCCTGGTCGTCCTAAACCGGGGTTCTGTCCCCACGTGTGTGCGGATGCGGGGCGACTCAGTGGTGGACATCTCGTTTGCCAGCCCCGCTCTGTCGCCGCGTGTCTTCGACTGGCGCGTTATGGAGGGGGTGGAGACGTTCTCAGACCACCGGTACATCCGGTTTGACGTCTCCGCCCAAACCTCGACTGCGCCGGTCCGACAGAACCCTTGTGGTCCACGGTGGGCGCTGAGGCAGATGGACCGGGAGCTCCTCCTGGAAGCCGCGACGGTACAGGCCTGGGTGCAAGCACCGGACAGGCCTGTCGACATAGACGTCGAGGCAGAGTGGTTCCGGGAGGCCATGTCGCAAATTTGCGACGCGGCAATGCCCCGAGTCCCTCCAGGACGTGCTCAGCGCCAGGTATACTGGTGGTCGCCGGAGATTGCGGCACTGCGCAACGCGTGCAATGCCGCGCGACGCCGGTATGCCAGATACCGCAGGCGCCGCATCCGTCCACCGGATGCGGAGGCCAGAGAGGCGGAGCTGTACGAGGGATACAGAGCGGCAAAGCGCACCCTCCGAGCGGAGATAAGGCGGGCCAAACTTGAGGCCCGCAACGTGTGGCTGGGGACTCTGAATGGGGACCCATGGGGACGCCCGTACAAATTGGTACGGGACAAACTCCGCCCCTGGGCTCCCCCGCTGACGCAGAGTCTCCGGCCCCAGCTCGTGGAGGGTGTGGTGAGCACTCTGTTCCCCACGCGAGGGGAACACTCTCCCCCGCCCATGGCTCCGCCTCCAGCGGTGTCCGACGCGGACCACGATGGCGACGACGACGACAACGCTCCAGAGGTGACCGAGGTAGAGCTGAGAGTGGCGGTACGAAGGCTGAGTGCCAAGAATACCGCCCCAGGACCCGACGGCTTGCCTGGGAAGGCATGGGTCCTGGCCATGGAGGCTCTCGGGCCTCGACTAAGAGGGCTCTTCAGCGCATGCTTGGAGAGGGGCCAGTTTCCACTTCGCTGGAAGACGGGGAAACTGGTCCTCATCGCGAAGCCGGGGCGCCCTGCGGACTCTCCGTCCGCGTACCGGCCCATTGTGCTGCTCGACGAGGTGGGCAAGCTCTTTGAAAGAGTAATTGCAGACCGCCTCGTCGCACACCTAACACGGGTGGGGCCGGATCTGGCGGACGGCCAGTTCGGCTTTCGCAGGAGGCGCTCTACGGTGGACGCCATCATGTGCGTGCGAGCTCTCACGACGGGGGATGCAGTGGCCCAGGGCAGGTGTGTCGTGGCGGTGTCTTTGGACATCGCCAACGCCTTCAACTCCCTGCCTTGGAGTAGCATTGGGAGGGCACTCCGGTATCACCGGATGCCCGACTACCTCTGTCGTGTGGTCGAGGCGTACCTATCAGACAGGTACATCACCTACCCTGGTCACCAGGGGGAGTGGGAACGTCGAGAGATGGCGTGCGGTGTTCCGCAGGGATCGGTACTAGGGCCGCCCTTGTGGAACATCGGCTACGACTACGTGCTGCGCGGCGGCCTCCCTGGCGGGGTCAGCGTGGTCTGCTACGCAGACGATACGCTGGTCCTGGCGCAGGGAGAGTCGTACCAGGCGGCGGTCGAACTAGCGACACGCGGGGTCGCGACAGTCGTTGGCAGGATCCAGGAGCTGGGACTCGAGGTGGCATTGCACAAGTCCGAGGCCATGTGCTTTCACGGCCCTCGGAACGCGCCACCACCGGGTTCCCGGCTAACGGTGGGAGGAGTCCACATCGGCGTCGGGTCAACGATGAAGTACCTGGGACTCGTTCTCGACAGCCGGTGGGATTTCGACGAGCACTTCCGACGTCTGGCTCCCAAACTAAATCGGACTGGGGCTGCCCTCTCGCGGCTCCTGCCCAACCTTGGGGGTCCAGACGCCTCCTGCCGGAGGCTCTACGCGGGGATCGTTCGGTCCATGGCCCTTTATGGCGCGCCGGTGTGGACGCCGGGGCTGCGGAAGCAGCCGGCGGCCCGGCTGAACGCGTGCCAGAGGGTCATGGCCATACGGATGGTACGAGGATACCGGACGATTTCCCGCGAAGCGGCGAGCCTCCTTGCTGGCCAGCGACCATGGGATCTGGAGGCAACAGTCCTTGCACTCATGCACGAACGGCGCATGGAGATGCAACGCCGGGGCGAAACTCCGCTGCCGCGACAAGTCGCAGCATGGCGGACAGAGCTCCGGCGAGTTCTCATGGAGAAATGGCGACAGCGACTGTCGCGACCCCGTGCTGGGCACGCCACAATTATGGCGGTAAGTCGTAACTCTTTGAGGCGTGGTTGGAAAGACCTCACGGCGTCCTCACATTCCGCATGACGCAGGTTCTCACCGGACACGGTAAGTTCGGGAGGTTCCTGCACCGAATTCGTGCGGAAACGACGCCCGGGTGTCGCCACTGTGTGGCCCACCCGGAGGACACGGTAGAGCACACGGTGGAGGTGTGCCCCGCTTGGGCAGAGCAACGCCGTGTCCTCGTGGGGGCAATCGGCGGCGGCGATCTCTCGCGCCGGGCCTTGGTTCAGGCCATGCTCCGGAGCGAGGAGGAGTGGCAGGCGGTCGCCTCCTTCTGCGAAGCAGTAATGCTAGCTAAGGAGGCGGCCGATCGCGTGAGGCAACGGTCCTTACGCTGCAACCGCCGCCGGGATTCCGATCCCGATTTCCGGCCACCGTAGGCGCGGGCTTGTAGACGGCGAGCAATGGGTGGCTCGCCGTCTGACCGTCCGGTAACCGTCCGGACCGAGCCCAAGTCGTCGACGGCTTGTATTGTTCCACGCGCGCCTCAGGGAGATGTCAGCAAATCGTAGGGGCCCAGCAGGGTCGAAGCCTACTGGGGCCACGGGTAGTGTGAAAGCGAAACCCGGGGCCCTGGGACGAAGGCAACGAAGGAATAGGAGTGGGTTTTTAGTCAGTAAGAGTCTGACACTATCTCGCGCTCCGCCCAAGAGCGCGGATGTCATTAGGATGATTTTCCCACCCAATAAAAAAAAAAAAAAAAATATTAGCCACCGAAAGAAAGAAATAAATAAATTAGTGTCATTTGATCAGTACCGCCATGGCGTGAGACAACCACGGTGCGTCAAACTTGGTCACCAACATCTTCAGGATGCTGTTCGAACTCGACCGCGCCATTGTCAGAATCGATATGGCCTTTTTTCGACTTATCGCATATATTGGCTTCTTTTCGTATGGGTCTCAATGCCATATAGGGGGCGACGTAGAAGTATCGCCGAGGGCGCTGATATTACTAAAACCGGCACAGTCTAAAGCATTTATCAGAAAATGAATTACCTGATGACTACAATTTCTACTTGTGTTAGTGATACAATATAAGTAACTGGCGTCTGCCAGCAATTTAGTCTGCGTGAAATTAGAAAATACATAGCCTAGGCCAGTGATAAAGTAGCATTCCATAGGTAAATATTTTGTTTTAAAACGGTCCTGTAATTTTTAAGTGTATTACTACTAGCTTTCGCTCACGGCTCCACCCGCGCACATAAAATATAGCCTATATCAATCAGAAATAAAGCGGCTTTCTATCGGTGAAAAAATTTTAGCAATCGGACCAGTACTTTCAGAGATTACCTCCTACAAACAAAAAACTAGACTTTACCTCTTTTTAATGTTAGTCCTGATACACCACTATTTTCCATCAAACATAGCTAAAACTTGAAACTCTTCAAATCAAAAGTCAATTGATTACTTCTGGGTAAGCGTACTCCACCGTCGACCACATTATCATTTACCATCAGCCCCCTAGTCAAGTTACGACCGTTTCGTTTCGGTTCTCTTGCGTCAAAATGTCTCGAGTATGCTACGCCTCCGATTCCTTTGTTCTGACGTCATCTCAACGCTCAGCCACGTGGTCAGAACAAAAGTATCGAAGGCGTGGCCTACTTGAGGCGTTCGATGCAAACGAAACGTTCGTAACTTGGCTAGGGAGGGCTGAAAAAAGGAATCAGATGCGTGGCCTACTCGAGGCGTTCTATACAAGAGAATCGAAACGAAACGGTCGTAACTTGGCTAGGGGCCTCCCTAGCCAAGCCAACCACTATCTCACCTGCCTAGGTGAGATAGTGGTTAGGCGTAAGGTCTTGATCATTTATTATTGTCATATCTAGCCAACGCTGTCCTATTGCTGGGAAAAGGATCCCTCTATTCGTTCCATAGTTTCTGGCTCTGAGCTAATGCCAATTCTTAAGGCCTTTAGATGCCATTACATACTTTCATCTAATTTATCCCGCCATCTCCTTCTTGGACTGCCTATCAATAATGAAAAAAAGAAATAACACCATCTAGGTCACCTTTTTTAAATTAAAACAGTGTAGCTCATATTTTTGCATCAATTCCATAAGCTACTAATTAAATTACAACTGTTAACTATAACATTTTAGTAGACTTTAATAACAAGATAGCTCATTAAAGATTATCGAGCGGAAATCGCATTCGTAGCTAAGGAAGTCGAGGGATATTGTAAACTCGTTTCTAATTTGAGTGAACACTTTTGCTTGCCAGACATATCACTGCGGGCGGTACACCTTGCCACATTGTAGTGGATGGTCAGTAGAATCAGTTGAACTTACAGTTTGCTCCAGTAATAATAGGTACACGTAAAACACGATTAAAAAGTTTAACTTTTCAACCGCTTGCGTTGGATTGGTCCGTTCTATTAACAAGAACCGTTTTGCGATTGAGTACTCCATCTCGTTTAACTTGGGTACGCCACAATTATGGTGGTAAATTCCCTCTTTGAGAAGTGGCTGGAGCAGCAACATGGCGACCTCACCTACCGCATGACGTAGGTCGTCACCTGCAAGTTCGGGAGGTTTCTGCATCGGATTCCAGGTGTCACTACTGTGTGGACCGCCGGGAGGCCACAATGCAGCATACGGCGGAGGTGTGTCCCACTTGGGTGGAGCACTGCCGTGTGCTCGCGAAGGCAATAGGTGGCAACGCCCTCTCGCTCTGGGTCCTGGTAAAGGCCATAGTCCGGAGGAGGAATGGCAGGGGGTTGCCTCCTTCTGCGAAGGAGTAATGCTAGCGGAGGAGGAAGCTGCACGGGTGAGGGAACGAACATATTTACGACCCAGTCGCTGAGACCCCAACCCCGACTACCACAATGTCAATACTGACAACTGAACCAAAGGGCAACTGAACGACACAGGTGTGGTTTTAGTCAGTAAAAGTCTGACACACCCTAACGCTCCGCTCAGAGCTGGAGAAGTCACTGGATGATTTCCACACTTAAAAAAAAGTTTAAAAAGTTAACCAACGTGTACTAAAATATACACTACTTTCAGGAGAGTACAATTTCGCAAAACAAGAGTAGGAGTGAATTTTATGTTTTTAATAAGTTATTGCAGAAAATCGCAATTTCTGATAACTTTTTTAACTTTGCAACTATCAATATTGCAGAATGTATATTGATACACCTTATTCTAATAGTATGGAGAACAAAAAAGCTTATTGCTGTATACAGTGAACTCGGCTAAAATCTTAAAATATTTCAAAGCCAACTGAAAAAGCTAATAAAATTAGAACAACACCCATCTAACAAGCTCTTATATTGTCAACTACATACAATACGTAACTTATATAACTTTAACATAGCCTAGCAAAAGTGCTTCCTAAATATCATTCGCGGTTAGTAAGTTCCGCAGTTTCCGTACCCTCTCTCACACACATTTCACTTATCACTATAAAGCATTCTCCTTTTGTTCCAACCTATAGACATATATGATGGACTGAGCTTTCTCTGTGCTGTTATGAAATGAAATGGGACAAAAAAGCGCGAGAGAATGAAAAAAAGAAACAACTTAAAATTAACAAATATAAAATAAATCAATTAAAATATGTAGTAACAATTATTAACTAAAATCTGAAATTATTAAAAAAAAATGTATGTGTGTCTTACGGCTGCGCCAAATAGGTTTTGCAGTATTGCCTAATGGATATTGTCTGACGCTAGTCTTCCAAATGATGACTGATTGAGAAAACGGTTTCCAATACTACGTAATATACTATTATATATACCTCAATAAAAAAAAAAACGGGGCAAGTGTGAGTCGGACTCGCGCACTGAGGTTTCCGTACAAACTTACCTATGTAAATAGTTCAACTTCGAGTGGTGTCTCGAACATTTACGTATAGCCAAAAAGTTTTTTTTTTGTGACGTAACAACAATTTACTGTTTTTAAATTTATTCCTTTAACTGTCCTATAAGACCTTACTTTATGCCAAATTTCAGAGTTCTAGGTCAACGGGAAACATTCTATGAATTTTGATTCCCTTGAGAGTGTCGAAATATACGTTTTTTGCGACATAACAATAATTTATTAATCAATGAATAAACATAAACAGCCATATCTTTTTTTTCCTTTTTTTCGTGAACTTTGAAGTTTGATTTATTCACTGCTTCAAGGAACCGCAGAAGTGAGTATATGGTTTTAATTCAACTCGATACCTCCACACGTTCGGAGACGGAACCCTAAAAAACATACATACTTTCCATAACACACATAATTGAGTGAAAATCCGTTTGGGCCACGCCATATTCTTGTGGTCCGTTAATACATTCTAGAGAAATGAGATAGGATAGGATTTCTCTTTTACTTCCTTTTTTTATAAGTTAAAATATGTTCAAGGAAATACTGGTAAATTATATCAACATTTTTTAAATTTTAAAAATAACACCTCGATATGTCTATATTTGCTGAAGCCAGGTACAAAACCGTAACTGGTACCGATTACCAGTATTTAACCTTTGAAAAAATCTAGCTTTGCAGGAAACCACTAGATGTTCAGAAAACTTAACCCTAAAATAAATTCAGGACTAACATAATGAACAATATTGTGAGGGTATTGCCCAAACTCAGTCCATTCTTCATGCCTATGTTCTGACCAAACCTTCGTCCATTGTCTTTTGTGCGTAAAGTACAGTGCAGTGTTAGTGCTGTGTACAGATTTAGCGACGGCACCGTTTGACGTGGTAATTACGCCGTAAATCCTCAAGCGGACGAAATTAACTCGTGCTTCTGAGCGTGTTATGAAAATGCACGCCATTGTACACTTTAATATACTTAAAAAGAGTCTTTGAAGTTGATGAGTGAATTTTTTTTTTGGCTTTGTTTGTGTATGTGTAATGGGTATAATATATAACTGAAAAGTTCGCTTTAAACAATTAAAGTTTTAATGAATAATAACTAGTCACGTTGTATAGGTTTTCTTTTTAGGGTTCCTGACCTCAAAAGGAAAAAATGGAACCCATGTAGGTTCACTTTCTTGTCCGTTCGTCTGTCTGTCTGACAAGACCCCTTATTTCAGGAACTTTATTAATTTACATTATTTATATTTCAGATTTTTCCCTGTCCTTGTGTTATGAGACCATGCTTCATGCCAAATTTCAGAATGCTAGGTCAACATGAATTTTGATTCCATTGAGAGTGTCGAAATACACGTTTTTGGCAACATAAACGGCAACAGCCATATCTTTATTTTCGCTGACTCTGATACCTCTTTTAAATTGATACCTCCACGCGTTCCCGAGATAAAGGGTCTTGACAGGCAGACAGACAGATGGACGGACAGCAAAGTGATCCTATAAGGGTGCCGTTTTTTATTTTTGAGGTACCGAACCCTAAAAAAATAGAAATTGAAATAAACCATTGGCAGTTAAGAGATGACCAGTCTCAACTGACGGCGCCCGTTCACGAGCATGACTTTCAAGAACATAATTGTAACTAAGAAGAGTAATAGTATTGTGTTAATCCAATTATATAAATCTATTCAGCAAATAATCTAGAAATGAGATCTTCATGTCTTTCAATATGTCCTGAAAGAATAAGCTTCATACAAAGAACTGTAACAATACAAAATAACAATTCTTTACTAAACGACTACGGTCGAAAAATTACCTGTTATCAAACCTACATACATGTGGTACGATAAATCAGTAGGTTTTTCTTTGACAAGTCTAGCTCCCAGCAAGAGAATGTTAACATAATACGATTTGTTAGAAGAATAATAAAGGCAATTTTCTATCATTACCTACTAATACTGCGAACTGGAAAAAGGTAAAGAAAAAAATATACGAGAGTTTTGTTTCGAAGACCAGGGAAATAAAAAAATTAAACGGTTTTTTTTTTTAAATAATTATATTATGGTGAAAGTTGGTGAGTGAGTGTGTGTTCGTCATGCTCGAATGGATGATCGGATTTAAATGAAATTTGGCACATGGATAGACCAAGTTCTGGAATAGGTCATGAGATTATTTTCTCCACTAATAGCAGAATCGTCTCAAAAACTTATTACCTTCCCTTTTATTAATATATTATACTAGCTTCTGCCAGCGGTTTCGTCCGCGTGAAAGTATGTTCCTCCATAGAAACATCCAACCCCCTTTTACCCCCTTAGGGGTTGAGATTTGTAAAAACCGTTCTTATTGAATGTCTACACCCTATATGGAACCTACCTGCCAAATTTTAAGTTTGTAGGAGTTATAGTTTCTGAGATTTCGTGATTATTATCAGTGAGTGGTATTTCGCTTTTTTATATATAGATTAATATATCTGTATGTTTATTCTAACTGGTAGAGAATGCCTAAGGCTTTAAGTCTGCCTTTGTACTTTGTGTTACATGAAGAATAAATAAATATATGATATACTTTTTATCTCGGGAGTTCCCTTGGGAAAATTTTCTACATCTACAGAGGGGAATATTTTGGCTAGAAGCCGCTAATAAATAAACATAATCAAGTAGGTACCAGCCATTTATAAATACAGAAATTGTATCTGTCTAGAAATTCTACGACCTATCGAATACGGTAACTCTAGAATGAAAATCAAAATATTAAAAATAAAAATGTTTATATTTTATATGGGCCTACATGGTTATTTAAGTAGCAGTGGGCAGGGCACATTGCTCGCAGAACAGATGGTCGATGGGGACGAAAGGTTCTGGAATGGCGACCACGTACTGGAAGACGCAGTGTTGGAAGGCCTCCCACAAGGTGGACCGATGACCTGGTGAGGCACGCGGGAAACCGATGGATGCGAGACGCACAGGACCGTTCATTGTGGCAACATTTGGGAGAGGCCTATGTCCAACAGTGGACGTCTTTCAGCTGAAATGATGATGATGATAGGTAATTATAAAATAAAAGAAGCTATTACATCGTTTTAATTGGTTGTTTGCTATGGAGAAGGACTTACAAGAAACTCCATAGTAACAGTTAAAAAAAAAAATGGAAATGAATCCGAAACTAAATAAGGGAGAAGTGTAACTACTAAACGAAGGAACAATGTTCGAACTGAATTCAATTAGACATCTAGCACCTAAAACCCTGCATAAAATTAACACCATCAGCATGTAGATCACGAGATAACACGACAAATATTAATTTAACGATCGTCACAGCTCCAAATTAACATTTTAAATACATTTAGAACGACGCCCGATCATGCCCAATCGCAATCAAAGGCCCGAAAGTTGGTCCCTATCGATTAGGCACCGCATCTGTCCCCAGAGAACCCAATAAATATGTAAATTTGTTCAGGATTAACCCCGATTCGCGAAAGAAGCTTGCTCGTGTAAATTCTAGCGAACTTGCTGTGGCTGTATTGAGTAATCATTTTTTGAACGTTTATTAAATTCGTTTTTTTTTTATTTATGACCCGTTTTTTAACCGACTTCTAAAAAAGGAGGAGGTTCTCAATTCGGATGTTTTTTAGAAGTCGGTGTTTCTCGGCAGGTATTGTTTGTTTCTTGTTTAACACCGACTTCCGAAATTAAAGTTATTTTGATCGTTTTAGTGTTTTTTTAGTGAAGTCGGTTATATTTTTTTTGTAAAAAGTTTTTTATTCTAGGTAGAAATGTAAAATGAGGATACAAATTGCATTACGCTAATTAAGATTTGTGAAATAACAGGAAGGTAACCGAGCTTTATTTTGAAATAATTGTTGATACTGTTATTATCCTATCATAACATAAATTTCCTTAAATAACATTTTTGTTTCCATTAAAATTAATTTCCTTTAATAATATGAAATTATGTTATTAGCATATTCATAAAGGAATGTTGTAACTTGAAATCATATGCATATTGTTTAAAAGATTAATAACGGTTTTGATTTCAATACATGACTGGCTAGTCTTGAATCTGTTCATTGCAATTCATATGGATACTAATTAAAAAATAAAAGACGATTGTTTATGAAAACTTAAGAGGGTCCTTTTCAACTCACCTGTCGTCAACATTGAGCATGATTTAAAAGCTTGTTGCTTCATTTAATGCAATCCAACGTGATGTTTGATGAAGTGGCAATAATTCCGTGATTTACTCGAATGTTTCACAAAACTTGTTCCAGGAAATACGTGGGTTTTTTTAAACCCTTAAAAGTTTTTTAGAAAATTGGTTGTTATTCAGAATCTCGATTAAATGTGCAAGGCTTCTATTGATGTACTTTTTTATATTTTTAATAATTATGAGTACATTATAGAGGGCCAAATTTCTCGTAAAATAGCAGAATTTCAGAGTCTCTAGATTAGTTTTACACAAATTTGTGTTTTGATTTCTATAGAAGCCTAGATAATATCCACAAGATAGATATCTAAAATATCTAGAGATTTATGATCTCTAAAATATATGTGTAATAACATCATAATCACGTAAAAACGATTGAATAAAATTGTACTTCGAAAAGAACGCTCTTAATGAAGAAAAACTAGAAAGTGCAGAGGAGAGACTTGTCGAACGGAGTGTTAGACTAAACTTTTTGGAGAATTAATTGATATAATAAAGTAGGTTACTAACTACCTCAAAACTCATTGCATTGATTCTAGACTAGAAATTTATTCTTGGTGATATGTTCTCCTGTCATAAAAGGTATCCTATATGCTATACCAAGACACGGTCTAAGTGTACCAAGTTTCATCGAAATCTATTCAACTGTTGAAGCGTGAAGTAGTGACAAGTACACACACACATACAAACTTTTAGCTTTCTAATATCAAAGTGATATTCCACTTCCCTCCTACCTTTCCCTTCTTCTTCTTGAATACTGTCAATAACATAAATAACAACTCTCAAACCCTTACAAACTCAATAAAAGTTTCACACGTCCTCACATATGCGCCAAATGGTAATCCCTCACAAAATAACCATTCGCTTGAAGAGATAAACCACAGGAATATGCTTTTAATTCCAACATGTAGCCGAAAGAATTCAGCGGTCATGAGATTTATAGGGTCCGTACAATTTATGTGCCACAACACACGCTGCCTATGGGAGGCCAACCATAGTCGGCTATAAGTATTTACTCCTGGGAAGTTCATTGTTTTTTATGAGAGTATTTCATTTTAGGGTAACGAGTTTAGGATGTGGTTGCGTTTAGTAGCTGGTAGATGTATCTGGTTTTCTATTTTTATTCTGTGTTTATCAAACTCATGAATGGATATTTTAACGATGAAGGCAAACATACTGAAGCAGCCAGCATGTCTTAGAATCAAACTTTTAAAACATTCACCAACCCGTACAGAGCCATGCGGATTTTTTTTCAGAAAGAAGGTCTGTGTTCCTGTCCAGTAATGGACATATAATGGCAGGTTGATTACACTGTCACGATATTGTTTTTTTTTCGGTGGGAAAATCATGCAATGCCATCCCCGCCCTTGGGCGGTTCGGGAGGGCGTGTCAGACTTTTACTGACTTAAAACCCACTCCTGTTCCTTCGTTACCTTTCATACCAGGGCCGAGTCTTCCTTACAGAAGCAGATCCTAGGCCCCAGTAGGCTTCGATCCTGCTAGACCTCTACGGTTTGCTGACATCTCCTTGAGGCGCGCGTAGAATAGTACACGCCGTCGACGACTTGGGGTCGGTTCGGACGGTTGCCGGACCGATAAGGATATCATTTCAGTCAATTGACGTCCACTGCTGGACACAGAGCTTTCTCAAGTATCGCCATAACGATATCACATAATATTATAAAGGCGAAAGATTGTGAGTGTTGCTCAAACTGCTGAATGGATTTCAATAAAACTTGGTACACGATTAGACTATATTATGGGCTTTCACAAAGTCTCAATGTAAGGGAAGAGCGGATGGCCGTTGGGGCCGAAAGGTTCTGGAATGGCGACCACGTACCGGAAGACGTAGCGTTGGAAGGCCTCCTACAAGGTGGACCGATGACCTGGTAACGGTTGCGGGAGTACGATGGATGCGAGACGCATAGGACCGTTCATAGTAGCGGCACTTGGGGGAGGCCTATGTCCAGCAGTGGACGTCTTTCGGCTGAAATGATGATGATGATGATGAAGAGAAGAGCGGAGCCTTCAACTACAGTCATTTCTATGCCTAAATGGAGACTCCTCGACATGCAATTTAAGCAAATATGATAAGCAATAAAGATACAAATTAGATTTATTTAAAGTAACAAGTTCAACGAAGACCGATTCTATACCATCAAATGTAATAATTGTTTGAGATACATTAAAATGAGATACACGGTTTCATCTCATAGTACTTTTACATAATATAAACCATCGAAAATTAAGTTTCTATGAATATCATGGGCTATATTGGATGTTCCCCACAAAACCTGATTGGCTTATATGTTTAAGCTGAGCTTACGAAGTAATTAGTGCTAAAACATCACTAATTAATTTTACGAACTTCCTGTAATAAACCACGAGTATGTTCATTAACAACACAGATTGTTCAGCTCTTATCACAGATAGACAATTATTTTTATAAGAGAGTTGTTATGGAGTTTCTTGCCGGTTCTTCTCCATAAGAAAGGACCAATTGAAACTGTGCACAAACTTCTGATGTTTTATAAATGCCCATGTAAGACATCTATTCGTATATATATATATATATAAGGAGAAACTGACTGACTAACATACCAACGCGGAGCCGAAACTACGGGGACTAGGAGTGTAAAATTTTGCACAAGGTTTCCTTTTATGACGTAAGTGAGCACTAAGAGAGGATATTTCAAAATTCAACCCCTAAGGGTATCGGACGGCGAGCAATGGGTGGCTCGCTATCCGATCGTCCGGTAACCGTCCGGACCGGGCCCAAGTCGTCAACGGCGCGTACTGTTCCACGCGTGCCTCAAGGAGATGTCAGCAACCGTAGGGGCCCAGCAGGGTCGAAGCCTGCTGGGGCCATGGGTGATGCGAAAGAGATCCCCGGGGCCCTGGAAAAAAATGGCAAAGAAGGAACAGGAGTGGGTTTTTAGTCAGTAAAAGTCCGACACTATCCCCCGCTCCACCCAAGAGCGGGGAAGTCATTAGATGATTTTCCCACCCAAAAAAAAAACCCCTAGGGGTATGATACAGGGGTCCAAAGTATGTACGGAGAAACTTATTCCTAAGGTTATCTAGTAGATATCGCTGTTAGCGATAAGACCGCCCTTGTACCCATAGATTTAAGTTTATGTATATGTTATGTTACTTTTTTGGTGTACAATAAAGTTTATTCTATTCTATTTTTATTTTCACGTGGGCAAAGCCGCTAGCAAAGTACTAGTCTAATATATACAATTCGAATAACAGTATTTGTTATTGAACTCCACTGAAGCAGTTTAACCAATCTTTTTTTTTGGGTAATTTTGGTAAGTCTAAAAATAGGTAGCAGGCTACTTTTAGCCCTCTTAATATTGCAGAAAAACCTTTGTTGGCTCAGCTAGTGCTTTTATTTTTCTATTAATGTGCTTTACCTCGACTCCACCTCGACTCATCAAATTGACAGTTGTAGCTTCTTGTCTATTGACACAAACCGAGTTTTTTTTAGTTTTCATGACATGACACTGCATTTTTAATTCAAGTCCTTCAACCTGACTTGGATTATGGGCCATAGTTTGCCAATATGAGTTATGGCGTTAGAAACGGCATTCTTTTCGTAAGGGTGTTGAAAGTGAGTCAATTTCATACAAAATCTGTCCATCATGCTACAAATCAGAGTGTGTGAGGTGGAGTGGGCCGTTATGCACCAGGGCAGGTTAGTCGAATTATCTTTGATTTTTTTTTCTAGTAACCTGTTTTCTCATGATGTATTCCTTAATCGAATTATAGCACTGAGGCAACAAATTTATTTGTGATACTGATCACTTATCTACTATCTAAGCTAGATGATGCGGGCAATAGTTTATTTCTGCTATTTATTTTTCTAGTCTTCATGAACACTTCCGTTCAATAATGGAGTTCTTTAGTACATGAAGTAAACGGCACACTTATCGCGTTTCGCAGAACATTAAACAAGTTGTAACTTATTAGTAACACTTGGAAAGGTTTTCTTAAGACGGTTTTCCAAGAAAATATGGTTTCTTGCTTCTTCTAGTACTCCTTCGGTATACGGTAGATATTTAATCGGCTTTTGTTGCGAGGTAGTTTTTCTATATTTTTCTTTCACGAGATGGTAATAATATTGTGAGAAAATTCAAAGAAAGATAAGAGTATTTGTGCCTCACATAACTTCTTAAAACGAAATATACCGTTTAAAAAAAATCTGAGCGAGGTCAAAAAGGCGCCTAACTCAGCTTAGGCGCTTTCGCCTCGATATTTAAAAACAATAAAGTAGTCATAGTCATGTGTGGTAAGGGATTCTTACAAGTCATATACAGAATATTTATTACATTAACATTAAAATTATGATTCATATTACATTCATATTACGGCATGTCCTAGAACCAAAAACTTCGAAGACATGTGACATTCACCAACCCGCACTGGGCCCCACCACCGGGAACGCGCCACCACCGGGTTCCCAGCTAACGGTGGGAGGAGTCCACATCGGCGTCGGGTCAACGATGAAGTATCTGGGACTCGTTCTCGACAGCCGATGGGATTTCGACGAGCACTTCCGACGTCTGGCTCCCAAACTAAATCGGATTGGGGCTGCCCTCTCGCGGCTCCTGCCCAACCTCGGGGGTCCAGACGCCTCCTGCCGGAGGCTCTACGTGGGGATCGTTCGGTCCATGGCCCTTTATGGCGCATCGGTGTGGGCGCCGGGGCTGCGGAAGCAGCCGGCGGCCCGGCTAAACGTGTGCCAAAGGGTCATGGCCATACGGATGGTGAGAGGATACTGGACGATTTCCCGCGAAGCGGCGAGCCTCCTTGCTGGCCAGCGGCCATGGGATCTGGAGGCAACAGTCCTTGCACTCATGCACGAACGGCGCATGGAGATGCAACGCCAGGGCGAAACTCCGCTGCCGCGACAAGTCGCAGCATGGTGGACAGAGCTCCGGCGAGTTCTCATGGAGAAATGGCGACAGCGACTGTCGCGACCCCGTGCTGGGCACGCCACAATTATGGCGGTAAGTCCCCTCTTTGAGGCGTGGTTGGAAAGACCTCACGGCGTCCTCACATTCCGCATGACGCAGGTTCTCACCGGACATGGTAAGTTCGGGAGGTTCCTGCACCGGATTCGTGCGGAAACGACGCCCGGGTGTCGCCACTGTGTGGCCCACCCGGAGGACACGGTAGAGCACACGGTGGAGGTGTGCCCCGCTTGGGCAGAGCAACGCCGTGTCCTCGTGGGGGCAATCGGCGGCGGCGATCTCTCGCGCCGGGCCTTGGTTCAGGTCATGCTCCGGAGCGAGGAGGAGTGGCAGGCGGTCGCCTCCTTCTGCGAAGCAGTAATGCTAGCTAAGGAGGCGGCCGATCGCGTGAGGCAACGGTCCTTACGCTCCAACCGCCGCCGGGATTGCAATCCCGATTTCCGGCCACCGTAGGCGCGGGCTTGTAGACGGCGAGCAATGGGTGGCTCGCCGTCTGACCGTCCGGTAACCATCCGGACCGAGCCCAAGTCGTCGACGGCGCGTATTGTTCCACGCGCGCCTCAAGGAGATGTCAGCAAATCGTAGGGGCCCAGCAGGGTCGAAGCCTACTGGGGCCACGGGTAGTGTGAAAGCGGAACCCGGGGCCCTGGGACGAAGGCAACGAAGGAACAGGAGTGGGTTTTTAGTCAGTAAGAGTCTGACACTATCTCCCGCTCCGCCCAAGAGCGGGGATGTCATTAGGATGATTTTCCCACCCAATAAAAAAAAAAAAAAACCCGCACTGGGCCCGCGTGGTGGATTCCAAGGCCCATTCCATGGCCTGAGTCCCAGCAGTGGGAACATTAAAAGTCTGATTATGCTATCCTATGCTATGATTCATATTAGTATATGAAGGAGTTGCAGTGCAGTATGCAGTTTCGATCCATCGGCCTTGACCTCAATCATTCAAAATGTGAAATTTTTGTTTCTGACAATACTGACAGACAATCGACACTTCAGAAATTCAATACAATAGCACCAGATATCAAAATTTTAGAAAAATGTTTGGAATTTTGGAAGACAGTTTTTCTTTATTCGTTGACGATAAAATTAATCGTTTCAACGATATTTCGGATAGGCTTTCAAAAATTAACTTACATTCGGCTTTTACCCTCATTAAATATTGCTGTTTTGCTCCAAATTTTATGTATTTTCTTCGCTCTTCCTCTTTATGGAAACAGCCACAACTCTTGGACAAAATTGATCAAACCATTCGATCCGCTTTAACGTCCATCTTAAATGTGGCCCTGGATGACCGAGCGTGGGTACAAGCCACGCTACCCATCCGTTTTGGCGGGCTCGGCATCCGCAAAATTTCTAGTATAAGTCTACCGGCGTTTCTGTCTTCGGTCCACAGCACTCAACAGTTAGTTGAAAGCATCTTAACTCCATCACTGGTTGACTGTGAGGTGCCGTGCTTGACCGACGCCGTGAACGCCTGGAAAATGGCTTGCCCGGACAAGGCGTTGCCCGAGAATCCATCTTCCCAGAGACAGTGGGATGAGCCGCTCTGCAGGTTGGTACGGAATAATCTTATCAATACGTCCACCAATACTGCTGAGCGCGCCCGCCTTCTGGCTGTGGGTGAATGGGAGTCGGGCCTCTGGCTACAGGCTCTACCGTCACCTAACATAGGAACTATGCTGAGTGACACCACCTTCCGGATCGCTACATGCTTGCGTCTGGGTGCTCCTAGTGGAGCTCCACATCGATGTCAGTGCGGCGAAGCAGTCGACCGCCTCGGACACCATGGCCTATCATGCAGTAGAAGCGCTGGTCGGATAGCACGACATGCCAGTATTAATGACATCATCCGCCGAGCTCTTGTCACCGCTGGGGTGCCAGCTGTTTTAGAACCCAATGGCTTGGCACGTGACGATGGGAAGAGGCCAGACGGGATGACTATAATGCCTTGGAAATTGGGTAGGCCTTTGGTGTGGGATGCAACATGTGTCGACACCCTTGCGCCATCCCATCTTCTGAGTACGGCAGGTTGTGCTGGGGCGGCTGCTGCAGGTGCAGAAAACCTCAAACGGCGTAAATATAATAACCTCATCGGAGGTTATATATTTGAGCCGTTCGGGGTTGAAACACTGGGGCCATGGGGTCCGAGCGCTCATCGAGTTGTTCGGGATATCAGCAAACAGCTGGTCGACTCTTCGCGTGACCAGAGGGCTGGGCTTTTCTTTGGTCAACGAATTAGCATTGCCATCCAGCGTGGCAATGCTGCCAGCGTTCTGGGCACTTTTCCCATTGACATCGATGTGGACGAATTTTTTGATGCCCTATGAGTTCTTTTTCTACCAGTTTGTACATAATATTATTTTCAATTTGTTTAAATATTTATTAAGTTATAATATTTATTAGTTATGATGTATATAACATAAATAAAGTAAAAAACTATAATAAACAATTATTAGTATATTATGCTAATATGAAACATTTAATTTGAATGTTAAATTTTCCAAATTCTCTTAACAATAGTAGCAGTATTGTATGATGATCACACAGTATTTGCAGATTCCAGTCTTTTAATTAATTTGTGAACACAAAATTTTGTCGATTAAAAGAAAAATTACAATTCATCGACAGTTGACATAATTTTTCTACCTTTATTACATCAAATAAATCATTCCTTACACACACAATGTGTGGAAAATATTTATACGGCTTCACCGTATGTTATACAGGGTATCATTAATCGGCTGACACAGCACATTACGACAATACGGTGCGTATATATGACGTCAGAGGCGTGAAAAACAGCTCGAATTCCCCTATTTATGCACGTGGAACACAATTTATCTTGCCGAGTTAATTTTTGAATTAAAAGCGAAAAATTCTTTCACTGCTTTTGATTCACGTCCGAAATTAAGCTTTTGAGAATATTCGTACGGGAAATTTTAAATTTATGCTTCAATCAATTTTATTAGTAACTTCGGCCGATCGTAGGTATGGTTTTTTCTTTACCATAAAGTTACTTGCGTTTTTTTTCTCGCTCTAGAGCAAGGAGCAAGAGGGCGTATCAGATTTTACTGGCTAAAATCACACATATGTATGTTGATAACTGTTTGTTTTTTTATTATAAGGTTTCCTTTCGTAAATTTGTAATCTTGGTGAGCAGTAAAGAATGGTAAAGCGTATCCAGACCTGGCGAATGCGTCGTGAATGCACCGCTCGCGAGCCGCTTGCGAACTGCGCCCGTGTTGCTCGCGTGCGGTTACAGTCTGTTTGGTGCGCCGCTCTAGTGCAGCTCTGGCATGGCTCGATTGAGGTGCGCGTGTAGCGTGCGCGCAGCTCGTGCGCTCGTACCTTCTTTTGCGTTTAAACTATGAGCCTCAGATGTAAATTTGCACAAACTGAGCGGGTATGTTGGTGATGAGACGTGGGCGGGGCCAGGCAGATGTACCGCAGGCGGCACGCGCGAACCTATTGCGCCGCTCGAGTACGGCGTGTAGCTTGCGCGTGAGAGGCGTGTGGGTTGCGTAGGGGCTTAGTACGAATATGAAATGCACGCGCGCTTTAGAATCGTTTGCAAGTAAGCTACGGGATTGTACAAAAGAGTCCCTTCCGTCGTGACACGTTAAGGGCAACTGAGGGAACACAGATAGGTTTTATTCAATTAAAGTCTGACTCGTCGCTCCACCCAGAGCGGGAGAAGTTATTTGATGATTTCCCAACTACAAAAAAAGCTTGCGTTCTATATTTTCCGGGAAAAGAAGTCAGTTTATGTGTATACCCATTTTTTTGGTGGATAGATAGTTAGATAAACCCTTTATTGTATACTCCTAAAGTTGCAGTAGGAGCAACATAAAACAACTTTATTCCTTCTTTTCTTAAGGTGGGTAATAATTTAATAATTTGACCCACTCTAAAACCACACCACAGGTAAACTTTTCAAAAAGACGACCTATGGCAGTAGTAGACTCCGGTCCTGCTGGGCCCTACTTTTTTTTAGGTAGAAAAATCATCTAATGACAAATCACGCCCTTGGGCGGAGCGAGAGATAATATCAGAATTAACTGACTAAAAACCCACTCCTGTTCTTCTTTGCCTTCGTCCCTGCTGAGCCCCTACGGATTTACTGACATCTCATTGAAGAGCTTGTGAAACACTACGCGCCCTCAAACTTTATTCCCTCTGAAAATAATATTTCTCTTTCATCTAGGAATCAAAAGGATCAAAATCGCTATGAATCTTTAGAGTATTTTCCCTTTCCAGGAATTAATGAAACCAACCACTGGATGAAAAGATTAGAGAAAAATTCTTCGGAATCCATTGAGTGATAGAATGTGGAATCATTTTTATTACACAAATAACTGATAGAATGGCCTGTTGGTCTAGTGATTAGTGGCCCTGACTGCTATGCCGGAGGTCGTGGATTCAATTCCCACCCAGGACAAATGTTGGTGTGATGAGAAAGTATGTTTATCAGTGGTCTAGTATCTATAATAGAAGCCAGCTTAGCTTGGGACTAGACAGCGTTGTGTGATAGTTTAAAAAAAGATGTTATTATTTTAGTTCCATTTCTGTTATTTTAACCGAAAATGTATATGGCAATGTTGCCAGCCGTTAGGGTACAGTACCGATGCAAAGGAGTTTTTTGACGCCATACTTTAGATTACTTTCAAGGGTTTCTTTTTTATTTAGTGTATTTTTTTTTTTTGTAGGTGGGAAAATCATCCAATGTTATCTAAAAACCCAATGTTACTGACTAAAAACCCAATCCTGTTCCTTCGTTGCCTTTCGTACCAGGACCGAGTCTTCCTTTCAGAAGCAGACCCTTGAATCCAGTAGGCTTCTACCCTGCTGGGTCCCTACGCGTGGAACAGTACGCGCCGTCGACGACTTGGGCTCGATCCGGATGGTTGCCGGACAGTCAGTTGTTAACAATAAGCTCGCGCCTACGGTGACCAGAAATTGGAATTTATTTAGTTTATGTATTTTTAATAAAAAATGTTACATGTTTAATTGGAAAACCATTACAAACATTGATTTCAATACTATATCTATCGCTAATTTCTAATATTTGAATGAATCTGTAAAAGATTTGAGTATAATAAGATTTATTTTTCGCTAGTTTAACACAAAATTATAACAATTTTACATTATAATTCTTCTGTACATATGTTTGTCACCCAACTCCTCCCAAACGTCTTGACCAATAGCTTGGATGTTTTTTTTTTACATTTTGACAGCTTACGGCCAGGAAAACGTCTACTTAGACCTCTAGTAATCATATTTCTTTTTATTATTTAACTGAAAGCCTAAACCTCAAATAATAATTAGATTTTATAATCATCATTATTATTTTTTTAACATGTTTATAAGTGTCAGTTTATAAGTTTCAGCTGTTAAATATGGTTTATTGTTATTCAAATAACAATGATCCTTTTTGAGTATAATGGATCATTGTTATCTCTATAAACTAATTATTATAATCAGCCCAGGATGTACAAATTGTTAATTTGATAAATAGACAAAATATATTCTGTACAGAGATCTCTTATCTTTTGCATAAGACTTCTTTGTCATCATATAGCGTTAAGACTAAGTTATTCTAGTAACTCTACAAAGACTGCAAAGAGATTAAACTTTATATGAAAAAGCCTTTGCCAGAGGTACTTAGCACATTTCCACTAACGATGTTGAACCTGTGACGTAAAGCTTATTTGATTTCTGTTAGCAACAGCTTGGGTATAATAAAAAAAGTAGATAGTTAGAAGAAAATATAATTAAAATTCATAACATCACACCTCTAAAGTCCCCGAGGGTAAGTAAGAAGTTGTATCTATACAACCCGCTAGCTTCTACCAGCGGCTGCACCCGCGTAAAAGTAAGTTTCTCGATACGAACTTTGGACCCCCATTTTATCCCTTTAAGGGGTGAATTTTGGAAAATCCTTTCGTACTGCTCGCCTACAACCTAAAAGAAGGTTTTGTGTAAAATTTAACGTTCCTAGTCCCAGCAGTTTCACCTGTGCGTTGATATGTCAGTCAGTCGGTTTCTCCTGCGTACATAAAATATAGCTTATGTCACTCAGTAATAAAGCAGCTTTAGCAACCGGACCGTACTTTCAGAGATTACCTCCTACAAACAAAAAAACAAACTTTACCTCATTATAATATTAGTGTAGACTGGCGGTCACAATAGACGTTGTGTAGTCCAAAAGCTGGCTTTTTGGCAGAAAAATTGCAGAAACATCTACAGGGTCCAATTTTATTTTCATACTGTCCAGTGATCCACTCAAATATACACAGAAAGTTAAATTCATATCGGTCAAGCCATTTGGGAGGAAATAGGTGACAAACACCCGTAAAGAAGAATTATATATATAAGGATAGACATACGTTTAGGTCACATGATGACGCATTTTTTATTTTTAGATCTTTTGTTTGAAAGTAAACCTTTAACATGAATTATTTGAGGAAACTTTGTACACGTGGAAGAAAATAGTACTTGTTACAAATTCACACAAAAAAAGGATATTTTTATTAATTTATACTGACTTAATTATTTACTCGTTTCTTAATTAGCGTTTCTATTTCTACCTGGAAGGCTGCGTGGATTGTTTTTAACGTACTTGAGGTAACAAAAACATTATAATTATCATAATATTTATGACATAAAAGCATCATGTTTATAATTTTATTTTGTCTTATTAAGTTCCTAGAGTTTGAGATTTCAGTAAATGAATTTTTGACTATAATATGGTAAATTGTTATTCAACAAGAGAGTACACAATACAAAGAAATGCTTTGTATAAAAAAGCAATGCTTATGTACCTTTTCCCTTTTTTTAACTACAAGACGTAACACTTTAAAATTATTACTACTATTATTACTAATGACTGGCCTGTTGGTCTAGTGGTTAGTGGCCCTGACTGCTATGATGGAGGTCGTGGGTTTGATTCCCAACCAGGACAAATGTTTGTGTAATGAGCACGATCATTTGTTCTGTGTCTGGGTGTAATTTATCTATAATATGTATGTATTTAGAAATATATAAGTATGTTTATCAGTTGTCTAGTACCCATAATATAAGCTCTGCTTAGCTTGGGACTAGACGGCGTTGTGCGATAGTTGTGGAATATATACCTATGTTTATCTTTAATAACTACGGATTAATATATATGTAGTAGGCAGATCATAGAAATTGATCACTTCATGATATGGCCAAGTTAAACTGGCCAGATCGTTTTAAACGTTAAACTTTGATGATATGTCAATCCTCGTTTCCTACTTTCTTTTTACTTTTCATTACCATAGAAACCCTACATCAATGATATGACCAAACGAGGATGACACATCATCAAATGTTAACGTTTACACAATCTGGCCAGTTTTAGTTAGCCATATTATGAAGTGATCAATTTCTATGATCTGGCCACGACATATACACTCAAAGGCAATAAAATCGCACGACATGACATTTTTTTTAAATAAATATTAAAAAATCGTTACTCAGGTTTCATCATCATCATCAATTCAGCTGAAAACCGTTCAGTGCTTTACATAGGCCTTCCCCAAGTGTCACCACAATGACTGGTCCTGTGCATCTCGCATCCATCGGTTTCATGCTACCCTTACCAGGTCATCGGTTCACCTAGTGAGAGATTTTCTAAAGCTGCATTTTCCAGTAGGTAGTCGCCACTCCAAAACCATCCAAATATCTGTTCTGTGAGCAATGTGCCCTGCCCACTGCCATTAATGTTTTCGGCTTATGCCGGTAATCTTGGTTCCCCTACGGATATCTTTGTTTCTAATCTAGTCATGCAAGGAAACTCCGAGTATAGCCTCTCCAATACCCTTTTTTTTTATTCTTGATAGGTTCGCGCTTGACCGCTATCTCACCTGATGGAAAGCGATGATGCGGTTGACGATGGAACGCGCTTACCTAGAATTAACCTATTCACTCTTGACTGAAAGATTCCCGGGTTGTAGCCATCAGGAAACACAGATTCCGGCAAGGAATTCCACTCCTTAGCTGAACGCACAACGAATGTGTTCCCAAAACGTTTTGTGCGTATATGTGGGATGTCCATCATGTACCGGTGGTGCATTGCCGTTCGCCTGTACGCCTTTGGGTAACTTTAAATTTTCTGATGAGGCCCATTGTGAGCGATCACGTTTCAGAGCTATTTTTCATAACTGGCAACACTCACTGGTCACAGATTTTTATTGTGTGATACAGTAGTATGTTGTGTGGTACTCAGGTTTATAGACTATAAAATTTTAAGAAGTCGTAAAAATTGTGAGGATTTGTCATACATCATTTGACCCAGAATTATAATTTTTGTACAATTAAAAAAACCACTGACGCCGCTACTACTTGCCCTAAATACTTTGAGAAAAACGAAAATAATTGATTCGAGAAGGAGAAAATGTAACATGCTTTTTCACATTCCTTCTCACCGTACTGGGTTTATGGCTAATTCTTACGTTGTCTCCACCATAAAACTCTGGAATGTGCTTCCCCTTGACATCAAAAAAGCCGAAAATAAATTTTCCTTCAAGCGTAAAATTCGGAACTACTACTTGAAGGCCTCTCAACCTTAGTTCAGTCATAGTCATAATTGTTTTTTTTAACTTAGTAATAATGTATTTGTTAGTTTATAATATTAGCGACAAGAAACTTGTAACAGAGATATTAGTAATTACAAAACATGAATGAAAAGAGTGTCTATGGAGTTTCTTGCACATTCTTCTCCATAGAGGTCTACGCTTTGGAATGTGCAATTAGCATCATTTTTTCTGACTGATTGACTTCTTGACGTTTCAAAAGTGCCTGTACATGGTTTATTTGAAATAAAATGCTTTTGATTTATTTTGATTTTTGCTTAAATAAGTATTTTATTGTTGATACTACAATCTACTTGATATATCTGTTATTTATTTATTGTGCACATCTACCGCAGTGTTGTCTCTTTTAACTCAAAGATTGACTGGTAGAGAATGCCTTGATGCATTAAGTTCGCCTATGTACCACTACTAGACATGAAGTTTAATTAAATAAGGAAATACTTTTTTTAAACTTAATAATATCACTATATGCAATGTAAATTACATACTAAAGTACATACCTGCCAGTTTAAGTCCGATGCGTTTCCCTGGAGGTTTAATTAACTCAATGTGAGTTCTCCGCAGTCCCCGCTCGGTGCACAGGCCGGAGTCAGTCGACAACGATGTCTGGGATTTGAACACTGAAAAAACAAGAAATTCGTATCAAAATTCGAGCATGTAATGTGATTATAATTAGGCTATAGTCTACTAGGACTGAGGGAACGTATGAAAGAGGGGCCGTGGCGCTAGAACGCAATGGGCACCTGAAGGACATAGTTGAATTTTAATCAGTAATAATCTGACACGCATTCTCGTTCCACCCTAGAGCGTGAGAAATTCCCTACTCAATAAAACAGGGCAAGTGCGAGTCGGATTCGAACACAGGTTTCCGCACAAACTTTTCTATGAAAACAATTCGATTCCCGAATAGAGTTACGAAGATTTTTCTGATGTACCCACAAATTTACAGTTATCAGATTTATTCCTATGTCTATACTATAAGACCCAGCAGGGCCCAGCAGGGTTGAAGCCTACTGGGACTATGAGTTAAGTGAAAATGTATCCCCATGGCCCTGGGACGCAAGGCAAAGAAGGAATAAACGAGTTGGTTTTAGTCAGTAAAAGTCTGACACACCCTCGCGCGCGCGGGACGAGAGATGTCATTAGATGATGACTAAAAAAATTATTTTGAAATTAAAGCGAGAATTTTCATTAAACTTTCTATACGAGGCAGAAAACCTACATAATAACCTAACCAACGATATTGCCCCCAAACTACACCGACATCACTCTCCCTACTTCCCTTGTTTTAACCAAAAAATAGCCTGCAATTTCCCGAAATAACGCCCCCACAATACCCGAAAACGGTACAGTTTCGGTAGCAAAACATTTAACTGGTGGACGCACAAATCTCCGCGCCCGTTTCCGACCAACTTTTACAGTAACTGCACTTGTAAACTGCGAAGCCTCTCTTAAAATAATACCCGGTCGGGGTATCGATAGTGACTTGTGGCAGTTTCGAACTAATAAAGGAGTGTAAGCTGCGTTATTAAGGAAAAAGAGAGAGGTTATGGTGGAGTTGGAAGTTTTCGAAAGTGTAGATATAGCTATGTTGGGCCGCGGGAGTCTTTGAAAGAATTACCGCGGCCGAGGAACGCAAAAATCAAGTGCAAGAACACAGGTGTGTTTTAACTGGTAAAAGTTTGATACTTTCTCGTCTTCTCGCTTTGGATGGGCCGAGAAGAAAATCGATTGTCCCTAGGTAAACTATCGGAATTGAAAAGGCTTACTTTGAAGGAGAGTGATTTGAAGTTTATTTTATGCATAAATTTGTCATTAATTATTATATGTGTACATAAATTTAGTTTCATATTAAGGTTGGGTTTGAAAATCATTAGACAAAAATGTTTTTTATTCATTAGGAATAGTTTTTGAGAAAAATGAGTTACTATAATATACTACGTAACTGCACTATTAATAATCATCAATCGAAACTGGGATTTTCGATCGTTTACAAGAAAATATACTTATCGAAACATATCGGAACTGCCAAAATTGATAGTTTAAGTTACTTTCGATTCCACGTATACAATCGGAAACGGCATTTTTGATATTGTTTTTATTACTTAGTGCAGCGAAAAATATAGAAAGTATCAGATCTGATTTATTACCTAGGAAACGCTTTGAGAAAAGACCAAAATAATGAAGTTATAGCGTTGATGAGTTTCTATCGTTCACTGATAGATAGATATACTTTTTAAGGCGGTAAGGCGTATATAGCGCGTGGTAAGTGACTCTTAAGAGAGTCCTTTTTCACTCGCTTGTCATCAACATCGAGCATGATTCAAAAGCTTGTTACTTCATCTAACGCAATCCAACGCGATGTTTGACGAAAAGGTAACGCCTTAGAATCTTTAGAATCTTGATTAAATTTGCAAGGCTCTTATTGTTATACTTTTTTTACCTTTTAATTTTTTGAGTAAATTATGAAGTGTCAAAGTCCATGCAAAATAACAGATTTTCAGAGGTCTTTACTGGATTCGTTTAACACAAATTTATAAATTGATTTCAATAGAAACCTAAATAATATCCACAAGATACTGTGTTTCCAAAATATCTAATGCAAATTTGTAATGACGTCGTAATCGCGTAACAGCGGTAGTATAAAAAAACAGTGAAAATGTATGTCGATGTACACATTTAATGTCAATTTTTTGAGCATCTACAGTGTCTTTCTGCCAAACTACAAAAAGCTGACTAGTCGATCATTAAACTAATATTGTCAACGTGACAGAAGATATTAACAATAATAGAAACCACAAACCTCTAAAGCTTCCATTTCTTAAGATCTTTGTGACATTTCTAATTTGTTAAATCATTAATCACGCAAAACGAGATCGGAGCAAATATTTTTTCGTAAAGGAAACAAAATGTTTTAGTTTGCGACTAAACTTCTGTACAAGTCATAAAATGTAAGTGGATAAGTTTCTTGTGAGTATTTTTTGTATATCTCATAATATGACAATATACAACAAACAACGTCCACTAGTTTATTATGCGTAATAAAAACCACTGAATTATACATTTTTATCACAAATTGAGGGACATTGTTTGGAACATCCAAATTACTCAATAAGTTTTATTCTTGTAAATCAACAGAGAGACAAAACATATCTAGCACATGTTGGAGCAAATTCGTGAAGCGGATGCTCTGAGACAATAAGAAGTAAGCATAAAGGAAATGATAAGATACGGGTGATAGAAGGAACCACGAATCAAAGCAATAATTTCAAATAAACCACTAACCAGGCACTTTTGAATTGTTAAAAAGTCAGTCAGAAATGCTAATTGCAAATTCGAAAGAGTAGATCTCTTTGGAGAAGAATGTGCAAGAAACTACATGTATACTCTTTAAAATCATGTTAAAAAAAAATCTCAGTTATATATTTTTTGTCTCCTCTATTTTTTGAGAACAATGTAAATAAAGACAAAAAAAAACGATACAAATTGTAGAAATGAAAAAGGCACTGGCAACCTCAACTGACAAAAGGAGATGACCAGTCTCAACTGACAACGTCCGTTCACAAACATGACGCTTATATTAGTACCAATCAGCTCAACCATTTTGAAGGGAACTGAATAAATTAACTCATAGCGCGCGTGTGTGTGTTCATAAGTGAGATATTTGAGTGAACATGTCAAAAAGGAATGAAGATAAGCCTTTTTTTATAAAGAATTTCACATAATAGGCTGTCAAAAAATTCACAGTAGGATACAAACGTAAACGAGTTCACATTTTGTTGCTTCCAAAACTATAAAAGAAAAAAACTTAACCAACATGCTCATGTGCAAAAAATGTCTTCCTAACTTCTTTTGACATAAAGAGTGAAACAAATAAAAATTGATTCCGAAGTAAATTAAAGACATATTATTTAGAAATATGTTAATTTTAATGTAGGTACAGATACCGGCGCGGATCCTGAGCGCTGACTTCTACATTTCTACTTGCGCAGAAGCACGCAGAAGTGAAATATCGGGTCTCTTTAGTGGTATGAAAAGAGATGCGGGGGCGGGGAATGCAATCCTTGTACAGTGATTGGCGCGCCGATGTGTATGATGCGCAAAGCGATCCTAGCTCTTTGGCCGAGCGCTCAAGATTCGTGCCGCTATCTATATATAATTATAATCATATTTATTTTAAATATGAGTGACTAGAGACTCACCGCCCCACAGTCAAACCATTGTAATGGTTTTGTGGGGCTTATTTTATAATTTTACGTACCGTTTTGAAATAAATTAAATAAATAGGTAAATGAAACGTACGTCCGCTAACGCCTCTAACTCAAACAATTATGTTTTGAGTTGTTGTTTGCAAATTTCAGCGGCTTCGCGGGTCGTTAGCAGAACTTGACGTTTCATTTTAAAAAAGAAGGATTACTTTTTATCCATCTCTAATTTTCTACGGAAGAAGCCCGCTCCCCTAACTTTTTCTGTCGTTTTCACAATTTTCAGGGCCGGTCCTCCCTTTACTTAATTATTCTTATAACGAATGTTATTAATATTCTGAAAGTAAAAGGCTTTGATGGTTTCTTTTTATGTTTTTATCCTTTTAAGGTTAAGATTGATTGTATTTATGCTTGTTTTAAAACTATTATTAGGTGTCTGTTGGGAATTCAAAATTGAGGAAATTTGTTTTTGATAGCTTATTCAGATTGAGTTACAGTTTTTTTCCAGAATTTTCGGACTTCACGCTGACAGTTTGAATAATACCAACTGATTCAAAATATCCAAAATCCATTTTTATATTTCAGAGCACACAAAAATCAAAATAAGCAGTAGATATTTAACAGTGAGTTTATCAATTGTATCCATAGTACCCTAATATATTTCACGACCGGTAACATTTATGAATTTCTGCCCCGGAATTACAGTTTTGACTTTTTTATATTCCTGATACAAGTTTATTTACAGTATTCTAATATAAGTAAGTAGGTATATATTACAAAGTCAAAGTCAAAGACAAAGCATTAAATTTCAAATAAACCATTTACAGGCACTTTTGAAATGTCAAGAAGTCAGTTTCAGTCAGAAAAAATGATGCTAATTGCACATTCCAAAGCGTAGATCTCTATGGAGAAGAATGTGCAAGAAAATCCATGGACACTCTTCAATCATGTTTTGTAATTACAAGTATATCTGTTACATGTTTCTTGTTGCTATCATGTGAGAACAATGTAAATAAAGTAAAAACTAAATATAGATATTAAAATAGCAACTGGCAGCTGAGAGATGACCAGTCTCGACTGACAGCGCCCGTTCACGGACATGACGCGAATATTAGCACCACTTAGCTCAACCATTTTGAAGGGTACCGAATGATCCAACACACGCACCACCATCAGTGAGACATTTGAGTGAGCATGGCGAAAACAAACAAATACTGTTTCAATCATTCTAGAACTTTAATATTACCTGAAATAAGTTACTTTTTGGTATGTTAATGGCTGCTTTAAAACAATAGCCAATTAAGCTGGTTACGAAATAATTTCTAATTGTTCCCCTTTTTAATTGTGTAACATTGTTTCAGACAAAATAATCTAGGTACAAAATTGTTGATAGAAATTTTAACGAGTGGCTTCAGACAAAGAAGCTTTTATTATTTAAATATATTCATGGAAGTAATTAGTAACGTCAACGATTTATATAATGTTTACCTTGTTATTTTGAAGAAAATTTTATTGCAAGTAGTTAATTTTTTTTTCTGTAATAGCAGTTTTTTTATTGATTAGTTTGCGTTTTACTTGATGGTAAGCGGCCATATCATGTGGTCGACGATGAGACACGCTTGCCTAAAAGTAATCTATTCACTCTTGACTTAAATATGTCTAGATTGTACTATCAGGATACACAAATTCCTGCAGGGAATTTCACTCCTCCAGATGTAGTTCAGGAAGTTCTGCGGAAGTGACGCCCGGGTGTCGCCACTGTGTGGACCGCCCGGAGGATACGGTGGACCACACGGTGGAGGTGTGCCCCGTTTGGGCAGAGCAACGCCGTGTCCTCGTGGGGGCGATCGGCGGCAGCGATCTCTTGCGCCGGGCCTTGGTTCAGGCCATGGTTCGGAGCGGGGAGGAGGGGCAGGGGGTCGCCTCCTACTGCGAAGCAGTAATGCTAGCAAAGGAGGCGGCCGACCGCGTGAGGCAACGGTCCTTACGCCCCAACCGCCGCCGGGATTCCAATCCATATTTCCGGCCACCGTAGGCGCGGGCTTGCGGACGGCGAGCAATGGGTGGCTCGCCGTCCGACCGTCCGGTAACCGTCCGGACCGAGCCCAAGTCGTCGACGGCGCGTATTGTTCCACGCGCACCTCAAGGTGATGTCAGCAAATCGTTGGAGCCTAGCAGGGGTCCTGGAACGCAAGGCAAAGAAGGAACATAGAAGTGTGTATTAGTCTGTAAAACTCTGACACGCCGTCCCGCTCCGCCCAAGAGGGGTAGAAGTAATTGGATGATTTCCCACCTAAAAATATAAAAAATACTCATACAAAGAAACTGTTAACTAATTAGCAGCTTTTTGTTCTGTCAAACAGCTTCTACCAGTGGTTTCGTGAGAGTAGAAAATAATATAAATTTGCATTCTGCTGGTGAAAACACTATTAAAATCAAACATAAACTCCAAAATACAAATCATTCCTCTTTATAATATTATAAGTACCATAAAAGTATAGATTTTCATAACTGGGCCAAGTCGAAAGTATGAAAATAAGTGAGCTGTTTGGAACAATAATTATGTTTGCGCAAATTAACAAAATGAAGGCCACAAAATATGAGTTCATAGTGGAATTTTGTTCGCATGCATGATTACTTTCATCCCTTGCAAAATTGCCTATACATAAAAAGTCCCCTTTTTCCTTCTGAGGGTGGGAATTGTTGAATAACCTGTCCCGCTCTGAGTGAAGCGAGAGAGATCGTCAGAGTTTACTGGCTTTTATTTGTACTTTTTTATACACCCTTATTCCCCAAGATGTTCTTTAAGTTCCAGGGCCGTGGTGACTCTTCAGAGTAATTCCACAAAATCTCCCTTAGCTGTAAGGCGGCAAATAATAAGCCTAATATTTTTTTACTAGGACATTGTAAAGATTATCTCATCCTCTCATTGTAAAACTCATCATCATCATCATCATTTCAGCCGATAGAAGTCCACTGCTGGACATAGGCCTACCCCAAACGTCGCCACAAAGAACAGTCCTGTGCGTCTCGCATCCATCGGATTCCCGTAACCTTCACCAGGTCACTGGTCCACCTTGTAGGGAGCCTTCTAATACTGCGTCTTCCGGTACGCGGTCGCCACTCCAGAACCTTTCGGCCCCAACAGCCATCTGTTCTGCGAGCAATGTACCCGCATGTGTGTGCGTTGTAAAACTGCTGATTACTATCTGCAAAACATTGAACTATTCGAAAAAAAAAACCATTACAGTAAAATCAATTTGTACTATCAATATACGTTGTAAAATCTAAATATCTATAGATCTATGGGTAGTCCGAAAAGAAACCCCGGGGTCTTAGAGCGCAAGGCTAAGGAGGAAAATCGGTGTATGGATTAAATATAGATTTTTTGCTGTGCCCTATAAATAAATGAATATGAATAAGTGATAAATATAAGTAATAGAAATATATATATGTAGGTACATACTATTTTTTTTTTTGTTTTTATGCACCTCCCCTGTTTTCTCATTCACCTTTGGTTGACTGGTAGAGAATGCCTAAAGCATTAACTCCGCCTTTGCACATTTGTGCTGCATGAAGTTTTAATAAATAATAAACAAATAAGTTATGGTTTTGGTTGGTAAAATCTGACACCCGTCGCGCTCCACCCTAGAGTGCTAGAAAACATTGGATAGACGGAAGACCTCAAAAAAAAAACCAATAGATACGTATTATGTTTAAACCAATATTAATATAGAACGATACATATACCAGTGTTTAAAACTATTAAACACTAAATACCTCCATTACTGTAACAGCATCAACCTCTTAAAAACATAACAACAATGACTTCAAATACAAACAAATTTAAAATATCTTGTTTCGTTAAAACGGATAAATAAAACAATTGTGCAAAGGCGAACCCGAACCGAGGAATTAGTCGACATTCCTCGACGTATTTATCAGGAGGTCGAAATAAGAAGTACAAACATGAGTAAATTGCAAGCACTCGTTAAGACAGCTAAGGGTGGAGCTACAACACAAGCGGTAGCGATAAAAGCAATGGTTATGCACATGTAATGTCTTATTTTCACTTTTATTTTCAAAGATTGGCTCAGCCTCGATTTCTGAGCTTCTTGGTCCCATAACCTATCAAATGTAAATTAAATTTGGCACTTTTTCTACGCTAGCTCACATTTGGCTGTTAATTCTTTTTTCTTGTCGAACTGACATTCAATAGTCAGTGGGAAACGTTGTTCTTTGTTGTAAAAGCAGTATATCAAAAATAACTTAATAAAGGCAACGACATGACGGGAAGACGTTGCCGCGTCTATTATGCTACGCGTTTGTGAACAATAGACTCCACGTATCGTTAGATACGACGCCTATTACGACGACTCACTTTTTTATTATGATTATTTTTATTATACTTTGGGGTACAATATTCACTGCTCTACACCGTTTTTACATAATATCTATTAATACTGTAATATGGAAATACTGTAACATCAACCACTTTTTTAAAAGAGTAAACATGGAGTTTCTTACCGGCTCTTCTCCATAGGAAACGACCAATTTGAAACCGTGCACTAGCTTCTGACGTTTTATACGTGTCCGTGTCCTATGTGAAATAAAATATTTTGTTTTCTTTTTTGTGTAGGCCTTAGTGGTCAAACTCGAGCCTCATCACACTATCACACTAATAATATTCTTACAAAGGTAAATTGTGTATGTACATTCAGTCAAAAAAGTATCGGGAATGGATGATTTGTTTATGGTTCCAAATTCAAATTTTTGTTTTTTTGTAGTTGTTAGATTGGCACAACTGTTTTCCATTTTGGCGCGGAGTTTGAGTTGCATCTGTTATTTATATTAAATACAGTGCTGGTTTTAGTAATATCATATATAGTGTGTATTGCGAATTTCATAATGGACAAAAATATCGAACAAAGAGTTTGTCTTAAATTTTGCATCGCCAATGGAATTTCGTGTTCGGAGTCACTGAAAATGTTACAGAAGGCTTACGGTGAATCGACTTTATCAAAAACTCGTGCTTATGAGTGGTTCAAAGCGTTCAAAAGCGGTCGAGATGTGATGGAAGATTTGCCTAGCTCTGGTAGGCCGTCAACGTCTGCAACTGAAGTTAATATCGCAAAAGTGAAGAAAATAGTGACTGAAAATCCCCATTCAACTCTGAGAGAGATAGCCGCCGAACTTTCTGTATCTCACGAGTCGATCCGTACCATTTTAACTAATCATTTGGGTATGAAACATGTTGCTGCTCGGCTAGTCCCAAAAGATCTGAATTTTCTCCAAAAACTCAATCGCATGAAAGTCGCTGAGGACATGCTAGAACGAGTCAGTTCGGACCCAACATTCATGAAATGCATTGTTACTGGTGACGAGACGTGGGTTTACGAGTTTGACATGCAAACTAGTCAACAAGCTTCGGAGTGGCGCCTTCCAACTGAACCGAAACCGAAAAAACCTCGCCAAAGTCGATCAAAAGTTAAAGTCATGTTGACTGTTTTCTTTGACTATCGCGGTGTTTTGCACTCTGAATTCTTACCGGAAGGTCTAACGTTAAATAAAGAATATTATTTGAGCGTTATGCGGCGTTTAAGAGAGCGAATTCGACGAAAAAGGCCAGATTTGTGGAAAGAAAATTCTTGGATTTTGCACCACGACAATGCGCCTTCGCACAAGGCTATCATTGTGAATGAATTTCTGACCAAACACTCAACAAATACCATCCAGCAACCACCATATTCACCAGATATGGCTCCTGCTGACTTTTTTAATTTTCCTAAACTCAAATTACCACTTCGTGGCACCCGTTTTCAATCGATAGAAGACATAAAAGAGAATTCGCGGCGAGAACTGAACTCAATTCCGGAAGCAGCGTTTAAAAAATGTTTTGATGAATGGATTATTCATTGGCGCAAGTGTATCGTTTCTAAAGGAGCATACTTTGAAGGTGATAAAATAAATTTGGATGAATAACAGACATTTTGTGTATTATTGATCTTTTCCCGGTACTTTCTTGACAGAGTAGTATGTCTATGTTTGTGACCGTGTCCTGAAACAGCACATAGAATACTTTTTATGAGTGTGTTCCCTTGGACAATTTCCTACTATTACGCAAGTGAAGCTGCTGGCAGACGCTAGTCAATAACAATAATAGTATACCTATTATTATAATAAATAAAAACTTATTTAGTAAAAAGGAACACAAAATAAATAAAAGACAAAGAAAATTGTGAAAAAGAGAAATTTCTTTAACTTACATTGAGTTTAAAGTAGAAATTTTATCTCAGACAATAGATTCCAGTACCTAATCTTGAACTAAAACTTGTTTCCATTTCAATGCAATTCATTTTTCAGAATTAATGAGGTATCGAGGGCTTTGTTACGTTTATAATAAAATTGGTAAAAATTACATGACAATTAGAATAGGTAGGTAACTACTTATATATCAAAACACAGGTTCTGCTAGCGGCTGTAACGCACGTAAAATTAAAAAAAGTATTTGGGCAGTTGGATCAAGGGCTTGATCCAGAAATCACAACTCTGGACACGGCCCGCATTGTTAGAAGGTTCCTCTCTCTGAAGCTCTGGCCACCGGTACTTGCATCCTATTCCCGATACCAGAGGGGTACACATTTTTAAGATTTACCATTTAACCGCCAGGATCGCACATCTACGACCAAATACTCCATCTACTAAGCTCTTTTGTCATCCATGGAGGTTGAAGAGATAAGTAAGGTGGAGTAACCAGCCCCAAACATACGATCCTTGCCCTTTGCCCTGCTCTGGGATATAATCCCACTGCAGGGCAAAGGCCTTCCTTCCGTTATTCCTCTCCTTTATGACCTTAGCCACTTCTAGCCAATCCTTAAGAGGGCCTATCCCCACTCGCCTATCGTCAACGTCGAACATGGCTTAAAAGCTTTTTGCTTCATCTAACGCAATTCAACGCGATGTTTGGTGAAGAGGCAACGTGAAAAAAGATAGAACGCCTGAAAAATTGTTGCAGGAAATACGTATTTTTTTTTAACTCTCAAAAGTTTTTCAGAAAAATTGTCATTATTCAGAATCTCGATTAAATGTGCAAAGCTTTTATAGATGTTTTTTTTTTATATTTTTAATAAATGAGTACATTATGGAGGGCCAAAGTCCACATAAAATAGCAGATTTTCAGAGGTCTTTACTGTATTAGTTTTACACAAACTGCTAGGCCAGATAATATCCACAAGATATCTGTGTATCCAAAATATCTAGAGAAAGATGTGTAACAATATCATAATCACGTAAGAGCGGTTGTGTGAAAATGTACTTCGGTTGGTCGCTCTTAAGGTAGGAGTCCAAATTGTTCCGCCATCTCCTTCTGGGCCTACCGAGTCGCCGGTTGAATGTTAATATTTGAAAATCTAAATTAACTAAGTACTGGACCAATTTTAAAAACTCATTTACCAATACAATGCTACTTTCACTGAGTGAGTGACATAGGGACAAAGGCAAAGTCGTTGGATAAAGTTATTGTTAAATATTGTTATTTGACTGCATTCAAACAAACTGAACGACATAGCTTGAAAAACGCAAGGCAGATTGAGTGTTTATTTCTGGTCAGCTTCGAACTTAATTAACTTAAATACTTCAGTATTTTATAGCATAGCATAGTCGGCTTTATAATGTTCCCACTGCTGGGACTCAGGCCTCCTCTCTAGGAGAAGGAATGGGCCGTAATCCACCACGCGAGCACAGTGCGGGTTGGTGGATGTCATATGTCTTCGAATTTTTGGTTCTAGGACATGCCGGTTTCCTCACGATTTTTCTTTCTTTTCTGGTCGCGGGTTCAAACCCAGCCAGGCGCATTACTTTGTGTAATTTATTTCATCACCACTGCTCTAAACGGTGAAGGAAAATATCGTGAGGTAACCGGCATGGTTTTCAGTATTTTACTGAAGTTAATTAGGCCATAGACCGGATCAACTAAATTCGTTCCCGTAATTTGCCAACATTATTCATTTGACGAAACAGTTTTCATGATTCATGAAGCAGATAAAGTCTGCTGCGGCTATTTATGAATTTTCATTTAAAAAATTTCTATGTAAAGTGTGGTTAAGTAAGTTCTTTGGATGTTTAGTGATGCGGAGTTTTCATCGAAATGGAATCTCTTTTTAAAAAAAAACTTTGCAGGAGTTTTTTTCCTAGAGCTTTGGAATAACGGTCTTTAGACAGTTTTCATTATGAAAGCAGATCCGTATCAAAAATTATTTACAAGATTGAAAAACAAAATAACCATTTAGGTACTTATATTTATGACAAACAAAGAACACTTTTAAAAAAACTGGGCAATTGCGAGTCGAACTCGCGCCGAGGGTTCCGTACAAACTTACCTATTATGTAAATAGTGATAACTTCGTGTAATCGTGCGGACTGTATGTTGCTGTAGGTTTTATTCCAAACGATTTGCTAATTATTACACTTTTAATACTCATTGTTAGTATAGACAAACACGGAGGATCAATGGCGGACGTAAAAACAGAACCATAGATAAAGTTTCTTACAGACTAAAAATTAATATATTTTGTGTTGCCGTAAACAAATAGTTCACTTCCCGAATGGATTTTCGAAATTTCCTCCAAATTACAAAAAGTTTTTTTTGTGATTTAACTATAAATTTACAGTTTACAGATTTTTTCCTATACTTGTTCTATAAGACCTTGCTTCATGCCAAATTTCAGGATTCCAGGTCAACGGGAAGTATAAACCCTAATATATAGTATAATAGTATAAGCCCTATGAATTTTGGTTCCCTTGAGAGTGTCCAAAAATACGTTTTTTTGCGACATTAATGGTCGCGTATATTTTTTTCATAAATTTTGAATTTTTCACATATCTCGTTCTTTAGATAAAGGGTCTTGACAGACAAACAGACGGAAAACAAAATGATCCTATAAGGGTTCCGTTTTTCCTTCAGAGGTACGGAACCCTAAAAATATCGGAAATGATTTCAAAGTCGATAAATTCATTTTTACTTTTCTGCATCTTGCCTTTCATATTTGTGTGAGTGAAAACGACTAGTCCACCCGCGCAATCGAGTGGAGTGACATTTCGATGACACCCGCATTTTTAAATGGCGTCGTTTGACTGATGCTGTTTGCGTTGTGTCCGCATCTAAAATTCGAAAATCGAATGAAATGTTTTGTTTGTGTCCTTAAAATAGTGATATCGTACATGCTAAGCTGTATCGGAGGCTAACCAGGGCCTCAAGTCTGCTATTACCATAGTATCAGAATGGTCTATCATTGACTTCATAATTGTTGATTTTGGCCAAGTTTGGTAATCTACTAGTATAATGGCATCATTATAACTTTCCAATGGTCAACCATTGACACACCAATTGAAAGAAATTGCATAAAATAGTAATCTCGTACATAATGTCAAATGAATATTTGACGTATGCGGATAACTGCCAAAATTTTGACAGTACCTTTGATCAGTGACCTACCAGAATGTCTTGTGCAGTCATTGCTTTTAATTTCTTTCGAGACAGCTCGATGTTGTCATTCTACCACAAAGTCATTGACCGATCAATGATCAATAATTATAAATTAACAGATTACGAACTTTTAGCAAAATGACAATGGGGTCGTGTTGGAATGACGAATTTATAAAAATAGCAGACTTGGGCCCCGGGTATGTGCCAACCTTCTTTTCAATAAACGAGTTGTTCAGACTTATTTTTTCCCAATAGGTCTTCAATCACATCCACTGCACCAGCCAAATTTCAAATAGTTCGCAATCTTTTGCTGAAATGGCGCAAACAGCATTATGCCACTAAATTATTAATTCTGGTATTGTTGTAACACTATTATTAATGTTATGACAATTTGATTACCTTTTGTAAAGATATGAACACATGAACGCTGAATAGTCTTCGAACTAAATGGCCCTTTTGATACATCGGTGCATGGACCGTATCCACGCAAAACAAACGCTACAGCAGGACAAGAGACAGGAACATAGAACACAGATATGACACGGCTGCCTGCACTAGAGATGACATTAACGCAAAATTAATGCAACAGGACATTCTCTACGTAAATAGATCTAAGTCATCCTCATCATCTTCCTGCCCTTGTCCCATCTTATTTGGGGTCGGCGCAACACGTTTTTTTCTTCCATTCTATCCTGTCAACCGTCATACTATCACTAACTTCCTTTTCTTTCATATCACTGTTCACACAATCCATCCATCTTTTCTTTGGCCTCCCTCTCCCTCTCCACCCATCCACATGTATACTCATAACTCTTTTAGTAACATGCGTTTCATCTAAGATCTAAGTCATCCTATGGATTAAAAAAAAAAAACATTCAACCAAATTGAGAACCTCCTTATTTTTTCAAGTCGATTAAAACTATAATGTGGTAGAATAAATAATATTTGTAATATAATTACGAGTATACCATTTATAGGATACCTTTAAGTAATTATGTAGGTATGCCAACATAATAAAATACTGTGATAGATATCGAAATATTATAATTAAGAGGCGCCGTCAGAACAGTAGGGGCCGGTGCCTGCTAGGACCATTGGAGGCTGAAAAGGATACTCATGGTCGTAAAACGCAAAAAAGGAACTGAAGAAACATAAAGTCTGACATACCCTTCTGCTTCACCCTAGAGCTCAAGGATTTTTTGGATGACTTCCCACCTCAAAAATAAAAAAGGCCTTGTACAGTGATTCCATGGTCTGTGCATAACACAATGCAGCGTCAAGGAATCCGACTGCGAAGTGCGAATACCCTTGATTTATTTTTGGCCACTGACTGCAACGCTAATTAACGCTCGGAAATATATTTACAGTAAGATATTGGTAAGTCAAATAAAGTAAGGAAAATAATTAATGACTTATTTACAGTTTTTATTTTTTTATTTAATTAACTACCGCAGAAACTCTCTCTCCGACTTACATGTTGTAGATTACGGGTTCAAACCCAGCCAGGCTACTTTGTGTTACTTTGTGTAATTTATTTCATCACCACTGCTCTCAAAACGGTGAAGGAAAACATCGTGAGGAAACCGGCATGTCCTAGAACCAAAAATTCGAAGACATGTGACTTTCACCATCCTGCACTGAGCTCGCGTGGTAGATTACGGCCCATTCCCTCTCCAAAGAGGAAGCCTAAGTCCCAGCAGTGGGAACATTGAAAGGCTGATTATACTATATAGGCCTTCGTCCAGCAGTGAGACTTAATAAGCTAACTAAATAACGTTATTTTATTTAGGTCAACAAAGATCTTAATTTTGGTGACATATTATGGGGAAACTTATGTCCAACAGAGGAAATCTTTAAGCTGAAAAGATGATGATGATGATTAATGTATTTTTAAAATTATCGGCGTATTATTTGTTTTATAATTTGTATCTAAATCTTACTTTTATTATAATCAAATTTTAATGTTCACTAGATTTGGATAAAATTTTGAATACAGATAAGATATTATTATGGGTAGAATCTGGATGAAATTAGCACGAAACGTGGGTATTGACACCAAAAAAGAGTGGCCTATGACTAAATGGGCGAAGTCGGGTTGTGGATGATGATGATGATGATGATAATACAGGATACGATTAAAAACGACCTTCACCCATCTGTTTATTGTATGAAAAGTATTTTATATCAAATTTAATACATTAAATAACATATCGCGGGTGGGTTGGGTAAAAAATTCCTGGCCAGACAATAATAAATTAAAAATTGACTTTTTTTTAATGTTGTCAAGTATTTAATGAATAAATTGAATACTAACCGAAAGTATGAAGCTTCTTATGGAATATAAAAACGTTGGGTTGGCTATTTGTTTCCTGGCATAGCTCTGGGTTGGCAGGTATACACAGTAATGTCAATACTAGTTATCTTCACCCATTTGTTTGCCACGGGTAGTATGAAAGCGAAACCCGGGGACCTGGGGCGAAAGCAAAGAAGGAACAGGAGTGCGGTTTTAGTCAGTAAAAGTCTGACACTATCTCCCGCTTAGCCAAGAGCGCGATATGTCATTTGATGATTTTCCCACCATAAAAAAACTCATTTGTTTAATACATCAATTTTATATCAAAATAAGTGCTGTTTTATTGCGAATAAGATGATAGAGGCTTGTTTCCAAAAAAAAACTGTCTTGAGTAACGGTTGTATGGTTTAGAAAAGTGTTTTGATGCGAATGAAAACTTGTAATAAAGAGGTCCGAGCCAAATATCTCGTGCGTTTGTATTTTTCAACCGACTTCAAAAAAGGAGTAGGTTCTCAATTCGGAATTTAGACTATGAAACCGGACAGGTTAAGGCCATTAGATTTTTAGTTTAGAAGTACGTTTCCCTGGAATTATTTTCAACAATATTGCGAACGAAGCCGCGAGTAAAAGCAAGTTCAGAACAAACAAAATAATCAGCAAACTCAACCTCGAAAATCTTCAAATGATTTAGCTCACCAAAAACCACGTCTAATCCTCTACAAATTTCTTCGTTAATTTCTAATTTCCGTTGTCTAATTGGCATTTCAAATACAATCTGAAACAAAACTTTTGCCACAATTTACCAACGAGTTGTCTGCATAAATTCGTGCTCATAACTTTTGATAACGAGTTCGGGTTGCACTCATTTGTACCCTAAACTTTCCCCAGTTCTAGGAGAAATCAATGTTCCCTCCTTTTGTTGCCGTTCACAAAACTGACGTACTGTTCAGTCGTTTGATTTTGAAATAAGTTTTCGGTGGAAACGTTGTTGAAAAGGAAATTAAGTGTTTGATTTAATTGTGTTAGGAAAGAAATACTGAGGGTTCCATACAAACTTATCTATTTAAACAGTTCAATTCCCGAATTGACCCTCAATGATTTATCCGAATCACAAAAATGTTTTTTTTTTCTGACATAAAAAAAATTACTGTTTTCAGATTTATTCCTATACCTGTGATAAAAGACCTTGCTTTGTGCCAAATTTTAAGATTCTGGGTCAACTCTATGAATTTTGATAAATACACGTTATTTGCGACATAAACAGCTGTATCTTTTTTTTTCGTTAACTTAGAAATATGATTTTTTATTGGGTTCTGTTTTTTCCTTGTGAGGTACGGAACCCTAAAGAGTATTAAGTATCATCACACTAGTATCATACAGGCGACCGTTTGTATAGGTACATGTATTTTTTTTTTAAGATTGGAAATCTTTCAATGACTTCTCATACTCGAGTGGAAATGGCAACTTTTACTAACTAAAACCACACCTAAGTTCCTCTTTGTCCTTTGTGTTCCAGTACCACGAGTTGCGATTTCGGAAGTGATACCCCTGGCCCTAGTAAGTTTCGGGCCTGCTGGGTCCCTACGGTTTTGCTGGACATCTATTTGAGGCACGCTTGGAACACTACGCTCCGTCGGCGATTTGGGCTCGGTTTGGACGATTACCGGAGGGCCGGACGACGAGCTACCCATTGCTCGTCGTCCACAAATCCACTTGTATGCATGTATCTGTGTATGTTTATTACTCCTTCACTTTCAAACGGTGGAACATATTTGGATGAAATTTGGTACACTAGAACACTATTTCCTGCTTTTTATCTCAAAAATAGGTTCACTTACGATAATTTTCTAGTTTCACGCGAGCGAAGACGCTGACAGAGGCTAGTATGACATGATCACAAGCTAAACACTGAAGCTATTTTTAATTATATTCTTAAATAGAATGACAAATGTTTCAAGTAACAATTTTTCTTCATTTGTAATTGAAAAAAAATACATCCTACAAAATAATTAAATTTTGCACACGTAGACTTAATCAAATACCTACTCACAAAACGAGATACTCCAAAAAACAAGAACAAAGAAATCCATCCGCCTTTCATTAGATGCTTTATTAATCCCTCCGAACAATACGTACTTTAAAAGTGGGACATGCTCTATAATCCCCGTTTATTCGACTCTATAGAACCCCTGTGCTATGAGACGGGGTCACGTAATCCATTACCATGGAGGAACGTGACTCTTTCAGTCGGTACAGTCTGTAGGTAATTTTATTTACCTTCTTGAAGACTGTGTGGGGTAAAGTATGAGTTCAAGCGACAAATTGTTTAGTAGTATTCTGCTGAAGATAACTTTGATAAAATTATAATTTTTTTTGCTATTGTCTCTTGAGTGTCTATGTTTTTGTTCTGGTTAGTTAGCCTAGGTATGTTTGAGGAACCACGATCCCCGGTCCAAGTGTGGGAGGGAACACCGGGGTGGTTTTTAGTCATTAAGAGTCTGACAGAACCCTTCGCCTGCCCAAGGCGAAGGACATCCATGAGGATTTTCGACCCCGGCAACAAAAAAAAAAGTTATGTTTGGGGAAGAAATCACGCATCTGTAAAAAATTTGGCTTTAAACTTCACTATATTAGAAACTAAAGTTAAATACTGCGCATACGTGTGCCACGTACGCCTGTGTCAGTCTCCATACATTTTACATGGCAACTAGACTTGTAGAGCTACATCCACGCCACGCGACGTCGTTCTACGTACAAATCAGTCGTGGTGTATTGAATGTAGTTCTAGCTTAACACGTAGGTATTGCAAGTTCTCCATGGTTTTGGTTTCGAAAGGGGAATCTAGGGTCCTCGAACACAAGGCAAAGAATGAACATAGAAAAAGTTTGATACGAAAGAGCGAGAGAAGACAATGGATGATTTCTCAATAAAAAATAAATAAAATACAGGTTCTTTTCGTCTTTATTTCGTTACATTTATCTTAATAAAAAACTGAATAGTTTGTAGTCTATTTACTTCTGGACATACTTGAAAAGAGACGAGTATGATTGCCAACTATATATTTTATCATTTAATTTTTTTTAATTTTAATTCTGAATCTGTCGCTTGTGGCTTATACCTTGGACCACATTCTCGACAAAAACTTGTTTCGTTTTGTTTGTCACGCGAAAGTTCCCGAAGTTTACGCGATGTATAGCAGTCGTCTTGTTAAATTTTTTATGCTAGGATTACGCGATGCAAGAAAAGTAGCCTTTGTTCACTCTTGCTTCCTTGTTTCAAGAACTTTGAGTTGTTGATAGTTTTGGAATTCAATTTTGGATGATGTGGGTAACTTTTTGTTTACTGTGGTTTGAAATAATCTAGCTATGGTGATACAAGTATACATAATCTATATTACAAGAGCCTGTATATAAAAATATAGGCTCCTGTAACACTGGTTGCTATCAGGAGCCAGGGCTTCAAAAAGTTGGTTATCTGTATTATTTTTTCAGTCCCTGATGCGAAGGATTCGGGGGAGCACAGGCGCAGGGTAGCCAGCCTATCGGTATTTTACAGGTTACATTTTGGAGAGTGTGCGCGGGAACTGCATGACTTGATTCCGCCATCTCCTTTCTACCATCGGACAAACCGACGAACGGCGAGTCCACCCTTACGTTGTTGAAACTTCAACGGTCCGGACTAATCGTTTCGCTTCGTCGTTTATACCACGGACATCGAAGGACTGGAACAATTTGCCTGCTGCGGTCTTCCCGTCCAACTATAATATAGGTGTCTTCAAGGCTAGAGTGAATAGGCTCTTAATAAACTAGTGCGCCTGACCATCAATGATTGCATCTCCGCTTACCATCAGGTGGGATCGCAGTCAAGCTGGTTACTGCTCGTTACTGGTTTATATCAATAAAAAAATGAGCATCAACATCATTTTGAGGGTGATAGCTGATAAGCCGGATTGCCCTTTCCTGGGGCAATGGACTCGTTTCCACAGCTGCAGGTGTGGTGCAGCAGCAAGCGGGCACAGTTATAATATGTATAGGTATATGAATTGATTTTATTTTATTCTATTTATTTTAATGAATGTTACTAATATAGTTTTAAGTTCCACTAACATAATTTGGATGTATCTGATATGAATAATAAATAATATAATATAAATATAAACTTTATTATTATTATAAAAGGAAATTCTGGCTGACTGACATATCGACGCACAGCCGAAACTACTGACAAAGTACGTGAGAATTTGCACAAGGTTTCCTTTTATGACGTAGGCGAGCACCAAGAAAGGCCTTTCCAAAATTTATAACCTAAGGGGTTGAAACGGGGATCCAAAGTTAGTATGGATAAACCTACTTTCACGCAGGCGAAGCCGCTCGCAGAAGCTAGTAATTAATCAATATATAAAATAATACCGATTTTTCATTAAGTGTTTCCATTAAGGAAGGATAACGCTCAAATATAACATAAGTCAACAATTACTTTTATGAGTCTCTTTTACCAAATTTCTTCCAAACTGTCTACGTCAAAAAGTAATCGGACAAACCATTCATAATAAATAAAGTTTGCTTTTGTACTTTATACTTAAATAAATAATTAAGATTTTGACAGAATTTTCAAGAGATAACTTAAAACGTAGAAAGAGGGGGTGACGGGGGCTTGCGAGGTTGGAGTGGGTTGTGTCAGGGTTTTTGAGTGTCGGAGACTAACACTTTTTATAGGAAGTACTTATTTTGTGTGGCATGATTAAAAAATATTTTTCAAAACGTGTAAAAATTACGTTAATGCTTTTTGATACATTTGTGGTGAATTTATCAACTTATCAGGCACTAGTGTATCGGTTACGGTACACCTCGTACCAGCTAACTTAAACCTTATTACGTGAAAATAAGGTTTAAGTTAGCTGGTACCGGGGTGTACCGAATTCGGTATACTGTGCCCTGAGAAGTTAAAACACTAACTGCTGCCAGATGTAAGCTGCTGCTTCACCGGCATAAAAGTAGGATAAAGTCCATAAAGATTATATATTTTTGAGATAAAAAGTATCAATGTGTTATTAAAGGACATAGACTATGTCCCCATGTGTCACATTTTATCTAAATCCGTTCAGCCGTTCGAGCGTGAAGAACTAACAAACATACAAACACACTAGCAAACGCCTTTAACGTTATAATATTAGTTTGATAATATGAGTCAAGTAATTTACGTTGTCAACAAATATAAATCTTAGTGAAGCCTACGAAAAATATTTTAAACGTCCTTTTCGTAATCAAGACAAAATGTAGGTACTTCATTTCGCATTTCATAACTGCAAAAACACTTTTAGTGGTTGAATAAATTTATCGAGGTTTTTTTCTTGAGGCATATTCAGAAGAACAAGGGGATCGTTTTCTCAAAGATGTAGTGTACTTTGAGTAACGATATGAAGAGCAATTTAATGAGCACATGATGGATGGACTTTCCCGTATCAGCCCTGACACGAAAGTTCATTCGTAATAATAATAATTTTTATTTCGAGATTGCACTTTTAAAGGAGTCTGTAACAATTTTTATCTCAAAACTTTATAAGTAGCCATAAAATTCCAATTCCATACATTATTATTACATTTTAACTCAATTCAATTCATTATCTCAATCTAAATCAATAAATTCAATAATTTAAATGAACAATTTAAAAAATAAAACTTTAATTAATACCCAAAAGAAAAATATTCAATCTTAAAATTTGTTTGTACACTTTTTGTATTTATTGCATGATTAATATCGTCTTTAATAAAATGAAATAAAAGTGACGTAAGTATACAAAATCAAAATGTGTTTTATTTTTATAAACAATTGAAATTAAAAATATACTGTAAATAAATAGCCATAAATTAAATGCACAGTTCACATACTATTTTTGTAAAAGCAAACTTTAATAATTATGAAGAGGGTAGATAATATCAAATTATAATAATAATTGATGTGAGATTGATCACTATCGTCTGAACATGACCCACAACCCCACATGTGCTAACCAACTTTAAATTTAATTACCATCCACCATCGATATTTCATCCGGAAGGGTGAAACGTGTGCCTTTAAGTAGGGTCATGTACCATGAGTCATTAGGGAAAGTGATTATATTTACATGGTGATGGCTGTAATTCTAAGTAACAAATTTGTGGTAAAACTTGAAATATTGGTATCATTGACCTTTTTTTAAGTTGGGAAATCATGCAATGACTTCTTTCGCTCTAGGGCCGAGCGCGAGAGCGTAGCAGACTTTTTTTGACAAAAACTACAACTATGTTGCTTCTTTGGCTTGCGTTTCCCGTTCGGGAGCAAACCCAAGTTCGCAGGAAGGCTTCGGCCCCGCTGCGCCCCTACCGTATACTGACATCTCTTTGAGGAGCGCATGAAACACTACGCGCTGTCAACGACTTGGGATTGGTCCGGTCGATTACCGGACAGCCGAATGACGAGCTACCCATTACTCATAGTCCGAAAGACCTCGGCTACCGTGGCTGGTAGTCTGGGCCTGGGTCGCTGCGGCTGGAGGGTGAACAAGTCCATTCCCTCACGCGTGAGGCCATTTCCTTCGCTAGCATTACAGGACCAAGGCCTGAGTCGGAGCTCAGTGCGAGAGATCGCCACCACTGATCGCCTTCACGAGGACAAGCGAGGCCCAAGCTAGGCACATCTCCACCGGTATTGATTTTCAAGCTGAATTAAGAAACTCGAACTTATTGGTATCTAATTAATTTGACGCATTACTAAACGGTTTGAGAAACGTTATTGTAAATTCGATTAAAGGCATATATTTAGTATTCATAATATGTACTATAATAACGTCTGCAGGCGTCTTCGCCTTAGTAATAGACGATAATTATCTCTTCGAAACAGACTCACGGGATTAAAAGTACTCTATCTCCTATTCCAGGACATGTCTTACCCAAGGATCATCCAAATCTGTTCAGCCGCTAAGACGTAAAGAGACGGACAGTTAATTTCGCACTTTTAATATTTGTATGGATAATTATGAAGCTTTTTAAATACTGAGAAATGAGTTTTTGATAAAAAAAAAAATCTATTATTTATATTAAAAATGTATCGAAATATTCTCTCTCTATAACTCAAAGGTTTGCTAGGAGAAAACTCAAATGACAAATTCCGCTCTTGGGCAGATCGGGAGATAGGTTCAGACTTTTACTGACTAAAAACCCACTCCAGTTCCTCCTTTGCCTTCGTCCCAGGGCCCCGGGTTTCACTTTCACACACCCCATTGCTGAGTTAAGCTCGCCTTTATTCATGAACTATCTGTATCTCCATATATTATGTTATATTTTTGTGTACAATAAAGAAAAAACAATTATACTTAACTAGCTTCTTCCAGCGGCTTCGCCCGCGTGAAAGTCGATTTCTCCATACAAACTTTGGACCCCCATTTCATCCCCTTAGGGAGATTTAATTCCGGAAAATCCATTCTTAGAGAATGTCTACACCCTATAAGAAACCTACCTGCCAAATTTTAAGTTTGTAGGTGTTATAGTTTCTGAAATTTCGTGATTAATCAGTGAGTGGTATTTCGCTTTTATATATATAGATTTACATTACTTGATAAAATGTTTGTAGCCAGACCTACAATGAAAAGCAACACAATATTATATAAATAAGAAGTACAAAATAGAGGTTATAAAAATACAAAATATTGTTCAACCTTAGATTGCTCTTATTAAATATATCACAGTTATTTAAGCAAAAGATAAATTAATTATGTTAATTGCCTCAAAAGGAAAGGTCACCGTTTCGACTTTTAACCTTTTTGGGGCACCCAAGTTAAGCTAACCAATTTCAAAACGTTATTTCTAAGACCATTCAAATTTTTACCCTTCGTTAACTTAGTGCCTGTTCGTTTATTCTAACTTAACTGAAGCCTATGTTTCTTAGACTTCAAAGAAAGTTTGAAAATCTTCTATTCAGAGAAAAAAAAATCTTAGTTGAAGAAATGTGAAAAATGATACTTGTTAGTTCTTGAATTCGATTCGTTGTTTTTGCGGTCATCTGGCGTCAAGTTTCTGTTATTTAAATGGATTGTGTTTTACCCTGAGCTTTGCTCATGCCACTTATCATTCATCTAATGACATCCCCCGCAAAGTCTTTTATTAAATAAACACCCATTCCTGTTCCTTCGTTGCCTTTCGTACCAGGGTCGAGTCTTCCTTTTAGAAGCAGACACTTGGCCCTAGTAGACTTCGTACCTGCTGGGCCCCTATGGTTTGCTTGACATCTCCTTAAGGTGCGCGTGGAATAGTATGCACCGTTGACGACTTGGGCTCAGTCCGAACGGTTACCGGACAGTCGGACGGCGAGCTACCCATTGCTCTTCGTCCGCAAGCCCGCACCTACGATAACCTGAAATGAGGATCGGAATCTCGGCGACGGTTGGGGCGTGAGGACCATTGCCTCACGCGTGCGGCTTCCTCCTTTGCTAGCATTACTGCTTCGCAGGAGGTGATGACCGCCTGCCACTTCTCCTCGCTCCGGACCATGGCCTGTACCAAGGCCCGGCGCGAGAGATCGCCGCCGCCCACTGCTGGAACTCAGGTCATCTCTCAAGGAGAGGAAATGGGTCTAGAATAATCTACCACACGGGTCTAGAATAATCATGAGATCAGTAGATGTCGCATGTCTTCGAATTTAGTTGCCACTAATAAGCCTTGATTATGTATCAATGCAGGCCAAATTACTAATTCTGTTCAACCATGTATACTAATCCAAAAGCTGCTTAAATTAACTATTCAAGGGCTATTTTGGACTAAGCTGCACTACTGCTAATAATTAAATACTGATAATACTTGGTAATAATTCAAATAGAATTATTGAATAATTGGCTTGAAATTTTCAATGATAGCCTTAATTAATATGATCATTACCCTATCACGTGGCTTTGAGTATTTAAAGAACGATGAATTTTGCAATGTTTTATAGAATTAGGTATTGGCAAAAAGTGATCCAGCCCCGCGAATAATAGAAGAAATGGAAGGAGGTTTGTACTCAGCCATGGGATAATACCAGTATGTGTTGCTGGTGATGACATATGGCACTGAAACGTGGTGGCTTACAATGGGCCTCATCAGAAGGCTTACAGTCACCTAAAGGGCAATGGAAAGGGCTATGCTTGGAGTTTCCTTGCATGATCGCATCAGGAATGAAGATTTCCGCAGGAGAACCAATGTCGTCGATATAGCTCGAAGAATAGCCAAACTTGAGTGGCAGTGGGCAGGGTATATTGCTCGTAGAAAGGATGGTCGATGGGGCCGACAGGTTCTAAAGTAGCGACCGCGCACCCGAAAACGCTGTGTTGAAAGGCCTCCCACAAGGTGGACCGACGACCTGGTGAGAGTCGCGGGAATGCGGTGGATGCAAGACGCACAGGATCGGTCGTTGTGGCGACGCTTGAGGGAGGCCACAACCTTCATCCTATTCATAAAGATTTGAGCACAATACCTACTTATCCATAAAAATTGGCCAAGTGCGAGTCGGACTCGCACACGAAGGGTTCCGTACAGTAATATTAAAGATTGGCAAAAAAATCCCGTTTGTTTTATGGGAGCCCCACTGAAATACTAGTTTTATTCTGTTTTTATTATTTTTGTGTTAAAATTACAACTGTCTTGTTAATGAGATGAAGCCTTGCGACAGAGAGACGGACAGTGGAGTTTTAGTAATAGGGTTCCATTTTTACGCCTTCGGTACGGAACATTAAAAAATACCTTAAACCTTACCTTAATACCTTAGGTAGCTTATTTGTGATGTTAGGAACCGAAGAGGTGACTAATAGGGTAAATAATTTCCTGCGTTCAGTGTGGAAAGTAAACATTTTTCAATCAAGGATTGTTGATGTATCGCACCCCTGCTGTGGTCGTAAAGTGAGTCACCTGTGCATTATGACATCACACACAGAGTGGTAGGTACGACACACGTGATTGTACGTTTTCTTTTGTGATTAATTTCTTTTAGCAAAATATTTGTTTGTATATGAGAAAAGGTATAACTTTGTTAGAATTACTTTATTTTTTTATTTAGAGATGCAGATGGTGTCCTTTCTAGATCTGTGAAATAAAGTTTGGGTTATGCTGCCAAATCAAATCTCAAAACTCTGCAAACCTCCCTAAATGAAGTCATTAAGACATTGTTTAACTATGACATTGACATTATTTATTGAGATTGGCATTGTTTAACTATGACATTGACATTGTTTGACTATGTTTGTTTCTATCTTACAATTATTTACGACCAGCTTCTGCCAGCAGCTTACATCTTGAAGGAAACCTTGTGCAAAATTTCACACTCTTAGGCCCTGTAGTTTTGACTGTGCGTTGATATGTCAGTCAGTCAGTTTCTCATTTTATATATATATATGTATATAAAAGGAGAAACTCACACCAAGTGAGAGATTCATGCATGCTAATTTTATTTTCATTTGTTACATAATAGATTATTTAATCCATTTTTAAGCTATTTATTTTTAATTCAATCATCAATCATATAATGTTGTTTATTTTAATGCAAAATCAATGAAATTTTTATTATTTATCAAGTTTATATTATTAATTATTTTTTATGTTGTAAACTTTTAAATGTTTGACTTTTTGTACGAATTGGCTATGTAATTAACTGTGATAATGTATATAATTTAAAAAATGTTTGCCACAATTTGTAATAGCACCTAAAGTAGAAATTTTACTAACCAAATCATCACTATATTTATTATTTATTGAATGACTTATTGCCTGAATTATTTTATTTTTATTTATTTGTATGTAAAAGAAACAAAAACATTTAGTCTAAGGTAACTTTAAACATTTTTAACCTGTCAACAGCTCTCAAAGATTAAAAATTGTTTGGTAAATTTAAGAATATGTTAAAAATATACATATTATTTTGGAAAGTAATAAGGAACCCATCTGACGCAAATTTGTAACAAGATTGTGATAATAACGTAAACTCATTTTAAGTGAACCTTGTTCTTTATGAGAAATAAATTCCTTAAACCTTAGGTATTAGGTTTGGAAACCCCGTCAGAATCAAAACATTATTCTTTTAACATTTTATACTAATAAAAAAAAAATCTTTAAGTCAAGAGTGAATAGGTTACTTCTAGGTAAGCGCGTTCCATCGTCGACCGCCTCATCGCTTTCCATCAGGTGAGATGGAGGTCAAGCGCGAACTTATCCAGAATAAAAAAAAAAAAAAAAAAACAATTTATAGATAGTGTGTAGTGTAATTGGCGTTCTAACAGATTAAAAAACAGACAAAAACATGATCTAAGCATAATAAATTATTCATAATTAAAAAAGCTTTATTAGAGAATTCTATAAGGATTCAAAGAAACCACAATCATTAATCATGCTAAATATAAACAGCATTAACATAAGTATTCCCCAATTTCAATTAAATTTTCTTTTCAGAATATGTTTCCGCGTAATTTCAACGCCCACTAATGAGGAAAAATCTATCATTCATTCAATAAAACACCGAAAATATATCATTTACCTCATATCAATACCGATAAATGTATTTATAGACGTACGTACTCTTAAATATTGAAAGCTTATTTGAAGTCAAAATTATTGCTTTAAAATTCTCACGAACATATATCATGAATAGAGCGTTCTTATTTCAAATTAGCTCTTTTATTACAGATTTCATAATATTTTTTCGAGCCCTGAAGGTCTTAAGTTACTAACTTTCCCATTAAAAAAAAAAACTTTATTTAAGATAAAGAGGAAATCTGGAAAAAAGGAAGTCTCATCATCTTCCTGCCCTTATCGAACGTTATTTTGGGTCGATGCTACACGTTTTTTTCTTTAATTCCGTTTTGTCAACCGACACGTTATCACATGCAAAAGTAATCTGAATAAAAGAGAAATTAGATAGTTATAAGTATGTGTGCATTGTTAAGAGACATAAGTTTTCTGAGCTATGAAAGTATGTCTCGTTGACATGATTATTAAAGCAAAGTGAAGTAGGGCAGTGACTGATTGGCATCCAAGGATTGGTAGATGGTATGATGTCTGTCCAGTAGTGAGAGAGGGAAACCATATTATTATGTGCGTTGGCACAAGAAAAGAGAGGTATATGTCCAGCAGTAGGCAAAGATGATGATAATAACGATGATGATGATGACACGACATTTCTAATAAATAATCTAGTTAGAGCGATTAAAAACAATAAAGAAAAAGAAGCGTGCCTAGTTAGTATAAAGAGATCTTTAAAGTTCACAGGACATTGAATTCAAACAGTAAGACTGCTGAAGCGGTAAACATTATGTTTGAGACAGTAATATTTTATACAGCTCTTGATTTTTTTACTGCCTTGCTCATATTGCCCATTATAGTAATAAACAGACTGGATGGAAAAATTAAATTGTGTAATTGAAGGATATTTTTATGCGACGTCAACAGATTCTTTTAAGAACTTAAAGTAATGGGTAGTACCTAAACAAAAGGCTTTTATAATAAGAATTTAATGAGTTACAAGGATCAAGCTAATAATGCGACTAGCGAATAATAGGGATATTGTATTCATAACATTCTGATCACAAGAAAGAAAAATACTACGCATAATCTAACACGTTTTATTCTCTAACAAGCCTTTTCCCCCTTTTATGTTGAAATCAGCTCCCAATCTAACCGTATGCAGCAAAATACCAGTATTTTACAAGCATTATCCATTGCAATCATTATTCTTACAAAATTCAATCGTTTGAATGCAATGCACATTGTACAAATTCTTCAATTAGCGACTAAAACATGTTCTCTCTGCCACACAATTTTACTTCGTAACGATTCACCATGTATGAATTCAAGGTTCAAATTCGCTCGCAGCTTATTACTGAACGTAGGTAGTTAAGCGTTTATATTTCACAGAAATAATGTTAGGACTTTAGAGGACACAAAGCTAACCCCGCTTTTATAATTAGTCACCGAAGCTCGTGAATCATTCAAACATCCTGCCTTGCTAAGAGGAATTCGTATTGGTCTTTGAATTGACTAAAGGACTTAAACGCCAACTCCAAAAATAAAATGTTCCCGCTTCGGCAGAAAATATAAAAGGAAGATGGGCGCTTGGATCCATCTTAATTTAGAGTGTGGGTAGTGACAGTTTGTTAGTCTAATGCTTTTGGAATTATGTCTAATGTCTGTCAGAGAATTTGAACGATTTGCATAGGATTATTCTTGCTTTATAGGTTTCTAACTTAATGTAAATTGATGGTGTCTCCTCCTTCTGAGTTATTGATCATATTTGTCTCAAGATTATTATTGCTTATAAGAAGAAAAGCTTCTTTATACCTTTGTCGTAGTATTGCTGAGTCACCTTTATTTAAAAGTTTTATCACAGTAATATTTAATTATAAAGGCGAAGAAGAGGAGAGATAAAGCGCATATTACTAAAAGAGTTCTGAGTTTACATGTCGATGGATGGAGGGGGAGAGGTAGGCCAAAGAAAAGATGGATGGATTGTGTGAGGAGTGATATGAAATATGTAATAATATAGTAATACAGAATGGTAGAAAAAAAACGTGTTGTGCCGACCCCAAGTAATATGGGATAAGGACAGGAAGAAGAAGAAAGGCAAAAGTTTATGAACATATCAGTTTGTTACTTCGTCACTCCCAAATATTTAAACAGATTTTGACGAAAGAATGGCCATTGTACCATTTAGCAAATCCTAAACCAAATTTTGTTGGCATATCTTTTTAGCTTTGAGTGATGAAAAATATACAAAAGTAAGAAATTACTGTTAATAGCATAAGCATAACATAATCAACCTTTTAATTTTCTAACTGCTGGGTTTCAGCCTCTTCTCTAGGAGAGGGAATGGGCTGTAATCCACCACGCGGGCCCAGTGCGGGTTTTTTTTTTTTTTTTATTGTGTAGGAAAATCATCCTTATGACATCCCCGCTCTTGGGCGGAGCGGGAGATAGTGTCAGACTTTTACTGACTAAAAACCCACTCCTTTTTCCTTCGTTGCCTTCGTCCCAGGGCCCCGGGTTTCGCTTTCACACTACCCGTGGCCCCAGTAGGCTTCGACCCTGCTGGGCCCCTACGATTTGTTGACATCTCTTTGAGGCGCGCGTGGAACAGTACGCGCCGTCGACGACTTGGGCTCGGTCCGATTACCGGACGGCCGGACGGCGAGCCACCCATTGCTCGCCGTCCGCAAGCCCGCGCCTACGGTGGCCGGAAATCGGGATCGGAATCCCGGCGGCGGCGTGGCGGATTAATCATATTTTGAACATAATTGGAAAAACTTGCGAAAATATAAAGTCAACATTCATAATGAAGACACTTAATAATTCCATCAACAAATATTTTGACCTTAACCTGACCGTTGTAAAAACAATTTGGCCAAATGGGGCTTCCTCGACCCATCTCTAACACAGTACCAGTGTGGAGCCGCTGCACAGGACATGCGTCATTTGCTATGCTGTCCATCCTGCACAACCACCTGCAGTTTTCAGGATCTATACGAGGCCAATAACAGAGCCGTAGAGGTTGCCAAATACTGGTCAGAAAAAATTTAGTTAGAGTACATCGACACGAAAAGAAGAAGAAGAAGACCTGACCTTATACTGGATTAGCACACAGGCCTCTTTTTTTCTTTGGGATCCGTGTGCTCTTGGTTATTTCAAACAATATTTTAAAGTATTGGGCAGTTTCATCATTTTAACCTTCGAGCATCCATAAACATGCTTCTTCAAATTCCTTCTCATCGTACTGGTTTATGGCTACGTTGCCTCTATCATAAAACTCTGGAATGTACTTCCCCTTGACATCAAAAAAGCCGAAAGTAAATTTTCCTTCAAGCGTAAAATTCGAAACTACTACTTGAAGTCCTCTCAATCTCAGTTCAGTGTTCGTCATAATTGTTATTTTTTAAGTTCTCCTAATTATGATTTATTTATAAGTTTATAATATTTTGTATTGTGTTTATGTATTTTATTATTGCAAGTTACTTAATTTAATGATACTACATTCTACTTGATATATCTGTTATTTATTTATTGTGCACACCTACCACATTGTTGTCTCTTTTAACCCAAAGGTTGACTGGTAGAGAATGCCTTGTTGCATTAAGTCCACCTATGTACCACTAATGTACATCATCATCATCATTATCTTCCCGCCCTTGTCCCATATTATTTGGGGTGTTGCGCCGACCCCAAATAAGATGGGAGTTTTTTCTTCCATTCTATCCTGACAACCGTCATGCTATCACTAACTTCCTTTTCTTTCATTTGGCCTCCCTCTCCCTCTCCATCCACTAATGTACATGAAGTTTAAATAAATAAATAATTGTCTAATTACATGCAGGCAAAAGCTAATTAAAATAATATTTTGTATTTCAACGTCATCCTACTCTACATTCTAACAATTATCTAAGTTTAGTATTGCGTTTGTATTCACACCTAATCAAATGCAGTTAAAATTAGTTCCTAATCAAACACAGGTTTAACTGTAATCATGCCCACGGCCTATTATTGCACTATTGAACATTCAAACATTTCACTCAATCATCAGCTTTAGTCCGGCTTTCAATTATACTGAACTGTTGATGTATATCCGGCCAATGCGGCTTTAAAACGTGCTTTATAAACTTAGTCTAATCTAACAATAGTTCTTTGGGTTTTTGCCAGTGACTTTTTTTATACGATGTCTTATATTAAACAATGAATAATTCTAAAAGGTTTGATTTTTTTTAAAACAGCTTCAAAATTAGTTATTAATTCATTAACTCTTTCTGTTGTGTCTCTAATTATGATATTCGAAAGGTCAAATGAAGCAGCAATTAGCATTCCAAATATTGGTTTGAGGAAGAGTGGGCGCGTTGTGGGAATAATTATCACGCTATCTCTTTTGATCACACGTAATCTAATGGCAAGCCGATTAACATTTGGGTACGCCATAATCACAGCGGTAAGTCCCCTCTTGGAGGAGTGGCTGGTGCGGCAATACGACGTCTTGACCTTCCGCATGACGCAGGTCCTCATCGCACATGGCAAGTTCGGGAGGTTTCTGCATCAGATTCAGGCGGAAAAAACGCCCGGGTGTAACACCATCGTGTGGACCGCCTGGAGGACACGGTGGAGCATACGGTGGAGGTGTGCCCCGCTTGGGCGGAGCACCGCCGTGTCCTCGTGGAGGCAATTGGCGGCAGCAACCTTTCGCGTCGGGCCCTGGTTCGGGCTATGGTCCGGAGCGAGGAGGAATCGCAGGCGGTCGCTTCCTTCTGCGAAGTAGTAATGCTAGTGAAGGAGGAGGCTGTACGCGTGAGGGAACGAAGGTCGTCACGCCCTAGCCGCCGTAATTCCGACCCCAACTACCAGCCACGGTAGACGCGGGCTTGCAGACGTTGAGCAATGGGTAGCTCGCCGTCCGGCTGTTCGGTAATTCAACCCAGAGCGCGAGAAGTCATTTGGATGATTTTCCACCTTAACATTCAAAACTTAGAGTTCGAGAGCTAATTCGTTAGAAGGTTGCCAGTAGTATCAGTACAGCGTTAATGTTTTCTGGACTATGTATTTGGACTGTTTGACTGTATTAGTTAGGTTACATACCTAACTATACCTTACATACGTTTATTTATTTGTGTATGTGTTGTATAATTGTATTTTAATTATGGTTTATTAGTACTTATATATATTCTTGTATTCGTCTTTTCTTTCTCGTTTATTGCACCTACCAATATTTTTCTCTGCATCTCCCTAAGGTTAACTGGTAGAAAATGCTTAATAGATTAAGTCTGCCTCTGTACTTTTGTGGGCATAAAAAATTTGATGAATTAATAAATAATGGCGGTGATGACACATTTCAGTATGTGCATCTTTATATTGTTATTTGACAGTTTACCCTTCTACCAAATTTTAAATCTTAATTAATATTAAACGAATTCGAATTTATTTTGTCTATTTGAGATTTTGGATAGAGTTACTTTTTTATACAAACAATAAATAAAATGAGTCAATTATACAATTGTTCACCTTTAAAGAACTATAATGTATTCATACTTTGGAACGTCTTGTTTCCTAAACTAATATACTCCTCATCAAGAGCTACAATATTACGATGTCAGGCAAATTAAATTATAGCTGGCTGATTGTAAATGGTCAAAATAAATATAATAAAAAACAAAACTTACAAAAATCTTCTTTTTATCAAACAAATAAAATTCATTTTATTACACATAGGCCTAACATGGGCACTTAGAAAACTTCAGAAGCTAGTGCACGGTTCCAAATGATCGATTCCTACGGAGAAAAACGGGTATTAAACTCCATGGTAGCTCTTTTAAAAAAAATATTGGTTTTACAATATTTCCATATCAAAATATTAATAAGTATGAGAGGATAGTTTAGACTGTACAGTTTTTAAAAAGAATTCATCCAAAAAACTGTAAACTTCAAGCCGTGTTTCTTGACCAAACTACGCAATCGTGTAACAAAAAAGTCGACTCTATTTATCAACGTTAATAACTTTCCGACATTGAAGCCATTATTCTTCGAAGGCACTTAGCACAGTTTTCTTTTGCAGTCTCCATAATATACGCTGACAGCCGAGAGCAAAGACTTTTTGTTCCACCGTGCTTGTTTAATTCATTTCTAATTAGAGAAGCGCCACAGTTACGAGGAAAAATGTTCCCTGAATAATGTATGTTACGTGTGAATTTAAGTTAGGTTAATTATTCTGATATTCGAATCATCACACCAATATTAAGGAGGTGAAATTTTGTGAGTATGTATGTTTGTTGAATGGCTTAACGGATTTGGATAAAACTTGGCACACGGGTAGACCACGTCATAGAATATTTTTATCCCGTGAGTATGATACATTAGGATAATTTTCTTTTCAGCTAGTATTGCTATAAAACAAGAAAGTTCATATATAGATACATAACACATATAATATATATTATCAACTTAAAAATGGAGTCGCGGGAATCCGATGGATGCGAGACGCACAGGAACGGTCATTATGGTGACATTTGGGGGAGGCCTATGTCCAACAGTGGACGTCTTTCGGCTGAAATGATGATGATGATGATGATCTTCCACTGATCATAAAATTACTATAAATTATACTGCGTACATTGAAGGACTGAAACAATTTGCCTGCTGTGGTCTTCCGATTAAAATTTATGTGTCCTCAAGTCTAGAGTGAATAGGCTCTTAATAAACTAGTTCGCTTCATCATTAACGATTGCACCACTGTTTACCATCAGATGGGATCACAGTCAAGGACTACTTTATATCAATTTAAAAAAATACTACCAAGTACATAAAAATTACTAAGTTTTTCTTAAAGCACCGAGATAAACATGTATTGCGTTCATAGTACCAACACATTATGTACTGTATAGAATATAAACACTGATGACAAAGTTAATGACACGTACAGTCGGTCACGTCTCGTCTTCATTAAAATTGTTGTCTTATTTGACCTTTCTTTCACTTACGCATTATACATAAGTATAGATCATTCTTCATTAAAGTGTACTGTAATAATCTTTACTTAAGTATCAACAAACTAATCACTGGATTACACACTGTAGAGTCACGCAGTCAACATGCAAAGTCACTCTTCATATGTCTTGGTCAAACCCGTTGATTGGTGAAATCCACTTTTAACCGTCTTTTTTTTTATTGGGTGGGAAGATCATCTTATGACAAATCCCGCTCTTGAGCGGAGCGGGAGATAGTGTCATACTTTTACTGACTAAAAACCCACTCCTATTCCTTCTTTGCTTTCGTCCCAGGGCCCCGGGTTTCGCTTTCACACTACCCGTGGCCCCAGTAGGCTTCGACCCTGTTGGGCCCCTACGATTTGCTGACATCTCCCTGAGGCGCGCATGGAACAATACGCGCTACCTGACGGTCGGATGGCTGGCTACCCATTGCTCGCCGTCCGCAAGCCCGCGGAAGGAGGTGACCGCCTGCCACTCCTCCTCGCTCCGGACCATGGCCTGTACCAAGGCCCGGCGCGATTGCCGCACTTTTAACCGTAAGAATTTTTCAGATATTTTTTTTTGGCTAGTTACAATAACTTTTAGGTTGTTATTTGTGACTATTTTTATTTGGCTTCTTGTCACATAAAGACAACTAAAGCGTTTCGAATTTTTCTAATGAATAAAAATTGTCATCTCCATAGCCTTTTCTCAACTAGCTTGGGGTCGGCTTCCAGTCTTACGAGATACGGCTTAATACCTGAGTTTAGCCTATCAAACTTCCACGATCCAGTTACTGGGTAACACAATACTTCGAAGTCAGCCTTCCTAACATTTGACCTACGAATAACAACCAGGATCTACTTTACGTGTTTTTCTTTTTGAAAAAAAAAGTAAATATGAATCGAAAAATTTACTTTGGTATTTGCCCAGTTTCAAACCCAAGGTAAAAAAAAAACATCGCGTTTTAATTTATAAATGGTTTCGGATAAGTCAACGCAGTCTTGGAACGCAAAGAGCAATAGAAGGAATACTGATGAGGTAGAATTTAGGTATCTTCAAGGCTAGTAGAAGTGAATAGGTTTTTAATAAAGTAGTGCGCTTGAACATCAACGATTGCATCACTGCTTTATCATTTGGAAAAAAAATATTGTCAGTAAATATTTACACTCCTTGTGGCTTTATCCAGAGCGAGAGAAGTAATTAGAGGAAATCCTTGATCTACTCTCAAAAAAAAATTTAGCCAAAAACGATTTTGACTCGATAACAGCATTAACTGTAACATATACATTCATTTCAATTAAGAAAACACTGGCAAAGTAATGACTGCTGTGAAAACAGATCCGGACGTAATTCCTTAGCAAATTCGTTTGATGGACTCACTTTGTCAAAATAAATTTACAAGTTAATAATTCATCATCAGCGTTCAATTCAATGTTTTAGGATGATCTAAATTGAATCGGAAGACGACTCGCGTTTCAGATTTTATCTTTATGAAAAGTTTTTATTTTATTATTGCGTTTATTTATCAGCTTTGACGGTTTAATGTAGGTTTCTTTGTTGATTTATAATTGTGTCGTATTTTCTTTTATCGTTAATTCATATGAAAATTATTTTTGTTCTTTATTTACTACATTTACAATATTTTGTTGAGATATTCTTGCTGTAGGTTTCTATTAACAAATTTTTTGGTGGAAAAAATTATATAGCTGTATGGATTTGGATAAAGCTTTACAGTAATACAGCTTCATCATCATCTTCCTGCCCTTGTGCCGTTTTATTTGGGGTCGGCGCAACAAGTTTTTTTCTTCTTACAGTAATGCAGCTTATATATCTGAATAACACATAAGATTTAACTTATAATTAGGAGGCATGTATTAATTCCACGCGGGCGAAGCCGCTAGAACTAGATAGTTGTATAATAAAGTTTATAACGTTAATATTACAGGTACTTCATCATCATCACCATTCACAGCCTGACTTTGCTCACTGCTGAACATAGATCTGAGTTGTTCCCTAAGGTCCATGATTTTAACTGTCTTTGTCTTTGTATTTGCCAATCTCGAAGTTACGAGTACTATGCCAGTCTAATCTGGGTTTTATTCACAATGGCAAAATTTCGTGTGCTCATCTCGCCGCCAGATGACAGGCATTTCTGCTTCAGGTCCTTGGACTCGGTCACCGCCTTTATTAGTCTATCTATGTTGACTACGCCTTACCAGGTATCTTGCCCAGCTCTATTTGAGTTTCATTATTCATTTTCCTATGTTGTACATTTTCGCACGTCTCCGGATCGCGCCGTTTGGAACTTGATCTATTAAACGTTTGCCGAGTATGGAACGCACCATAGATCTCTGTTTATATCTCAACCTATCTATTATACGCAGCCTCTTACAGTCAATAATGTGTCTGTTGACAGATGTCACCTAATATATATATCATAATGTAGCTGCAGTATATTTAGTAAAATTTTAATCAAAAATTGTATCTTAGGCAACCCGAACAACACTCAACGTTTCAACACACCGAATTTAACCAAAACCTATCTTCGAAATTTTGGTAATCACGGTGAACAGCTGCCAATTATCGCTTTGTAGACACGCAATCGGAAAAGAAAAGTACAGAAGATCAGATTTGTACACAGGCGCAGGGTAGCCAGCCTCTCGGTATTTTACAGGTTGTATTTTGGAGAGTGTGCGCGGGAATTGCATGACTTGATTCCGCCATCTCCTTTCTACCATCAGACAACCCGACGTACGGCATGTATCCACCCTTACGTTGTTGAAACTTCTACGGTCCGGACTAAGTGTTTCACTTCGTCGTTTATACCGCGTACATCGAGGGACTGGAACAATTTGCCTGCTGCGGACTTTCCGTCCAACTATAAGTTAGGTGTCTTCAAGGCTAGAGTGAATAGGCTCTTAATAAACTAGTGCAACGCACCATCGATGATTGCATTATTGTTTACCATCAAGTGGGATCGCAGTCAAGCGCTGGTTTATGTCAATTAAAAAAAAGAACAGTCACCGTTTGAAAATCTTTTCAAAGTAACACGCAATAGCCACTGCTAGGTCACTTGTTCACACTAGCCTATCTCTGTAAGTGAGTTTTTTAGGTATACTTTTATGTTTTGTTGGTCATGGTAATATATACATAATTATAATTCTTTTGTACGTGGGTTTATCAGCTATCTCCTCCCGGATGGCTTGACCGATATGAATGAAACTTTGTATGTATATTTGAAGGGTCCCTGGACGGTTTAAAAATAAAATTAGAACCGATAAGTGGCGCTGCAATTGGGTTCTCATTTTTATCTGCTGGGATACCAGCTTTCGAGCAGTACAATGTCTATCGGGACCGCTAGATAACAACATAAAACCTAGAAATTTTCAAGCAATACTGCACATGTGGCTCTACTTGATGGACCTAACATAATTTTCTTGTCTTATTTGAAGTAAACCTTCTGTTCCTTTATATTTTAAGATCAAAATGAGAAACAGCACCTGTTTTTGACGCAAACAATATCTGTTACTTCTCATTATGGAAATGTGTGTCGTTTATTGCGACGTCCCTCAGTCTACAGTATCGGGAATATGTGACAGCCGTTTATATTAGCAAATTTGTGTATGAGTTTTGTTCAGGAGTTTGAATGAGGGACCGAAAGAATGACATTTGTTAGTGTAATAGTGAAGTCGTCTCAATAACTCCTTTCTTTTAATTTGTATAAATATATATGTATACATTATATTGAATTATATATGTATGTTTATTTTGTGTATATATATATATACTTTTAAACTCATTTTCGTAATATTCTTTTGTATTTTTACGCACCTGCCACATTTTCTCTTCACCACCCTAGGTTGACTGGTAGAGAATGCCTGAGGCATTAAGTCCGCCTTTGTACTTTTGTGTTGCATGAAGTTTTAATAAATAAATTAGTTAATATTTTGAGCAAATACTGGCTATTAAAAAATTGAATAGGATTAGGAAGATGCAGATTTGAATTTTGATATTCAGTTGGCTCAGTATTGACAATTTAAAAGAAATGATAAAATTGATAAAATTGATAATAGGTTTGAAGCGGCGTTACACCATCGATACATGGTAGACATTCCACCCATACATACAAAGCGTTTTGGAAACACATTCATTATTCATACAGCTAAGGAGTGGAAATCCCTGCTGGAGTCTGTGTTTCCTGATAGCTATAATCTAGGAGTCTTTAGATCAAGAGTGAAAAGGTTACTTCTAGGCAAACGTGCTCCATCGTCGGCAATTTCATCATTTACCATCACGTGCGATAGTGGTTAAACGTAAGCTCATATGTAATAAAAAAGCATTTACTCGATTTTATTTAATCATGATAACAGTCTTTTTTTTTGTAACAAAACAAAAATAAAATACAAGAAGCAGAAACCATTTCGAAAGTTAAACGGGAAATATATAAAAGAAACAACTGAAACTTTCCTATCACACAATAACTTCTCAGCGGAAGGACTACTTAGGTTTTCTGAAAAATTTAAATTTACCCACTTATTATTACCCTACAAAAGTTTTTTCCCCACTTCCCATCGTCAAACTTACTTCGGGTATATTTTCGAGATAATTTTTTTCCGAGACCCCTAAAAAGTTTTAATGTGCCCTACCGATTCTCTTTACCACGAAATTCAAAAAAAAAAATATCCATAAAATTTTTAGGACATCTTTTTCGTCATAAAAGTAAATTAATCTAAAAGTTGAATGGAAAACCGCCATTGAATGTTCATGGTTGTAAAAAATTATGGCGATAAATGTGTCACCATGGATTTAGTTTTGTCTTATCAGAACGGCTTTTGACGAATACCAGAAGATAAGAACGACAGTGATGGTCGTAAAAGTGGATATCTTTTTATTTGTTTCAAGAAAACGAAAGTAGCTTTCCTTTCGGATTGTACTTGATCTTCCTGATTATATTGCTACTGCGTCGAGCTTGTAATCTGCAAAAAAATAAGTGAACTTATCTACCATCTTGGCAGTAGCATGCATTCATTACCACTTAATTTTATTTTTATCTATGATGGCTCGCATTTGACCACCATCTCAACTGATGGTAAGCAATGATGTGGTTGACGATGGCGCACGTTTACCTAGAAGTAACCTATTCACTCTTGACTTAAAGACCCCCAAGTTGTAGCTATCAGGAAACACAGACTCCGGCAAGGACTTCCACTAAATTTTAAGGTGTTTGTTGTCGTACTGAACTGTTTTCTGCACCTTGTTATGGAAGAAGATTTTTAGCTGCACCGCCTGGTCTTTAGTTGATTTCGCAGACAACTACCACAAAAAAGTACCAAGACAATTCCCGAGCGTTGTGCAAACTGAAGTGTTAATCAGTTGTCAATCATCCTTACTAACAACATAACGCGATTAAATAGGTGTGTATGTTAGTCTGTCATCAGAAATAAAATGACAATAAATCTATAATAAGGTCTCGATGCATTTTATCTTACAATATAAATTATATATTTTTTTAATTTCATCAAAAAAGAAATAATAAAAATAATTTAATATTTTCAAAAATATTATTTTAAAATTAGCGATGTGCATAAAATTCTTCTTTGTAAAACTAAGGGTCACCGCAAACGGGCCAACGGTCATAACCACAAAACAGTTTCATACATTTTACATGAATTCGCCGCAAACGGTTAACGCCGTTGGCCGCTACATGCTACAAATCGCTGCTGCTCGATTTTTGTGACCTGGAACCAGTCACTTAACGCTGTTACACGCCACTCGCGCACCTTCTTCGTCAGAGTTCATTAAGCTACTGCGCGTATAGGTGAAAAAAAGTAGCAGCAACCGGCCAGTGCAAGTGGCCGTCGCGCGCTTCAGCTTCCTTTGTGGCCGCTTCTAGCTTCTCGTGGCAGCGTTTGTGGCTGTTGCATGTGGCCCATGTGCGACGACATTAATTGTGGCTCTTTATTAACTTCTGGCAGTTGCTTAACCCGCGTGAAAGTGTTAACATACACAATAACCTGCATACTTTCGCTTTAATAATTAAGTGTGACGGTTTTCATTTCGTATTCGAATTAAAAATGAAGAGAACCGCAGAATTAAGATAACCAAGATAGTCCAAAAAAATGTAGATTATAAAGAGCACTTTGCTCGCAGAATGAATTGTCGATGAGGCAAAATGGTTCTTGAATGGCGACCGTGTAAGCGATGCGAGAAATATAGGATTGGTCAATACCGACGCTTGAAAAAGAGGATGAGGATGTGGGAGAGAGCACAGCACCCTTTATTGATTTTTCAAATCTGATCTATAGACAAAGGAATATGCGGCGTTGTGCCACCGGTATACGGGAGGTATCCCAACCGCACAAAACATTTTGGGAACATTCATTGAGCGTAAAGCTAAGGAGTACAATTCCCTGCCGGAACATATGCATGCTGATAGCTAAAGCTAAATCTTTAAGTCAAGAGTGAATAGGTTACTTTTAAGCAGCCGTTTTCCACCGTCGACCACATTGACGCTTTCCATTAAGCCAGGTAATGGTCAAATGCGAGCATATCAAAAATAAAATATACCAAAAAAAATGGACCGTCAATTCTAACTGCAGCATATTAACACTACTTTATCTCTCGATGTTTTGTTAAGTAGCAGAGACAAAAAATTATGTCTGAAGGCTCCGGAATTCGAAATTCAATGCATTTTATTTCAAATAAACCACTTATAGGCACGTATGAAATGTCAAGAAGTCAGTCAGTCAGAAAAAATTGATGCTGATTGCACATTCCAAAGCGTAGATCTCTATGGAGAAGAATGTGCAAGAAACTCCATGGACACTCTTTTCAATCATGTTGTGTTGTGTATGTATTACAAATATCTCGGTTACATGTTTCTTGTCGCTACTATCATGTGAGAACAATGTAAATAAAATAAAAATAAAAACTAAATATAGATAATTATTTAAATAGCAACTGGCAGCTAAGAGATCACCAGTCTCACCTGACAGCACCCGTTCACGAACATAACGCGAATATTAGCACCACTCAGCTCAACCATTTTGAAGGGAACTAAATGAAGACGCGCCACTATCAATGAGACATTTGAGTAAGCATGACAAACTCTCAACTGCCATGCTCATTTATGTCAAACAAGTCCAATAGTAACTTAAAAACCTTAAATAGCTCCATGATACTCACATTTAAAAACTTTGAAAAAAAAAGCATCTACATATTACAATAACTACTTTATTTTCACATTTCAAAAGATATAATAATAATTTCCAAGCTAATCAATTAGTACACCCCAGTGGTAGTGGAGCTGGACCAGCATTGCGCCAAGCATTTTTATCTTGAATATAATCCTTCAACTTAGAATATGCCTGCATAGTGTGCGTTTAATACAAGATTTAAATTTCGTTTCATTGGTTTCTAATATTTTGGGAGGTATTTTATTATAAAATTTCAAACACAATGAAACATTTGAAAAGACCACTTTAGCCAGTCTGAAAACTGACTGAACTAATTGGTCCCTATTTCTTGTAACAAAATTATGTCTATCGCTTCTTTTGCTAAAACAAATGAAGAATTTTTCTATCGTACATGAAGTTTTCATAAATATATTGACAAGGGACCGTCATGATGTTAATATCCTTAAACAGTTCCCTTAGAGAATCACACCGGCGGAGATTGTAAATAGAGATCTATACCTAGATGGCTCTTTTCTGTAGAATAAAAATTGAGTTGATGTCTGCAGCCCGTCCTCCTACTAATCTTGATCTAATAATAGATATAACATAGGGAACATTACTGATTTATAAGCAGGTATACCAATCCATTAAACCTGCACGTGTGGAAGCTCTTTGAATAGATTTTCAGTAATGATAAGAAGTAATCAACTGATTACGACCTTTGACGAAAGCTCTTGGTCCATTCCTGATTAAACTTGAATAGATGTACGGTAATCCAACAATGGGAAATAGTCTTCATCAATCCTTCCTAAACAAGAACGGCTTTAGTAGTTAGATGTAATGAATTTCTTAATGAATAATTTTGTGATGTTGGCCCGCATCTTTGTTATCGTAAATACATATATTTTCAATAACAAAGATGCGACATTTGACTGGCCTGTTAGTCTAGTGGTTAGGGGCTTCGTGGATTCGATTCCCACCCAGGACAAATGTTTGTGTGATGAGCACGATCATTTGTTCTGTGTCTGGGTGTAATTTATAGCTATAATATGTATATATTTAGAAATGTACATGTATGTTTATTATTTATCTAGTACTCATAACACAAGCTCTGCTTAGCTTGAGATTAGACGGCGTTATGTGATGATTGTGGAATATTATTATTAAAAAGTCAGATAAGTAATGTAGTTTCCCTGCAGCATTGGTATTACTGAAGATCGACTCCAACATAATTGGGAAAAGAATGGGCAGACTAAGTTGATAAATAACCCTTTAGCCGCCTACGTCGGATATATCCGAAAAACACACTTACACTTATTCCACCAAGGTCACACATTCACGACGAAATGCTCCATCTCATCAGCTCTTCTGTCAGCTACAGGGATTGAAGAGCTAAACGTAATAGAGTACCTAGTCACAGACACATGACCCTGGCAAATCCTTAGGTGCAGGGTCGAAGCCTACTAGGGCCATGGGTAATGCGAAAGAGAACTCTGGAGCCCTGGAACGAAGGCAAAGAAGGAACAGCAATGGGTTTTAGTCCCTAAAAGTCCAACACGAGAGGGGGAGATACCTATAATTGTATGATATCGCGCCTAAAAAAAACGACCCTGGCAAATAGATCGATCGTCGTCGGATCAAAGGGTTAAATCCTTATTCTGTAAGGAAGTCACCTTACTAATTAAACTTTTAACCGCCTACTTCGAATATTTCCAACAAACATTCTAGCACTTATTCCGCCAGAGTCGCATATTCACGACGAAATACTCCATCTCATCAGCTCTTCTGTCAGCTATTAGGATTGAAGAGCTAAACGAGATAGGGTACCCAGTCAAAAACACACGACCCTGGCGAATCCGCAGGTGCCCAGCAGGGTCGAAGCCTACTAGGGCTATGGGTAATACGAAAGAGAACTCCGGAGCCCTGGAACGAAGGCAAAGCAGGAACTGCAATAGGTTTTAGCCAGTAAAAGTCTGACAAGAAAGGGCGGGAGATACCTATCATTAGATGATATCCTATCATATGATAATTCTATTATATTTTCGATCCCACCTAGAAAAAAACTACCCTGGCGAATAGTATTGATAATATAATAGTCATCGGACCAATCTGACGCGGGCGATCAAAGGGTCAAACCCTGATTTTGTAAGGAAGTCACCTTACTAATTAAACTTTTAACCGCCAACGTCGAATATTTACAACAAACACTCTCGCACTTATTCCGCCAGGGTCGCATATCTACGACGAAATACTCCATCTCATCAGCTATTCTGTCAGCTATATGGTTTGAAGAGTTAAACGAGATAGAGTACCCAGTCACAAACACACGACCCTGGTGCATACGAAGGTGCCCAGCAGGGTCGAAGCTTACTAGGGCCATGGGTAATGCGAAAGAGAACTCCGGAGCCCGGGCAAAGATGAAACAGCAATGGGTTTTAGTCAGTAAAAATCCAACATGAAAAGGACGGGAGATACGGTCGCATATCCACGATGAAATACTCCATCTCATCAGCTCTTCTGTCAGCTATAGGGATTGAAGAGCTATACGAAATAGAGTACGCAGTCACAAACATACGACCCTGGCGATAGGACGCGAAAACAGTCGTCACCGCGTCGAAACAATCCGACGCAATATTAGACAACATTGCACAGGAGATGCTAACAAAAAAATTGTCCTTTTCTTTTCTTTTCAGGACATTTGTTTAACTAAGATCATTACGGCTAAGGACATTACGGCCTTTCCAAATGTCCTTTCTTTAGTATTGTTCATCAAATCGTGAGCTCCTTGTTAGTCCTAAGTTGAGCTACATGAATACTGATAAAAGCTTCCTCTGACTGGATAGGTCCACCCAAATCTGTGTGGTTGTTTTCTCAAAAGACCATTTCAGACACTAATCTGCATGGTTCTCTCTCATATGATTTGACCATTACATATTAACTGTATGGACATTAAAAGAAACTTTGACTACCGAGTTTGCTTCAGTGTTTTTTTTCAAGGTCATCAGCTAGGAAAACACAGTCTTATTTAGTTTTAATTAACGATAAAATTCATGTGTGAAAGTGTTATTATTTTATAACTTACTAGCTGACTCGGTGAACTTCGTACCGCCTAATAATGTGATAAATGAAGAACCGTTCGACCTATTTTGTGCAAACTTCACATAAACCATCTACTAAATAGTCCGAACAAAGCCTAAACATTTGGTTTGGATAGGTGATCCTTTTTTTGAGTTATAAAATTACAACGAAAAGTGGCATTGATTTTTATGTATATAGATTTTCAAAATAAATATTATATATCATTAAACTCAAAGTATAGTCAAAATTCACTCAAAACAATATTGTACAAAAAAATGTATCTATTTCAACACGTATTTATTCAACAGTATTTCAAGGGAAACCTTTTCGGAGTGACCACAGCCTTAATACCTCTTTGAGCCACTTACGACACTGAATTATTGGTTAGTTACTCGCTCACTCACCGACAAGCTTTGTTCTAACCCCATTTTATTACTAGTACGGAATACTAAGCAGCTAGTTGTTTAGATTTCTTATATTTCTTGACTTCAGGTTACGCAATGCAAACGTTAAGTATTAAGTTAATTCTAAAATAAACCTCAGACAGACCCGACCTGGTACAGGCCACCTCCTTCTGCGAAGCAGTAATGCCAGTAAGACGAGACGGTCCCAAGAGTGAGAGAACGGTTATCCTCAAGCCCCAGCCGCCGAAATCGCGATCCCGATTAGCCACCGTAGGCGTAGGCTTATGGATGACGAGCGATAGATAGCTCGCCGTCCAACCGCTTGGTAACCGTTCATCGGAGTCGTCAACGCTCCTGGCAAAACCATAGGGGACCAGCAGGGCCAAATCCTACTGGAACCATGGGTCGTTTTTAAAAGGGTTACTTGTAGTTCTGGGACGAAAAGGGCAACTGAAAGATCAAAGGCGTGATCTTAGTCAGTAAAAGTCTAATACACCTTCCCGCTTCACTCTATAGCTGTAGAAGTCATAAAAAGACAGGCTCGTCGTGACAACTCGGAATCTATATTATAACTGTCAAGGCTGTCGTTGACTGGCACACTTTATTTTTTCTCATTCTTGTTGGAGCGAACTTAACCGACTTTCTAATATGTAGTTTCTTGCCAGTATTCCTTTAGTTATGGTTTACATTCCCGTAGACTTAGACAACTTACTTTCTTGTGAGCGTTCACGCCAAACGCTAAGTGCAAAATGTATGGCGATGACATTACCTGCGGAGAAGTCACGTGACAAGTGGCATGACAGATAATGTCATTGTCAAACATTTTGTACTTAGCATTTGGCGGGAACGCTAACAGAAGCCTGCAGAGCCGCGGTTACTTTTACGCCTAAACTTACTTTTACGCGGTTTTAAAGGCCTGCAGATTAGTTCTACAAATCCATGTGTCAATGATACGACATAAATTATGTAGGTATTTCCAAAAATAGAACAAATTCTTTGAAAGGTTGTCACATCTGTCCCCTCCGACAATTTTATTTTAATTGTCACTATCAGCTAAAAACATGAAGACTGTGTTTCCTGATAGCTAAAACTTAGGAGTCTTTAAGTCAAGAGTGAATAGGTTACTTCTAGGCAAGCGTGCTCCATCGTCGACCACATCATCGCTTACCATCAGGTGAGATGGTGGTCAAACGCGAGCCTATCATTAATAAAAAAAAAGCATTTGCAAAGGACAAATTAAGAAGAAAATTATATTCTTAACCGAATTCTAAAATAGGAGGAGGTTCTCAATTCAGATGTTTGTATTTTTTTTATGTTTGTTCGCGCATAACTTCTTCGCTTCCAACTGATTTGAAAAATTCTTTGTTTTTTGAAAAGTGTATACTTCCTAAATGGTCCCATAGTCACCAAGTTGGGATCTGATGATGGAATCTTGGCGAAATCGAGGGAAGTCGGTGATTAATTTTTTTGTAAATTAAATTACAATCTAATGGTTAAAAATGGCCAGCGTATACCGATAAGCATTTCATTGATTGATTAACCAGAAGGAAACTTCCCATCAAACCATAACAATATGAATTCTCAAAATATTCCATTGTCTGCCAGATTTTTTTTCACTAATGCACTCTTAAAACTAAATTTTCAAATAAATTTCTCGCTCAAAGCGAAGTTTTTACGAAGACAAACATATTATTATTCTTTCACGTTCTTTTTCTGGAGATACGATTTCGTTAAAAACCTTTTCCTTCTCCATTTAGAAGCTTTTAGCTGTAATCCCGACGGTGTCTAGAAGTGCCGTACTAACGTCTAGGTTTTCATGTTTAATTAAAGTCTCCTCTAATTAGTTAGCACAGTGACTAAGGCTAGGAAATGCAAGAAATGACGACGAATATTTTTAGTTACACACCGTAATTTGAAGTTTATCTTTGACATTCGTGTAGGGTTTCTTTCTTTCATAGAAATTGGTGTTCTTGTGTCAGACTAAAAAAAACAGGCCAGTATAAACGTCTTTTGTGAAAATTTCAACTATCTTTTTATCATGACTACATATAGCCTAATTAGATACAGCCTGGTGACAGACAGACGGACAACGAAGTCTTTGCAACAGGGTCCCGTTTTTACCCTTTGGATATGGAATGCTAAAAATCGATATTTGTTTAATATAGGTCAAAGCTTTACAAATCCTGGTGCAAGAAATCACTGGCGAAAAAGAAATTAGTAATTTATTCGTTTACTATTATTTAGTGGGCAATAGGTTTTATGAACTGTCTAAGACCTCTTTTAATTGGTTTAAATACTAACTATAATTACAATAAAATAAAATAAAAACCTTACACTCATTACAACTTACTATTTTTAAATGAAAAAAATAAACGTAAAACCTTACATTTAAAAAATATTTGTTCAATAAAATTCGCCAGAAATTCGAATCCATTTTACTTTATGCTTGACATTTTAAATGCAAAAAAAAACTTTATATTATTATCCGCATACCATACGCAAAATATGTTTACAGAATAAAATACTTGGTTTATATGAAAAAAAATATGCAAACAATTTTTTGGCATAACAACAAATAAAATACCCCGTCAAACTGGAATAATAAAGGATACTAAAAACAAAATACAATTTTGCAATTTTTACGATGTAACAAAGATGAAATACTTTATTAGTGACACGTTCCCCCGGGCAAATATTTTATGTTTGTACTATAATGAACCATGCTACATAATTTGTATTTGTCTTATAAAATGTAGAAAATACATGTAATATAACACAATATTAGGTTTTACTGTTAAAGTTTTGCGAGGGCGACAAAAAATAAATTTCTTCAGGGAGTAGTTTGTTCTGAACGAAGTTGTATGTAATCGCAATTCTTGATTATAAATTAGAATTGAAAATTAAAATTTATAAGGAAATTCCTTAGAGTCCGAAAGTCATAACTTGTCCGCTGGTGAGACCAAGGTGATGTGTTAGGCTGCTAGGATGATCCAAAGAGTTATCTTGGCAAAAAAGTAAAAGGCACCTGAAGGAAAACAGAGTAAAAATCTGACACTCCCTCTTACTCTGATTAAAGCAGAAAAAAATCATAAAATAACTCCTTTTAATCATTAAACGACTCCTTTTAATCATTAAATAACTCTTGTTAATCATAAAATAACTCCTATTAATCATTAAATAACTCCCGTTATTTAAAGATTTTCTACCTCAAAAACTTAAGATGATGTGTTGAACACAAAATCGTGAAGTGTGATAAGCCCGCGGCTGCTTCGAAAAGCAGGAAGGAGTAACAATCTGAAATGTAATGAACAAACAGCTTAACACAACTTTAAACTGTTCAGAAATATAATATTAATCAGTTACAACAAAGAGAAGTAGAGACGGAGAGATTAGAATGAAGTTTCAAATATAATAGCAGCAAATAAAATAATCCTTTAAATACACGGTTTTTTACTGAAAAAGTCCACGTCCATTGTACAAAATTGTATGTCCTTTTATCTTTTGAAATTTATGCTAACGATGGGTGTCACAATGAAGAATGGCTTAATGCAAAATCCATGGGATCCGATAATTATATTCATGTTCCCGTAAACCTTTGCGGAGTACAGAGTTTATTTTTAGGGTGTTCTTTTTATGTTAATGTATGTTCTTCAAATAATTTGAGTTAGGTATTTCGAATGGTATTTCTGGTATCTTGTTTTTTCTTCTTTATTTATTTTTTATTTATTTAATTATTACATTATAATACCTTTACAGATTATTATCAGATTAGTTTAAATTAATCATTTTTCATTTTATTTCCAATACTAACTATTTATTTACTGTGCACATTACTATGACCACATAATGGTAGTATAGTGTACATAGAAAGAAAAAAAGAAAGAAAGAAAAACAGTTTATTTACGCGAAATGACGCAATCTTAAAACTAGTTATCATACATAATCAATAAATAGGGAAGATGTCACATACGCGCAAAACGGCCGACCGCTAAGCATAGAGCTGAGGACTTACGCATAATGCGATGAGCTCACAGCGCTGGTTTTCAGCGTGGGCTGGTGGCGGTGTCGACATAATGACGCTGGAACGGTGCAGTGTACAAAAAGATTTGTATAGAACAAGGAAATAAAAATATATATGAATTATAAATTTAAAAATAAATAAATACAAAATAGTCTTTTTTAACACAAAGGTTGACAGGTAAAGAATGCTTTGTTGCAATAAGTCCATCTATGTACCACTATAACCGTACATGAAGTTTATTTATTTATTTAAACTTCATGTACAAAGAGACAAATGAAATTACTGGACCGGTGGAGTCACCCATTGTTCGTCGTCCACATGCCCGCATCTATCGTTGCTGGTAGTCGGGGTCGGAATTTCGGTGGCTTGGGCGTGCGGCCTCTTCCTTCACTAGCATTACTGCTTCGCAGAAGGAGGCCACCACCTGCCATTCCGCATAGCCCAAACCAGGACCTGGTGTCCTGGTTCTCAGATCTGTAACTAGAAATATGGTCATATTGTCTTAAGTTAAATATGCACCGGATGCAGTTGTTAAGGAGCCTGTCGAGCTTGTCTAGCAACACCGCATTCAGGTCAAAGTAGCACACGTCACCATAGTCGATTATAGGGAAAATTTAATAAATATCGTTAGAAGTTATAACACTGCGATATTATTTCCACTAAAAGTCTCATCAAATAACTATCAAACTAACGTCCTCTATGCAGAGCTCCGGTCGTCAGCATTACTCAACGTACTCATGCATGCGCTTTCATTAGGGGAGTTTTTCATTTCAACATCATTTGGACGAGGTCCAAATTGTTCTAGATACTCCCAATTCATCTTACTCGGCGAAATGTTGTTAAAAACTTCTCAAGGCTTGCCCAGTATTTATTATTTATTTGGGCTTTTTATTGTGTAAGCAATAATGTTGTTAGTTTTGTAAGTGGAAACTGGAGAGATCCTTGAAATAGTTCGAGTTTTATACGAAACCACGTGGTAAGAACACACGGAGAATCTCCGCAAAGAAAACTTGCGGTTTAATATCGCAACTGGAAGATATCAGTGTGGTTTTAGTAAGTAAAAGTCTGACACGCTCTCTCTCTCTTTACTATCTCAAAAAAAAAAAAGAATTGAAGAACTTTACTAAGCAAATATAATCACATTAAAATCAATAAAAACTTTCAAAATGGCCACCAAAGCAATCTTATCGAATTTTTGTGCCTGACACTGGTGAAGACGTGACCGAGAATTATTAATCTTAAATCTCCTCTCACAAATTAACCCAGGACCCACTTAAAAACACGTTTCAGTACTTCGTCAAAAAATCCGTCGCAAGACAATTAAATTCACTCAACGCAACACTAGGTAATGAAGTAAATGGTTACAGAAGGTCGACTCCATACAACGAAGGAAATTGCATTGCTTCCGCATTTTGGAGAGCGTTCGCGCAAATTGCAGACTTGATTCTGCCATCACCTTTCTATCATCGGACAACCCGACGTTCGGCGAGTGTCCACACTTAATAAAAACATTACTTAAGATCATTTAAGTAAAAGTTTAGTGCTTTAATTATGATTCTCACATAATTTTATAATTAAAGTATATGAGGGTGTACATGGTCTTAATTACAAGTTTTTGTATGTTGGTGAAGTCAATAGTACGGAAGCAATTTTGACAACGTGTCAAAGCATCATGTGACGTAATTACGCTTTTACAGATTTTGGCATGATGTCCGCAGTTGGTTCGGATATATAAAAGTGATTAAGACACCTAGAGCTCTTTTTTATGCCTAAAAAAGCAAGCTAGTGAGGCATCCGTTGTGGCGGGTGGCAACTGATGCTGCGAGCAGGGGGCCAATCTCCTATACCACCTGCCGCACTTCTTGCAATTGCTCCACTAGACTTACGACTTCGTGCGAACAATATTTCTAGGAACTATCACTGGAATAGTTGTGAATTGAATATCTAAAGCCTACGTCAGTTGTGTGAGCTAGAATAGTTTGTGTATTACTTGTTACCCACTCGTCATTCACAAAATAGATTTGACCCAACATTATATTACTTTGTATTGCTCGATGTATGAAGTCGGCCTTCTGTACAAATTTGTTCTATGATCGGGTCATGCTCCCTGGTTCTCGTGCAATTTTTTACGTGTCGGGCCAAAAAATAAGCTTGAGACAAAAACAAATCATCCTTTGTGGCCTCCTTTTGTCGCTTGTCCCAAAAATGTAACCGAGTGGGATCTTAATTAAGAAACTGGGTGAGTTAAAGTGTGCCTCATTTTGTTATGGTAATGTCAGGCCTTTTTGATTTTTCGTCGCAAAATAAGAATAATGAAGAGATCATTTTTTTTTGCGTTACAAAGTGAATTATGATTTTAAAATGAATGTTTTCTTTAAACATTAAAATTAGTTTTTTTTTATTAGCATAGTAGCATAGCATAGTCGGCCTTATAATGTTCCCACTGTTGGGACTCAGGCCTCCTCTCTAGGAGAGGGTATGGGCCGTAATCCACCACGCGGGCCCAGTGCGGGTTGGTGGATGTCACATGTCTTCGAATTTTAAGTTCTAAGACATGCCGGTTTCCTCACGATGTTTTCCTTCACCGTTTTGAGAGCAGTGGTGATGAAATAAATTACACAAAATAATACGCCTGATTGGGTTTGAACCCGCGACCTGCAACTCGTAAGTCGGGGCCGTTACCACTCGGCCACCACTGCTCTCTTTTATTTATTTTTTTATTAATGGAAATAAATACTGTTGAAATGCTTTCAAATACTCTTAAAAAGAACTATTTAAATAAGTCTGTAAATATTATTCATAAGATTCTTTTTCTTAAGTTAGATTGAAGCCGAGTTCGAGTCTTTCGGTTTTCTATTATTTACATTTCGAGGCAGGGTACATTGCTCGCAGAATAGATGGACGTTGGGGCCGAAAGGTTCTGAAGTGGCGACCGCGTACCGGAAGACGCAGTGTTGGAAGGCCCCCTACAAGGTGGACCAATGACCTGGTGAAGGTTGCGGGAATCCGGTGGATACGAGACGCACAGGACTGTTCATTATGGCGATATTTGAGGCCTATATGCAGCAGTGGACGTCTATCGGCTGAAATGATGATGATGATGATGATAAGGTCATTTCGGGGAGTATGCATTCAAATTGCGCAATTTAACAACGCCAGTGCCTTTCTATTATCGGACCACTATACGTACGGCGTTGCGCCATCGATATATGGTTAATATCCCACCCAAACGTACAAAGTGATTTGGGAACTCCATATTTATTGTGCGTACAGCTAAGCCGGAATCTGTGTATCCTGATAGCTACAACCCAGGGGTCTCTTTAAGTTATAGTGAATAGGTTACTTTTAGGCAATTGTGTCCCATCGTCAACCACATCATAGTTTACTATCAAGTGAAATAGTAGAAAAACGCGAGGCAATTTTTTTTTTTTTTAATATTTTGTCTTTCTTTAGTTAGCTGATTTTGAGGGTTTAAATAATCTATTTAGTTTACATATTTTTATAAGCATGATACTTAACATAAATGAATTTATACGAAATTGTTCTGTGCGTGTGTTTGTCACTTAATTCCTCCTAAACGACTTGACCGACTTGTATGAAATTTGAGTGGGTCCTTGGATGGTTTGAAAATTCTTTTTTTTTTAAATTGATATAATCTTGTGCTTGACTGCGATCCCACCTGATGGTAAGCAGTGATGCAATCAATTACCCAGTAGGTGGTGCTGCAATCGAGTTCTTCAATTTTTTTTCTGCATCAAAAGCCATCTTTCACAAAGGACAGCGTCTATCGGGACCGCTAATTATATAATATAATATATTTTCTTATCTGTAGGTCAAAATTGTTCCCTAATACTGAAATAGGTCACGCAAGTCCACTCTCCCCAGCTCGTTTGTCGTCCAGTCGGTCAAAGTAGGTTAAACGTCCCGTTTTATTTCGTTTAAGTATAAGAACTAAGTAAGTCAGGAGTCGGTGACCTTTGGCATTACTTATTGTCACGCTATAGCTATTGTTTGAGGGGAGACTTTGATGTTTGTATCGAGGGAAATGTTTGTGAGGCCTTCTGATATTTCTGCTGTAACATCTAACACAAGAACGTTTTAGTTATTGCTAGCTGATCCGGCGAACTTCGTACCGCCTAATAGTAAGGATAATATTTTATAATGACATTTTAATTAGAAAAAAATCCGAATCCAATGCCATCTGGCATTGGATTCAGATTTTTTTTCGTGATTTTTTCCATTTTTTCTCACTGTTTACATCTTCCCTGGACTATCTCGAATATTTTAAGACCAAAATTAGCAAACACAAAAACACAGACAATATTTCATGAAATACTTATTTGTTATAAGTATTTCATGAAACACTTGTGTTTTTAATTTTTTTTTAAGCTACGAGTAATTTTGTGTTTTTATGGTAATATTTTTTTTCTTAAATACCAAAAGAATTAATTTAATTCATATAGTGTAAGCCATGAATACCGGTAATAGGCATACATGAGTTCATATATCCTAATAATGTTTCCTATAAATTACTATATTCGAAGACGTGTGACATTCACCAATCGGCACCGGGCCCGCGTGGTGGATTAAAGCCCATTCCCTCTCCTAGAGAGAGCAGGCCAGAGTCCCAGCAGTGGGAACATTAAAAGGCTGATTATACTATATAAATAACTATGTAAGTACTGCTGTTGGTGTATAAATCCATACTTTATTTGAAAGTAACTCTGTCTGTCTGCCTGTCTGTTACGTATTCACGGTTAAACTACTGAACCGATTTTGATAAAATTTGGTACAGAGGAAACTTGAACTCCAAGGATGAATATAGGCTTTATCAGTCTTCAAATTCGCGTCCACAATAACCAACATTCACGTGGATAAAGTTGCTCGTAGAAGTTAGTAATAAATAAAAGTTTCACATAGCTGGACACAAACCTTCCCCAGGTATCGCCACGCCGAGATAATAATTAATCTCTATAGTTTATGATGATACGATGATCATTCACAATTAATTATATTGTGATGCATCTCGCTTCCGCTGGATACGCCCTTCAACAGATCATTGGTCTATGTGATTGAGTAGAGTGATTGAGTAAGTGACTCCACATTAAGTAATGACTTTTTTTTTAAACAAAATATGTATTGAAATGTTATCTTTTTTATAAATATAGCAATTTTATAGAAATACTTAGTTCTATTCGCATTTTCTTGGCATCATTATTTTACCAATTCAGACATGTATAAAGTTACGATTTTGAACATACATAATTATTATCATTACTCGCTAATAGTATGCCTCTGTTAGGCAAAAAGCCCCTTCATTCCTTCCAGCGAACACGATATTTTCGATTCTTAAGGAACACGTCTAAGGGCGGAATCCACCAATAAAACTAACCGCGTTTTAACGTTTGGCTCGCATAATCGCGTTTAGCCGCTGTCACTAGTGTCACTTGTCTGTATTTTTCTTTTGTTGTATATTTAAAAATGACAGTAGTGACAGTGGCTAAACGCGATTAGTTTTATTGGTGAAATCCGCCCTAAGTAGTTTCACCATATCCTCCTGGACGACATAATATTATATAATGAATACAACCTTTAAAAACCCAGAGACACCAGTTATGGTGTCTTTGAGTCTAGAGATGTTAATCTCTCAGGGATTGTTCGGAATATTTCATCTGCAACTTCCGCAGAACTCTCCGTCTAATCTATATAATTACTAACAACAATATAACTAGTTATTAAACAATAGCAGAGGACGTTGAACAGCGTTATGTGTGTAATGGATTTGCTAATTGCAGTGCTTGCTGTTACCTGCGGTGTACAAGACTTGTGAATCTATTACTGTAGCTATATTGAATATAACAGGAACTGGCAAAGCAGTTTGATAATATACAGAATGTAATACTAACAATAAGAGAGCTAAATGAGATAGTTTATGTCTGATTTTCCCACAGAAGTCTGTAAGAAGTAATGCACGGAATCGTCATTTTGAACTGGGTGAAATAGGTAAGGTTAAAACTGTGACCAACCGCGCGCGAGCCGAGCGAGCAAAGCGAGCGGTGCTGCGGCAGCGGCCAGTGAGTGCTACTTCTTCACTAAACCATATGTTAAATGTTTGTAGTTGTGGCCAGACTAATGAATAATAGCAATGCGTTGGCAGAGTGTGACAATTTCAAATTTACCTGCATTTTTTACCAGTGCTTGACTGCGATCCCACCTGATGGTAAGCGGAGATGCAATCATTGATGGTCAGGTGCACTAGTTTATTAAGAGCCTATTCGCTCTAGCTTTGAAGACACCTAAATTATAGTTGGACGGGACGGGGTTTTTCCACTCATAATACCACAAAATCAAAATGTATCCGATATTTCAACGGGTAGGTATTTTTAACGTAAATATAATGAACTTAGGTATTAAATGTTGAAATTTTTAACTTAGGTATAATGACTATCAATATTTTTAATCATTCGATATTTTTATTACTACGCAATTTTAATGTTAGACATTTTAAACTTAGGTATAACAATCGATATTTAATTTTTCGATGTTTTAAAAGATGACATTTTACCCGTATGTATTTTAATGTTCGACATTCAAATATGTACCCATATCATCAAGAAGGACAAGAATTGCCCAAGTTATTAAGAGTTCATTTTCTTTATACAATTTATTTTGACTTTTAAACCTACATTACAAAACTCCTAAACGTTATAAACGTTTAACAACTTCATTGAACAACAAAGTTCCAAATTCAAGCACGGAATCTCAAACAAAATTGCATTTTGTTATTTTAAATTCGCCAAGTCAGTCCACAATATATAGAGAGAATATTCAAACGCGGGACTTGAACGAAATTGCCAAATCATTGCATACTTGGGCAGCGGCGTTGAGTTTAGCACGGACACTATTGGATTCTCGAACTATATTTTTGACTAGATATTTTTTATATTATATTAATATTTTTAAATGAGTTTTACATTTCGAGATTTTTTTTGGAATAAGATTTTACTCTCTATAAGTAATTTGGAAACTAAGAAATTACAATATTCAGTGGAAATTAAGTTTCCATCTTGCTCGGGTTTTATTTATTAATTAAATATATTTTTTATTGTATACCGCGTAAGAAAAAAATACAGGACAAACATTTACAAAAATAAATGTACAATGGGTGGTCTTATCACTCAGGGCAATTTCTTACACACAACCTTTGGATGGACTGAAAAAAAGGAGACAAAAGGACTGTCAGTGTACAAATATCAGCAGTAATACTAATAAGACATAATAATACAAAATACATAATATACAATACCAAATACCAACACAAAAATAAAATACACACAATACAATACAATTACATAATTATTATTGTTTTATACAATTTCGGTATCAGCTCTGAAACTTAAGTCTACTTTTTACGTTTCTTCCGGTAGGTATAAAACCTGCTAGGACTGAAATGTCCCAGCGCTTTTCTGTCTGAAATTCTTTTTTCTTTTATTTTCTACCATCACTCTTTGAGAGCCTTGAACAAGTACGATATTCCTAATATGTGCATACATTTTCAATATGTGTATACTGACTGTAAGTTTTTCTGATTTTGCTTATTCCACGACACATGGATTATAGAGCGCTTTTTATAAAACTTGCAGCATATGAGCTGGTGCTGCAAAATGCTATCTAGCGGAATCTATTCAATCGAGATGTGTGCGAAGAGGCTAATTGGTGATCCAGATTTGGTTATAACCAATCTATAAATCTTGGAGCACAGGCGTAGGGTAGCCAGCCTTTCGGTATTCTGTAGGATGCATTTTGAAGACTGTGCGCGGCGATTACATGACTTGATTACGCTATCGCTTTCTGCCATCGGACAACCCGACGGACGGCAAGTGTCCACCCTTACATTAATAATGTAACACCTCTACGGTACACCATCGGAATTGCAGTCAAGCAATAGTTTATATAATAAAAAAACTGGTCGAGTGCGAGTCGGATTTGCACCCTGAGGGTTCCATACAAACTTATTTACCTATGTAAACAGTTCAATTTCCGTATGGAGTCTCGAAGATTTTTCCGAATCTCAATTTTTTTTTTTGTTGTGACGCAACAACAAATTTTACAGTTTTCAGATTTATTCCTATATCTGTGCTATAAGACCTTGCTTCACCCAAAATTTCAGGATTCTAGGTCAGCGGGATAGATTTCTAGGTTACCTTTGAATTTTGATTTCCACGACAATGTCGAAATATACGTTTTTTGAGACATAAACTGCCTTTTTTTGTTAACTTAGAAATTCAATTTTTTCACAGCTTTAAGGGATTGCAGACTTGAGTAAATGGTTTTAATTTCAAGTCGATACCTCCACGCGTTCCCAAGATAAAGGGTCTTGACAGCCAGGCTATAAGGGTTTCGTTTTTTCTTTTTGAGGTACAGAACTTTAAAAAAACTAATAGGCAACATAAAATACTACAGAAAAATAACAAATAACCCTGCACACAAGGTGGTGTTCACTGTTCACTTAAGAAAGTTTTGAATACTTGCTCCAGCGGAAAAATGCACCGCATGCTACACTTTCGATCTGTGACCTGTTTTTATCCAGCTCATTCAAGTTGTTCTTAGATTATTGAAACCATTTGTATTGTAGCTTTGATCCTTACTTAACGACAACCAAATACATATACCACAAAAACTATCAAAGTGTAGTCTTTTTTAACCCAAAGTTGACTGATAGAGAATGCCTTGTTTTTTTTTTAGGTGGGAAAATCATCTAGCGACAAATCCCGGTCTTGGTCAGAGCAGGAGATAGTGTCAGACTTTTACTGACTAAAAATCCACTCCTCTTCCTTCGTTGCCTTCGTCCCATGGCCCCGGGTTTCATTTTCACAATACCCATGGCCTCAGTAGGCTTCGAACCTACTGAGCCCCTACCATTTGCTGACATCTCCCTGAGGCGCGCGTGAAGAGAATGCCTTGTTGCATTAAGTCTGCCTACATGCCACTACAAGAAGGCTCAAAGTCACCCAAAGGGCAATGGAAAGGGCTATGCTCGGAGTTTCCTTGCGTGATCGAATCAGAAATGAAGATATCCGCAGGAGAACCAAGGTTGCCGACATAGCACGAAGAATCGCCAAACTTAAGTGGCAATGGGCAGGGCACATTGCTCGCAGAACGGATGGCCGTTGGGGCCGAAAGGTTCTGGAGTGGCGACCGCGTACCGGAAGACGCAGCGTTGTAGGGCCCCCTCCAAGGTGGACCGATGACCTGGTGAAGGTTGCGGGAATCCGATGGATGCGAGACGCGCAGGACCGTTCTTTGTGGCGACATTTGGGGGAGGCCTATATCCAGCAGTGGACGTCTATCGGCTGAAATGATGATGATGATGACATGCCACTACTGTTCATGAAATTTACATTATTATTACTAAAGTTAGTTGTACTTATTATGAAATTCAAATAAACTCTTGTTCCTTTCCCAAAACAACATAAAAAAACACCACGAGAGAATTTTATAAACAACCGGTTTACCCAATGGCCTTGACTATAAAACCGAAATATTTACTTTGATGTCACGACTTTGCGAGTGAAGCACGGCCTAGTGATAACCCGTTGATTAAAAATTTGGAGAAAAAAGCCTTTCATCATACCTCTGACGTGTAAAGGCCACAAAATTGACTGTTGGTCGGTTAAATAGTTTGGACAATATTGGAAAAGTTTAAAAACACAAAGTGTTGGCATCAAAAGCATCAGCGACAGATACCAAAAAAAAAATACATACATTTTTTTTCGGTATCAATTTTATTTTGTAAATTAAATTTTAACTAGCTTAGAAAAAAATCTTTTGATTTCTGATATAAATTAATTTTGAAAAAAAATAGAAAAAGATTAAGATCAAAAAGAACGATACATCAAACGCTAATTCAAAATGGTCAATCCCTTGTCATTTGAGGGTAGCGGTGTACCCTCGCCTTAACTGAGATGAGGAAAAAACGTGATTTGACCGAAATGAGTATACATTTTGTTTAACCTAGAATTTACTGGCTTTATTCTATATAAAGTGTGGGTTTATGACGTGTTATTCACGTAATCAGTTTACATACACACCGTTTTTTTACTGTCATGAAAATGTAAAATTCATTTCATATATTTTTTTTTACATTTCACGATTCATTTTTTTTTTTATGTATGTAGACTCATAAATATGCGTAGCATTAAAATATCATCATGCCGGAGGTCGTGGGTTCGATTCCCATCCAGAACAAATGTTTGTGTGATGAGCACGATCATTTGTTCTGTGTCTGGGTGTAATTTATCCATAATATGTATGTATTTAGAAATATTTATGTATGTTTATAAGTTGTCTAGTACCCATAACACAAGCCCTACTTAGCTTGGGACTAGACGGCGTTGTGTGATAGTTGTGGAATATTATATTATATATAGTATATATTATATTCATGTTCTTTTTCAATGAATCTTTAAGATTTTTTTTTTTAATCGAAAACCAGATGATGATGATGATGATGATTGATGTAAACCAGTGCTGAAGCAGAGATGCAATCATTGATGGTGAGGCGCACTAGTTTATTAAGAGCCTATTCACTCTAGCCTAGAAGACACCTAAATTATAGTTGGACGAGAAGACCGCAGCAGGCAAATTGTTCCAGTCCTAATTATATGGCAATGTGACTTTTTTATTATTTTATTCTTAAGTCATTCTTTTTTTTGTCAGCAATACTCAAAAATTCAAAAAATGAAAGAAAAAAGAAGGAAAACATGTTTATTCTGCCTAAATAGACGCACAATTCTTACAAAAATATAAAAACAAAATTCCCTGACAGGCCATATGTGTATCTAGCTTTATATGACCATAGACAACACAGTTGTCCAGATTATCTGTGGCATTTTGATGCCGGCCATAACAGAGACAAACAAACAAAAATCAAAATATAAAAGAAAATAACATAATTTTTACAATAAAAACTAAAAATCAAAGTTGTGCGTCGTATCTTAGCGAGAATAGGCCGTTGCTCAGCATATACCGTGACGCTAGGCAAATCCAGCCAGAAATGCAAATTCTTTTTTACATAAACCTACATGGGCAAAATAAAAAAATAAATGAAGCATCAGAAGCTAGTGCACGATTCCAGTTGGCCGTTTCGTATGGAGGAGGTTCGGCAAAAACTCCATCGTCACTCTTTTTTTATATTGATTCTACAATATTTCCATATTACAATATTAATAAGTATGAGAGGACAGTCATATAGACCAGTCAATATTGTACTCAAAAGCACAATAATAATAAAGTAGTGTACAGTGCTCTTACATTACATTTAAGGCCATTTAAAAATAAAAACCTGTGAATAAATGAGATGTTAGCAAAAATAAATCACAATGAAAGTAAGGTGGTTGAGGTCTAAATAATATAAAAAAACTGGGCAAGTGCCAGTAAGACTCACGCCCTGAGGGTTCCATACAAACATACCTATGAAAACAGTTCAATTCCCGAATTAAGTTACGAAGAACTTTTTGAAACGCAAAAAAGAAATGTTTTTTTTTGTGACAACTTACAGTTTTCAGATTTTTTCTTATACTTGTGCTATGATACCTTGCTTCATGCTAAATTTCAGGATACTAGGTCAATGAGAAGTACCCTATGAATTTTGATTCCCTTGAGAGTGTCGAAATATAAGTTTTTTTTTTAAAGTTGATATAAACCAGCGCTTGACCGCAATCCCACCTGATGGTAAGCAGTGATGAATTCATTGATTGTGAGGCGCTCTAGTTTATTAAGAGCCTTTTTACTTCAGCCTTGAAGACACCTAAATGATAGTTGGACGGCAAGACCGCGGCAAGCAAATTATTCCAGTCCTTCGATGTATGCGGTATAAACGACGAAGCGAAACGCTTAGTCCGAACCGTTGAAGTTTCAAAAACGTAAGGGTGAACACTCGCCGTACGTCGGGTTGTCCGATGGTTGGACAGGAGATGGATGAATCAAGTCATTCAATTTCCGCGCCAACTCTCCAAAATGCAACCTGTAAAATACTAATAGGCTGGCTACCCTGCGCCTGTGCTCGAGGCTTTGTAGATTGGACTTAAACAAATCTGGATCCCCAATTAGCCTTTTCGCACGCCTTTGCACTGAGTCTAAAGCTAGCAGCTTTAGACTTTTGGCGGTTAACAGACACGCCTGTGTTTTGGCGGCGTTGAATCCTACCAGATTGGTTTTGCCCCACTTGGAGACTGCCTGAAGTGAGACATCCGTACGCTCTAGCATAGCCTATCGTTCGGACCGGATTAGTCCCTTATTAGCCCGAGCACCTGGCAGGTATCTACAACTACAACATTTTGCGACATAAACGGCCGTATCTTTTTTTTCGTCAAAGTAATAATTTTGGTTTTTACAATTTTAAGAGACTGTAGACTTGAGTATATAGTTTTAATTTCAACTCGATGCTTCGACTCGTTTCCGAGATGAAGGGTCATGACAGATGGTCAGACATACGGACAACAAAGTGATCATATAAGGATCACTAATATTGTAAAAGAATTAAAACATTAAAACACTCTCATACTCATTTTTTGTGTTGCTCATCTAAAAAACTGATTAACGAGTTGAATCAGTGGCAAGAATGTTAGTATGGCAACAATTTTAATAAGCGCAGCTGTTATTACATATTCAGTTCCCACATCCAGCTGAATGTATTAAACAGAAAAGGAAAAATGTTTTAAACTCTGCTCATATAATTATTAACTTGTAAATACTATACTCCAACAGAAACGAAGTTATTTGAACAATTCTAACAATATTTTATAGCGAAGTATTCCATTTAGCTTTTGCCCGCGACTTCGTCCGCGTAGAAGTCGAAAATGGTTTTATTAGGTTTTTTGAGATACGAAAATATGAAATATTATTTATTATCTTCGTCGTGTGTAATAAATAGTCCATTGAATTGTATTGCGAGCGATGTGTGCAGCGCCCCTTAGTGAACTCCACTGGGGGTGATGTACCCTACGACAAACTTATTATTTTCGGTTGGTACAGTAATCGGGTAAACTGCAAAATTAAGTTTGTTTTTTATACTATATACTTTTCCGAGATAAAAAGTACCCAGTGTGGTGCCCAAGATATTAAAGAATAATTATATCAACTTTCATCGTAATCGAACCGGTAGTTTTTGCGTGAAAAAAAATATTTTATCCACATTTTGGGTTCGGCGTCGGTCTAGTAACACCCCCTGTCATTTATTTTTTGATATTTTCAATTTACAGAATTTTTACTTCTACAGATTTATTTTAAGTAGTTTTTTGTAAGTAGTAGATTGGGCACCCGCTTAAACGGCACCTGAGGTATTCCACATATGGCACCTATCGTTATTTTTCGCAGGTTCCCAAAGTGGAATAATTATATATTATTCAAAATTGTATTCCAGATATGGAACCCACAGATCAGTAGGTACTAGTGTTGAGACATTTTTATTAGGACGTTAAAAATTCAATTAAAATCAGTAAAGAGTTTAATAACACGATAAAAATATAACTTCTTTATGTTTGTTGTTTTATGATGGTACAGCTAAACATGGCTAGGATACATTGTTTTATTATAGAATTATCGTACGTATCTTCCACCTTCCGGTTCCATCATCAGATCTATTCAGTGGTAACTTATAAATGACAGTGAAAATTCCAATAAGTCCAAACACTACGAGGATACATTATATTATGACGGAGTTCCCGTGCCGACTTTCCAGCTTCAGGGTTAATCATCAGATTAGTTCTATGATATCTTAATACCAGAAGGAATCTAAATCCTTCTATGCAAGACATACTTAGAGCACCCTCCTGCTTCATCATTTGATAAATTCTATACACTACTACCCTAAGGTTCTGGAATGGCGACCACGTACCGGAAGACGCAGCGTTAGAAGGCCTCCCACAAGGTGGACCGATGACCTGGTGAGGGTCGGAGGAATCCGATGGATGCGAGACGCACAGAACCGGTCGTTGTGGCGACATTTGGGGGAGGCCTATGCCCAACAGTGGACGTCTTTCGGCTGAAATGATGACGATAATGACTATCCTACACTTAAACTTACCATCCAATTCATATCCTTGTCCACCCCACTGAGGTAACTCCTGAGAGTAAGACTTGGGGTCGCTGCGACTGCCTATTGATATCTTAAGGCTTTTCCACAACTTCATCTTGACCACATATTTGTACACAACACTGACACTATTTCGGTACACGTCACTGAATCATTTTATCACACTCACTGTCACTTTGAGTCAGGAAAATCTGGAAAAAAAGAAAAATACTTAAGAATGAATGATTACAGTAGTAGTAGTTAGTATTGAGCAGTGGTGGCCGAGTGGTAACGGCCCCGACTTACGAGTTGTCAGTCGCGAGTTCAAACCCAGCCAGGCGCGTTACTTTGTGTAATTTATTTCATCACCACTGCTCTCAAAATGGTGAAGGAAAACATCGTGAGGAAACCGGCATGTCCTAGAACCAAAAATTCGAAGACATGTGACATCCACATGGCCCGCGTGGTGGATTACGGCCCATTCCCTCTCCTAGAGAGGAAGCCTGAGTCCCAGCAGTGGGAACATTCAAAGGCTGATATGCTGTGCTATGTGTAGTGTAGGTAAACCTCTCAATGAATGAGTGAAAAAAGGAAAACCAGCTATCTAGTTTAAATTCGTTAAATTACTGTTATGACTGAAGATATTGCAAGACTTCAGCTTAAAAATATATACAACATATTACAAAATAAATGTTCATCCTGAAAGTACCTAGTACATTGTGCGAATCACTGTCAACTATTTATGAATAATTTTTTCTTTTAAAATAATAAAAATATCTATTTTAATAATTTCTTGATAAATCTTAATTATGTCGCTAGCGTGTTTGAGTAGACTTGCATAGATATCCATATATTATTTACCTACAATTCAATAATATTTGTTAAAAAACATTGGATACCTAAGACAATTTTCAGTGCTTATAATATATTATGTTTGTAACTTAATTTTCTAATTGGGATGTATATGAATGTGGATTACTCAAGTTACATGTTGTATTTTTAGTTCAAGTCAAATATGAAGCTAATGTAAAGAGTAAACTAGAAACGATTAATAATCCTTTAACAGTAATATATGCCAACTGAAAGGATCAAGGCGTGACTTGAGCTTCTCTCTACGATTACATATTATCTTTTTTTGCTCAATTGAGGAATTCCAGAGAGTGACAATAACTGTGTTGTCTTTCTATGTAACTTGTGCCGATTATAAATTATAAATGTATGTTAGTGATAGCATGACGGGTGGCAGGATTTTTTTTTCGGTGGGAAAATCATTCAATGACATTTTTTTTCCACAACTATCACACGACGCCGTCTAGTCCCAAGCTAAGCAGGGCTTGTGTTATGGGTACTAGACAACTGGTAAACATATTTATATATTTCTAAATATATACTTATATAGCTAGTACACCCAGACACAGAACAAATGGTCGTGCTCACCACACGAACATTTGTCCTGGTTGGGAATCGAACCCACGACCTCCGGCATAGCAGTCAGGGTCACTAACCACTAGGCCAACAGGTCAGTCAAACTTGGGCAGAGCGGGAGATAATGTCAGACTTTTACTGACTAAAAACCCACTCCTGTTCCTTTGTTGTCTTTCATTATATATAAACCTGATAAATAATTGTATGTGTTAATACAATTAATAAACTACGTAGGCATTCTAAGAAAGAAAAAAACCTAAACGGATTTATTATTATTAATTACAAAACCAATATCTCAAAGGCAAATTGCATTTCGGACGACTACGCAGTAATTGGAATGGTTTGCTCAGTCCATCGTTACGGGTCACTACCGACCATCGATCAACAGACAACGACATGGTTCCTTGAATACAATGGAGCTCAAACGTCTACTTTTTATAACTCCGACGTACTTCCATGAATATAAAATTACAGTGTAGATAAATTATTCATAAATCAAATGTGATGAATGGCCACATTGGGAGTAAAGGTTACGAGAATCACAAGGCCAGATTGTTTACGCCTTTATTGCAATAACACATGTGTTTTATGAGATCTTAAAAATAGTTTAAAAAGTGCACATGGACTCTGTCAGGCACAGCAATGTCATAGAAGTAAGTAGGTAGTAGGATATAAATTAACGGATTAAAGTTTAAATTTAAAAAAAAAGTGAGAAAAAATTGGATATACAAATTAAATTAAATAACATTAAAATTTTCAATAATCATCATCATATTCCTGCCCTTATCCCGTTTTATTTGGGGTCGGCGCAATACAATTGTCAATAATATAGCAGGTAAAGTAATAAATGTCAAAATAAATTCATTAATTGTCAAAATACATTATTTAAATGTCAAAATAAATTCATCATAAATATCTAAAATAAATTCATTACTAATGTCAAAATAAATAAATTCAGGATGTTAATAAAAAAATAAGGTCGAAAAAAACATAAATACAAATTTTAAAACGAATATGGAAAAGGTGAGATATTAAGTTCAACCAATTCATTTCAGGAGCTCATTTTACGTCAGTACTTTACATGAAGCGTCTGTCCACATACCAGTTACTGGGTAAAACCAACGCAGACAGAAAATAGTTTATCCACATCACTACGTAATTATGTGATTAAACCGTCAAAGGATATTACGTTCAAACTGTTGGAAAATGATGAGCATTACACCCAAATGTTTGCATTCAATTCGTGTTTCAATACTGTACGATATAACCCATAAAGTTGGTGATTGAATAGTACAGTATTGACACGTGTACGACATGTTTGGAATTAACTAGCAAATAATTATTATCTCAATTAACTAAGCAATGTTGGCGTAAAATCATTCACTTTGATCAAACAGTAATAAACAATTACGTGTCGTCAAAAGCGGTTTACTACAGTCTGTTGACAAGTGACGAAATGATTTATTTGTTTAGGATTTCAAAGAAGACTTATACTCCATTCGAAATAAAATGAGAAAAACAAATATTTTATACTATCCATTTAACTGATTTTAACTTCTATTCCGTAGGCATAAAGATGGCATTAAGAGCAAAAAAGTGGTTACAATACCAACTATTTAGTGCAGCCGTCATTTATTATCCTACCAAAGCAATAAAAGTCAAAATCGGTTGGACAGAAAGTAAAAACAGTTTGTTTTATTTGTTACATTCTATCAGTAATAAGGATTGTCTAAGAGTTCAAAAGGTTCTCGATATACTTGAGTACCCGTCGAGAAACCTATTGGAGACATATCGCGTGTTGGTCCCGATCTCACCAATTGCCACTGTGGCTTTCAGCTAATAGCTGCAGCAGCATCTTATAGTAGATGCGACCCAACGCGTCCGCTCTCTGTCGAAGCTGGTAGTAGCTAGTTGGTGGTAAGTTTGTATAATGTCAGTCTTTGACTCTGACGTCTGCCAGCAGCAGTGAGGGTTTTACTGGGGCAGACAATACATTGTAGGGAAGTAGACTCTTTCTGTTAGACTATGATAGTCCAGAAACAGGTATTCAAATGGGATCGTGAAAAGGTCAATCCCCCACCTGCATCATTTAAAGCGGATAGGATTTTAGAATCAGCCCAAAAAACATTTTAGCCGTATAAGTAAGAGTTACGCGACTCGAAGTGCTTTAAACATCGTATTGAAGTATTTTTACCGTGAAATATGACTTGCCTCTTATCTTTTACACAACTTGTAGTCGTATACAGACATCGTATGAACTTCTATACGACTATTTTATATGACTGATTCACAATTTTCAGTGGTATAACCGATGCTGTCGTCTTAGTAATATCTACACGACTTTTATACCGTCATTAATCATATTAGAGTCACGAAAACTGCTCTTAAGTGATAATCGTGTAAGAGTAATAAATTGCACTCTTATACAATTTTCAGTCAATATGAACAGTTTTATACTACTATTCAATGACTAGATGACCTATTAGTGTATAAAATAATTTCAACATTACAACCACAGCCAGGACAAGTCAATTATACTGAAACTGGAATTGTTTCCACACAAAATGTTGTATAAATGTCAAGATAATTGAGTTGGATGCAAAGTGGGTCTAAACGATATGATGTAAAAATCACCAAATGTAATGAACCAAAAGTAAAAATCAGCACGTTGTGGCGACCGATCAAATGTTTGTTAGGAGGGGCGCTCAGAGTAGTTACTCGCCCATCGAATAATTCTAGGGAAGACGGTAGCACAGTGGTGACCAGCGCTGCCGTGCACAGCAAGATTCAGGGAGACTCTTTTACAGTCTCCTCAGGTATGTGTGAAGGAGTCCCAGGGCGATCTTTTAAAAGGTAATGGTACTCTTACAATATGCTAATGGTGATCACAAGTATGGTATCAGTTAAGTAAAAACTTACACTCATTGGGTGTATCCCTAAGTCTCGGGCTTCATATGTATGTATCCCCTAAAAAGTAACAGCCACTGAAATGTAAAGTCGTCAATTTTAAATTTCTGACAGTTGATTTTGCTGAAATAGAACAGACTGTCACTTTGTTGACAGCCTCCAATTGATAATAATATTTTTTGATGTGTGGATTACTTGGACTTGGTTCTTACCGGACGAAAATTGTGCTGCCTATTGCTTGTCTTGCGTAAGCCCGTGCCTACGGTGTCCGGGAATCACCGTACGACCTCCGACACCCGGGGAAACCAATTCATAATACTGCATTAGTATTTAAGAAAATGGCTCTAGTAGAAGAAATAATATGTTTATCTATATAAACATTTTAACTTGCACACAAATTATTATTATTCCAAAACCACCATCTTTCATCCTGTCATTTTCACATGAAGAAAAACATACTATATCTTCGAACTTGAATATATTTCGCTGTCATATAAACGTACGCCACATAATTGCCTGTTCATAATCCATGGTTTCCTTCATTTTTTATGTATTTATGGGTAATCATACCCAATATGCTATACCTACTGGCCCACGCTTTCTTTTTTTATTTACCCTACTTCGAGTGACTTGCAGAATCGAACGCCTTTGAGAAGTTTATTCAGATAGGGATGTGCTTTACGTTATCGATACTTTTTTTTTTGCAAAACAGAGGCAGTCATTTAGATTATCGTAATGAAAAGTTCTAAATATGAATGTTACACAGTTATAAAAGTTAAGGAAGTCGTGATGCGCTGACTCCAAATTAATTGGAATAAAGGCAAATTAATTGGATTATTGATTGGATAGAGTTAATTAATTTATTTGTGGTTTTGTATTTGATTTATATCAGTATCGATAATTTTTATGCTTGGTTTTGCTATTACTATCAAATATTTCCGCAGCAAAATTCGACAGCCTACAAACACAATATTTGCCAAACTTCACACAAAAAACATGAAAGGAAATAAACCACGTAACATCTGCATCAAACTCATTTTAACTCCTAACAAAAACACTTTGTTTTTGTAGGCACCACTTTGGCACACGAAGCGCGGAAGCAATTTTTTTTGTAATCGATAACAATTTCGATAAAAAAAAACGAATCCCTATTCTTTTCCGGACTTATCGAAGTTGAACAAAGTAAAGCCGGAGATCAGTCGACTGTAACAATGCAGAATCATAGTGATGTACGAAAATGCTTTCCACTTGGGATCCGAACGCGAAAACTGTTCAACAACAATGATTTGTGTTAGCGAGAATTATTAGTTATTAGAGCTAATCGACGGATTGTGATTTTTGGTTTTAGGTAAGTGAGGGAAGAATGATCATTAACCAAATCGTGATTTTAGTTTTATTTAATAATCGACAAAAAAAAAAATTAAATGCTATTAATGATTCGAAAAGTTTTTCGACGAAAACAAATCAAATGAAAAGTCGGAATAACAAAAAAAATAATTAAATTTTGTTAAATATTTTTCGACCTTATGATAGGTAACCATTTTACTGATTTAAACCCACCTGTGTTGTTTCAAGGCAGCAGTAACTCTCTCAAGCAAGGCAAGGTAAACAGATGTTCGATGGGGACGAAAGGTTCTGGAATGGCGACCACGTACCGGAAAACGTAGCGTTGGAAGGCCTCCCACAAGGCGGACCAATGACCTGGTGTGGGTCGCGGGAATCCGATGGATGCTAGACGCACAGGACCAGTCATTGTGGCGACATTTGGGGGAGGCTTATGTCCAACAGTGGACGTCTTTCGGCTGAAATGATGATGATGATGATGAGTAACTCTCTCAAATAATCTTGCAGCCCATTTCATTCAAACTAACGTAAATTATATTAAGATCAATAAAAATTAATCTTTTGTACATAACAAAAGTACCTACCTATTCTACAAACCCTATTTATTTTGACTAACAAACCATCTATTTCTATTTCCTTTTACATTTCTCTAATTGTAACGTTCCATTAAAATAATACAATTTACATTTTCATTTCACTTTGTCTTGTTGGTTTAAAGTCAATCTAGATAATAGGTCCCCGTTTGTCTATAGATTTGTTCGGCCAAATTAGTTTGAAATAAATGAATAACCTTTCAATAAATGGGGTTTTGTTTCAAATACAATGAATAGAATACAAAGCACGTAAACAAAAACATCACGTTATATATAAATACTAGCTTTTACCAGCGGTTTCATCCGCGTAAAATTACGTTTCTCCATACAAACTTTAGACCTCCGTTTTACCCGCTCAGGGGTGGAGTTTTGTAAAATCCGTTCTTAGCAAATGTCTACACCCTATCAGGAACCTACCTGCCAAAGTTTAAGTTTGTAGTTGTTAAAGTTTCTGAGATATCGTGATTAATCAGTGAGTGGTATTTCGCTTTTATATATGTTGATTGTTTTTGATCACTAGTAACGTGCCCTTATTTTGCACGGATGCAAATTAGGGCACGTTACTAGTGATACACACATTGTTTGTTATTTCTTCACGCTCAAACGGTTGAACCGATTTAGTTGAAATATAGCATACGTGTAGACCATATCCTGAAATAGTACATAGAATACTTTTGATCCCGGAATTATCTTCCCATGGGACAATTTTTTAATTTTATGCAGGCCAAGCCGCTGGCGGCAACTAGTTATATATTTATGTCGTGGCCCTCTTAGAAATTGATCAATTCACGATCTGGCCAAGTAAAACTGACAAGATCGTTTTAAACGTTAAAGTTTGATGATATTTCAATTTTCGTTTGGCCTACTTTTTTTAGACCTTTTATTATCATAGAAAACATTCATCAATGATACGGCCAAACGAAGATTGACATATTTCGATTGACGATAGTCAGTATCACTAATTTATTTATTATACTTTGTTTTATTATCCATTACACCTCATAATGTGTACAGGATAAATATTTTCAAAAAATTAGTGTACAATCATGAGTGGCCTTATCGCACAGGGTAATCTCTTAAAGACAACCTTACGGCGGACGGGGTTGGTGGATATCTTCGAATATTTTGGTTCTAGGACATACCGGTTTCCTGACGATGTTTTCCTTCACCGTTTTGAGAGTAGTGGTGATAAAATGAATTAAAAAGTCACAAAGCTTGGCTGGGTTTGAACCTATGATCTACAACTCATAAGTCGGGGCCGAACATCTTAGAAGACGATTATTGGTAGATCGGAGATTTTTATAATGACCAGAGCAAAGAAATCGGATTTGAGAAGTCGAATAAGAAGCTTTAACCTTCGTGGATAATTTTTCTAACCTACCCATCCGTGTCGGAGTGCCCTACAATTCCGAGCTCGCTTTGCTCGCTCTTGGACATTTAGGCATCGTAAAACAGACGAATTAGTTTATTAGAAAAGCTATCTAATTTTTTCGTTGCTCAGCTATAAAATAAGAACGTTGATCGGCTAAAAAAGAAATGTGTGGCTTGACTTATAATTTTACAAAAGAAAACAGACACAAAAGCTGTACATCTACCAAAATACCTTCCAATTTATCATACACGCTTACGTAATCCGAACTAGGTACAATATAACGAGTCCTAACAACGTAACTCAAGTCAGAGAGACCAAGGATAATCAGTTAACCAACGTCGTCTCGTTACAGGGGTCGCGCGGTCAACCAGATTAGCGTTGCCTAGCAACGGGCCTCTTATTGTGACTCCTGAGTCGTGAAGTCTTTTTAGGGTTCTGAAAGTTTGAGTGAAAAAACGGAACCCTTATAGGATCACTCGTGTGTCTGTCTGACTGTGTGTCGCAGCAAATGTGATTCGAATCTTCTGGACTGATGGAGTTGAAATTTCGTAGGTGCACACATAAGCCGACAATTGTATGTTTTCAGGGTTCCATACGTGAAAGGTGCTAACGGAATCCTAATACTAAGCCTACGTTATCCGTCTATCCATTCATTCATCTATCAGTGGACTGTATCTCATAAAACAGCAAAGAGTTTAAATTTTCATAGAATGTGTATTTCTATTGCCGCTACAACAAAATATAATAAAATTGAAATTAAGTTTAAAAATATGTTTGATTCCTGTTCGCATTAGGCTAGTTTTTATTAAAATTATAACGTGTCTATTTTGTAAAATATTTTCTTATTGTCATAGTCGGTCTTATAATATTCCCACTGTTAGGTCTCAGACCTCTTCTCTAGGAGAGGGAACGGGCCGTAATCCACCACGAGGGCCCAGTGCGGGTTGGTGGATGTCACATGTCTTCGAATTTTTGGTTCTAAGACATGCCGGTTTCCTCACGATGTTTTCCTTCACCGTTTTGAGAGCAGTGGTGATGAAATAAAATAATTATCGTCTTACAATAAAATAAATAATAAACATGTACAATCCAAATAAGTACGTTTGACGTACTGAAATAAATGAACATGTGGTAACTTTAACCGAAAGGTAAACCGGAAAATTAATAAACCAAGCTTTTTAAACCGTATTTATTAGAACTGAATGTTGTGAGGGTGCCGAATATACTCTTTTATAATATTATGATAATTAGTTTTAAAGTTACCTAAGAAAATAGAAAAAAAAATACCATTCCCCTCCCTTATTATCTCCGGAACTTCTGAGTAAAAAAAAAAGATAATGGTTAATTGCTTGTACAAGATGTAACGAAAATGAATAGTCATGTTTTAAATTTTGCAAGATTTATAGAAAAAAACAGCTTTGAAATCATCCAGTGACATTTAGGGTGGAACAACAAATTTCCTGGCTAAAACCCACCTGTGTCCTTCAAATGCCTCTTGTGTTCTAGGACTACGGTTTTCCATTCAATTCCCCGCGGCCCTAGTGGAACTTTAAAATTGACATACTAATTTCGATCACCCGATAAAAACTTCATCAATATCTTTTTTCTTCTTTTATGAAAGTTTATTTATTTATTCATTAAAACTTCATGCAACACAAAGGTACAAAGGCGGACTTAATACTTGAAACATTCTCTACAAGTCTACCAAGGGTAATGAAGAGAAAACATGGCAGGTGCATAAAAAACAAAAAAAAAGATTATTAAGAAATATCATAAAAAAAATTGTCATGGAAAAAATATGACCGTCAATTGCCATTACACCCTGAAAATTGCAGTAAATCAAGTCCATCCTTTTTTTAAATTTGTGTTATAAAATATACCATTCGTTTGAACCATTTACACGCGAGTTCGACTCGCACATGGCCGGTCTGTTCTATTATTATTTTAATTGTGAAGCTAAAGAGATTAAAAGAAATAAGAAAAAAGGAAGTTGGCAAAGCGGATGAATTGTTGGTTGAAAACTAAATTGTGCTATTAACGTTGAAAATGGAGGAAGTTGATAAGCTGAGAAATAGTAGTTAGTTCTTAGTTCTGTGGGGTTAATATTGGGAATTTGTTTTTTAACTTTTTTTTAAATAATATTTTCTAACACTCGACTGCGATCCTACCTGATGGTAAGCAGCGATGCAATCGTTGATGGTGAGGCGCACTAGTTTATGAGGAGTCAATTCACTCTAGCCAGACACCCAAATTATAATCGAACGGAAAGACCGCAGCAGGTAAATTGTTCCAGCCCTTCGATGTACGCGGTATAAATGAACTTGGGCAATTTCAGGTTCTTTGAAGCTACATTTTAAGCAATACTGTAACTACTTGATTGTCTGAGTTACTATAGCTATTTTGAGCTGAGGCTCTTTTGGCATTACTGAATGTACTTTTATTTTAATTTTTAGGTGTTTCCACCATTGATTGTAGTATCGATATTTTTCGTTATAGTTTCAAAATAACCTTAGTCTAATGTTGCTTCTTTAGTACTGATTTAGAATTCATATATTTTTTTTCATCATTATCAAGGAGTTATTTGAAATGATTGTAACATATGAGTTGTCTCCAAAAATCGCTTTTAGCGACAAGACCGCCCACTGTGACGCCCTATTAATTTTAAGTTCCTATTGTAATTTTATTTTTGGTGTACAATAAAGAATATATCCATTTATTTTTCAATTTTATAAATAAGCAAAATTATGAACTTTTGCCATTATTCTTATTGAGCGTCCTTGTTACTTAATTAGGAACCCAAGAGCTTAAATTTTTTCCATTTCAGTAAAATCATTTCCCCATGAAATGATTTACGACAAAATATGGCGTCCCAACTTTTATTGGGAACGAATTTGTCCCCTTATTTAGGTCAGGACACCGCGCTGTTGGAACACCTTTACTTAAAGATCGTTCTCATAAATTAGTGATACAACATTCAGACCTTGATATTTATTACTTTTTTCTTTTTAAAAAGGTTGCTTCACACTTTTTTTTTCGGTGGGAAAATCATCCAATGACATGCTCTGCTCTTGGGCGGAGCGCGAGGGTGTGCCAGACTTTTAGTGACTAAAACCCCACTCATGTTCCTTCGTTGCCTTTCATACCAGGTTCGAGTCTTCCTTTCAGAAACAGACCCTTGGCCCCAGTAGGCTTCGACCCTGCTGGGCCCCTACGGTTTGCTGACATCTCTTTGAGGCACGCGTGGAACAGTACGCGCCGAGTACGACTTGAGCTCGGTCCGGACAGTTACCGGACGATCGGACGGCTAGCTACTCATTGCTCGCCATCCGCAAGCCCGCGCCTACGGATCGCTAGGAACGATGTTTGACAGACGTTTTTAAACGCACCCACAACACTTCTGTATCATGGAACCGTTCACAAACATGTGCACTCACATCCACAAGACAACCAGACCCGAAAACCTATCTAAGCCATGCAAATATTTGTTACATGCGGGAATCGAACCTGCTACACGCAGCATAGCAGTCAATCACTCAACCACTACAACAACCGTGCTATCAATTTAAAAACTCAAAATTATAATTTTACACAGCCTACATGGACACTTACAAAACGTCAGAAGCTAGCGCACAAATCGATTTTTAGTATAAATTTTCAACATCAATTATTAATAACAATAAAGTTTTCATCGCATAACATTCTATTCATCTTCGTCTTTTATTAGTTAATCTTATTAACTCTTGTCTAATGTCTTAAATAGATAAACATATTATATACACTTAATATATGCTTACGTCTATGCCTAATATTAGTTTTCTTGGTAAATATAAGATATATTTGTATACTTGCTCGATATACGTAAAACATAATATTACATAACACTCCTTTCCCACACCATTTACAAGAAATTTATTTTCGGTTAGCAACGACCCAAATACGTAAAAGGCTTTACGCAAAACATGGTTATTAACTCAAGTCGAGGTAAAAACGAAACTTATAATTGCCCGTTGAGACAAATTTGAAAAGTTATACAAAGTTCCTTGAACGCATCTGTTAACTGGAAACATTAAAAGCAGATGATGGAACGTTTGGATTGAGGCTTTCGTATAAAATTATAATAATTGGAAAGGTGGTGGATTTATTTCCTTTGATATTTTCGGTAATAAATAGATATCATATCGAGAGACTTGGTTTATTATGTTGCTATGCATTGGAATTAATTTATTCATCCCAGTTTCATATTCAACAGTTTAATGTTACGTAGCCAGATAATCTGTTAGCAAATAATTCATGAATGTAGTCTGTTTGTATCTATACTAAGTCCTAAGTTCTATTGAAAACCATTCACTTGAAATTTCCAGTAAAATTAAATAAAGCAGTAGACGCTTCACTGAGATTCTTGTTATAGTCCATTTATTGCGAGCAAATCTCTTTCAACCAGCTCGTAATCCACCTTTAACTGAAATTTTACGATCTGCACGTCAATTACTTAGAATTTCAAATACTGAGTGTAACTTAAAATTGTATGTTTACTGTTTTCTCTAAAACCAGCTATAAATGTTTCTAAATTTTTGTACTATCGTAAACTAGGCGTATATCCCCCAATCGGTAATGTGGCTCAATTGCAAAATTAAGACGCACATTTAAAATTTGGTGCTTATTTGACCCGATCTAGTTAGTTTATAAGTATGAGGGCAATGTAAACTATACAAAGCAAGTTAAGAGGAGATTCCTTAAGGAAAACTTAAAAAGACACAGTTTTCAAAATTTCTAAAAATACACCGCACAGAATAACAAAAAAAAGATGAACCTAAATAAATGTGCCAATAGTTTCACTGCGAGATATTGGTTGATATCTTACAAAAATATCTAAATCGACCTTTTTATTTGCAGGATTAACTAAATTTTAAACATTTTTTTTACGAACAATTTAATTTTCTCGAAATTAAATACAGGTTTGCAAATATCTCGCGGTGAAAGTGCGATGTATGAAAACTGTAAGTGCCTTTTTAGGTGTTTTGTGAGGACTCTCCTCTTAAACTTGCTTTGCATAGTTTACATTGCCCTCATACTTATAAACTAACTAGATCGGGTCAAATAAGCACCAAATTTAAGCATAATTTTAAATGCAAATCTTAACTTTTCAAGTAGCTCGGGCACGTTACCGACTGAGGCACGTATGACTGATTTACCCTAACCTTATCTTAAGATAAAAAAATAAGCCATAATTATAAAGACAGATATAAAAATTAAGCCGTCCATAAAAAGAGGATCCGTACTAAAACGGTAGCACAACAAATAATTAATGTAACTCGCGACGACAGATAAAGCGGTATTAGCACCCGCAGGGGCGCTTATACTGAAAATTTAATGATTTCACGCTAATCGCCCAGTGTCAGTTAAAAACCCATATAAACGTACATACAAACTGGTCGAGGATGATAAAGAATTTGATGAGAGGCATTTTGAAAATTTAGCATAGCATAGCATAGTCGGCCTTATAATATTCCCACTGTTGGGACTCAGGCCTCCTCTCTAGGAGAGGGAATGGGCCGTAATCCACAACGCGGGCCAAGTTTTGATTGATTGATTTTGAGAATTTAGAAATAAGTACATTACTCCGTAGAAGCACAAAAAAATACTGCTTCACATTAGAGTAATCGCTTAAAATGTTTCTGAGAAACTCAACTGGATACGCTAAATACAATCAAAAAAAAAATTCATAGAACTCATTAAACGAATGATACAAAATACAACCGAATTGATAACATCCTCCTTTTTTTTTTGAAGTCGGTCAAAAAGACAAATTAGTTAACATGTACCTAAATACACGTTTTCATCATGAATAAAAAAATAACAACACCTGGCTGTCGTGGAACAATCTGTTCACATATTAAAGCTTAAAACTGCAAAAAAAAAGAATTTATTAATAATCTTTACATCCCTGCAAAGTACTCAGGATAATTAAAATTATTAAACGTGTCATTTGTTCTCAAAGGACCCTCATATATTATGAGGATTACCGTTTACGTTATAATTAGGTAAACACACTAAACTGGAAAATTACTGAGTAATTTGTTTATATTTCGAGGAATAACATTCATATGACACACCTGCTTCATGGAGTGAGAATTTCAGATTAGTAAACTGGCTTGATTATCCGTTGTTTAATTAAAGTTAAATTGACAACTTATACTTGGACAAACGCTAACAGTGTTATCATTTTCCCATGATATTAAGTCATCGCCATCCTTCTACTCATATCTTAATTTATTTCGAGATCACTCTGCGTATCTTTTTCCACATATATTAGCCGTCATTGCAATCGTCACTTTTTTTCTAGCCAAATCATCTTTCACACCATCCATCTATTGTCACTTAGGTCTACTTTTGTAACCAAATTTCACACTGACAGCATGTTGGCTCTTTTAACCTGCTCATAATCCACTTTAAACTGAAATTTTACAATGTGAATGACCAAAACTTAGAATTTCAAGTACTGGGTATAACTTAACAATTTTATTTTCACCATTTATATCTTTAAAACTAGTCACACAGTTTCTATGTTATTATAATATTTTTATTTTATACCGATATTGAACACGAAAATATGAGAAAAAAAAACAATACTTTCATAAAAAGAGGATTCTTAAAAATGGTAGAAAAACAATAAACATATGGCAATGGATATGGTATGTTTTTCATATTAAGGAATTAAATTAACTAATCTTACAAGTTCTAATAGAAGATGAAGAAGAAACTCGCAAATCACTTGAACAAATTACGTTAAGAGAAGAACGCAATTTGCAGATAAGTGGTAACTGTCTTTTTTATTATTCTAGAAGAAGAAATTCTCAAACCATAACCAGGGCCCTGTTTACTAAAGCTGATAATACGACAAGTCCGACATATGTCAAGAAATGACAATTCGATATATTTGTCACTTTTAGTAAACAGCCTAAGCGCGACAATTTTACAATTTTGTCAGTTTATTAAACAGGGCCCAGGCAGTCACATTCACACATACATATACCTAATATACCTAACATTAATTAAGATATCATTTCCATTTTCTTTATTTCTGTTGTTGCTTTGTTAAAAAGTAGTGTATGATACTGCCACTTAGCCTTTGTATACATTTGTATATGTAAGGATCTTTCTACCAATTATAGCACAATTTTTTAATAAAGAGAACGAACAGTATAATTTGAAAGCTAAAATACATAGGTACTTAGTAGCGAGGATGTTTCAAATCCTGGAAACTGTAGTGAAATTTCTAGTTAAGTAGACGTTAGGTTGAGACATCCTGTCCATTTGAACAAAAACAGACTTAAATTGATAGGAGATAAGGTAGAAATTGCAACAAAAACTTTAATTCAGGATTTGTTAATTGTAACAAATTGTTTGATATCAAACTTACTGATTCATGTGTTGGAATAAAGCCAGTACAAAATGTGACTCAAAATTACTTAGTTGGACTAAACTTGTAGTAGTAATTCAAGTTTTAGTTTAGTTTTATTTTTGAAGAACTTCAATGTTATGTTAGGCTATAAGGAAATTCTAAGTGCTCGGCCACAATGACAGTGCGGTGCGGGGAGCGGCGTGGGTGCGGGAACGCGCGCGATTTACTTGGCCACACTGGCAGCGCGGTGCGGGGAGTGGCACGGCGGCAGGGACGCTCGCTGTAGTGCCTGTCCGCAGTCGAATATACAATATTAATCATAGTTATCACAGCATGGCTCGAAATAGTTTGAAAACTTCGCTTTCACGCGGGTTGCTGCTGGTCGCCCGCGCACTCACTGTGGCCACTTGTATGAACGAGCTATGGTATGAGTTGCCTGCGCGCGTTCCACGTTGAGCAGCCCGCGCCGCTTCCTGCGCCCGCGTTTCCACTATGGACACTCAAATGAAGTTTTTATGTTTGAGTTTGCCGTGCAGCGCCCGCCGCGTACCCGCGCTTCTAGTGTGGCCGAGCACTAAGAGACGAGGGCTGCATTGTATGAATGATGTGTGACAACTGAGACGAAAGAAGATTGCATGTAGCAGAGATGATGAGAATCAATAAATTGAGAAATGAGTATATTAGAAAAAGTTCGAAAGTGGCACCAGTAATTGAAAAGTTAAAAGGGAATCGTTCGTCTCTGATATGGCCTTGTGAAGAAAAGAGATGAAACGCATGTTACTAAAAGAGTCATGAGTATACATGTGGATGGATGGAGAGGGAGAGGGAGACGAAAGAAAAGATGAATGGATTTTGGAGAAATTATATGAAAGAAAAAAGAGTTAATGATAACGTGTCGGGAGACAGGACAGTGTTGCACCGACCGCAAATAAAACAGAACAAGGGCATGAAGAAGATGTGATCACTGAGATGATGACAATCGTGAAGAAGAGGAAAAAAGTTATGTACACCCTGACCAAGGGCTGCCATCTGTCCAAAATTCTCCAGATTTTTCCTAGTTTAGAGGGCGTCCGGCGGTCATCCCCAAGGGGTCATCAAAGTGTTCGGGTTTTACGGGTGTCAAGGAAATCCTGATTGATTGAAAGATAAGCAATAACTTAAAACAAAGCCGCGTACAATCCGACTTCGGTGCTGCAAAATAGCCGACGACCGTACACTGAAGCTTATGTCGCAAACAAGCTGTTTAAATTAAAGCTGTTTTTTTCACATTTTAGGAAAGCTTACAGACAAATCACAACATAATGACAATAGTAAATAACTAAATTGCTAATTACAAAAAAATAAAATAAAGTTGGTCCCACAACACCTTAGACTGTTAGTAACTTTAAACAAACAATAATAATATATGTTTCAAGTGAAAACAGGTGCTAGTTGCTCAAAAAATGGCTTTACTAAGAGCTTCCTAACTGTGCCCGCAGTATTATGTTTTAAAAAAACAATGAAATATTTTTTCACGAGAGTTTAAAGTAAAATCTCAATTTTATCATTCCATTATCAGATCCTGATTTTGGCATAAACAAAAAAGTGTTGTCCAAACTAGTTCAGGCGTATATGAGTAATCCATCCGATAACATATATAAAAAAAAAGATTTCGGGCGAATTGAGATCACCTAGAGTAAATAGGCTCTTAATAAATTAGTGCACCTCACCATCGACAATTGCATCACTGCTTACCATCAGGTGGGATTACAGTCAAGACCCAGTTTACATCAAATAAAAAAAATCTTTTCTTTTTGAACTCGATTAATAAATTACACAAAGTAAAACTATACCTGGTCTACCTGGGTTCAATCCCACGATTTACGAGCGGATAGTCGAGCGATAAGTCGGTGCCTTTACCTCTAGGGCACTACAGTTCTAAAAAAGTTAATGTTACATCACGCTTCACAGTAATATTAACATTAAAACTGAAAGTGTGCGTTTGTAAATCAGTTACTTCTTTACCCTTGACCGGTTGAACGGATTTCGATAAAACTTACCGCCCCTTTTAAATTCTTACAATTAATCCAAAAATAGTCTGGTAAATGTAGCCATTGTACCCAAAGATTTAAATATGTGTACAAGTTTTGTTGCTATTTTGGTGTACAACAATATCCTGAAATAGAATATAGGATAATGTTTATTCCGGAATGAATGTTTCCTTGGGATAATGTTTTACTATACTGCATAATCAGCCTTTTAATGTTCCCACTGCTGGGACTCAGGTCTCTCTAGGAGAGGTAATGGGCCGTAATCCTCCACGCGGGCCCAGTGCAGGTTGGCGAATGTCACATGTCTTCGAATTTTTGGTTCTAGGACATGCCGGTTTCCTCACGATGTTTTCCTTCACCATTTTGAGAGCAGTGGTGATTAAATTACACAAATTAATGCGCCTGGTTGGGTTTGAACCCACGACTTACAAGTCGTAAGTCGGGATCGGTACCATTCGGCCACCACTGCTCTTGATTTAAATATGTGTACAAATTTTGTTACTATTTTTGTGTACAATAATACCCTGGAATAGAATATAGGATAATGTTTATACCAGAATGTATGTTTCCTTGGGATAATATTCTACTATACTAGCAAATAATATAACACAAGCCAGATTTTCTTGTATATATTCCTTAAACAAAAGTTTGAAACAACTACACTAATGAACACATTAAATTTTCTCCACGTCAAGTTGCCAACAACTATGCAATTATAAGCTGAAGATTTATTCTAAGTACCTTTTCCACACTAATTCCAAAGTGAATAACGAGTCTTGTTAACTTCTATTCAAATATAGCCGGTGTTAGTTAAAACGCGTCGTATAAAATGTGCCACAGAAAACTAACGACCCTGGATGAGGCTAGGGAACGATTTAAACAAAGCCAAATAGATATATGGCTGACGACCTTAAAGTACGACGTGGAAATTGTGAATGACTAAGCTAATTTGTATTGCTGTGGAGCAAGAAATTTAAAGTGATATGATACAATTTTTTTGCTTAGCAATCTAATACTACTAAGGAGTCCTACCATGATGTTTTAAAATCAGATAGATAAATGATATCGCTCACCTAGTAAATAAAATATTGGCACATCTACAGTAAATGTGAAAATTAAGTTTTAACGGCCTAAGTGTTTAAAATTGGATAATTTATTATGGTTTATAGGTACATCACAATTTCTGATATAAAATGATCAAAAATTCGTTTTAAATATTTTTACAATCTTTGACCCTTGTATCTGTAAAATATGAAAAATGTAGATGTGCCATCATATTATTGCTAGGTGAGCGATTTACCCTTTATTTTACACAATTAATATAATTACAATTACAATAATCAATTAGAATTATTAAGTGTGATTAAGATGGAGCTATACCAGCCGTGTAGCAATATTTCTTCCAAACACTGGATTTATGACGTCATGGTAACTGCCTACTATATTTTATTTGACGTGGGCAATCATCCAGTGACTTCCCCCGCTACAGGGTGGAGTGGGAGGCATATTGTATTTTTTCTGGTCACACCAATGTCCTTCAGTTGCCTTTTGTGTTCTAGGATCACGGTTTCTATTTCAGACATTGCTTGTGGTCCTAGCGGGCCTTGCCTATCATGACGTCTTAAAATCATTATAAATCCGGGGTGAAAAATGGATGCTATATACAATTTTACGGTCTGATAACTTCGTCGCCGTATTCCATAGCATTGGGTTTTGATTCAATTACAAATGTTTAACGATATTGTAAACGGTACTGAACCCGTGGTAAAATAAAATCAATCTATTAAATTAATTATAAGCCCGCAAAATTAAAATAATTTTCAAGAAACTACAAAATACAAAATATTGTGAAAGAACGAAAAGAAGTAGGTATGTTAATTATATCTTACCTACTCAAGATAATACATTAAAAATAATTACATCCATTAAAAACACAAGAGATGACACAAAACATAACCCCAAGAAACATAACGAGCGCTGTGTTACATTTCAAAATCCGTCAATTCAAGTAGAGGAGGATAATGTGAGAAGACACTTAACAAAATGATCGGATTATGTTTCATTGACAGAGCTGTGCATGATTCATGTTCAGTTGGCGACCAGCCAAACGGTGCATTTAAATAGATGAGACCGTGCTAGATTAGGTTGTGTTGTACGAGTTAGTACCACAGCAAATGCTGCGGAGACAGTCATACACTTAGGGCTTGGTGATGCCCTAAGTGAAACAATCAATCAACAACTTGCTTGCTGCGGTCTTCCCATCTGATTATAATTTAGATGTCTTCAAGGCTAGAGTGAATAGGCTCTTAATAAACTAGTGCGCCTCACCATCAACGATTGCATCACAAGTTACCATCAGGTGGGATCGATTGATAAAAAAAAAAATCACCACGGCCCTAGATTACAAAGGGCAGCTGAAAAAATGCGAGTGGGTTTTATTCTGTAAAAGTCTGACACTTTCTCTCGCACTAGCGAGGGCAAAAGGAGATATTTGATGATTTCTGACAAAAATAAAATGGATTTGGTGATATCCGCGATATCACAGACAGTAATTGAATATTTCATGATGTTGAATTACCTGAAATCCTTACTATAGCCAGAAGTTTTACTTTTAATGGTAGTAATTTTCATCTTTAGACTAATTCGCCTATAGGTCTCTTTTTTACCGTCTCTCACATTAGTCTCCTCCAGGTTCTACCCACGATGGAAACAATGTCACCTGCCGTGAGTTAATCATATTTTTTTTAGTTATACGTTCTCACTGCTTGCCGCTCCGCAACCTTTTGAAACAGTTAATCATATTAAATGCCCATAATTATTATGAAGGCGGCAGTATGCTGAATATTAATGAATATGTAAATGCATTATATTTACAAATCTAAAACTACCCCAAGTCCAATCTACATAATTGAACTTTCACTTTGAGACAACGCTTAACCTAAACTGCTGGTTCTAGAAATATATTTAAGTATACAATTGTGCATATATATATATTATACAGACAACCACTAAGAATTTTAGCGCTTGTTCACAAGGGAAAAAAGTTGGTAAAAAAGTTTGCAATTTTATCCAATGGCAAATTCCGTACTTTGTAAAGATAAAATATTGGTACTTACTTACGACGAGACTTTATGATTTAATTGTATAATATAAAATTTTGTTATACATTTCCGATTGTAGAAGAAAACTCCTACGCAGTATAATAGTAGTTAAATTAAAATTCTAGCAGTTTAAAGTATCTTAGTACATTGCATAATCCGAAACCACACCACGTGCAATAGTAATGCGTTCTGTTAATGATCACATTATGCATAAGTAGCAAGTAGTGGTGAAGCTCACGTAGCATGTATCTGAGCTAAATGATACTGTTGTTGTAGCGCAGATATTCCCAACCTTTTTGTGATGGGTTTTTTTCATTGTTAGCAGGGACCAAAATTAGAGAAGAACACTTAAATATATTAATGAAAGGCAGAACAACGCCGTGTCCTCGTGGGGGCGATTGGCAGTAGCGATCTCACGCCGGGCCTTGGTACAGACCATGGTCCGGTCCGGTCGCCTCTTTTTGCGAAGCAGTAATGCTAGCAAAGGAGGCGGCTGATCGCGTGAGGCAACGGTCCTCACGCCCCAACCGCTGCCGTGATTCCGGTCCTAATTTCTGGCCACCGTAGGCGCGGGCTTGCGGACGGCGAGTAATGGGTGGCTCGCCATCCGACCGTCCGGTAACTGTCTGAACCGAGCCCAAGTAGTCGACGGCGCGTACTGTTCCACGCGCGCGAAAGAGATGTCAGCAACTGTAGGGGCCCAACAGGGTCTGATTCTGAAAGGAAGACTTGGCCCTGGTACAAAAGGCAACGAAGGAACAGGAGTGGAGTCAGTAAAAGTCTGACACTATCTCCCGTTCCGCCCAAGAACGGGGGTTGTCATAAGATGACTTTCCCAACGAAATAAAACTCAAAAAAAAAAAAAACTGTATAACGTGAAAACTTTAAAAATCTTAAATGCAAAACTTGTAGCTCATCTATCCTTTAAAATCAAAGGCAATGAACATTGTCGTAGAAAAACAACACTTCTGATAGAAATGTAATTAGTTCCTATCAATGTTATTTTTCATTAATTTGTGAAGTTTGACTTTTTTAAATCTTTCGCGGACCAGCTGTGTTTGTGGTTGCGGACTACAGGTTGGGTATCACCTGCTGTAGAAGATAGTGTTTTTTATTTAAATTTAAATCAGTACTGAGGTTGAATATAGTGGTGAATGTTATGACTTGAAGATGTAGAGCTACTATGAAGACAAGAAAATAATGGAAGAAGAAGGCAATTTTGATACTTTTGCAAGTTTAGGAGCAGATTCCATCAATGAGGATTATTCAGCAATAAACGTTAATAAAGATAAAACGTTATAAAGAGAGCGGCCATAAACCAAGAAGTTTAACCTAAAGGCGTGTTGAAACTTTATGCTTACCTATGAGTATATACTGCATTCAATCCTAAACTGCTTAAGACACCATTAACACTTCCTCTACTGCTGACCTGACAAACGAAGTCGACCGTAACAATAACAAAGCACATAAAGACACACCCACAGTACAACTAACATCCATTACTCACTTTTTATCAATTTTATTACATCACTAAAACGATTTAGCCAACAGATTCTCGCGGTAAACAATCGATTAAAATAAATCATTTGCCGTCGCCCGCGGCATTCTTCAAGCGATGTGCGGTCGCGTTGAAAAATATTTTGATTGCGAAAATTCTGCACCGATTTACAGACTCTGTGGAATTTCTTCATTTAATGGACCCTTTTCATGAAAAATATCCACTTTGATAGTTCTTGTGGAAACGTTCAGGTCTTTAATTTTATAGTTTGATTTGTTTTAGACTGCGGTTGAGAATATATAGTTAACTTTACTTCGAGACATTTATTGTATAATTTACTTGCTAATAAAAAATGGAGTTGAAGACTGCCATTGTACCCTTAGATTTAAGTTTGTGAAATAAATTTTGTTTTTATTTTGGTTTACGATAAAAAATGTTTTATTTTAAAAAAAAGTCTTGATAAAAATACATAGATACGGTGCTCTTCATACCAACCACTTTATAACCACAATATTTCTCTCTAAATTAATAAATCTGACATTAGATCGATAGAGATAGATATGCAGTATGTGCTGAAATATAAAATTTAACTTTGATAACTAACAACTAATTAATTTATCTGTTTTGGTCCGTAGAAGTTACTTTATGCTGCTGAAGATATAGAAAATATTTCTAATAAAATAGAAATAATAATAGAAAACCAGTTTGCTAACAAACTGGTTTTCTATTATCTTTGAAGAGTTCAATCACATATTTCAAACGCTTCTTTTTACGTGTAATCATCAAATAACTTCTCTCAGATTGGGTGGAGCGAGAGGTAGGGTCAGACTTTTACTGACAAAAAAAGCCGTGTTCCTTCAGTTTCTATTTCCGCTCCAGGGTTACGGTAGGTCTTTCGAACAATCCTGCAATCGGGCCCCTAAAATACGTTGTCATAGGTTAATTAGAAATATCTGAAAATATCGAACATTTATCAAAAACAAAAATTCAATCTTGTCAAATTATTACGAAAAAACTTAAACGTTTTAGTATTCCGGCCACCGTAGGCGCCAGCTTGCGGACAGCGAGAAATGAGTAGCCCGCCGTCCGACCATCCGGTAACCATCCGAACCAAGCCCAATTCGTCGACGGCGCGTATTGTTCCACGCACGCCTCAAGGAGATGTCAGCAAATCGTAGGGCCCAGCAGGGTCGAAGCCTACTGGGTAGTGTGAAAACGAAACCCGGGGCCCTAAAACAAAGGCAACGAAGGAACAAGAGTGGGTTTTTAGTCAGTGACAGCCTGACACTATCTCGCGCTCCGCCCAAGAGCGAGATTTGTCATAAGATTATTTTCCCACCTAAAAGAAAAAGTTTTAGTATAACACATATATAAGACTTACAAAACCGGTTTGTTAGATTGTAGCGGTTTTATTAAATAGTCCCTCTCTCTCTTTGTGTCAAGTTTTGACATAAATAGAGAGAGGCTAGCGTTCTCCATCGTCAACCACATCAACAATACAAAATTAAGAGTAACATTAATGCTATTGTTATAACACGGTCTTCCAAAATTACACTATTAAATGTAACCCAATTCTCCGCCATTTGTAGATCAAGATGAACGAAGTATTTGACGTTAACAATAATTAAGATCGACCCTTATTATAACCCTCTCATCGCTACTAATAATATTAGGTTACAATATTGTGGCATTTGGGTTACGATGACAGGGGAATCAATATCTCTGTGTAATATAGAAAACATATAATTGAGGTATCTGTTTGTCTGTCTGTCAATTAGTAATCAAGTGAGATAATAATGTAACGTCAGAGAACCACTCTAGCTTGAATTAACATTTGAGACTATGTCAATGTAACCTTTGCTTTGTCAACCATCAAAAGCCATTCCTAAGCATTTAAAGTCTTAGTGTGTGTATAATTCAATTGGTTGCTAATGAATCCGATCATCATAACTTCATTGTTTAAGATAATTGGGTTTAAATGCTAATGAAATTAATGACAAGCCAAGCCTAGCGTAGCCTTTGAACTTTACGCCTTACGCTTTTTACGGCTTTTTACGGCCATTAAGTATCGCCGCAAGTTTTAACAACGACGATCTTTGAAAAAACACGCGTGATGAAATGCACAAGCACCTCAGTAGTCCCGCTAAAGGTAACTACAGAACACCATTTTAGTTAGTACAGGCTTAACACATCTCCATCCGCACCATCATCATCATCATCATTATTTCAGCCGAAAGACGTCCACTGTTGGACATAGGCCTCCCCACTACGACCGATCCTGTGCGTCTTGCATCCACCGCACTCTCGCGACTCTCACCAGGTCGTCGGTCCACCTTGTGGGAGGCCACGTCGGGGTCACCAACTTGGTTGTATAGACGGGTGTTATGTCTGGTGGGCAACTGCCCAATAAATAATTTTGGGCTGTTGCATGGGCTCGCAATGTGCCCTGCTCACTGCCACTTTAGTTTGGCGATTCTTCGGGCTATGTCGGCGACCTTAGTTCTCCTACTGATATCTGCATCCATTTGCACCAGAGTAAATGATAAATATGAAAATATACGCAAGACAAAGAAAAAGTTACAATACCAATTAAAATAAATCTCGTTAATCACGTCAGCAAACCCTAAAATACTTCACGTTATTACAAAACAAACAATAATTAATTTATAAAATTTTATGACCTCAGTCAGCCATGACAGTAAGTTCACCTTTATCACTCGACACGCTACGTCACCATCTGTTTTCGTCACATCAAACGCGTTTATGTTATTATAAATTATAATTACTTTCGAGTGGCGCCCTCCCACGGCGTTTATGTGTATTTATGGGTTCGTCGATAATTTGGTTAGCAGCTGAATATAGATTTATAAAGCTTTAGGTTCATGTGTGGGCTTTTGTGGTTGGTTTTGATCGGTTTAGTGAAATTGTAGCATGGTCAACTTCCTAATTAGTATGTAGTTCAAGTAAAGTTTACTTACTCTAATATATTTTTGATATCACAACCAAACTGTGAACAGTCTTCTCAAATACCTTGTATTTTTTTCCACTAAATAAGAACTCGCACTAATTTTTAAACCACTAGCGATGAACTACGAGCGATGAACAGTCGATGCAGTACCCAAGTCCGGTCTACAGTGGACTACTGGCAGTTTCAATGTGATTGTCGGCTTGCATCAAGGCCAGCCTCGAGCCTATCCTCTTACGGATGATAAAGGACACTGACGTTGGAACTTCAAGGAAAGACTCCTATGCTGTTTGATGATAACATTCTACTAGTTACCGAGAGTAGCCTAGAGGTCCAAAGCCGATTGAAGGAGTCGGAGCAAAGAGTGGAGAGTGTTGGCCTAGAATTAAACAGAGTCAAAACTTCTTATTTCAGTAGTATCTCCAGTCCTGTGGCCCTAGCTCTTGCCAGAATATCTGCTTCGATGCTGACCAATCCTTTAGGTAGGAGTCCAAATCGTCACGTCATCTTCTTTTGGGTCAACCGCGTCGCTGACTCCTGCTATTCGGGATCCAGTCAGTGCTTGCCTTCGCCCAATTTTGTTGCGACATGCGGCAGATAATGGATTGCCCAGTTCCATATCAGTTTGGTGGCTGAGTTATCTACGTCTGTGATTTGTGTTTTGGAGATGCTGAAGATAGTGAAACTTAAAGTCATCTGTATAAATCAGTTATTAAACAAAACATCGACCGCAAAACATCGTCGGCACCAATAAATCGAAATAACAAAGCAATAACAATACCGATTACGTTATGAAAATCACTTCATTGTCATAATCAAACCGATACCACCCCTAATTCAGATAATGAATGAGAAACCCCAAGATCATATCGGGATGTAATTTCCTCCTCGAATCGGATAGGATTATGTTTATGATTATTAACATTTATTATGTCAGTGGTTAATTATTACTATTATTATTTAGTAGTGTTTGTGGTTGAAGGGTTTTGTAGCTACGGGTTAAATTTGTAATTGAGTTTAATTTGTAGGTTATTGGCAAAGTTAAGACAAACAGGTATGGTGATACTTTAACGCAGAAATAATCACACTATTACTATAAAGGCGAACGCTAGTGAGTGTGTGTATGTTTGTTACTTCTTTACGCTTGAACGCCAGAACGAATTATGATGATATTTGGTACACGGTTAGACCATGTCCAAGAAGGTGGCCGGGTGGCCGAGTGGTTATGGCCCCGACTTACGAGTTTGTAGGTCGCGATTTGAAACCCTACCAGGCGCATTATTTTGTGTAATTTATTTCATTACCACTGCTCTCCAAAACTGTGAAGGAAAACATCGTGAGGAAACTGACATGTCATAGAATCAAAAATTGAAAACATTCCTTCACTGCTTTGAGAGCAGTGGTGATGAAATAAATTACACAAAGTTACTCCTGGCTGGGTTTGAACCCGCAACCTACAAACTCGTAAGTCGGGGCCGATACCACTCAGCTACCACTGCTCACTGTTGATTTGACTTGAATTATCATAAATACCTCATATTATATTAATATTTTTTTGATGGAAAATAAGAATTAATATTATCTTATAAAGATATAAAACGCCGTTTATGTTTATTCCACATAAACATAATATTAGTGAGTTAAAATATTACTCTCGCGAGTACAATAAAAGTGATGGATTGCTTTACTATATTTAAATATATAACCTTTTTTATGACGCCCTTTCTTTTCACCGCAAGTGGGTTATAACATATTCTGTTTCTAAAACCTTTTTAATTTTTAAAACTATTTCGGTGTGTTTGCATGTTATATTATAGTTATTCTGCTTGTTTAGTGTCAAAAAAAAAATTGTAATTGATTTTTTTCTGAGGAATTAGTAGAGGGTGATCACTGTCCAGGAGTAGGAGGAATATTCTTACAGGCCACAGCAGGCGCGCGCTTGCGGACGGCGAGCAAAGGGTTTTTCTTTTTTTTTTCCGGTGGGTAAATCATCTTATGACATCCCCCGCTCTTGGGCGGGGCGGGAGATAGTGTCAGACTTTTACTGACTAAAAACCCACTCCTGTTCCTTCGTTCCTTTCGTACCGGGGCCGAGTCTTCCTTTCAGAATCAGACCCTTGGCCCCAGTAGGTTTCGACCCTGCTGGGCCTCTACGTTTGCTGACATCTCCTTGAGGCGCGCGTGGAATAGTACGCGCCGTCGACAACTTGGGCTCGGTCCGGACGGTTACCGGACGGTCGGACGGCGAGCCACCCATTGCTCGCCGTCCGCAAGCCCGCGCCTACGACGGCGAGCAAAGGGTAGTTTGCCGTCCGATAATGACCAAGCCTGGGTCGACGGTGTATTGTGTCTGTGTCATGTCAGCATGATTGCTAATGACTGGTTACGGGACTGTTCGAAAGAGTTACCGTGGCCATGGAACACAAAGAGCAACTGTAAACACACAGGTGAGTTTTAGTACGTACAAGTTTGACACTCTTTCTCATTCCACCTAGAACTGGAGGCGTTTCAGAAATCAGAAATCAAAAACGTTTATTTCAAATAGACCAATTACAGGCACTTTCTAAAGCATCAGATCTCTTTTAAGAAACTTTATGGACACCCTTTTAAATCATAATATGAGTTACATAAATCTTGGTTACATATTTCTTGTCGCTTTTAATATGTGAGCACAATGTAGAGTAATAATAATAAAAAAAATAATTCAAAAATAGAAATTGAATTAAGCCAAAAAAACAGTATGGAGTGGGAGAAACATATATAGAATATATCTTTTAGCCATTTAAGGTTTAATGTACTTTTTTGGTCCTCGAATGACATTTAGAGACAATGATTTCTAAAATTAAATGCAGTCCCAAAAAAAGGGTTTGGCTTGTTAGCGAAGTTTTAATAACTCCCCTAACATGCCAACCCTTTATTTTTAGGGTTCTACCTCAAAAGGAAAAAACGGAACCCTTATAGGATCACTTTCAAGACCCTTTATCTTGGGAAAGGGGGTGGATGTATCGAGTCGAAATTAAAACCATATACTCTGCTCTGCAATCCCTTGAAGCTGTGAAAAAATCTAACTTTTAAGTTACTAAAACAATAGATACGGCAATTTATGTCGCAAAAAATGTGTATTTCGACACTCTCAAGGGAATCAAAATTCATACTTTCTGTTGACCCAGAATCCTGAAATTTGGCATAAATTAAGATCTTATAGCACAGGTACAGGAATAAATCGCGCTTGACCACTGTCTCACCTGATGGTAAGCAATGACGTAATCGACAAAGGAACACGCTTGTTTAGAAGCAACCTATTCACTCATGACTTAAAAACCATTTGGTTATAGCTATCAGGAAACACAGACTCCAGCAGGGAATTCCACCCCTAAGTAGCTGTACATATAATGAATATGTTCCCAAAATGCTTTGTACGTATGGGTGGGATGTTCGCCAAGTACCGATGGCGTACGTCTGGTGGTACGATGATGGAACGGCCTAGGTGGAATTAAATTGTGCAACTCTAATGCACACTCCCCGAAATGGAAATGATAAAAAACCTAGCTAGGCTAGCAACTCGGCGTCGATGTTCAAGACTTTGAAGTTTTGACTCGACAATTGCGTCATTGCCGATGATCTTCTCTGATGTTGACAGCTCTCAAAACGGTGAGGGAAAACATCGTGAGGAAACCGGCATGTCCTAGAACCAAAAATTCGAAAACATGTGACATCGACCAACCCGCACTGGGCCCGAGTGGTGGATTACGGCCCATTCATTCTCCTAGAGAGGGGGCCTGAGTCCCAAAAGTGGGAATAAGGCCGACTATGCGATGCTATGCGATTATCTTCTTGGCTCGACTCGAGTACGTCATGCTAGTATTTAGCAAATCCGTCCCAAAGATGAGAGCAGTACTCCATACACGTTCTGAACTTGCGCTTGATAAAGGTCGAGCAACTGTTCCAGCGAAATGTACCGTCTCACCTTTGCTAAGATCCCCAAATTTTTGGCAGCCAGTTGAGCTTTTGACTATTTTAAACAACCTAGCAGCCCGAAGCATAGAATCTGACAGTAAACCAATAATTTCAACGTAATTACAAGTAACGCTAATACGTTCGAGATAGCTCATCTAACGAGCCCATAATACGAACATTACATTATCAATATATCATATTGATGACTCCACTAACTGCGTCAGTAGCCGCGACAAAGCAATTAGCGCTGCTAAACATACTTACTTAAGGTTTGTGCACACACATCAGTCATGCCTCGTAGGAGCCTAGCAGGGCTGAAACCTACTGAGGCCATGAGTCGACTTCTGTAAGGGTTACTGATGGTTCTGCGACTCTAAGAGCTACTGAAAGACCATAAATTTGGTTTTAGTCAGAAAACGTCTGACATGCCCTCTCGGACGCGCCCTCTCGCTTCGCCTTAGAGCGAGAGAAGTCATTAGATGGTTTTCCATCTAAAAAAAGTTCAGTTATGTCGTGATTGACATCTGTCTGTTCTTTTCACAGCAATAAAGGCATATTATATTTATTTTATTTCCTGTATGAGGTACTCTTTAATTTTTCTTCTCTTTTTAAGGGCGGAATTCACCAATAAAACTAATCGCGTTTTAGCATTTGGCTCGCTTAATCACGCTTAGCCGCTGTCACTAGTGTCACTTGTAAAAATACAACAAAAGAAAAATACAGACAAGTGACTCTAGTGACAGCGGCTAAACGCGATTATGTAAGTCAAACGTTAAAACGCGATTAGTTTTATTGGTGAATTCTGCCCTAAGGTTCCTTACCTTAGTTAAACCAAGATTACCGACATAGTCTGAAGTATTGCCAATCTTAGGTAATAACAATAATTTTTACACAACGCCATCCAGTTCCGAACTAAGCAGAGCTTGTGCTATGAGTACTTGACAAGTGATAAACACACTTATATATTTCTAATTATGTACATATTTAAGATAAATAACACCTAGACACAGAACAGGTGATCCTGTTCATCTCACAAACATTTGTCTTGGGTGAGAATCAAACAGGACTACAAATCACTACACAAACAGGCCATTCTAAAAAAATAAAGTGACCTACGAGTTAGTATGACAGTGAGGTGAAGCACGTTTAACTCTACCAACGTTACCTACGTAAAAAATCAAGGAGTATTACTTTTTATATTTATTTTCCGGATTAATTAGAGGTTGTTTTGACAAATTGATAATTCGAAATACGGAAATTTCCCCTTCGTGTTGACAGAAAGGCTTCGCTTGTTACGCACCATCAAAAAGCTAAATAGACGATGGTGTATACGTACCTTTACTCCCCTCAATTCAATTGAAATAGGTACTGGCATAATACAATCTTGACTAAGCACTTACGGCTGTAGATCAAAGAGACATCATCAATTTGAGGTCTATTTTAATTAATGTACCATTAAGATGTACCCTGACGTTTGTACCAAAAACCCGAGTTCCAATTGACGGCGTATAGGGGTCAATTGTGTGATACGATCGTAATGAAACTCTCATTTGAAAGCAACTTTAGTTTTTACTGTCTAGTCAATAAGAAATATAATGCTTTGATTGTTTCCGTGACGGACGATCTAATTGTCCGATTCACTTCACTTGTTCAGCCATTAATATTATTAAATAATGTCGTTTTATCAAGATATTATTTTATCGTGTTGAAGGGTTGATTTTTTTTATATTTATGGTATACTTAGCTGTTGTGATGGGGTTTTAGTGATGGATGGTCTTGACATCTGATAATATCAGTTTGACAAGTGTTTTGTTAACTTGTTTAAGTAATTTGACGGCTCAATGAGTGTTAAATGTTAACAATCAATAGTCTTTGTGGTAACCCACTGCTTGTTGGAAGAAACATCATCTATCATCTTTATTGTAGTGTTTGTAGATTATATTATATAGTCCTGTCGTCTCATGCGTACACGCCGCGCGCTATAGTATGGTGGGGGATCGGAGCGTGCTCTCCCTCCCTCACTCACTTTGCCTGGAACCACGAAGCTGGACGGACGCGCGTGCGGCGAGTTAGGCAGTGAGCCGATATCAAGTTAAGTGCACGAACAGTACATTTTGGCGACGAGTATTGTAAGTACTGTGTTTTTTTTTTTTTTCTGATTGAAAAAATGCGAAATTGTCAACGTTTATTTTTCTAGTAAGGAAAGGTTAGAAAGAAAACTTTATATTAGGTGCAAGTTCATAATAATTTAATGCGGTTTATTTACTTCAACAAAACTTTGCTTTGTCGTTGTGGATAATTAACTTTTGCGGGAAGAAGGACATGAGTTAAATATTTATAATATACGTTGATGATAATGCATAACTTGGTCATTTTTATTTATATAAACGTGGGTAGTAGCATATAGTTTTAAACATTTTTATTTTATCATGTCATAAGATCATGTTAAAACGAAAAAGGAAGTTGTTACGTAACTATGTAAACAATGCCATTTAACGTTTTCATTTTATAGCATATATAAACATTATTCGAATTACATTTTAACAAATATAGTGCTAAATGGAAACAAACAACAACAAAAATGGTAGTTATGTATAATACAGGCATACCAATAATAAACATACAGTTAATTAGGATATTATAAATCTGTAGTCATTCTACCTACCCACTATTCTATCGGGTTCGAGCCCCGATTAAATCTGCTGATTTTTGATTATCATAACAATTAGTATTTATTGTTTGAAATATGTTTTTATCGTAATTAGTTAAATACAGAGTATCTGATGTCTGTTGCTTAAAACTTGAAAAGATGATGGTTTTAATGTAGAACAAAACGGTTGATGTCGTATTGTTTACATATTTCGAGCGATAAGGTGTTGATTGATGGGTTGAATTATTCTATTAATTACGGTTACATTGCGTTCATAGGGAAGTTAGTCAGAACGAATGATGCCCGTTCATGACTAGAAGTGTTATGATCAGTAATGATTGAAGCTTTCGTAAAGGTTCGTCAGAACGGATGATGCCCGTTCATGACTAGGTAGAAGTATTATGATGAATTATGTTGGTCAGAACGGATGATGCCGGGTTCATGACTAGAAGCATTAGGATGAGTGATGATGGAAGCTTTCTTAAAAGTTGATCAGAACGGATGATGCCCTTTCATGACTAAAAGTATTATGGTAAATGTTGTTGGTCAGAACGGATGATGCCCGTTCATGACCAGAAGTATTATGATAAGTGATGATGGAAGCTTTCATAAATGTGTTTTCCGAAGTCATAGAACGGATGGTGCCCGTTTTGTGACCTATTTCGTTATTTACAGGTAACAATGGCAAACCTAACGTTAGAAAATTTTGAGTGCGAGGGTGAGGTGACATCCGTGTGCGTAAGATGGGGACGATGGAAAAGAAGCTTGTACGTATACCTAGAAGCTGCAAATGTTACTACACCAAGTCAGAAGCGAGCAAGTCTCCTACATTGGGGTGGATCTGAATTACAAGAAATATTCTATAACATTCCTGACGAAGCCGCAACGAATACCTCAGAAGCTGAAATAGACGTTTTTAAAATGGCAATTAAGAAACTGGATGAGTATTTTGCACCCAAACAAAGTAAAAGATTTGAAAGGCACGTGTTTAGATTAATAAAGCAGGAAGAAAACGAGAAGTTTGAAAAATTCGTTGTCCGGTTGCGGCAACAAGCTGCTAAATGCCAATTCGTTGATGTAGACGACCAGCTCCTGGATCAGATAACTGACAGATGCAGTTCAGAAGAATTAAGGAAGAAAATCTTAAAAAATGGAGATAAAATGACCCTTGAAGATGTTATAGCTGAAGCAAATGCGTTAGAAGTAATCAACAGACAATTAGAAGATTTTAGTCAAAAACAGAAAACAAATCAAGACGTAAATCAAGTGGAAGGTAACAGTAAGAATAAAAATCAAAGAGGAAAAAGAGAATGTTTTCGATGTGGCGGGTGGAATCAGCATACGATGAGAAATGTCCAGCAAGGGGAAAGAAGTGCACAAAATGTGGAAGAATCGGGCATTTCAAACTGCAGTGCAAGACAAACCCGCTAAAAAGGAAACTAGAAGAAGACGCAAAACAAACACGCAATAAAGATACAAAGAAATTCAAGAGACCGGGAAAAGATACTAACAACATAGACGAACAAAAAAATAGTAATTCAGATGAAGAAATTGATTATGTGTTTAACATGAACAACGATGATATTGTAATCTGTAAAATAGGAGGCGTGGAAATCGACATGTTGATTGATTCCGGCTGCAAGTACAATTTGATTACAAGTAAATGTTGGAGTGTTATGAAGAGAAATAAGATAAAAGTAATGGAACAAACACAAAATCCAAGAAAAAGATTTTATGCATATGGATCCGATTCTCCTCTAAAGTTGTTAGGAGCTTTTAAATCTTCAATGGAACTTGCAGGAAAAACTCAGCATTCAATTTTCTACGTAGTTGAAAATGGCACTAGAAATTTATTAGGAAAAGAGACAGCCTTGGCATTAGGAGTATTAAGGATTGGTGTAGCAGTAAATGAGATACGAAGTAAAGTATTTCCAAAATTCAAAAATGTTCTAATACACATTCCAATAGACGATACAGTAAAACCGATTGCACAGCCTTACAGACGTATACCAATTCCTCTAGAAGGCAAAGTTAATGCTAAAATAAATGAACTTCTTGAAAAAGACATAATTGAAAAAGTTGATGGCCCTTCAGAATGGATATCGCCTATAGTTCCCATATTGAAAGAGAATGGAGATATCCGCCTATGTATAGATATGCGACGAGCAAATTCAGCAATAAAACGAGAAAACCACCCGTCACCGACGATGGATCAGTTGTTACCGAAGATAAGAGATGCGGTTATTTTCAGTAAATTGGATATTTGTGATGCTTTCCACCAATTGGAACTTCATCCAGATTCCAGATCCATCACAACGTTCATCTCAGCCCAAGGTCTTTACCGGTACAAAAGGATGATGTTCGGTATTTCTTGTGCTCCGGAAATATTTCAGAAAACTCTTGAGCGTATTCTCTTACCCTGCAAAGGGGTTATTAACTTCATTGATGACATCTTAGTGTATGGGAAAAATCGAACAGAACATGATGCCAGACTTGAAAAAGTCACTGAAGTGTTAGAAGCCAATAATGTTATATTAAGGCATGAAAAATGTATTCTTAGTACAAAAGAAGTAGAATTCTTAGGCCACAAACTATCTAAACAGGGTATAAGACCATTAGATAAATACTTAAGTACCATTGAAAAGTTTAGGGCTCCTACAACTGTTTCTGAATTACAAAGCTTTATGGGCTTGATAAATTACGTGGGCAAATGGATTCCTAACTTAGCTACAAAAACAGAACCTCTTAAACAATTGCTTCGTAATAAATTTGGTAGAAACGCTGATATACGTGAGTTGTGGGGAGAGAGTCAGCAAGCTTCTTTTAACTCTTTAAAAGTTGACCTTGCTGACATATCTGACTTGGGCTATTATAATGTACAAGATAGAACACTTGTATTTGCCGATGCAAGTCCGGTTGCTATAGGTGCTGTTCTAGTACAGGAAAATGATTCTGGACCACGTGTCATTGCATTTGGAAATAAAACTTTAACCGATTGCGAACGCCGCTATTGTCAGACTGAAAAAGAGGCATTAGCACTGGTATGGGCGGTAGAACACTTTCACATGTTCCTTTACGGAAAAGAATTCGACTTGGTGACTGATCACAAGCCTCTAGAAGTGATATTTAGTCCAAAGTCAAAACCATGTGCGAGAATCGAAAGATGGATGCTCCGGTTACAATCATACCAGTATAAGGTTATTTATCGCCCGGGAAAAAACAACATTGCTGATCCTCTTTCTAGACTATGTAAACTCACCCCGGAAAATAGTGCCCCAAATGTCGATTATGTACAAAACATAATCGAGCATGTTAGACCCATAGCGGTATCATTGAGTGATATTGAGCGTTCTTCTAATGAAGACATAGAAATTCAAAAAGTTAAAGAAGGTGTTCATGAGCGCAAGTGGGATGCAGCTGTAAAATGTTACAAGCTGATTGAAAATGAACTCTGCTTTCACGAAGGAATTCTACTCAGAGGAACTAAAATCGTTATACCAAAAGTATTGCGAAACAGAGTACTATCAGCGGCGCATGAGGGACACCCAGGTATCGTGGCAATGAAAGCGAGACTCAGAACAAAAGTGTGGTGGCCTAGATACGACCAAGATGTGGAGAGGATGGTTAAATCATGTAAAGGATGCACACTCGTGTCTGTACCTAATGCACCACACCCTTTGAAAAGAAGAGAATTGCCATCACACCCATGGGTTGATATTGCAATCGATCTTCTAGGACCATTACCATCCAACGACTATCTTTTGGTAGTAGTCGATTATTACTCTAGATATCAAGAAATAAAGATTTGTCGAGATATATCCAGTAAGGAAATGATAAAACTCCTGAGGGAAGTTTTCAGTAGGCTCGGGTATCCAGTTTCCTTAATGGCAGATAACGGAAAACAGTTTGTTAGTGAACAATTTAAGTCATTTTGTAAGGAAAATGACATAAAATTATATCACTCTGTTCCGTACTAGCCGCAACAAAATGTAGAAGTTGAGCGCCAGAACAGAAGTATACTGAAACGACTACGAATATGCCAGGCTGAAAATAAAATTCACTGGAGAGAATCGTTAGTCGATTATCTGACTATGTACAATAATACCCCCCATACAGTCACAGGAAAAACACCAGCAGAGTTGTTCTTCCAGAGGAAAATCAGGGATAAAATACCTATGATCGATGACGTTGAGCATAGGAATGATGACATGGACTTACGAGACAAGGACAGAGAACAGAAGGAAAGAGGGAGAGAGTACGCGGACAGAAGAAGGAAAGCACAAGATATTGACCTAGAACCAGGAGAGAAAGTATATATCAAAGATATGAATAAAGCAAATAAACTTAGTACAAATTTTGAACCAACACAATATACAGTTAAATCACGAATGGGAGGCGATGTTGAGGTAGAAAACGAGGAAACAGGACAACGTTTGAGACGAAATATAGTACACCTAAAAAAGGTAGAAGGAGAATGGAAAATTATAAGAGAGGACGAAACAGAAGTTCCAGAAAGAGAAGAAGAGGACTAGAAGAATTATAGTTTAAGAAGTAATAAATTAGAAGCACGAACTTGCTAACGAAGAATAAATTACTAAAATAGATGAAAATCTGATGTTATGATTTAGGCTATGCTTGAAATTAAGAACTAGGAAGCATGATGTTAGTTATAGTTGATAAATTGTCAATAGAAAAGCGAAAGAAGTTAGGAACAGGAACAAGCGAAGTGTTATGAGGTTAAATGTTAATAATAAAAGATTAATTGGGAAGTGAAGGAAGTATTAAATTAGTTAGTTATTACAAAGTGGTTGTTAAAACCAGAATATTGAAAAGATTATTGATGCTATTAATGTTACGCTGAATCGTAAACTTTAGTTGATTATGATATTTGAAAAGTTAATGGAAAAGGTAATGAAAAGGTTGATCAAAATAGTTTTAAACTAAAGAGTACATTACCTTTGTGATATCAATTAAAATGTAGAAGGTTGTTATGATGTTCAAATGAAGATGTTACTAAATATAATAAAAGTTGTATCTAAAACTTTCATTAAAATAAGGAAGAGATGTAGTGTTTGTAGATTATATTATATAGTCCTGTCGTCTCATGCGTACACGCCGCGCGCTATAGTATGGTGGGGGATCGGAGCGTGCTCTCCCTCCCTCACTCACTTTGCCTGGAACCACGAAGCTGGACGGACGCGCGTGCGGCGAGTTAGGCAGTGAGCCGATATCAAGTTAAGTGCACGAACAGTACATTTATGTTGTTGATATAGATCAGACCGCTCCTTAATTATTCATCCTTTAAACTAGGAATATCTTATAACTTGAAGTACAGATACCGGCACGAATCTTGAGCGCTCGGCAAAAGAGCGGGATCGCTTTGCGCATCGTACACATCGGCGAGCCAATCACTGTACAAGGATTGCACTTCCCGCCCCCGCGTCTCACTTCATATTACTAAAGAGACCCGATATTTCACTTCTGCGCAAGTAGAAATCAGCGCTCAAGATCCGTGCCGAAATCTGTACAGATTTTATTTAATAATTAGTGGACGCGAATAAGTAATAACCAATAACATAATATGAATTCAGCTGCAATTTTGTGACAACCGCTATTGAAGTTCCAGCACTCCGACTACCAGCCACCGTAGGCGAGTGTTTGTAGAAGACGAGCAAAGGATAGCTCGCCCTAACCGTCCAGACTGAGCCCGAGTCTTTGACGGTGCGTGGTGAACCACACGCGCTTCAAAGGCTTGTCACTTTTGGTGACAAGCCTTTGAACCGCCGCTGCCGTACTGGTCCAGCAGGGCCGATGCTTACTAGGACCATGGAGAAACTTCTAAAGGAAACTCGTGGTCCTAGAATGCAAAGGAGATTTGAAGAAACATAGGTATGGTTTTACCCTGGTGGTTGTTGGCACCGTAGGCGTGGGCTTGCGGACGGCGAGAAATGGGTAGCTCGCCGTCCGACCGTCCGATAACCGTCCGGACCGAGCCCAAACCGTCGACGGCGCGTACTGTTCCACGCGTGCCTCAAGAAGATGTCAGCAAATCGTAGGGGCCCAGCAGGGTCGTAGCCTACTGAGGCCATGGGTTAAGTGAAAATGTACCCCGGGGCCCTGGCATGTAAACGCAAGGCAAAGAAGAAACAAATGAGTGGGTTTAAAAGTCTGATACGCCCTCCCGCTCCGCCCAAGGGCGGGAGATGTCATTAGATGATTTCCCAACTTAAAAAAAAAGATACGGTTTTATTCAGAAAGTCTGACACGCCTCTTCCACACCTCTCTGGTGAAGAAGAAGTCATGAGATGATTTTCAACCTCAAAAAAAGAGCTTAAGATTCTAAAGGCCATTGACTGTTTATAACTAGGTACATTATATACCTACCAGAAATATTGAACAGCCAGTGAGCCGTTAAATTAAGTTATTAAAGTTTAACAATCCGCTTCCGAAACTGATGATTTTAATGAAATTCCAGATTCCTTCCACATCATTGAGTACCCTACAAAATTGTGGCTTATTGTACTGGTTTCGTTTCAGCATGGCAACACCAGCCCCCCTAGCTAAGTTACGATCGTTTCGTTTGCTTCGAGCGCCTCGAGTTGGCCACGACTCCGATTCCTTTCTTCTGACCACGTGACAGAGCGTTGAGATGACGTCAGAATAAAGAAATCAGAGGCGTGGCCTACTCGAGGCGTTCGACGCAAACGAAACAGTCGTAATTTGGCTAGGGGGGCAGGCATTGCCCTTTTCAATAGGTAGGTACCTATATTTTCGTTGGATCTTCAATAAATAAGCTATGTATTGTTTTTATTATTATAATATTTTGACTGGCCCGTTGGTCTAGTGGTTAGTGGCCCTGACTGGTATACTGGAGGTCATTGGTTCGATTCCCACCCAGGACAAATGTTTGTGTGATGAGCACAATCATTTGTTCTGTGTCTGGGTGTAATTTATCTATATATTATGTACGTATTTAAAAAAAAATTGGTATGTTTATCAGTCGTCTAGTGCCCACAATACAAGCTCTGCTTAGCTTGGGACTAGACGGCGTTGTGTGATAGTTGTAGAATATTATATTGTACATAAAACAAAATAAAATTGAGTATCAAGATAGACGTGGCTTTAGTAAGAATTATTGTCAAATCTGTGTGATACTTTCCTCAAAAGACCATCTCAGACACTATTCTGCATGTTTCTCTTATGATTTGACCATTGCTGTGTGGATTTTAAAAGAGACTTTGACCTCTGAGTTTGTTTCGGTGTTTCTTCTCAGGGTAGTCAGGTAGGTAACACTGGCCTCGGCTAGTATAAGTTGAAGATAATAATGACGTAAAAAAATGTTTCTTTTTTTTAAACTATTGAAAATAAATATCAATTATCATTGTCTTTATTACTGATTTTTAAATTAAGAATGTCAATTAATTTAGGAAGGTTATTAATTTAAAAAGTTAATTTAGATCATTGACCTTGATACAATGTTAATTAAAGATTATTTCCAACAAAAAATTTCATGGACCTACTACAGTCATAAAGTAATGCGCCTAGCTGGGTTTGAACCCGCGACCTACTTTACCTACTACTACGCGCATTCCTTTGTGTAAATTATTTCATCACCACTGCTCAAAACGGTGAAGGAAAACATCGTGAGGAAACCGGCATGTCCTAGAACTAAAAATTCGAAGACATGTGACATCTACCAATACGCACTGGGCCCGCGTGGTGGATTACGGCCTATTCCCTCTTCTAGAGAGGAGGCCTGAGTCCCAGCAGTGGGAACATTAAAAGGCTGATTATGTTTATCTACAGTCACAAAATAATACTGAAAGGTCAAAAGAGGTCACAACTGATAAATTAATGGATACCAAGAATTTAAATCACCTGATCAACAAACCAAGTGTTTGTAGTACATTCATTAACTAAATTCCAAACATTAATGTTCCAAGAATCGAGATTTAATACCCTTCGGGACAATCAGCGGCAATTCACGGAAACTATAAATACAAACATCCAGGATGTCAAAATGAGGAGTCGTTAGGGTATTTCCTCTCTCTTTCTTACATTCGTGTTTTGATATTTTCGTCCCTGTTACACTCGAGTGACCTAGAAGAAGCGATTTGGTTTGGGTTTTGCCCTTCCGGACTATTCTCGTTTAGTAGTTTTGGAATAGAATCCGAAGCGGTTTCTTGTCATATTCTAGTGTAAGTTTAACTTGTGTTTCAATTACTCTGATTTATTTTGTGAATTAATTAAGTGCGGCCTTTTCGAGGCACATTTTCATACAACCGCTCTTACGTGATTATGATGTTAATACACATCTTTCTCTAGATATTTTGGATACACAGTTATCTTGAGAATATTATCTAGGCTTTTATAGAAATCACATGACAAATTTATGTAAAAATAATCTAGTGAACGTCTGAAAATCTGCTATTTTACGTGAACTTTGGCCCTTTTTTCTTTTTTTGGTTTCTCCTTCTTTTCTTAGTGCTCGCCTACGTCATAACCAGAGATCGGAATTAGGTAGAGTTATTCATGTACTTGCATCGAAATGTTGATATTAATATGGATCTTTCTGGGATTTCTAATGGACATTCCCGTGTGGCCAACAATATTACTAATAAATAATAAGAAGAAGAGGTTTTTAACCTCATAGATAGATCAGAAAAATAAAACAAAGATAGTTAACAGTTATTTTTTATTAGTACTTTTCATTGAAAAAGATCTCTCTACGTCAACTGAGGTGAGGTTAACATATTTTTACACTTCTTCCTCCTCGTCATTAATGCAGGAAGAATTTTTTTCTTCTATATTTCTGAGAGTGTCATAAAAAAAAACTGCTTTTTAAAATTAATCTCGGGATTTGAGGCATATCCTCTTTATTCTTTTGCTATATTAAATAACTGTGAGTACATAAATAACTCTACCTAATTCCGACCTCTGGTCATAACAGGAAGCCTTGTGCAAAATTTTACGTTCCTAGACCAGTGGCGGTTCTTTCACACATGCCGAAAAGCCATGGGCATGCCTTACTAAAATGCTCGATAGAGAATCAATATCAAACCCGAACTATTTAAAAGTTCGCGCGCTTAATTCTTATCAAAATAACACAAAGTATCTACCGCCACACTACTACACATCGCGATTGTTCGCGCGCAGAGTTTCGCATTTGCAGCATCTACATATAGCTATCTCGCTTACACGCACCGGCTTTTGCCGGGCTTTCAAATACTATCTCTGTCTCTTTCGCACCTATGGCGACGTGCCGTATAACGAGTTAGGACCTTTTGCGTCTACAAATCGATCAGTATGGAAGATTTAAGCCGGGCATTCGTATGAAGTTGCTCGCGTATGCGTGACCTTGTCACCTTGCCAACTCTGCAGTGTTGCCGTTTTAGCGACGTTGTGTGATCTTGGAGATTTTTAACGAGTTTGGAAACTTTTTTTAAGATTTAGCAACAATAAAAACTAGCGACTTTTTAAAACAACGAAATTAAATATTCAAGCAACATCTTAAAAATAAAAAAATTGCGACATCTAGCTAGATTTTTCATATACCTGGCGACTTTTTTTTGCCTAAATGACAACACTGCAACTCTGTTTGCAACTCACTTCAGTTTAATTTACTTGAGTGGAAAATAGATTATTTTTTATTGTTTGTTGTTTTTTGTGTGTTATCTTAGATTTTCTCAGTGATACAATTGTTTTGGTGACTTACCTACAACAATGGAGGCAATTGTACCTTGTGAGGATTTAAAATGCGTTCTAGTTTTGATTGGCGAAGATAAGGTAAAATCTTTAAACTTTGCTCAGAAAAAAACAATTAATTTCTTCATTAAAACCGACGCCTAATCTGTGTATTCCTCAGACTAGTAAATCGCATAAACGAAAATTTAATAGATCAGTGTATAAAACTAGTTGGATTGTTGGCTGTTCGCACACTAATAAGTTGTATTGCTGGTGCTGCATATTTTTTCGAATGAAGATTCCGTTTGGAATACATCTGGTTATAATGACAATTATCACTTACATTTTCCTACAGAGGAATTAGATTCATTATTTGACATTTATGCAAACTATTTCGACAAACAAACATTAAAAAACCAATTGATTTGCTTGTATTCTAGTCCTGATCTGAAAGATCGTAATTTTTTCGAATTAATTGATTTCATTCATGAGAATAACCTCGAAGATGCCTTTCCCGAGCTGTTAAAGTTAGCGTATCTTGTTGTAACTATTCCGGCTACAAGTTCTTCCGCGGAACGTGTATCCATACCTATCTGAGAAATACACAAGGTCAAGAGCGTCTTTCCGAATTATCAATGATAGCTATTGAAAAACAGTTGTTGGTAGAATTCAAACGTCACCAACATGTTACTTTGATGTAATTAAATCATTTCTTAAGAAAGATAGATGATTCTAATTAAAATATAAATAATTTATTTAAATTCCTTATTACATTCTATCTAGCTATTTTTTAACTTTCGTTTTGTAATTTTCTGTTGTTTTTTTTTGTTTGTAACCTGTTAGTCCCGTTACAAAGCAAGTAATTACTTACGAGAAAATTGCGATGATACATACGTAGGTACCTACCCACAAACTCAGTCGAAAACTGAACTTTCTTTTTTTGAAATCGGTTAAAATTTTATTAGGCTTGCCTTATTTTGAAACTCTAGGCACGCCACTGTCCTAGACCTAGTAGTTTTGGCTGTGCGTTGATATGTCAGTCAGTAAGTTTCTTCTTTTATATTTATAGATAACGAATTATCGGTCTATTCAAAGACAAGCTTCAAACTATATAATAATTCACATAAGAAATTAATACCAATGAGCAGGTTTCTTTGAAAGTTTTCCCATGCATCACTTTTATAAGTTTCTCAGTCTACTGAACACCGAACATCAAAGGAAGATGCGGACTTATTAATATTCTTTTATGTCATCTGTCTGTCTGTTTATGATTTGTGTGTTTTAACTATAGCCTAGCAATAAATATTGTAAATAGTTGTTATTATTTACATGCAGGAAGTTGTTTGAATATTTTACTTATGAGTGTATGTTTTTCTGTTTGTGCTTCAGAAGATGAAAAAGGTACGGTATGCAAATGTTGTGTAGTTATTTGTTGCTGATTTGTCTTTTTAAAGAATTAAATATTATATCACTGCTTACCATCAGATGGGATGGCAATGAGGCACTAGTTTACTTTGTATTTAATTTGATTTAAAAATGTGTTCATTATATGGAACATTATATCTAACAAAATAATAATAATAAAATGTATTTCAGAATGACTTCTAAATGTTGGAAGTAATTCTGAAATAAATTTTATTATTATTATTTGTTGACAATTAATCTGACTGATATCTTGGGTTTCCGCACCCAAAGGGTAAAAACGGGAACCTATTACTAAGACTCTATTGTCCGTCTATCTGTCACCAGACTGTACCTTATGAACTGTGACAGCTAGACAGTTGAAATTTTCACATATGATATATTTCTGTTAAAATTTAAAAATAGAATAAAATAAATATTTAAGTGGGGCCCCATATGACTAACGTTTTTATTTTGCTGTTTTTTTATACATAGGGTACCAACGTAACCCTTCGTGCGCGAGTCCGACTTGCACTTGGCCGGATTTTTATTCGGGTGTCATCCTTATAGTCGGTGGTTACGACTACATAAAATACCAAACCCTCAAACCCCATGAAAATACAAATGCCAAAGTCGCTACATACGCATAAGGGTCTTTATTCACCCAAACACAAAGTCAGTATGGATACCACTTGACTCCCTCAATCCATTGTTTTATACGATCAAATACCGTAAGATCAACACTTGTCTTAGAGAGTTACCTTCGGTTTTAGTTCCTCCATGTTTTATGCATCGAACACTTATTGATTTTGAGAGGAGGAGCTTTTTGTCAGTTTGGTAAATCGACGGGTTGTTTCATGGTAATTCTATGATATTGGTAAAAGTGGGTGACAATTTGATAAAAGGTTCAGATAAATCAGATTGTATATGGTCTCCAAATAAAGTAAAGATAGTGATTTAAAGAAACTGCCGATGTTGGAGACAAATTTGCACTTGAAACTGGGTGGGTCACACTTTCAGGATACATGAGGCAGATGGGATTGGCAGTAATCGTCACACAGTAGGTACCAGAAGACGAGCGTTACCAAGGCAGGGTTAAAAAACACCAGCGTAATGATTTGTAAATTTCTGATAGTATGACTGGAAAAGATCTAAAACTAAGACAGCTGAAAAGGTATAGGGTAATGTTTTGCCCCGCTGTGGGACAGCGTAGGTTAAGGAAAAAAAGCAGCAGAAAGCGCAAAAGATGGTTGAATGAGCTAGATCACAGCCCGAGGCTGAACAACTGAACCTCATGAGGAATGAGGCCTTTGATCACTTTTTATGACTTTCAACAGTTGAATCAGACAGATTAACAGTAACCAGTGCTTCTTTTTCTTCTGTATCGCCTCTATCCTGTTACGCGGGGTTGGTTTTCAAAATCATGCAACGCCATTTATGTCCATCGCGTATTGTTTGTATTGTCCAAATACTTTCATGTCCTTTTGACAATTTGTCATTCAGGTTGCTTGGAGCCTTCTTCCCCTTTTTCTTGTGGCGATAGAAAGGCACTTTTTAATCACGTGATCATCTGGTCTTCTCGTAACACTTTTTTTAATTATATAAATCAGTGCTTGACTGCAATCCCACCTGATCGTTTGTGATGAATCGTGCCTAATAGTTTATTAAGAGCCTATTTATTCTAGCCTAGAAGACACTTAAATTATAACCGTACGGGAAGACAGTGGCAGGTAAATTGTTACGATCCCCCGATGTAAGTGGTATAAACGACAAAGCGAAACCCATAGTTCGGACCGTAGAGGTGTCAATAACGTAAATATGACTCACTGTACGTCGGGTTATCCGATTGTAGAAAGGTGATGTTTTAATTAAGTTATGAAATTTTCCGCGCACATTCTCACACTATCGTCGTCTAGACAAATAATTCACACAATATACAGCCAAAATACAATAGAATTAGGAATTATTTTCATTACCTTCTGAGACACCTCAATTTGTCTCCTCGCAAGATTAGCCGTGCTCATTTCATTTAAGTAATAATGCCTCTAGGCACAGCTACCTTAGCACTCACGTTTCGCTAACAAACAATTACCCAAACATTGTTCTTCTATTATTGTACTCGTAGCACTCACGACAACAAAATTTAAGTAGGCATACTCCAAATAAATTGAGGAAACACTAGTGAAATCCGCGCGTGTAGGGTATGTAGATAGGTATTGTCATCTTCCATCGCTCGACGTTCTTGGTTTTAAACGGCAATCGTCTCGGTGCTCTCAAAATATTCACTTAGAGTGGTTGTTAGGAGGAATTTAGACGCGCCAGTCTGAGATACCACAATTTGTGTGCGGTCTGTGGTGGATTATAGTAACTTCTGAGAATATTGTTCTACATTTTTCCTAAAAGAATTTCAAATGAATTGTGTCTCAAGTATAAGCTGTAATAACAGAGCTGGTCGTAGTTTTTTACTAAGATCAGTTCTTTATGAGCTATGTCCAGATGAGGCCCCTCAACTAAATTATGATGATGAGATTTTCTTTTCTATTTACTTTTAGCTACATGGAAAAAGCCTGTCGCAGGTCGTAAAACTTTAAATTTCTAACAAACAGAGACAAAACTGGTCAAATGCGATTCGGACTTGCACACGAAGCGTTCTAGACTACAAAAACAGTAAAATCGAGCAAAAAACGCAAAAAAAGACGTCATTTATGTGGGACCCGCTTAAATTTTTAATTTTGTACAATGATTTTATTTCATATATTTGTTGTAGCAGCAACACAAATATTTCAACTCTCTACCTCTTACGGTTTTTTTTTGTGGGAATGTCATCTTATGAAATCCCCCGCTCTTGGGCGGAGCGAGAGATAGTGTCAGACTTTTACAGACTAAAAACCCACTCCTGTTCCTTCGTTGCCTTTCGTACCATGGCCGAGTTTTCCTTTCAGAATCAGACCCTTGGCCCGAATAAGCTTCGGCCCAGCTGGGCCCCTACGTTTGCTGACATCTCCTTGAGGCGCGCGTGGAACAGTACGCGCTGTCGACAACTTGGGCTCGGTGCGGACGGTTACCGGTTACTGGTCGGACGGCGAGCTACCCATTGCTCGCTGTCCACAAGCCAGCGCACACGGTGGCCGGAAATCGGGATTTTAATCCTGGCAGCCGGGGCGTGAGGGCCATTGCCTCTCTTTCCAGATATGAAACCCTATAAATAGGAGATTTCCACTAATACCTTTAAGATAAAGTTCAAGTTTCTTTTTACTATTTACCCTTCTTCTGTATTCTATGTTCAGTATACAGACTATACACATTGTGTGAGAAGAATCTTGTTTTCCTCAACTTATCTCAATGCTGAATAATTTTATACAAACGCCTACGAATTTCTTCCGCTTCTATTTGAATAATGTTAAGTCGGCCTCTTATTAAATTCACTCGGTTTTGTACGAAAGTGTACGGATATATCGGTAAGAGGATCGGCATTATTAACATTATTCGATTACTTGATTTTGTCTTCTACACTTTCGTCCAAAATCACAATTGTGCCTTCAAATGATCTTTTATTTCTTTTATCATTATTGCTTTAGAAGCAAAGTTATCTATATAATTATATAAAAGGAGAAACTGACTGACTGACATATTCTGAACTTCTGGAACCAGGAGCGTGAAATTTTGCGCAAAGCTTCTTTTTATTACGTAGGCGAGTACTTAGAGAGAATTTTCCAAAATTCATACCCTAAGGGGACGAAACAGGGGTCTAAAGTTTGTATGCAGAAACTTACTTTTACGCGGGCGAAGCCGCTGGCCGAAGCTAGTATTATATAGGTATTATTATATTTAGAAATGTTTTTTCGTAAGTAAAAACCTTATTATCTCATTCTATAGTGAAATTATTGAATTACGTTAGGATCGCCCCAAATATAAGGTTTTGCGATAGATATATTGCTAGCGCTACCAATTTTATTTGGAACGCGAAAAAAAATCTGTTACGAAGAATTAAGCGGATAGTATAGATATATTTTTTGGTAGAAGTAATATTTTCTTGTCATAAAATAATGAGAGGTGTGATATGAAGGAAAGGTAAGTACAGATGTGCAAAAAAATGGAAATAGTGCTACATCCATCCAGCATTAATAATAGCAATAGCAATAGTCGGCCTTATAATGTTTCCACTGGTGGGTAACAGGCCTTCTCTCTAAGAGAGGGAAAAGGCCGTAAACCATTACGCGGGGCTAGTGCGGGTTGGTGGATGTCACATGTCTTAAAATTTTTGGTTCTAGGACATGTCGGTTTCCTCACGATGTTTTCCTTAACCGTTTTGAGAGCAGTGGTGATGAAATAAATTACACAAAGTAATGCGCCCGGCTGGGTTTGAATCCGCAACCTACAACTCGTAAGTCGGGGCCGGTATCACTCGGCCACTACTGCTCTCTCGCAGCATTAATAAACGGCAACAAATAATAAAATAAGGTAGATCAAAGTTTTATGTTTTTCTGCTTTTGCTTTCTGCAGGAGAACCAAGGTCATAGCTCGAAGAATCGCCAAACTTACGCAAATGGCAGTGAGCAGGACACATTGCTCGCAGAACAGATGATCGATAGGGACGAAAACTTGACACATGGGGATGGCCTATGTCCAACAGTGGACGTCTTGTGGCTGAAATCATGATGATGAACATGAGCTTCTGTCAGCAGCTTCGCCTGCGTGAATGTTGAAAATTGTCCCAAGGAAAGAAACTTTTGTGATGGAATTAAATATTATAATAGAAATAAAATTCTTATATACTATTCCAAGATATGGTCTATCTGTGAACCAAGTTTGAGCGTGAAGGAATAACAAATATATATCGCTAGCTAGCTTTTACCCATGGCTTTGCCTGCGTCAGTAAAATATAGCCTATGTCACTCAGGAATAAAGCAGCTTTCTATCGGTGAAAAAGTTTTACGAATCAGACCAGCCCCCCTAGCCAAGTTACAACCGTTTCGTTTCGATTCTCTTTTCGTTGATCGTCTCGAGTCGGCCACGCCTCCTATTCCTTTGTTCTGACCACGTGATTGAGCGTGGAGATGACGTCAGAATAAAGGAATCGGAGGTGTGGCTGACTCGAAGCGATCAACGAAAGGAGAATTGAAACGAAGCGGTTGTAACCTGGCTAGGCGGGCAGTACTTTAAGAGATTACCTCCTATAAACAAAAAAACAAACTACCACTTTATAATATTAGTATAGATATATATAAACTTTCACCTTTGCGATAATAAGTGTGATTCTACAAAACAATACCGCTCTTAGCTTAGAGCAGCAATCTTTACTTCAGCAAACGAGAACTTAAGTGATCTGACTAACTTACTTATAACTTTACAAGATTCAGCTCACGATAAGTGTCATAACTGATAGATATAGTACGCAGTTATCGAAAGTAACATCGTAGAAGATCCTGTAAAACATTACACTACGAAGTACAACAACACACTACGAAGTATATCTGAAGTCGAGACACGATAAACCAATCCAACTTATTTGATATGAGAATGAACATTCTGTTGAATATTTTCGACGTAATATCTCAGGTGATATCGAAATGAACCTGACGTGTAATAGGAGTTGCGAAAATCAATTGATTTTGACTTTTGAATTGAAAGGCGATCTGCTGACGATATTTTAAGAATGTTAAGGGTGTACTTATTTTATTTTTTAAATGATATAAACTAGTTTGCTAACTTTAGCTTGATTGCTATCCCATCCGATCTTAAGTAGTAATGCAATGTTTGACTGGCCTGTTGGTCTAGTGGTTAGTGGCCCTGACTGCTATAATAATAATCATTTTCAATCAATCATCAGAGACCCATAGACAAAATACATAAAATAATCTTAAACTAATACATATTATATAAACTAAACTTATTTAACTATAATTAAACACGTAAAATAGTCGGCGTCGTGTTGCGCTGCGTGGTGTCGCATCACCGTGCCAGTGCAGTGCCGTGTGCGTGCGTGTGCTATGCCAAAGGTCGTGGGTTCGATTCCCACCCAGAACAATTGTTTGTGTGATGAGCACGACCATTTTTCCTTATCTGGGCGTAATTTATCTATAATATGTATATATTTAGAAATATTTAAATATGTTCATCAGTTGTCTAGTACTCAACACAAGCTCTGCTTAGCTTGAGACTGGACGGCGTTGTGTGATAGTTGTGGAATATATTATATATATATTATATTATTAATCGAGACCAAAGAAAAGATGGATGGGTTGTGTGAAGAGTGATATGAAAGAAAAGGAAGTTAGTGATAGCATGACGAGTAACAGGGCAGAGTGGAAGAAAAAAACGTGTTGCGCGGACCCCAAATAACACGGGATAAGGGCAGGAAGATGATGATGATGATGAATCGTTGATGATGAAACACACTAGTAAGATAGAGTCTATTAAGAGCCTATTCACTCTAGCTTGAAGACACCTAAATTATAATCGGACGGGAATACCGCAGCAGGCAAATTTTGCCAATCCTTTTTTTTTTACTTACAACTATATATTTCTAATATTAGAAGAACTCGTTGCTAGAATAATAATAGCCAGACGAAGACTTCTGCCTCGGAAAGCACGTAAAGCCTTTGTTATGGCTGTCATTTTTAGACCGTTGACAGTTTTTACAAACAGTCAAGAAGCCAAGAAATCTTGCACCAATCTTACCAAAGGATATCGTTCCGGCCATCGCAAGTGCGGGCTTGTGGATGGCGAGCAATGGGTAGCTCGCCGTCCGACCGTCCGTTAACCATCCTGACAGACCCAGCGCGCAATGTTACAATAAGTGCGTCAAGGAGATGTCAGCAAATCGAAGGGGCCCAGCAGAGTCGAAGCTTACTGAGGCCAAGGCTTTGTTTCTGAAAGGTAAACTTGGCTCTGGGACGAAGGCAAAGACAAAACAGAAGGGGGTTTTTAGTCAGTAAAAGTCTGCCACGCCCTCGCGCTCCGACCAAGAGCGGAGGACGTCGTTGGATGATTTTCCCACCTACAAAAAAAAACCCAAAGGATATCGTGTTTCCTAATTACTGGGTGGTGGACGTCAGATGCATAAGGTAAAAAAGCCAACTCCAACAATTAGGAAAAGGCAGGGCAGATTGATTGCTATAGTTCTATTCTTGTTAGCAAGTGTAAAAAACTAGCTGAAAATTATCCCAAGGGAACATACTATTGAGATACAAAGTATCCTTTGTACCATTCCAGGACATGGTCCATCCGTATCATCATTATCATCATCATTTCGGCCGAAAGACGTTCACTGTTGGACATAGGCCCCACCAAAGTGTCGCCATAATGAACGGTCCTATGCGTTTCGCATCTATCGGATTCCCACAACCCTTACCAGGTTCGTAGCTCTACTAGAGCTAGAATTTGAACACCACCAATAATAATAATAAATAATAATAATAATATTCCACAACTATCACACAACGCCGTCTAGTCCCAAGCTAAGCAGAGCTTGTGTTATGGGTACTAGACAACTGATAAACATACTTATATATTTCTAAATACATACATATATAGATAAATTACGCCATATTATTATAATAGTTATTTACTTTCGAAAGAATAATTTGTATTGGGACACAAGCCTTTCTTTCTTGCGTGTAAATAAATAGCTGGACTTAAATTCAAAGTACGTGAATTTAGGTATTTTTCCCGTTCGGTCCGACCCGATACATCGTAAATCTGTAATCCTGAAAAATTGGTCGCGGCCGCACCGGCACGGATATGTACTGGGCACGGGTTTTACACTTCATTTGTTTGACGGATTGCTCCGGTTTTCCTAGTTTAGTTTTGTTCAGTGACTTTAGTTAGAAAAACAATTTTAGATTGTTGTGAGAAATAAAATCAATATACTAACATATGAAAGAAGTATTAAGTATTTGTGACAAATATTTATCTTAATATTCTTGAAAATATTTGTCATAAATAAATTCCAAATATAATTGTTTTACATAGCAGATAGCAGGGATATGTGAAAATAATAAAAACAAGTAATGAGAAACAACTTACGTTGTTTACTCGTACTACACTAACTCAGAATTAGAATAATTATATGTAGCAGCATCCATGACGGCACATAGGAACTAAAATATGCAAACTAAATCCTACAATGCGGAATAAAACAGCTCAAAATAAGACAGTTCAAAATAAGACAGTTCAAAATAAGACAGTTCAAAATAAGACAGCTCAAAATCAACTATCGGGTTCCCCGGACTGCTCGGAGGCTCCTCCCTTTTCAATGAAGTTACGTGGGACTTTATACTATGTTCCGCATACTTGCCAAATACACTTTTAAATCCAAAAATCATGGGTGGATCGAAAGGGAACCTCGGGGTCCTGGGCAGGCAAAGAAAGGTGTTATTTTAGTCAATATAAGTCTGATACGTGGTGGCCGAGTGGTAACGGCCCCGACTTACGAGTTGTAGGTCGCGGGTTCATACCCAACCAGGCGCATTACTTTGTTTAAATTATTTCATCACCACTGCTCTCAAAACGGTGAAGGAAAACATCGTGAGGAAACCGGCATGTCCAAGAACCAAAAATTCGAAGACATGTGACATCCGCCAACCCGCACTGGGCCCGCGTAGTGGATTATGGCCCAATTCCTCTCCTAGAGAGAAGGCCTGAGTCCCAACAGTGGGTACATTATAAGGCTGACTATGCTATGCTATAAGTCTCATACGCCCTACCGCTCAGATCTAGAGCGTATTCATATAGCAGACATTATACCCGCCATATAAAATCTAAAATAATATTTTGAGGCAAAAAGGTATTAAAAGAGATCCTCAATATCTTTTATTCAAACATTTACCCTAAACGTTGTCAAAGCCGAAATCCTGTCAGCCAAAACGGCTCTACGCAACATCAGGTTTGTTTGTGAAACCACGTGAAGGCCAACCGACTTTTCACAAACATTAATATGACTTTGACAGGCGTTAGCAAGTTGAAAATAACACACGCGTCATTCATAATGAATTCAGCTGTATTTTAGCAAATAAGCTGGGAATGTTTTGCAAATTTTTTTTTGTCTGCTAATTATATCTGGCTTGAAACGAAAAAAAGAAGAGAACCGTAGAGAGAAAATAAAAATAGAAAAGTTAAACATAATATTAGAAAGTTTGCACTGGAAAACGCAGCGTTGGAAGGCCTTCCACAAGGTGGACCGACGACCTGGTGAGAGTCGCGGGAGTGCGGTGTATGCGAGCAGCGCAGGATCGGTCGTTGTGGCGTCAGTTGGGGGAGGCCTATGTCCAACAGTGGACGTCTTTCGGCTGAAATGATGATGATGATGACAACATGTGTGTAAACACATTCTCATACACTTCGTCATGTATGTTTGATACTCGTTTACTTTCGAACGATTAAACGGATTTGAATGCAATTGGACACACGAGTAGACCATTTTATCTCGAGATAACTTTTAACTTTCTCGCGGGCAAAGCCACAGGCAAAATCTAGTGTAAGTATAGCCCACATAGACCCTCAGGCAGTGCTTAGAAAACAAAAGATTAGTCCCAACAAAAACATGAAATTATTATTACAAACGAAAATTGTTATTCTCAAGTAATTACTGCAGGGACCGAGGCCTACGAGGAAATGCCCGATTTTAACCTAAGCTGGTACAAAAGGAATAGTTAATGAATGGCTTTTCGGAATGGACGTCAGACTAAGTAAGTTTCTTTGACCACTACAATTGAAATGCAAAATAATATTTTCTTAATGTACGAACAAAACAATCTTAAACATACTGTATATGTTTGAGATTTTTTATATGATATTAAAACGTATGATAGTATAACGCTTTTGATAATTTTAGATAAAATTAATTTAATATATTTTATAAAAAATATATCATCATCATCTTCATCATTTCAGCCGAAAGAAGTCCACTGCTGAACATAGGCCTCCCCCAAGCGACGCCACAACGACCGATCCTGTGCGTCTCGCATCCACCGCACTCCCGCGACTCTCACCAAAAAATATGTATATTATTATAATTTTAATTTCAGAAGCCGGTGTTAAATAACGAAGAGATAAAACAATTTTTTAGAAACCCTGATTTCTGAAAATTAAAGTTATTTTGCACTTTTATTGTAGTAATTTGTATTTTTTTTTTGTAAAAAGTTTTTTTGTTCATATCACTCCTCATACAATTTTGGGGCCATCTGCGATTCATTGGTAAATAGCTCGGCAGATCGATTTACCATAAATGGTATTATCATAATTTTTATACAAGCGGTCCTGACAGTTGTTATTTGCCAGAAAGCTGATTTATCATCAGAAAATTAAGAATCCTATTGCCTCTCCCACTCGATCCACTTATATTTTCAAACCGTTTAGGGACCCACTCAAATATAGACTTAAAGTTTCGTCCAAATCTGTCGAACTGTTTAAGAAGATGGGTGTTAAGAGGGCCGACAGAGTAAGGAACACCATGCTGCGTCAAAAGACGGGAATTATGGACGTAGGATAAAACGCTGCCAGGCTAAAATGGGATTGGGCGGGTCACATCAGCCGCATGCACGGTGGGCAAGAGTCTCCACAAAGTGGGTACCTGAAGATGGTCGACGCCGCCGAGGTCGACCTGGGAAGAGGAGGCGAGACGACCTAGATGCCTACCGCAAGGGCTGGTTCGGGGTGACTCATGAGAAGAATACCTGGCAGAAGTTGGGGGAGGCTTTTGCCCAGCAGTGGGACAGTATAGGTTTTTAAAACAAAGGTGACCAAAATACATACACAATAATTATATATAAGATGATGGTCTTTTGTCTTTTTGCATTTTATTTGACCTTTAAAACTATTTTCCGTTAACTTCTGATCTTCTCAGTTATCATCGTCTTAATTATCAAGTCACGTGTACGAATATTAAACTTCCTTATTTTGCTTTCATTTATAGGCCTTCGTGCCCGAAGGGTGCCAACCCTATTACTAAGCCCTCGCTGTCCGTCCGTCTATCTGTCTATCCATCCATCTGTCAGCGGGCTGTATGTAACGCAGAATTTGTATTTCTATTGCCGCTACAATCGAATTGAAATAAAGTTTAAAATTAAAGGCGATGATAAATCAACATTTCTTGTATAGACAAGAAACGTTATTTTATCAGCGTTTTTTGGTAGATATTAATATTGTGTTACAAAACCCTTCGTGTATGAGTCCGATTCGTATTTGGCCAATTTTTATGCCATTGTCTTCGATGGGTAAACTCTTAGGGCGGAATTCACCAATAAAACTAATCGCGTTTTAACGTTTGACTCGCATAATCGCGTTTAGCCGCCGTCACTAGTGTCACTTATAAACAATACAACAAAAGAAAAATACAGACAAGTGACACTAGTGATAGCGGCTAAACGCGATTATGCGAGCCAAACGTTAAAACGCGATTAGTTTTATTGGTGAATTCCGCCCTTAGTCAGCGACAAAAAGTATTAAACTGTCAATAATTATTGACAGCTTTATGAACGTAATAATATCAATTTAGAAGAGCACAATCATTTAATCAATTATTACTGTAACTTGTTGAGTTGTGGCACTATGCTTGTCATTAAACTTATGGTTTAGTACGATTTCTTTATTACTTAACTTTGTTTATATTATTACAACATGCAACTAGAAATATGCATCCTAATTTAAAAATAATTTTGATTAGAAAATGAAGAATTCAAAAACTAAAATACTACTTAAATGTAAGTGCATCAAATGGAAGTTTTTTTTTACAAGAAATTAGTTATCTTAATTATAGGCATATAATTTGGGTATCAACACACTAAACTGGTATCCCATCGGTATTGGTATGTTTTTTTTGTAAGTGAGAAAAATCGTCCAATGACATCCTCATCCATCTTGGGCGGAGCGAGAGGGCGTGTCAGACTTTTACCGACTAAAAACCCACTCCTGTTCCTTCGTTGCCTTTCGTACCAGGGCCGAGTCTTTCTTTCAGAATCAGACCCATGGTCACAGTAGGCTTCGACCCTGCTGGGCCCTTACGATTTGCTGACATCTCCTTGAGGCGCGCGTGGAACAGTACGCACCGTCGACGACTTGGAGTTGGTCCGGACGGTTACCGGACGGTCGGACGGCGAGCTATCGGTATTGGTATACGTGCACAGTTAAATGTATTATACAATAAGTCACTGGAATAATGCACACCTATCATTGTAGTTTAATTTTTTGAAATTCAGAATTTACACACCAGTTAGAAAATTAAGTAAAAATTATAATTTAAGCACTGTTTTACTTAAATGCACTTAAGCTAGGATTTTAGCAGAAATTATGTCATTATAATTGTAGACAAATAATATTTAACTGTGGGAATCGACGCACTACAATAGTTCCATATATTGGTATCTACGCACGCAAACACGCTAGTGACGCAATCAAGAATTTATCAAAATAGGTATTATAATAATATTATAAAAAGAAAAGGTTTGTATTTTTGTTTGTAATGAATCAACTCAAAAACTACAGAATTGATTTAAAAAAATCTTCCATCAGTACAGGGTTTCTGAAACTTTTTTCATTCACGGACCACTTTTACAATTGAAACAAATCCGCGGACCGCTGTCAAAAATATTTTTAAAGTTAAAAGCATAGCCTTATTATTAATAGAAAATACTTTCATTACACTTACTACAAAGTTAATGAGAAGGGTGCTCTCGTTTGGCCTTAAAAAAAAAAAGTTAGATTTGTGGGATTGTCTTCAACAAGACAAGGCGCATGTCATCTGCGACGTTCAATCGATTGTGATTTTTTGTTTTTATTGACACCAGAACCGAGAACCCTGCCTCGGAAAGATACGTAGTAACAAATGGTATTGGAAAAGACATAGCTCGCTTGACAAGAAAGGGAAAAGCTTGACTCATAGTACACCAAAACTAATAAATATGTTTGCAGATTGACCTTCTGCGGACCCCTAATACACATGCTAAGAGATCCTTAGACCCCACTTTAAGAAACCCTGCACTAGTGAAATGTTATTTTATCACCTAGTGACAATGTAAGGCATATTTTCTATTTTCACGCGAGTGAAGCCGCTGGCAGAAGCTGTGTATTTATAATGTTAATTGTTGTATCACTTTTTTAGGGTTCCATGCCTCAAAAGGAAAAACGGAACCCTTATAAGATCACTTTGTTATCCGTCTGTCTGACTGTCTGCCTGCCAAGACTCTTTATCTCAGAAACGCGTGAAGGCATCAAGTAGTAATTAAAACCGCACACTTAAGTCTGCGGTCCTTTGAAGCTGTGAAAAATCAAACTTCTAAGTTTACCGAAAAAAAAGATAACGTTCGTTTTTGTCGCAAAAAACGTACATTCCAACACTCTCAAAGGAATCAAAATTCATAGGGTACTTCTAGTTTACTCGGAATCTAGAAATTTAGCATAAAGCAAGGTCTTATAGTATAGATATAAGAATAAATCTGAAAACTGTAAAATTGTAGTTACGTCACAAAAAAACTGTATTTTACAATTTGGAAAAATCTTCTTTTTTCATAGGTAATTTTATGCGGAATTCTTAGTGCGCGAGTCCGACTTGCACTTGCTCTGTTTTTTTTTTGTTAGTCTACGTTGTGTCCCACTGTCCCACAGCTAGGTAAATGATTTTTTGTTCTCCTTCCAAACCTCTCTCTCTATCTTGGACGAGCCCTGGTCAAGCTTTTCCCACAAACATGACCAGATCGTCCACCACCTTCGCAGCAATCAACCTAAAGCCCTACGACGAGCTTTTAACTCGATTTATTTTACTACATAAACTACTGCCTAGCCAAGTTACAACCGTTTCGTTTCGATTCTCTTTTCGTTGATCGCCTCGAGTCGGCCACACCTCCTATTCCCTTATTCTGACCACATGACTGAGCGTTGAGATGACGTCAGAATAAAGGAATAGGAGGGGTGGCCTACTCAGTTGTCTGGTATTCATAACACAAGCTCTGCTTAGTTGTATGAAAGTTGTGGAATATTACCATTATAATATTTCTCACTGACTACAGCACAGTCCCTTTCATCACACTTCTTTGCTATCTACCTAAGTCCATTTCCATATTAAAAACTTTTTCTAACTTCATTGAATTCTGAAACTTATTACCATAAGTCAAAGGAGGAATATTCTTTGAAACTCACCGTGAAACGATTATAAAAGTCGGCCATTTTATACTAAAGAATTTTTCGTTTACGTTAAAATTCAGATAAGAAGCGAAAGGCAATACATCACAGTCCTTAAATTACCTGAGGATAGTCTTGCAAGTAATATTAGACCGAAATATTACCTAGATTTATATCAACTAAAATTTATTAATGTAGGTGCCTAATATAAACAAGGTTTTCTAATAATTCTGGGTTTAGGGTCCAGTTGGAAGGTAAAATTATATTGTGTATTTGATTTTAATTCTAGTAACGATACATTTCATAGTATAATACCTGTATTTATACGAATACCCTAGTAACAGAGCTCAATGCGGAGATCAATGAAAAATATTAAATTTTGCGTAGTAATATTGTTTTTTTTTTTTAGGTGGGAAAATCATCTGATGACAAATTCTGCTCTTGTGTGGAGCGGGAGATAGTTTCAGACTTTTACTGACTAAAACCCCACTCCTATTCCTTCGTTGCCTTCGTCCCAGAGCTTCGTCGTTTTCACACTACCCATGGCCCCAGTAGGCTTCGATACCGCTGGGCCTCTACGATTTTGCTGACATCTCAATGAGGCGCGCGTGCAACAATACGCTCCGTCGACGACTTGGGCTCGGTCCGGATGGTTTCCAGACGGTCGGACGGCGGGCTACCCATTGCTCGCCGACCGCAAGCCCGCGCCTGCAGTAGTCGGAAATCGGGATCACAATCCCGGCGGTGGTTGGGGTGTGAGGACCATTGCCTCACGCGATCGGCCGCCTCCTTTGCTAGCATTACTGCTTCGCAGAAGGTGGCGAACACCTGCCACTCCTCCTCGCTCCGAACCATGGCCTGTACCAAGGCCCGGCGCGAGAGATCGCTACGTAATAACATATCTTTGGGGACAACTCTTTCTTTTAAGGTGAAAGGAATCCAGTTTTCTTTACCTCTGACAATGTATAAGCGTACAACTTGATGTCGATCATTGTAGTGCCCAAGTCGAGAAATTGTAATTAATAAACAAATTCACAATCGCATTATTTTATAATATTATTTAGTTAACGATAATTTGAAGGTTTGGTGAAGCTAAAAAACTTTTTACAAAAAAATAAATAACCGACTTCCCTCGATTTCGCCAAGATTCCATCATCAGATCCCTACTTGGTGACTATGGGACCATTTGGGAAGTATACCCTTTCCAACAAACAAAGAAGTTTTCAAATCGGTTGGCAAGCGACGAAGTTATGCGCGAATAAATATAAAAAAACAATACAAACATCCGAATTGAGAACCTCCTCCTTTTTTAGAAGTCGGTTAAAAATAAAAAAATATTTTTAAGTTATAAAACTAACTAATAAAAATTATAGACTTTACTTATTAAGACCAGACGTGCTCAAAATGATGACAAAGACCTATAATTATTTGAATAGATAGACGTACAAAAACCTCACTAACCAACGTTTCGTACGGACACCAGTTTCAACATTTATTCAACAATTTACACAAAGACGATGAAGGTTATTATTAAGTTCCCCCAGAAGTTAATATTTCGTCGAGAATTTCTCAGCAAATATTTGAACGACAAAAAAAAAACCGGTCAAGAGTCAGTCCGACTCGCGCACGAAGGGTTCTGTACCATCTGTAGCAAAAAACGGCAACGATATCACGTTTGATATATGGGAGCCCCCTTGAATATTTATTTGATTCTGTTCTATTTGTTGTTATAGCGGAAACAGAAATATCTGTAAAACTTTCAACGGTATACCTGTGTAACTTACGGTTCATGGGATATTACAACCTTGTGACAGACGGACAGGCAGATGGACGACTAACGGAGTCTTAGCATTTGGGTACCCTTTGGGTACGGAATCCTAAAAACCACGAATTACAAAAGTTTTCTTACACAAAGAAAATTCAATTTATTTAACGACCATCGTTTAGTTTTTCTAATTTATTTTTTACTTCGCAAGTTTGACGCTTGTACTCGTAAACACGTCCAGACATGCTTCATAAAGATGTCTGTATTAAAGATGGGAGGAAAAATAAATATTCTATGCCTTTCGTTGCCATTTAACAAGGAGGTAATATTAGGGCACAACTCTAGCATCAGGAGTTCAAATAAAAAATCTCTTTCTTAAATACAAAATTATCAAAATAAAAAAAACTAACGCCTTTTCCCTTGGGGTAGATAGAACCTTAGAACACCAACTACTGCGACCTCAACATATCTTTTTCTGTTTATTGTCGTATATATATATTTTTTTAATGTTTGATAGGTTCGCGCTTGACCGCTATCTCACCTGATGGAAAGCGACGATGCGGTCAACGATGGAGTGCGCTTACCTAGAAGTAACCTATTCACTCTTGACTTAAAGACTCTCGGGTTGTAGCCATCAGGAAACACAGATTTCGGCAAAGAATTCCACTCCTTAGCTGTACGCACTAGGAACGTGTTCCCAAAACGTTTTGTGCGTATAGGTGGGATGTCAACCATGTACCGGTGGCGCATCGCCGTACGCCTGGTGGTCCGATGATGGAATGGGCTAGGCGGAATTAGGTCATGCAATGTCGACGCACACTAAACACACACGCAAGAGTTTAATATGGTGAATCTCATTTTCGTATATTCTATTAGTGTGAGCTTAATGATATAATAAAATAATTACATCTGGGCAGAAGAAGTACATTGTATATTTACTTGAGGTAATTTTCGTTTTCGCCTTTAACCATTTCATGTGAAAGTAAAATATCTGAATTAGATGCTTTCAGCATTAATCACAAGCACAGATATATTAGTTACTTTTGTGCATTTTTACGAACTTGGGGTTTTTTTTTTATGTGGGACAATCATCTAATGACAAATCCCGCTCTTGGGCGGAGTGGGAGATAGTGTCAGACTTTTACTGACTAAAAACCCTCTCCTGTTATTTCGTTGCCTTCGTCACAGGTTTCGTTTTCACACTACCCATGGCCCCAGTAGCCTTCGACCCTGCTGGGCCCCTACAATTTGCTAACATCTTCCTAAGGCGCGCGTAGAACAATACGCGCCGTCGACGAATTGGGCTTGGGCTGGACGGTTACCGGACGGTCGGACGGCGGGCTACGCACTGCTCGCCGTCCGCAAGTCTGCGCCTACAGTGGCCGAAAATCGTGAGAACCGTTGCCTCACGCGATCGGCCGCCTCCTTTGCAAGCATTATTGCTTCGCAGAAGGAGTCGACCGCCTGCCACTCCTCCTCGCTCCGGTTCATGACCTTTTCCAAGGACCGCTGCCGCCGATCACCCCCACGAGGATACGGCGTTGCTCTGCCCAAGCGGGGCACACCTCCAACTTGAGGTAGACAAAGTCGCAGGCAACAGCTAGTAAATAATAAACATGATGATATCGCCAAAAATGAAAACGAAGCACAAAAAAAAAAAACAAAACATGTAAACTCAGCAAAATGGAGGCAAACATAAAATATGAACCATTCACAATATCCCTAGAGATTTATGTAAGGTTAATAAAATTAACAATTTGCTTTCAGGCTTTGATTTAGTGTTTTAATTCAAAACGTTACTCTGTTGATTTGTTCAGTAAACTCTTGTTCTCCTTAATGGGTGACAAGGGAATTGATTGCAACAATTTCTTGTTTCACACGAATCTAGCTAGACATGAATTGAGAATAATAGCTGCTATGGGAGACGTTGGGATTAATTAAAAATTAAAAACCCCTACTCATAAAACATCCTTTGATGTATGATCTACAAGAGTGGTTGCGCCGATATCTATTTGGACTTACCGCGTAAAAAATTGCCGCATAGAATTTACCGCCAGAATTAAAAATCGTGGCGGTAAGTCTGGATTGCGACAGTTTTTGTCGCCATTCCACCATGAGATCCCGCCGGAACTCTGTCCGCCATGTCGCGACTTGGCACAGCAGCGGAGTTTCGTCCTGGCGTTGCATCTTCACGCGCAGAACGTGCATGCGTGCAAGGACCTCGACCTTGTTGCCTCCAAATTCTACGGTGATAGGCCAGCAAGGAGGCTCGCCACAGCCAAACAGTATCCCCGTACCAGCCGGATAGCCATGACCCTCTGGCATGCGTTCAGCTTGGCCACTGGTCGCTTTCGTAGCGACGGCGTCCATACCGGCGCTCCATAAATAACCATGAACCGAACGATTCCTGCTGAGAGCCTCCAGCAAAAGGAGTTTGGACCCCTTAGGTTGGGCAGGGGCCGCTTGAGGGTAGCCCCAGTCCGATCCAGTTTAGGAGCCAGACGTCGGAAATCCTCCTCGAAATTACACCGGCTGTCGAGGGCGAGTCTCAGGTACTTCATCGTCGACTCGACGCCAATGTGAACTCCTCCTACCGTTATTTGGGAACCCGGGAGTGGCTCGTTCCGAGGGCAGTGAAAGCACATGGTCTTGGACTTGTGCAGTGCCACTTCGAGTCCCAACTGCTGGATCCTCTTCACCCTCCTGCATATACCTCGAAAAATAAAACGCAATTGAGTTTGTTTCTCGGGACTATCCCATACCTGAAACAGCTCGATCTACAATCCATCAAATCTTGGAAAGAATCACGCATCTAACTAGCTAAACATTTCGTAAAATACAGTCTACTCAACCAAATTGTCGTTCACCCGTTCAAACAGGAAGTTTGTTCTTAATTTAATAATCATTCGAAACAAACTCATACAATATTTAAATGGTAAGTAATTATAATGCTTTTGAAACAAACAAATCTTACACAGGACAAAAACAAGACAAACTCAAAGTTAAACAGGAGCAAGAACTTTCATTTTGTTCTTTGCCATCTTTATAGGACACAAAACCAATCTTTCTAGAAACCTACCAACAAAGCTTCACAGAGACAACTGTCGATTTATAAAACAAAGAAACAAGAGAGCTTGCTCTAAAAGACAAACTAAGGTGACTCCAGCAAAAAAAGAAAAAACTGCTAATACCAAAGTTGAAAAGACTATCGATCACAAATCAGCAAAGTAATTTCCATCCGTGGTTTCGCTTCCTGGATTATGGACTCTTTGCAGGAGATAAATTAAAAACCATTTTTCAAGTAATTCCCTAGTGTCGGACCAGACAGTGTAATCTATACAAATAGGACGACCTCGCCACACGTTGATACATCAAAAGGGGATTGCTCGATGCCATTTTTATATATCCTATTGATGGGTTATTAATATTTGCATATCAGTTTTCGGTCCAACATAACGAATGAAAAATTATCAGCTGATGGATTGGCGAATATTTGGCTGTTAAAAGCTTTTGGGGATTGATTCAGTGAATAATATTGTTACAACGTCAAAGATAAATTTATGTGAGTTCAAATATGAAATGTGTGTGAGTTTTAAGTAAAAATCCATGACCAAATAATGGTTCGTAGTTACATATTTACAATGAATGCTGAACTGGCTGAAAAGTTGAAAGGGAATCTTTTGTCTTGGTATGGTCATGTGAAGAGGAGGGATGAAACGCATGTTACTAAAAGAGTTATGAGTTTACATGTGGATGGATGGAGAGGGAGAGGGAGACCAAAGAAAAGATGGATGGATTGTGTGAAGATTGATATGAAAGAAAAGGATAGCATGACGAGTGACAGGGCAGAGTGGAAGAAAAAAACGTGTTGCGCCGACCCCAAATAACACGGGACAAGGGCAGGAAGATGATGCTACTGAAATTTTATTTGAGTCTTATGAACAGCACAGTTTTTTACGTAATGAGGATTGTGATTATTATAGCACTATATTATTTCTTTTCTTAAACGCACATTACCAACTATATTTTAAACGTTGCAAATACAACTCCCAATAGTAATCGTCTCATCTCTTATAGTAAGATAAACATAAAAATCAATATCCGCCCACTAAAGATTAGACCCCGAATATAATATGAAACATGACAGGAAAACAGAAAGAAAAGAAGATATTAGTACAGTTTCTATCATGACCTATCAAAGTCTTAGGCAATTTCCACCTCAGTAACATTTGTTATTTTTTCGATACTTTTTTCGTATGGGTAAAACGCAAAGAAGTCGGTGACGTCGAGGGCCGTAGCCTAATGGAACCTATAGTGTTTAGTTCAAGAAGAGAAACCTGGGTTTTGGAACGCAAAGGCCATAGACGGAACCTAGGTGTCGATCAAGTCTCGCTTCACCATAGAGCGGGAGAAGTCATTGGATGATTTCTCACCTTAATAAAAGAGATGAAACTGAAGGTCAACTTAGCCGAGGCGATGGATAAATGAAATAAACATTTATCTTAGTAAAAAAATCGATCTATTTGATATTAAAGACGCTAACAGACATTTTGCAAAAAAAGTTTTACGCCTTCCTCACCGTCTGGGCAGGTTTTTAGTGGTTTATAAACAAAATTAACTTTAAATATCAGCAAAATGAACGGGCCCACCAATACCGACCCTGTGAGAGTTACGGGATTGTACAAAGAGTTGTAGTGGCCCTGGAGCATAAAGGACAACTGAAGAAACACAGGTGTTATACCTATCTGTGTTCTTTCAGCCAGTAAAAGTCTGATACTCCCTCTCGCTCCACCAAGAGCAGAAGTTGTTTGATGACCTCAGAACCTGTTACTGATATGCGACCATTTTTTTAGACCACCATTACAACTCTACTGAAAATATGCGGAGGTGAATGCAGATGCGGATGTATTACTTGCGAAATTTCCGCATTTGTGTAGGCAGGGGCGACTTACAACCTTATTTTCGATACTCGGCCCCAATCATTTGTGCGAGTGTTTCATCCGGGATCAACGGATCAACAGTTTAACTGTCATTTTCTGTTACTCTGGTTTTTCGACTATAAAGAGTGGGTCACTGAGTTCATTGGTTTTTTCCTCCTAGTATTCAGTTTTGGTTGGATATTACATGCATTTTGTTGGATTTTAAAATTGGTATTTTGTAATAGCTGAAATCGATTCAGTAGTCGATTCTGAATATACCTACCGCTTTCATAATGTGCGTTTATTATATTAAATGTTGTACCTATATCAATATTTAATATTGATTTAAGTCAAAATTAAACAAATTTGATAGGCAGTTTGATTAACAAGTAAAAATTCTTCGTTTTTTAATACCATAAATTACCAAATAAATTCTAAGAATCTTCCTCGATAGCTTATTCTATAAAAAGAAGGACTAAAAAGTAAATTACGTTGAAGACACTTCAAGTTTTATTTTCATGGCATCGTTCATCTTTTTACGAGACCATTGACAAGTATTAATTGAGGTTCTTTAAAATTAAACGATGAATAATGGGACAAATTTAATTACCTTACCGCAAATAAGTTTGTACGTAGGAAAAAATCTTTTAAATTTGAACGTACTTAGTCTTTCATTGTTTCTAAGACGTGTTTAATTTCATGAGCGTTCTTATTTTAGGGCTTCACCTTAAAATAAGAACGCTTTCACAAACGAGTAATCTCTCAATTAGCGTCAATATTTCCTCTTTTATAGGATTTATGTTTGCTGTGGAATATTTTGTATTTAACTATTTATATGTTGTTTTCATACATTTCGCCGGGATCTCAACCCCAACTTTCTGCCAACGCAGGCGTGGTCTTGTGGACGATGAGCAATAGGTAGTTTGCATCTGACCGCATAGTGACCGTCCCACGCGTGCCTTGAAGGTATACAGTTACCAAAACCGTAAGGCCCATTAAGCCCGGGGTCCTGGAATAAAAGGCAAAGAAGGAATATAGTTGTGGTTTTACTCAGTAAAAGTCTGTTATGCCTTGAGCACAACCCTAGAGCGACAGAAGTCATTGGATGATATCCCACCTTAAAAAAATACATTTATTGTTTTATTAAATGAACGTCAAGAAAACATGACAATTATTTAGACATACTAGTATAATATATCTTTGTAAATAGCATTATTAGATACTGTATTGCGTACTGCTCTGATATTTGGGACGGATCTGCCCGATACCATCTTGATGCAGAGAGGCGAGCCAGGAGGATCATTGGCAATGATGCACTCGATGAGTCGAGGCTTCAAAGTCTTGAGCATCGACGCCGAGTTGCTAGCCTGTCGATTTCTACCGGTTGCATTTCGGGGAGTGTGCGTCGGAATTGCATAACCTAATTTCGCCTAGCCCGTTCCATGGTGGACATTCCACCTATACGCACAAAACGTTTTGGGAACACATTCATTGTGCGTACAGCTAAGGAGTGGAATTCCTTGCCGGAATCTGTGTTTCCCGATGGCTACAACCCTAGAATCTTAAAGTCAAGAGTGAATAGGATACTTCTAGGAAAGCGCACTCCATCGTTGACCGCATCGTCGCTTTCCATCAGGTGAGATAGTGGTCAAGCGCGAACCTATAACGAATAAAAAAAATAATTGAAATAAGACCCTGGCCACGTTCAGTTTTTTTTTAGTAGCATTTGCAAAAAGCATTTTTTCAACAGAATTTGCTAAAACAGCAAAAACAGTCCACATATATTACATTCAATGTTAGGTTCTATAATATACGTTATGTTCTTATGTTCTTTAGTAGGGTGTAGGTTATAAATTTGATCCTAGTGGATACAAACTTGAACTATGTAGACAGTATGGAGGGTTCGAGAAAAGGATTAGTTTGTAGTAACAGGTTGCTAGCATATCACGGAAACCCATGTCCCTACATTAAATTATTGTAACTCGCAAATTGTGCCGGGAACTACTCAGCTGTTCTTGTGTCCTTATTAGCATGAATATATTTGAACAAATATTACCAAATGGTAAAATTTATTTCTCGGTTAGGATTATTTCTGGAAGTATTGATTTTACTATGGAAATTTTACTTTCTTTTTCTTTAAAGAAAGAAGAAATCTATACCAATAGGTATAGATTTCTATACCAAGAGGTATAGATTTCTACCGTATTTTTTTACCGTACAACCGCCGCCGGGATTCTGATCCCGATTTCCGGCCACCGTAGGCGCGGGCTTGCAGACGGCGAGCAATGGGTGGCTCGCCGTCCGACCGTCCGGTAACCGTCCGGACCGAGCCCAAGTCGTCGACGGCGCGTACTGTTCCACGCGCGCCTCAAGGAGATGTCAGTAAATTGTAGGGGCCCAGCAGGGTCGAAGCCTACTGGGGCCACGGGTAGTGTGAAAGCGAAACCCGGGGCCCTGGGACGAAGGTAACGAAGGAACAGGAGTGGGTTTTTAGTCAGTAAGAGTCTGACACTATCTCCCGTTCCGCCCAAGAGCGGGGATGTCATAAGATGATTTTCCCACCCAATAAAAAAAAACCGTATTTTTTTTGAGTAAATATATTTATTTACCCAAAAAAAAACGGTTTGTGTGGTATAGGAAGCCAAGTCGGGGAAACACTAGTCTTAAAACAATAAATAGAAAAAAAGAAAAGACATTTATGATTGCAAGTAACATATATAATATTATATCTTTTGCTACTCCTAACTTCGTCATATACTACAACCAAATTGAATCCGCCCAAATCATCGGCCATCAACGGTAAATCTCAAAACTTAAATATTACTTTTTCTTTTACGTTAAAACGTTCATTTACTCGCAGCATTGTATATGAAACTTAAGCTTTCTGTTCAATACCAGTGTATTGAGCTGAACCTCGAAGATGTGATTTTCGACTTTACCCCGACTTTTATTTCTAGCACCCTTAACTAGTGATGGGATCTGTATCGATTTTTTAGTAAATTGATTATTTTTTACTCAACTGATAACCGCCAGTGACTATTCGGTAGGAATAATATAATATATATTCCACTACTATGACACAACGCCGTCTAGTCCCAAGCTAAGCAGAGCTTGTGTTATGGGTACTAGACAACTGATAAACATACTTATATATTTCTAATTACATACATATATAAATAAATTACACCCAGACACAGAACAAATGATCGTGCTCATCACACAAACATTTGTCCTGGATGAGAATCGAACCCACGACCTCCGGTACAGTAGTCAGGGCTACTAACCACTAGACCAACAGTCCAGTCAGATTATTATATTTATCGTTTTATTTATTTCGAGTATGTAGTATATGGAACCAATGGAACAGCTGTTACAGAGTATATGGAGAAAGTGAAAATAAAATTATGAATAAAAAAAATAATTAAATGATATGAAAACTCAGCGCACTCGTGTATAATGGACTAGGTTCTGCCAGCGGCTTCGCCCGCGTGTAAGGTTTCTCCATACCAACTTTTGACCCCGGTTTCATTCTCTCAAGGGATGAATTTTCAAAAACCCTTTCTTATTGCTCGCCTACGTTATAAAAGGAAAATTTCTACAAAAATTCACGCTCCTAGTCCCAGTAGTTTTGGCTGTGCGTTGATATGTCAGTGAGTCAGTTTCTCGTTGTACATATAGAAGATTAAAAAATAATCAATCAATCAATCTTTATTTGTGAACATAGGTATTACAATAAAGGTCTTTAATAAATATTTTAGTCGTTCTCTATGTCCTACCAATGAAATTGGTGTACAAATATATTAGTCTTTCAGTGAGTAATAAGTCTGACTCCATACAATGCAATGTAAAATTATAGTAAATAATATCAAATAAATGTAATATTAAAAACAAAAACATTAATAAACTATAATCAATTTCAAATAGATGTCAATGGTAACTGTAAATAGTAAAGGGCTGATAATGCTTATCATTTAAAAATTCTTCAATAGAGTATCTATTAGAAACAAAAATAATTTACTTTTGAATTTGCGGACATTATCTTTATTTCTTATACATTTTGGTAATTTATTATAGACCCTTGGAGCCATTACAAAAATACTGTTTCTGTATAATGCAGTACATGATCCGACAGTTTGTAACTGGTCACAATAAGTTCATCTCATCGATGTGTTAAAACGAAACCAGTATCGACTTTCTTTAATCGATACATTTTGAACAGTCTGCCTCCCTATCCGACATATTGAAAGGAAGGAGTTTATTACTTCTCTTTGTGTCGAATCGAACAAAAATCGGGTTCGTCCAGTGTTTACTGTGTGTTGCGAAAAAATATCTTATTGTGGCTGTTGAATAGATTTATGAGTCGTATAGCGATGTTGACGTTTTTCCACGCTGTTTCAATTTTGTACGAAATTGTTTGATAGATGACCTTTATTGCGACAACCTATAAACTTTATAATCAACGTCGCGTCATTTGTCTGTATAATAAATTAGTTCAGAAGCTGTTTGATGGATTTTGATGTGGTTTTCATATTTAGAACAGAGTTTTTTGTTTTTTAGGTGAAAAGTCATCCAAAACCCACTCCTATATTCCTTCTTTGCCTAGCTTTCTAGGACTCCGGATGTTTTTTTTTTGGAAACTAACTCATGGCCCCAGTAGGCTTCGACCCTGCTGAGTCCCTACGGGTTTGCTAACGTCTCTTTGAGGACTAGGACTCGATCGGAACGGTTACCAGACGGCCGAATGGCGATCTACCCTGCGCTCGTCATCCGCAAGCCCACACCTCCGGTGGCTAAAAATTTAAGTCCGGGTCCCGGTGGCTGGGGCGTGAGGAAGTCCGTTCCCTCATGTGTACGTCATGGATTCCTTCGCTAGCGTTACTGCTTCGCAGAAGGAGGCGACCGTCTAGTCACTATAGCGATAAGCAGTCGTTGTATGTAAAATAAGTATTAGTCTTCAACCTCATCAGGGTCTCAAGTCTACTATACCATTCTGACATTATTGTATAATGTCAGAATGGTCTCTCATTGATTTCATAATTGTTGATTTTGACAAGTTTGGTAATCTACTAATATAATGGCGTCATTATGACTTTCCAATGGCCAACCACTGACACTCCACTGAAAGAAGTGGCATACAATGGTAATCTCGTACATATTGACAAATGAATGTCTGACGTATGCGGTAATCTGCTAAAATTTTGACAGTTCCGTTGATCAGTGACCTACCATTAGAACGTCATTGTGCAGTCATTGCTTTTAATAAGCTCGATATTATCGTTCTACCACAACTCTATTACGAGGCCATTGACCAATCAATGATCGATCATTATGAATTAGCAGATTACAAACTTTTTGCAAAATCTTGTTACAATGTCGATTTTTTTTAAATAGCAGACTTGGGCTCCTAGTTAGACGAGAAGACGACACCAACAGACTTGAAAAACGGCTGAGCAGATATTTCAACCTTCTTTTGACTGATTTCAAAGTCTACCAACTTATCGTTTTCTATAACTGCTGACATCAAGGCATTACCGATTGGAGAACGGAATTCGACACGAAACGGTTGTAACTTGGCTAGGGAGGCTGACGATGGTTGCGGGAAAATTAAGGATGACAAGACCGATCATTGTGGTTGTACTTGAAAGATGCCAAGTATAACAGCAGACGTTATTTGGCTAAAATGACCATAATAATGATAAGATACATCTATATCCATATAAAGCTGGGGCAGATCTCTTTAATCACCTTTGATAGTTACATTTTTCTTCTTGATACTTTGAGGGTAATTAGAAAATCTTACCTTTCAGCTACCTACGCAAGATTAATTAACGATACAAGATCTAGTTCAAGCAAGTATTAATTATTTTCTACTTGGTAATTAATTATACTTAACATCTCTATTCAGAAAATTATTTTTCAATAGTGGTTTTCCTGCCTGGCAACATTACAACAAGTTTGAATTAGTAATTCACAGGAATGAAATATTACTTTTCCTTTTATATTTTTATATGTTAGAGTTGCGATGGATTTGAAACTTACAGAGCTGGTCGTTGCGCCAACACTTGGGGAGGCTTATAATAATAATAATAATAAGCAGTACTCTTGGACATAGCGCGTAATTTTCAGAGGTTCCTCTCTCAGGAGCCCTGACCACCAGTAGCTTGGACCCGGTTCCCGATGCCGGTGGGCTACTATTTCTTAAATTTTTAATATTTTTTATGAAATATTTAAAACTGTATAAAATATGTATTTCAATAGAAATAAATGGAAAACAATAATCTTTATTTCATTTTTTACACAAAGGAGTTACATGTAACAGCCACAACTAAATGTTAAACAAATAATAGTTAAAGAAGGCAAATATCTTCTTTAAACATATTCCTTCTTGCCAAATCGCTAATTATTATTTCTTATATTTATAAATACATTGAAAGACGAACTTTATTCATTCCTTCACGCCTACAAAGTTTTATTTGGTTTTCAGTCATAATTTGCTATGTTTTCTGTCTAGACTGGAAATTAATGTTAAAGTTGGCTTAATTAATTTGAAAGCTACTAAAATTCAAAAGCTTACGCTTGTTGTTGTCAACAACATTTAATTGAAGTGTTTTAAAATAAAACTAGGTTGAACTGATTTTTTTTTTTTGTCTTTAGTTTGTTTAATGGCCGTTTGTGTTTCTGCTGTGTATGACAGGATCGCGTACTGGGCAGAACGAGTAGGGAGTGTCAGATTTTTACTGACTAAAACATGGACTACACGGATGTAATCCAGTGTTCAAACAGACCCACCTCGGTGGGTAGAAAAACGCGCCCGCCTTCAAGACGTTGAAAGTCATATCAAAATTTGGATAACATCTGCTGTCTGCACGGATTGCAACAAGCTAGGTTACTTATGTTGGGACGTTAGATTATATCCATGTGATCTATGCCTATAGGGAATAAGCTATGGCTATAAGGTAATTATAATTCACCCGTGGCCCTTGAGTTGCCTTTTGTGGTTCAGGGTCACAGTACCCTGAGCATGACACCCTGGCTTTTAATCCTGCAAAGGAAAAAGTGGATCAGGAACTTCTCAGTTTTAAAGTAGCTTACGAGAAGGCAACAGACTTGCCTCAATTACATGGGACTTTAAAGCCCAATTTAATTCCGTCTACATGAAATGTAGGTAAAATAATTAGTGGAGTTGTCTAATGTAATGAACGCTTGTGGTTTTGGCAACAAATGAATCACGCGAATAATTCTCTTGGGTGTCGTAACAGACTACTAATGGATGGGCAGCATCATCCTTTGGGAATTGATAACATTACACTAGTTTGTAAAACAAATAATTTAATTTGGTAAATAGAAAAATTTCATGCATATTCCCTTATTTTGCTCTCAGTACAGATTAGAAGGGATTGGTAACATGAAATTGTAATGGACAGCCCCCCTAGCCAAGTTACGATCTTTTCGTTTGCGTCGAACGCCTCGAGTAGGCCACGCCTCCGATTCGTTTGTTCTGACGTCATCTCAATTATGTGTCATGTAGTCACAACAAGCTACAGCCTGGCGGCCTTTAAGTTAAGAGTGAATAGGTTACTTCTAGTCAAGTGAACTCCATCATCGTGACATAGTGCGTGACTATTAATAAAAACCAAAAATCTGTTTAATATGTTTTGATCAAATACAAGCTGTATCTTAAAATTTGTTTGGGTAATTTTCAGTGTTCACCATTTTATTTTCTCACAAGGTGGAGTAATAACCTGCCCTTCTAACTACTAACTTCTAACGATCGTAACTTGGCTAGGGGGGATGATGCCCGACGCATATGACTGTTCGTTGTGGTGATACTTGGGGGAGGGATATGTTCAGCTGTGGACGTCTTTCGGCTGAAATGACTGTGATGTTTTTCAGTATAGAAAACATACTATGCTTTAAAACAGAACACTTACGTACGCGCGCATAGCGCTAGAGACAAAGGTATAAAACAATCACTGCCTTTGAAAATCCAAAGTGGTACAAATTCACTAGACTTCAAAAACTCCAGAACGTAATTGAGTTCTATTCATTGTCAAAATTGGAATAGGTTGTCAATCAACGCGAATAATAGAAAAAGAGCGAAAGGATTAGATTTACGAGTAACATGTCAAATGTTCTAGAGAGCTGAATGGGAGGCTGCCCGGCTATTGACATTTGAAAATGAACTTTTGAAATCTTCTGTAGGCATTTTTGGGACGAATTCTGAGCTAGTGTCTACCTTCCTTTGTTTGCTAAAAAAGCTAAGTATAAATCAAGTATGTATGTACCTGTGTTAAGTTTTTGTTTTAAGACAAAACTATTTATTTGAGTATTTACAATACAATATTATACTGTATATACACCAAAAGCCATAGGCTGTTTTGGAGCCTCACAGGCTTGACACACGACGATGGTACTCGTAAGAGACCGGACGGTATGTCTTTATTTCCGTGGAAGATGGGTAAACCTTTAGTGTGGGACGCTACCTGTGTTGACACTCTTGCGCCATCTCATCTTCTTAGCTCATCGTGCTGTAATGGTGCTGGCGCTGCGGCTCTGGAGAACCTCAAGCGGCGGAAATATAACAACCTCATCGGCAGTTATATTTTTGAGCCGTTTAGGGTCTTGGCCGACTTGACTTGACTCTTGGGCCGTGGGGTGTGAAAGTGAGGTCCGAGTGCTCATACGGCACACGGACCCCACTTTTTAAAGAACTATCCAAACGCTAAGTTGACACTTCGCGTGACCCAAGGGCTGGCTTTTACCTTGGTCAGAGATTAAGCATTGCCATACAACGTGGCGCCAAATGCCGCCAGCCTTTTGAGCACACTTCCAGTCGACAGCGATGCGAAGGAGTTTTATGACGCCATGTTTTACTTTGATTTGAGTTAGTTATACGTGTGTAGTGTAGAGTTTTTTTTGTTGTATTTATATTTAGAATTTTTAACGTATCCTTTAGTGTATATATATAGTTTTAATTAGTTTGTTTTTGTATATATATAGTTAATAATTAGTCAATTACAGAATTAAATAGTATAAAGAAAAAAAAAGCCATAACTAAATGTTTTAAAATATGGCGTAGAAAATTCTCCGCATCGTGTCGACTGGAAGTGTGCCCAAAAAACTAGCGGTATTGCCACGTTGTATCGCAGTGTCTAATTTCTGACCGAGGTGAAAATCAGCCTTTGGATCATGCGAACTGTCAACTAGGCGTTTGCATAAATCTTTAAATAGTGAACGAGCACTCGAACCTCACGGCTCAATAGTTTCAACACAGTTTAGATTTATACTGTGGTTTCAACCTCAAACGATTCGAAAATGTTCTGAACACGAAGTTGCCATATTTCGGCTTCTTGAGGTTAACTAAAATTTATTTAATGAATAATATAAAATATCAATCTATTCTCTCGCCCATTATAAAAACAATGACTGGCTTATGACTAGGAAAGAACGTTCTTTTAGTTATTCTTAAGTAATTTAAACCACTTAAGTATTTTTTTCTATTTTCAGTGTCTTGAAGACGTAGGTATAATAAAGTTTAAAAAATAGTGGAGGAGCGTTACCTTTCACTTTAAATTTTCTTCTCCGTTCTCAATTGTATATGTCATATAGATTTGTATATTATTTTGGACAGCCTTAAATCTATCTCATTTTGTTCAGTCCATCCAAAGGTTAATATGTATGATTGCTTTGTGCGACAAGATCACCTAGTGTATACTTACTTTTATTATAAATATTTAATATAGTGTAATTATAAATAGCAATAAAATTTTAATAAAATGTATACAGGGTGTCACCGACATCGAAGCACCAACGAGTACAGTGGATCCAGTACATGATTTTGGGGTTAAAAAAACCGACGAAAAATGAATTAATACTTTTAAAGTTAAAAATATCACCGGGGTTAATTAGAATAACAATTTTATCAACCCCGATGAGTATTTAACCAATTTTTTTTTAATTTTTCATCGGAATAACGATTTTATACAATTTAAAATTAAAAAAGCACAGATTTTATTTTAGTCCGGAACATCTGCATCTGCACGGTATTCGTTTGTGCGTAGATTTCGGTGACACGGTGTATAGTGTGCGTAGTGGTTTCTTCGGAGACTTCTATAGTAGACTATCTAGTTGTAAACTGAAATGTTCAGTTAAAGAAGTACTTTGAACCTGTTTCAAAATAATAATATTTAATAAAAAAGTTTCATAAAACTGATGGTAGAAAGAAAAAACTCATACACTCATATTTGTAAAGGACCACTCATCTGTGTTAATTGTTTTGCCACTGAACATGAGATTATTGTGAACTAAAAAAACATGAGTAACAAATCCAGAACATTGAAGACAAAGACGATGATCTCACTATATCTGAGAGGAAAGAGTACACAAACATATAAGTATAGATGACACGACTAGCGTTATTTATAATAATAATGTTGTAACGAATTGAAGAACAGATTGCATTAAAATGACATGTATTTGCAATGGTAACAGTGTATTGACATAAATTAATTACAGATATATATTTATACTGTCAACAGATTTTGAAGATTTCGTTCCGAGTTTTACTGAAGCACAGAATTTTCAACTTAAGTTCATTTTTATCCGATTTCAATAATAATAATAATTCTGAGATTTGGAGATTCCTCTCTCAGGAGCCCTGACCACCGGTAGCTTGGACCCAGTTTCCGATGCCGGTGGGCTACTATTTTTGATATTTTTTAATGTTTTTTTTAATATGTTTTTTTAAGAAATATTTAAAAATGTAATCAATATGTTTATAAATTTAATAAATGGAATAATAATAATATTCCACAACTATCACACAACGCCTTAGCTTAGGATTAGATCCCAAGCTAAGCAGAGCTTGTGTTATGGGTATTAGACAACTGATAAACATACTTATATATTTCTAAATACATACATATATAGATAAATTACATCCAGACACAGAACAAATGATCGTGCTCATCACACAAACATTTTCCCTGGGTGGGAATCGAACCCACGACCTCCGGCTTAGCAGTCAGGGTTACTAACCACTAGACCAACAGGTCAGTCAAAGAAGAAAAGAATTAGGTTACATTTAAATGTCGTGTGATGATTTTTATAGTTACGCGGAGCCGGGTGAAAAGCCTCACATACCATCGTTAAAAAGAGAAGATTCTCCGACCAGACGGGTATTTAGTCTGATCCAGGCAATTGCTCGATAGTTGATTTTGGTTTGCTGTACTATGTTCTAATCGCGCGGAATTTTATTTCCAATGTTGCTTATATAGATGTCTCTACCGACAAATTATAAGTGTCTGTGCTGAATATCAAAATATATTAGCATAGACACTTATAATTTTGATTAAAGATTTTTTAGGACATGTATAACGTGAAAATGCAACAGCGCGCGTTTATAGAAAATGTTCTTTAAAAGTCAGCATTTTTACGAAGAGTTTGTCGCATTGTCGCTTTATGTTTATTTATGTCATTCAGTGGTTGTGGTTCGCGAACCACTGATAGTCTGCAAGAGCTAAAATATGGTCCACAAAAGATTTCATATATTTTTTTTTCTTTTGAAAATTAATCCTAATGCGAAAAGATTTTAAGTTTATATTTCAAATATTGTGTATTCTATAGCAATGCTCATTACTTTTGATTTCAAAGAGTAAGTGTGTTGGTGGTGTATTTTGTGTTACTATCTCTGCCATGTTCAAAATAACCAAAGTGGTCTCGTCAAGAAAACGTTGGTACCCATAAATGTATATATATGGATTAAAAAGTTTCCTTTCCTCCTACTTAAAATGTGCAATAAAAGTGGCTAGCCTGATAATATTTTTGTATAGAATTTGCCACCCGATGCCGATGGTACTTTCCTCCTATATTTTACACCAGTCAATGTACCTTCTCCGTCCTTAGGGATTACCCATTGTTGCCACAGGGATCAATATTATTATACCCCCAGCGATACTTGGAACCCAGTTTAAAGAGAGTACACGTAAATCCCTTTTTGTATCAATTTCCTTCATGTTTTCCTTGTAAAGATTATTTTAAGGAAAAAAATTGTTTGCTGTCATCAAAATATTATTTCATTGTAGTTCATTGTAACATTTTTTTCCTTCGAAAATCCCTCGTAAGCCATCTTGTCAAATGGACAACAAAAAAATGGAGATTGCTGGTGGAGATTTCCACCGAATGTCTATTATGAAACGATTTGAGAACAACTGATTTGATATTGTTATGAAATTAGGTTTGTGAAGACGGAAAAAAATACCTATTTGTTACCGCCACAAAAGAGATAAAAGAGATAATGTCGTCTATATATTATATTGTCCTGCGAATAGATTGTCGTGAAAGTAATTTAAAATTAATCCAAAATAAAGATAATAAAAGTTTACGAGACAGAAAAAAAAATGTCCTAAAATAATAATAATATTCCACAACTATCACACAACGCCGTCTAGTCTCAAACTAAGCAGCCTAAATACATACATATTATAGATAAATTACACCCAGACACAGAACAAATGATCGTGCTTATCACACATACATTTGTCCTGGGTGGGAATCGAACCCACGACCTCCGGCATAGCAGTCAGGGCCGCTAACCACTAGACCAACAGGCCAGTCATAAAAGGTTCCTTATTTCAATTTGTCCAGCCCTAAATCTATACTTTGACCAAATGACCGAATCTAGGGACAAATACTGACCTATTGACCTTAATTTATTTTCTGACGCGCTTTTTCCAAGATATTCTTAAGCCGGGAACTAAGCGTGGTCTTTGTTTAACACCGAGATAAGGCCACCGTCTGATTTGAATTAGGAAATTGAGGCACCGAATCAGGGCGCCGTACTAAACCCATTTATTCGAAAATAATTCAGATGCAGAATTAAATTTGGTCATGTTTTTAAAGCGGGTTTAGGACTACCCAATTATTTGTTCGTAGATGTAAGGTCGAATAAGGGTTGTGATGTAAAAATAATCTGCTTTGTTTTTTTGAATTAGACATTTTTAACAAAAATGTTCGTTTTATTTCGTGTTAGAATATATTTAACGATAACAACGAGCATGTTTTACATTTCATTTGTGAATATTGTAATAAAGAACAGTTTTAATTTTTTTTAGGGTTCCGTACCCAAGAGGTAAAACGGAACTCTATTACTAAAACTCCACTGTCCGTTTGTCAGCTGGCTGTATCTTATGAATCGCGATATCAAGACAACTGAAATTTTTAAAGATCACGTATTTACTGCAAATACGCCCATACCAATCTGCTCCGACTTTCGGTACCTCGGGTCGCTTATCCAAGGAGATGGCGAGGTAGACCGAGACGTATCACATCGGATCAATACAGGATGGATGAAATGGCGACAGGTCACTGGAACAATTTGTGACCCACGGATGCCCCTCAAGTTGAAGGGTAAAATCTACAAGTCCGTGATAAGACCTGTCATACTGTATGGATCAGAATGTTGGGCTGTGAAAAAGACGCATGAAAAAAGATTGCATGTAGTGGAGATGAGAATGTTGAGATGGATGTGTGGTGTGACGAGAATGGATAAAGTAAGAAATGAATATATTAAAGGAAGTTTGAAAGTGGCGCCAGTGACTGAAAAGTTGAAGGGGAATCGTTTGTCTTGGTATGGTCATGTAAAGAGGAGAGATGAAACACATGTTACTAAAAGAGTTATGAGTGTACATGTGGATGGGTGGAGAGGGAGAGGAAGGCCAAAGAAAAGATGGATGGATTGTGTGAACAGTGATATGAAAGAAAAGGAAGTTAGTGATAGTATGACTTTTGACAGAATAGAATGGAAGAAAAAAACATGTTGCGCCGACCCCAAATAAGATGGGACAAGGGCAGGAAGATGATGAGATGATGATGATGATGATGTATTTACTGCAAATATTAAAATTGAATAAAATTGTAAGTGCATGTTTCAATAATTAAATCGTTAATTAATAGAATCATTATATATTATCAACTATAATCAATTCTATTGCATTGTTAATTAAAATGCACTAAGGGAATCAAATAAAAGGCCTATTTATTTATTTATAGTAATAAATAATAAAACCAGAATAAAATACATATTTAAGTGTAGTTCCCATACAACAAACGTGATTTTTTTGCCGTTTTTTGCTACGGACGGTACGGATCCCTTCGTGCGCGAGTCAGACTCGCACTTGGCCGGTTTTTTTATTGGTAATCATCAAATAACTTCTCCCGCTCTGGGTGGAGCGAAAAGAAATATCAGATTTTTACTGACTAAAGCTCAGCCATGTTTTTACCACTGCTTTTTGCGTTCCAGAGCCGTGTTTATTTTTTTTCTGTTCTGATGTTTGAATTGATGAAGAGGCACAACAAATTGAGGTGAATTAATTGCTGGGAAACCGTCGATCAGAATCCGTCTTCATTGAACTTATTGAGCAAACTCTTTAGATTAATTGGAAAGGCTAACAGAAGTACCTATTAGGAATGCACAAATGGTTTAGTTAAGAATCGGTTGTAGTCCATAGTTAGGTATACCTTTTATTTTTTGATTTAGTTGCGTTTTATCACCAATTAACTTCTGCCAGTGTCTTTGCTCGCTTAAAACGAGAAAATCATCCTAAAGAAATGCCATCTCGGCATATAAAGTATATAATTTGATGTGTTACTAGCTTCTGCCAGCAGCTTCGCCCGCGTAAAAGTCAATTTCTCCATAAAAAATTTTGGGCACGCCACAATTATGGCGGTAAATCCCCTTTTTGAGGCATTGTTGAAAGACCTCACGGCGTCTTTACCTTTCGTCAAAAAGTATAAAATAAATTAAATTTCGGAAGTCGGTGTAAAAATAATAATACTGATTAAGATGAAGATGAGATTCAACACTCGAAAACAACATCATAATTCAATGCTATTGTTTTGCGTACTTCCTAGCATCTGTAAGAATGAAATTCTATTTTTACTAACACAAAACACAATATCCGCAAACTACCTATGTAATTTTCCGCAGAATTTTACGAGCAAAATTTGCAGCCGGCTGTAGCCTGTAGTACCGTAGTCATAAACGTCTGCTTAGAAAAATGTTCCATTTGTTATGTGCCATAGGCATACATTGTTTCACTAATATTTTAAACCAGCTAGCTTTTCTAGTTACGTTACCTTTTCCATCTCTTTGCATTTCACTACCTCGTTTGCTTTCAGAGTTTTTAATAATTTCAAAAATGGAGTCTGGCTGGCAGAGATTTTTGAAGTGAAACTTACGGACTCGAGGATTTGATTTTCAAATTGAATGAGAATTTGGAGTGCAAATAGGACGCGTCAGGATTAGGCACATTTTGTAACATATGAGAGGGAAGAAACATGTCTTACCACTCTTACGCTATAGCACATTTTGATACGAGTAGAAAAAGTTTGTCATTGCGCCCGAGCCGCAGGTGAGGGTGTTATGGAACTGAGTGTTGAAATAAATAAACAGGGGATGACGTGCGGGTCGCTAAAAGCCCAGTCTGATACGATAAATGTAATAAATTGTGGCGGGGAGAGCTTGTGCACTTTTCCGCACTATTGCAAAAAACAGCAAATTGCATGCCTAAAAGCGTTAGGAATAGGTGTGGGTTTTTGTGTAAGTGTGTTGAAAAATCTATTTTACTATATGAAGTTTCATTTCTGTTACATTTCTGTTTTTTGATGACCCAAAATTGTTGCATTTTCTATAGAAGACAGTCGTAAAATGTGCCCAAAAGGCGTACTGATTCATCACCAGCACTCAATCGTTTGGTCACCAGGCCATTAGTAGAAATGACAATTGGCACAAAGACAGCTGAGACTACCTACACTCCAAATTATAAAAACATCGAATACTAAATCGAGTTATTTTTTTCACTTTCTTAGCTCTCATAGAGTTCCCGTCATACCAAATGTACTGACCCTAAATAACATGAAACAAGGTCAGGAATATTATATGATACGGTGAAGAAGATGATGAAATACAATAGATTGAAATAGAATATTGCTAATCTAAATAATGTTGCGAATCCTCAAGTTCTTCGGACTTATTACCTATAACAAGGACTCGATAGAACGATTTGTAGGGCAAGCGAAAGTCGAGATCAAAAGAAGATAGAAAAGTGGAAGAGAAGACGTGGTCGCTCTCCAATACGGTGGACGGATGTAATCAAATCTGTGCCTCACTGTAGCTTTAATGACAACTCCCAAGCCGTCAAACACAGAGCTGCAAGGCGTTGCATCGCGAGAGAGGCAGGTAATACAAGACTCAACCAAGACATAACCACAACCACTCTGTCAAGAATGCACATAAGAAGAAATTGCAATTATTTTTTTCTGCACGATATTTAGCCATCACTTCATTTTACAACTCATTAACCGCACTCGCATTTCTCAAACTATAACCCCACCAAGTTTAATAGCTATACGATACCCAACAAACTACACTTTAGTACGTCCCCTTACCCAAAGGAATCACTGTTATTGTGGGCACTAAAATTGTTCGAGCATAGCATTCGTCCGGGCGTGACATGTCTTTACAAGGACAATTTAGCATGTGCAGTCTTGCAAGCCACAAAGAGCCTTCAATCTTATATGTAAGAGTCTTTAATGCTGCAGAGGTTTTGGGTCCATATGCTTTTATGTCATTAACAGGAATGTCTGTTCATGAGAAAATAATAAACTTGAGAGTGTGAGTTGTGAATTTTGATATTGTTTCTCAATTTTAAATTCTATCTTTATCTTTTCATAGTAAGTGTGGGTGTGTATGTTAATATTCTGTTATTTATCTTGAGCGCATGCATCACTGTGCAGGTTTGGGCAGTCTGTGACCTACAGATGACATTATGACACTTCAGTCTCCAGCTGGTATAAATGCATAGTTTTCTGGCAGGTCATGAGACTGACAGAATTGATTACTTTTGTGATCGCTTGAATATAGAGAAAGGCATTCGCCATGTGGTCGCCTGGCTTGCCTGGCCTGGCTGTCGGCTCTCGTAGGTGTTGGGCGCTTCCGTTTTGGTGGTTCTGGGATGACCCTGATAAACTCCTGTACCATCATTCTTTCTGTCTAATATGACGGCGCTTGTTGTTTATACCGCATAAAACAAAGGCCTGTAATCATGATTTGCCTACTGCGGTCTTCCCGTCCGATTATAATTTAGGTGTATTCAAGGCTGCAGTGAATAGGCTCTTAAAAACTAGTGCGCCTCATCTTCAACGATTGTATCACTGCTTACAATCAGGTGGGATCGTAGTTAAGCACCAGATTCGATAAAAATCTCAGAGAAAAATCCATAACATAAAATGAGTACCTGCAAAAATGCTAAATATAAAAGCCAATTCACATTTGTAACAAAATAAAAATATTCAACATAACATTAACAAGTTACAAAGCATACCAATTTCACACAAATAAGCGTTTCCAAACTCCTCATAACAATTTATGTTTCTGAAACAAATTATTGTAATACTGTTAAACACACTAAGTTTCAAACAATTTGTTGTTATCAAACAAAACTCGGGGCTTATTATAGAGGAAAATGTATATGTTGTGGCCAGATCTTAGATATTGATCACTTCATGATATGGCCAAGTACAACTGGCCAGATCGTTTTAAAAGTCAAAGTTTGATGATATTTTAATTTTCGTTTTGCCTACTTTCTGTAGACCTTTTATTGTCATTCGACTAAGCTGGGCAGCGTTCGGGAAGCTGCGCGGTAACTTCCCGTCCAACATACCACAGTGTCTCAAGACGAAAGTCTATGACCAGCGCGTGTTGCCAGTGCTGACATATGGTACTGAAACATGGTCGCTTACAATGGGCCTCATTAGAAGGCTTACAGTCACCCAAAGGGCAATGGAAAGGGCTATGCTCGGAGTTTTCTTGCGTGATCGTGTAAAGAATAAAAATATCCGCAAGAAAATCAAGGTCGTCGACATAGCCCGAAGAAACACCAAACTACAGTGGCAGTGATCAGGGCACATTGCTCGTAGAACGGATGGTCGATGGGGCCGAAAGTTTATCGAGTGGCGACCGCGCGCCGGAAAACGCAGCGTTGGAATGCCTCCCACAAGGTAGACCGATGACCTAGTGAGAGTCGTGGAAGTGCGATGGATACGAGACGCACAGGATCGGTCGTTGTGGAGTCGCTTGAAGAAGGCCTATGTCCAACAATGGACGACTTTCGGCTGTAATGATGATGATGATTGTCATTGAAACCCTACATCAATAATATGACCAAACAAGGATTGACATATCATCAAATGCTAACTTTTAAACAATCTGGCCATTTCTAGTTAGCCATATCATGAAGTGATAAATTCTGAGATCTGGCCTAGACATATATATAAAATCTTTAATTACCCCCCAGCAATGTTTTCTACTAATAGATCGATAGCCTTAACAACAGCAATTAAAAAAATATGTTATTCCTTTGAACTTAACGTTCATTATAGTTTGGACGGTGTAAGGACGATGATCGTAGTTCGTGTCGATTAAAGGAACTGTTTTAGTAATTAACGCTCCGTTGTTTGAATAAGAACAAAAGGTTGGTTCTACTAAATTTTTGTGTTTGGTAGTTTATTTTTATGTCTTTTATAGGCTAATGTTTACAGAGAACACGTTTGATGAGGGTCTCGTCCGTTATCAACATTCCGTTATAAATCATGTTACCAAAAAACAGGTTATTGTCCTTTATTTTAAGGGAACTGTTACTTCTGGAAACATTTAGTTTACTTCACCTTTTTAGTGGCTTTATTACAATAATAATAATATAGTTCCAGGTTACCAGTTCACCTAAAACTCCAAAAACCATCTTTGTTTTCCATATGATACAATAGTTTTTCACCAACCGGGGGTTGTCCTTGGGTGCACTTTTTTTTTAAGATGGGAAATCATCCAAATGACTTCTCGCGCTCTAGGCGGAGCGAGAGGGCGTGTCAGACTTTTACTGACTAAAACCACACCTGTGTCCTTCAATTACCCTTTGCGTTCTAGGACTACGGGTTTCCTTTTCAGAAATTCTCCGCGGTCCTAGCTAGCGGGCATCGGCCCTGCTGGGCCCCTACGTTTTGCTGACATCTCTTTGAGGAGCCGTGGATCAGAGCGCTGTTGACGACTGGACTCGGTCCGGTTAATTACCGAACAGCCGGACGGCGAGCCAGTCCTTGGGTGCACTAGCATAGCGCGTACAGGAATAATCGTCGGTTGGTATCACTTTCTATTATTATTATCTAGAGGGCCTCTGTGAGTTGGCTTCAGCCCGTCGTACGCCGTTCAAAGGTCGACCTCAAGGTCCTGAGATAAATGCATGAATAATAATAATTTAAAAAATAAAATTCTATTACAATTTTTTCACAGATTCAGTGGGAAGAGGAGAAAAATAGAATCGTGAACCTCTGGAAATAAACTCTTCCACTGGTTGCTAGACAAGCTAGTCGCTGGGCCGCCCACACCAAAACTCATCAATAAAAACATCGCGAGCCACCTTGAACACAATAATTTGTTAATAAATATTATAATTATGAAGTTTTACTTAGATATTATTATTGAAAAAGAGTGTTGAAAAACATCGTTTCGTACAAGTTAGCAGCCCTTTGGCTTCAAAATGGCATCGCCTTCGGCTCGAGTGTATGTTCCGCCTCGGTTGCAATGATAGAGTTGATCCACTTGCATAAAAAATTACTATTTCATGGCCAGACGGCCCAATTAAAACAAAGAGATTTACTGCATAAAATACTACTAACAGCAAATCAAACTGAAATAAAAAACATAAATGGTATGAAAAACCAAATATTCAAATAGCAATCCTTCTATTGAGTCAGTCCCACCCAATTTTATTGCAAACGTATTTTATTTGTTTAATGGACAGTTTATTGGGACTCAATTTTGTATAGCAACATTTCACAATAAAATATTTCAATTTTCAATTGAAATAAAATATTGAAAATTTTATTCTGACTTTAGTTTTGGGTACTGTTGACAATGTTGAGTGAACTCCAATAAATTTGTGTGAGTAGTTCTGAAGAACTTTTTTGATTTCTATGACGTCGCGGCGAATATGAAGGCAAAAACTCTAGTCTAATCGGAAAGATTGATTGGAATGACTGACCACACTGAAACAACGCAATGGACAAACATTGAGCTCCTTTGTAGTTCTAAGTTGAGCTATACGGATTTTGACAAATGCTTGCACTAATTGGACAGCTCGTATAAAATCTGTCTGGTTCTTTTCTCAAAAGATCATCTTATAGTTCGTTGTCTTGTAGATTTCAATAGTTCTCATACGATTTGACCATTACGTTACCATATGTTTGCTGTATTGACAAAATACAGATATTATAAAATAAAATATAATATATATATTTAGAATAGACTTTGACCCCTGAATTTGTTTCTGTTTCTTCTCAGGGTAGTTAGCTAGAATGTACCGGCCTTGTCTACTGACGAAAACATTGACGTGTGTTGGTGTTTTTAAAAACCTACTTGCAAAATAAATATCATTCATCGTTTATAGACATGTGTGGCAGAAGAGAGGTCTACGACTAGTAATAGACTAGTTAGAGTAGATTAGAATGCTGTATTATAAAAAAACTTTTATCAATACCGATAATGTTGTATAATATATGAACAAAACCAGGCAAGTGCGAGTCGTACTCACGCACTGAGGGTTCTATACAAACTTTCTATGAAAACGGTTCAATTCCCGAATTGAGTTACGAAGATTTTTCCGAATCGCAATTCTTTTTTTTTTGGGACTTTTCTACAAATTCACAGTTTTCAGATTTTGTCCTATACTTGTGCTATGAGATCTAGTTTTATACCAAATTTCAGGATTCTAGGTCAACGGGAAGTACCTTATGAATTTTGATTTCCTTGAGAGTGTCGAAATATACGTTTTTTGCGTTTTTTTTTTCGTTAACTTAGAAGTCTGATTTTTTCATAGCTTCAAGGAATTGCAGATTTGAGTATATAGTTTTAATTTCCACTCGATACATTCACGCATTCCCGAGATAAAGGTTCTTGACAGACAGACAGTCGGGCAACAAAGTGTCCTTTATGGGTTTAGTTTTTTCCTTTTGAGGGATGGAACCCCAAAAACCAACAATAGATAGACATATTGGAAACCATAATAAAACTAGAAGTAAACCTCAGTAGTATAGTCGAGATATGAAGACGTACGAAGGTCTACGATATTGGAAAACAGCTAATGGAACTCAAATAAAGTTGAACAAAACATGGGTCAAGGTACGGTCATGACAAGTGGAGTAAGGTAGTGACCGAGTGCATCCAAGAACTGGGTAGAAGGAATGTTGGTTCAGTTGGTTTGTCCAGCAACAAGATGGGCATCTGCCCATCTTGCATATCTTGTTTATCATCTGATAACGTATTGTTGCCAACACAGGTGAAGCTGAAGATGATACTCGTATTGTTGCCATCACAGGATGAAGGTGAGACAGAAACGTAGTGATTGATACAACAAAAGAGACGTCTATAGATAGATAGATATTCTTTATTGTACATCAAAAATACAATTAACATTAGGAAATTAACATTATACCTCAAAAGTTGTCAATAAATATATACACTTTTTTACCAAGCTTGTTTATGTTGTGTTTTTTTTTGTGTTTTTTTTTGTGTTTTATATAGTGGTGAATATACCTAGTGAATGTGGTAGGTACTCAGCATCACAGAATTTATTTCAGTAATACCGAGAAAGGGCATCATACACATAACTTTTTTACAGAAGGAATTTAGTTTTTAATTCAAAGGTGTTTAAAGTTTTAAAACACAAAAAGATATACTCTGTCACACCAAGGTAACAAGCCGTTTTTATACCAAAACATTGTGCCACGAAACAAACTTTTTTAAAAACGATGTGACTAGAACAATGTAGGTAAGTGAAAAACAGTTGTTATACATTTCTATAGAATTCAATTCGTGTTACCTGAATTCATTTTCTTTTTTTAGGACAGGGTTTTTTTCGGTGGGTAAATCATCCAATGACTCTTACATTACACATCCCCCTTACATCAAACATCCCCGCTCTTAGGCGGAGCTAGTGTGTGTCAGATTTTTACTGACTAAAACCTTCTCCTGTTACTTCGTTGCCTTTCGTACCAGGGCCAAGTCTTCCTTTCAGAAGCAGACCCTTGGCACCAGTAGGCTTCGACGCTACTGGGCTCCTAGGTTTGCTGAAATCTCCTTGAGGCGCGCGTGGAACAATAAGCGCCGTCGACGACTTGGGCTCAGTTCAGATGGTTACCGGATGATCGGACTGCAAGCTACCAATTGCTCGCCGTTCGCAAGCCGCTAAGGCATGAAGGCCACTCCCTCACGCATCAAATAGAATCCTGAATTTGGCATGAAAGAAAATCTCATAGCACAAATATAGGAAAAAATCTGAAACTGTAAATTGGTAGTTAAGTCACGAATAAAAAACTTGCGATTCGGAAAAATCTTCGTAACTCAATTCGGGAATTGAAGTGTTTACATAGGTAAATATGTACGGAGCCCTCAGTGCGCCAGTCTGACCCGCACTTACCCGATTTTTTTTGCATCGGTCTAGCTTCTGCAAAAGTAATAAACATATAGCCTGTGTCAATTTGTGATAAAGTAGCATTCATTCAACACTGGAGAAAGAATTTTTGAATTCGGTCAAGAAGTATTTGAGTTTATTCATTACGAACAAAATTACAACTCTTTCCTCTTTATATTATTTTTATTTTTATTTGTTTTATTCAAAATTTACTTCCAATATTACATTCTTAAATTCTGCCAAACTGTACAATATTTTGTCAGCAGTTGGTTCTAAGTTCACATTTACACATAATACCTATAAATTAATTTATTAGTAAAATAATTAACATGCTTAAAATGAAAGCTACATATATTGTATAATGTACATAACATACACGCAGCGTTGGAAGGCCTCCATAACGTGGACCGATGACTTGGTAAGGGTCGCGAGAATTCGATGGATGCGAGACTACAGGACCGGTCATGAGGGCGACATAGTCCTCCCCGGACTACGTCCAACAGTGGACGTCTTTCAGGTAAAATAATGATGATGATGTCATAACATGTTAGATATGAATTTAAATGATTATAAGTCCGTGATAAGGCCTGTCATACTATATGGACTGAAAAGTTGAAAGGGAATCGTTTGTCTTGGTATGGTCATGTGAAGAGGAGGGATGAAACGCATGTTACTAAAAGAGTCATGAGTTTACATGTGGATAGATGGAGAGGGAGAGGGTGACCAAAGAAAGGATGTATGGATTGTGTAAAGAGTGATATGAAAGAAAAGGAAGTTAGTGATAGCGTGACAAGTGACAGGGCAGAATGGAAGAAAAAAACGTGTTGCGCCAACCCCAAATAACACGGGACAAGGGCAAAAAGATGATGATAGTCACATAAACCATAATATATTTCTGTAATCGTGATATCTATTATAATGACAATATCCTTAACTATAATCTAATACGCATACACTAACAATGATGTAAGATAGTTGTTATAACAATTAGTTAAACACATTGTTACATAATTCATAATGCCATTGTTTAAGATGTTAATTGAACCGAAATGATCATAATAGTACTACGTAATGCAATAATACTGAATAGGAAAACCATAACATTGATGTCGTAACGTTCGAAGATAACTAATCTCTTAGTTTGTGTTAGAAATAAAGAGGAAAAGGTCACGAGGAAAGTTTTGAGTACAGTTCTTTAGCTGTGTGTGTAAATGATGGATGAGTGTATGAACGATGATGTGACTAAATTATCTTCCCGATTGAATTTCGATCATGGTGACCAGTCTTAACAGAAATTAGCTAAGAACGTAGGAAATAACATAGTGCACAAGTCTGTTAGTCCGAAGGGACGGCAACCAGCTTTGCGTGCTGTACAAACAGCTTTGCGTGCTTTCCGAGGCATGGAGATCACACCAAAATCTTCCATACTACGAGCAGCTATAGAAGAATTCCTAATGGAAATTTCAAATAGCACTTTTTGCCCGATCCGGAATTCGAATCCAGGACGACAGGAGATCCCCACGCTCAACAGTCGCGCTTGCGGTCATGAGATCAATGAGACATTCAAATGATGTAATTATATAGAGAGTGACTGTTAAGATAATGAATAGAGAAGGGTGAAAGAATGTATCAAGTTTGTGGAATAAAATAGAATAGAATATCGCGGTCTTATCGCTAACAGCGATATCTTCCAGACAGCCTTAGGATGGATTCTAAGAAGTTAAAATAATACAGAGGGAATTGTTTTTGAGAATCACCGTGGCCCTGAAAAGCAATACGCAACTGAGAGAACACAGGTAGGTTTGTGTCAGTAAGTCTTGCACTCCCTCTCGCTTCACTCAAAGTATAAGGAGTTATTTGATGGTTCCTTCCTCTAAAGAAGGCAATACTTGCTGCGATAACTCTTGTTGATAAGAGTAAGGTAAGACATTTTGATAAGGGTAAGTGCATGATAGTTTTAGTTGTAGCCAAAAAAAGATTGTCAAAAACCAGTAACCATCTAGGGCTATGACATCTTATGGCCTGTGCCCACCACGTTTTTAAACGCACCTTTGACGCACGTTTGTAGCAATACAGACGCGATACGCACGCAAGACAGGTACCGCCTGTACACTGAATATCTTCAATAGAATAAAAGTTCGCCGTAAACGCACGTTGCTAAAACGCGCGTCAACGGTGTGTTTAAAAAACGTGGTGTGCACAAACCGAGACGAAGCCACACAGGACGAACAGTACTCTCATTGGATCCTTTTCTCAAAACGGAATCAAGATACTGTAGTACACTCCAAAAGTGATTTTAAAACCTATTTATTACTTCCTTTTTGAGGTGGGAAATCATCTAATGACTTCTTCCGCTCTAGAGTGGGGCGGAAGGCCGTGTCTTATGCTGACTAAAACCACACCTGTATTCTTCAGTTCCACGAATAGTGTGAAAGTGAAACCCTTGGCTCTGGGACGAAGGCAAAGAAGAAAAAGGAGTGGGTTTTTAGTCAGTACAAGTCTGACACTATCTCCCGCTCCACCCAAGAGCGCAATTTGTCATAAGATGATTGTCCCACACAAAAAAAAAAACCTGTATTCTTCGGTTGCCGTTTGCGTTCTAGGACCACATGGTTTCTTTTCAGAAATTCGTCGTGGCCCTATTATGTTTATTGTATTTTACTAAAACTTACTTTTATTTTTAAATCAGTCACATGACAGCGCAGGCGCAGGATAGCCAGTCTAACGGTATTTTACAGGTTGCATTTTGGAGTGTGCGCGGGAATTACATGACTTGATTCCGCCATCTCCTTTCTACAACCCGACGTTCGGCGAGTACCCACCCTTACGTTGTTGAAACTTCAACGGCCCGGACTAAGCGTTTCGCGTTGTCGTTTATACCGCGTACATAAACGAAGGACTGGAACCATTTACCTGCTGCGGTCTTCCCATCCAACTATAATTTAGCTGTTTTCAAGGCTAGAGTGAATAGGCTCTTAATAAACTAGTGCGCCTCACCTTCAAAGATTGCATCACTGCTTACCATCAGGTGGGATTGCAGTCAAGGACTGGTTTTTATCAATTAAAAATATATATATATATGACCTTAGTATGTGTAGCTGGATATCACATTTCTTTGAATTATTGGCTCTAGGACATGCCAGTTTCCTCACGACGCTTTTCTTTACCGTTTTGAAAAAAGTTGTGATGAAATATATTACAAAACGTGAAGCGCCTGCCTGGATTTAAATCCTCGACGTATGAACCGCGATTGCCACTGGGCCACTACTGATATTTACCACTAGATGTGAAAGAAACAGACCAAAATAAGAACAAAAGTTTTCTCCTACCTAAAATCACCATGGAAATATATTCCTATATATATTATCATAAGTCATCATCAGCATAATGCTGTATTACGTATGCACCCCTACAATGCTACGCAAAACAGTAACCTATAGTAATTTACTTATAAACGCAAATTGCGTGAAACAATATCAGAATGGCAACAATTTCCATAGGCAAATAAAATCGGTCGTATAAATTATCGTCTGATGTCCAATATACAACAGAATCTGAACAATGTTTCGACCTTAATCGGAGTTTAGGGTAGCCGTTTATTAAGACTAGTGGTTGAAGTCTTGTGATTCGATTAAAACGTATATATCTAATAATTCAAGTATTTCCAATACCTGTGCTATAAGACCGAAGAGAAAGTATTGTTGAAATATGGTTAAGTATATGGTTTAAATTTCAACTCAATACCTCCACGCGTTATCGAGATAAAGTGTCTTGACAGAAATACAGACGAGGAAGAGTTCCGTTTTTTTCCTTTTGAGGTACGGAACCCTAAAAATAGTCTCAAAGGTGAGGTGAGTTTGTGAGTGTGTAAGTTCGTTACTTCTTCACACTCAAACGCCAGAACAGATTTCTAGGAAACTTGGTAGATGTCCTGGAATAACACATAGGACTATCCATCTCGCGGGTCTACTATGGGTTGGTTGTTATTGCAAGTCTCCAAAGTTTTGATTCGAAGACATACCTGTTTCCTCACAATGATTTACATCCCCATTTTGAGAACACAAAATAAAACGATGTACAACTTGCAAGTCAATGATAATTCATCCGATGAAATTCTTACTAAGCTCTTTACCAGGTATAATTTACAAAATTTTGTTAAAATAAGTGACGCGATTCGCAATTTCGTTATAAATTGTAAAAGTAACACATTGTGATTTAGGAGGAATCAATGGACTTCCAAAATACAGGCATTTCTTGCCTAGTTTGGGTCTAAATGGTCTCAACTAAATATATGTACTGACTAAACTAAAAGATACAACAATTTTGTACACAAGATTCTGTCCACAGTTTAAATTTACTATGTTACCTATAACCCAAGATTGTTTAGCTCTTGTGTGTTAATTGGATGTTTTTGGATGAAATAAATTTATTATTATTTTTAACTAGCTATAATTTGATTCAGCCATCATTATTTTAATTATAATTATTCTATCGAGTTCTGAAACTTGTTTGTCCCATCCCTAAAAGCTTACCCCTGTCGTAAAACAGAAGATAATGTACGCGTTGGTAATTTATTTTACGCACCATAAAACAAAACACTTGAAGATACATTGTGTATTGTATAAAAAGTGATATGTTTGTCTGGAAGCATTTTCTTTGTTATAAATCAGTCATCGAGTACACACCTACCCGTCTAGACTGGGTATTAGAGTAATATAAAATATATTTGTTTTGCTGACTAGAAAATCTTCTCATATCAATAACACAATATCAAATGAAAAATTTCAAAACAGATCGGTTGGTTGTTTTTTTTTTTTCATCCTAATTAACAACCTGCCCCAGCTTCTTGACCCATGTGTAGCAAATCTTTGATAACCCCAGTTTTTTTTTTAATTTTAATATGCATGTCGATTCTGGTGAAGGTTGCGGGAATCCGATGGATGAGAGACGCACAGGACCGTTCATTGTGGCGACATTTGGGGAGGCCTATATCCAGCAGTGATGATGCATGTCGATTCTGGATATCGATCAACTTTAATATGTGGGGGATTAAATCTGAAATCACGCAACTGATTTACTTATTATGTTTTAGATTTTAAATTCACAACGAGCCGAGAGACAGTTTCTAGGCAATGTTGTTCGCACGAAGTTCAAAGATCAAGAGAGCTCTTGGGAACTTGGTAATTTCTTTTATAGCCGGAATCACTGCGAACGTCAAGCCAGAATCAATCAAAGCGTGTGTATATTACATGACACTTCATCTCGTTGTCAAACTGGCATCCGTACTTTTCCGAATTCACTGACATAGCATAGCCTTATAATGTTCCCACTGTTGGGACTCAGGCCTCCTCTCAAGGAGAAGGAATGGGCCGTAATCCATCACGCGGACCCAGTGCGGGTTGGTGAATGTCACATGTATTCGAATTTTAGGTTCTAGGACATGCAGGTTTCCTCACGATATTTTCCTTCACCGTTTTGAGAGCAGTGGTGATGAAATAAATTACACAAAGTAATGCGCCTGGCTGGGTTTGAACCGGCAACCTACTACTCGTAAGTCGGGGCCGTTGCTACTCGGCCACCACTGCTCAACATACATATATTATAATCTAACCCTTCTTTATCTCTCTCTACTGGTGAAAACTGCAACAAAATTCATTCAATAGTTTTTTTGATTATCGCAAACAGACAGACGGACGCAGTGTTGGACAACAAAAATGTATTTTGCAATCTTAATCTTAATTTAAAGTACAGCCAAATGGGGTGAATAGAAACTTAGGGGCGAATAGAAACAAAACTTCAAAGGGTATCTTCACCATATTTGAATATTTTTTGCAGCATTTAACTATATAAATTTATTAATGATTTGTTATTCTAAAAAGTCGCTGCTTTGTTAGAAGCTGATAATATGGTATCAAAGTGAAAAACCAAACCAAAGTTTTGTTTCTATTCACCCCTGCGTTTCTATTCACCCCGTTTTACGGTACTCATATCAAAATTTAAACACCATATCACATATTTTTCTAAGCGTTCCTTTATCCGGTCACTGAACTACGGACAGAGCGAACGATAATGTGTTTTCCACAAATTCATGTCAACATGCTTTCAACGACGAGGAAGAACGTTGTATGAATTAGGTATTTTCTCGTATAAACTCGGTCACAAAGACCCCACAATTTTTTCTAGCTATTTGCTCATCGTACAATGATCTGCCTAGCCTATTTTTTTGGTCTTCTGATTATTCGAAACGACAGGTAAAGATCTATAAAGGACAACTTACTGAGCCAAAAATAGTGATTTTCGAGGACCAGTATCGTATTGTTTTATATAAGTTTTGCCATCCACCGATCGACTTCGGTAAGCTTTGTTTACTGCGCGTGAAGATTAACCTGCAACATTTATAACTGCCTGACATATGAAATAAAGTCCTGGACCCGCGTCTGTCAGTCTGAACACGATAAACTCAATAACTAGTGAACAGATTTTCTTGCAGGTTTCACCAATCATCATCATCATCATCATTTCAGCCGAAAGACGTCCACTGCTGGACATAGGCCTCCCCCAAGTGTCGCCACAATGAACGGTCCTGTGCGTCTCGCATCCATCGTACTCCCGCAACCGTTACCAGGTCATCGGTCCACCATGCAGGAGGCCTTCCAACGCTACGTCTTCCAGTACGTGGTCGCTATTCCAGAACCTTTCGGCCCCAACGGCCATCCGTTCTGCGAGCAATGTGCCCTGCCCATTGCCACTTAAGTTTGGCGATTCTTCGTGCTATGTCGGTGACCTTGTCGGTGGTTTCACCAATAGACCAAGTAATTTGTGAGGTAGGTTTAAGTATATCTAAGTATATATTTGAGTATATATTCAAGTATGTCTAGAGACTCACCGACCCCACAGTCAAACCATTGCAACGGTTTTGTGGGGCTTATCTTATAATTTACTTACCTTTTTGGATTAAAGATAAATAAATAATAATATAATACAGGAATATTATAGTAGAAAAAAACCGGGCAAGTGCGATTTGGACTCGCGCACTGAGGGTTCCGTACAAACTTACCTATGAAAACAGTTCAATTCCCGAATAGAGTTACAAAGTTTTTTTTGGTTTTTACAGTTTTCCGATTTTTTCCTGTATTTGGCTATAAGACCTTGCTTCATGTCAAATGTCAGGATTCTAGGTCAACGGGAAGTACTCTATGAATTTTGATTCCCTTGAGACTGTCGAAATATACGTTTGTTGCGACATCAACCGCAGTACCTTTTTTTTTTCGCTAACATAGAAATTTGATTTTTTCACAGCTTTAAGGGACCGTAGGTTTGAGTATATGATTTCAATTTCCACTTGATACCCCCGCGTTCCTGAGATACAAGATCTTGACAAACAGACAGACTGACAGATGGACGGACAACAAAGTGATCCTATAGGGTTTCCGTTTTTCCTTTTGAGATACGGAACCCTAAAAATGATGATATTACATAAAAGCTGAGAATTTCAAAGACATAACACTCGTACGAATATATGGTTCATCAAGCTAGTAATAAAATAATGTATAATTTATAAGGCTCCAAGTAACTAAAAAAATACCATAAAATTAAAAGTCAATCATCCAAGCATCAGTAGCATCACTATAAAAAAAGAATAACAAAAACAAAATAAGAAAAAAGTTATAAAACGGATTCATTATTTACGCTCGTACCCAAGAAGATGTTTACGATGTTATCAGAAAAATATAAACCAAAATGTTCTTCAAGTAGTGCCGGGTTTACGTGCAAAATATTTTATGACGAACAATTCGGAAGTTCTTTTCTGAGAATGCAATCTTATTTCTGTGTTCTTCTGATTGGAGTCAAAAGAACACGAGGTGCGTCAGGTGTTATGCAATTTAAAAATATTGAACTATGAAACCAAACTTAAGTAAGTGGCCCGACCAAGCTTAACTTAAGTGGCAATGGGCAGGGCACATTGCTCGCAGAACAGATGGCCGTTGGGGCTGAAAGGTTCTGGAGTGGCGACTGCGTACCGGAAGATGCAGTGTTGAAAGGCCCCCTATAAGGTGGACCGATGACCTGGTGAAGGTTGCGGGAATCCGATGGATGCGAGACGCACAGGACAATTCATTGTGACGACATTTCACATAATAAATTCAAATGTTAATGACTACTTCACATAATAAATTCAAATGTTAATGAACTATCGTGTCCTGGTTCAGGTTAAGGTCCGACCGAGAAGGGATGGGATGCGGTCGCATTCTTCTGAGAGTAATACCAGCGACAAACGTGGCCGCAAGAGTGAGGAAACGTACTTCCTCACACCCCAGCTTCCACGACAGAAGACGCCCCGGGCGTCGTGAATTGCAGAGCGATTTCCGGCGGCCATTAACTCGGGCTTGCGGACGACAAGCAAGCGTCCGCTCGTCCTATAAAGTCAAGTTGTCAATGGCACATAGTGTTCCACGCGCGCCTCAAAGACATGTCAGCATAACTGTAACGGCCCAGCTGGGCGGAAGTCTACTGGGGCCATGAGTCGTCTTCTGAAAGGGTTACTCGTGGTCCTGAGACGCAAAAAGCAACTGAAGGAACAGAGGTTTGGTTTTAATTTAATTCATAATTCATAGTAATTTATTTGCTAATATGGGTAATTACATAAAGTTTAAAGTCAGTGACAGTCTGATAGACCCTCTCGCTCCACCCTAGAGCGGGAGAAGTCATTAGATGCTGGTAGCATTGCCACGTTGATTCACAATGCTAATTCTTTGGACGAAGAACAAGTCAACCCTCTGGCCATACAATGTGTCGATCACTTGTTGAAAAATATCACCAGAATCTGTTTATAATGTTCCCACTTTTGGGGCAGAACTCAAGGATTCAAAGCATTTTATTTCAAATAAACCATTTAGAGGCACTTTTGAAATTTCAAGAAGCCAGTCAGTCAGAAAAAAATATGCTAATTGCACATCCCAAAGCGTAGATCTCTATGGAGAAGAATGCGCATGAAACACCATGGACAATATTTTCAATCATGTTTTGTAATTATAAATATCTCTATTACATGTTTCTTGTCGCTAGCATGTGAGAACAATGTAAATAAAGTAAAAATAAAAACTAAATACAGGTATTAAAATAGCAACTGGTAGCTAAGAGGACCAGTCTCAACTGACAGCGCCCGTTCACGGACATAACGCGAATATTAGCACCACTCAGGTCAACCATTTTGAAGGGAATGGAATGATCCAACACACGCGCCACCATCAGTGAGAAATTTGAGATCTCTCCTCGATATGAGAACGATAAAAAATACTTACACAAATTAAAAAGCTTCTCTTTCCACAGCAAAAAACAGACGATGTTAATGTTACAAAGCGCAAAGTAATTATAAAAACCAAAACCTATTTCAACCTTAAATTGGAACAGCGGGCGACTTTAATTAGTGAGATGCTAACTACTCTGGGAAATTCTCCGAAAATTTCTTCCCTACGAAATGTCTTTGAAGACGATGCAATTAGCAATGGTAACGCTTGGTTCACCAATCCATACTAATATTAAAAATGAATAGCTCTGTCTATCCGTCTTTTATATTTTCACGTTTTAACGGATTTTTTTTTTGGTTTGAAATCATTTTTGACCTACCCCGCTTTAGGGTGGAACCAGAGGGCTTGTCAGACTTTTACTTACTTAACTTCAGTTGCCCTTTGCTTTCTAATTCTAAGACCACGGGTTACCTTTTCAGAAGTCCCAACCAACCAACCCATGCTCCTAAGGTTTCGCTGACAGGTCTTTGAAACGCGCGTCCGTAGTCTTAAAGAATTAACGAATTAAAAGTTTTTGAATGCAACTTCACACACGCTTAAACAATATCTTGTCCTTCATACCGCAAGTATGTTCGAGTGATCAATTTTCGAGTTCCATGTGAGTAAAGCCGCTGGTAGCAGTAGTATTTTTATAAAGACGATATTATAATTAGATTTTCTTTGTAAATTAAATGCAATTTTGTAATTTTGAGATCAAACAGTGTTATACTATTGATTTACGCAAAGTTAATGATTTCTTCTCAGTCAGTACACTATTGCCAGAGTGGTCGTGGTCATCACTGTGAATTACGATGAGTGCTCATTCTGGTAATACGGCGCCATTCATCGCGAACTACAGCTTTCCGGGTACATTCGTAATAGCATTTTGTTGCGGCCTTGCTCTGGTTTGTCCATCTTATTGGTGATCTACCACGTGGCCTATTACCCTCAACTTTGCCCTGTACTACGAGACGCTATAAGGTGTCATTACCACGACGAAATTCGAGAAGGTCAAAATGCGCAAAAGTTAATGATTACAAAGAAAATCAAAAAAATTGAAGACATCCACCAACCTGCACACGGTCTGCGTTCTGGATTACAACTCAGTCTCTCTTAGGGAGGACACTCAAGTCCCAGCAGTTGGAACATGATAAGGCCCTATTTGGTGAAAAATCACCAGAGTGAAAGGGAGTGTCGGACTTGTACAGACTAAAACCCACCTGTATTCCTTTAGTTGCCTTTTGCATTGCAAGGCCGCAGTAACTCTTTTGCATAATCTGAACATATCGTGTTGATTATTATTTATTGTAAATACTTTATTGTACACCCCATAATGTGGACAGGATAAACATTTGCAAAAACTAAGTGTACAGGCGGTCTTATCGCATAGGACAATCTCTAACGGTCGACTTTAGGATGGACTAAACGCAAGAAGATAGATTTGGGGCAGTCAGTGACAAAAATCATAAATAATGTTAATTATTTTATATAAAATACATACATATATATAAAATATCAGTTAAAATACGTGCTAATAAATATAAAATTTTGTAGTTTTTTTTCGGAGCGGGAGATAGTGTCAGACTTTTACTGACTAAAAACCCACTCCTATTCCTTCTTTGCCTTCATCCTAGGGCCCCGGGTTTCACTTTTACATTACCCGTGGTCCCAGTAGAGTGGTGTGAATAAAGTGGAAGGCATGTCTATAAGCAGAAAACACGTTATTGAAAAATACTAAGCAACCAATAACTAGAAATACAAAGGATCATCATTCTAGAAGGATGATCCTACAAATCCTACAAGCCAGTTTATTTACAAATTCGAATCAAAAACAACGCTTAGAAAAAGACAAAAGAGTGTCAGCCCACAAATGTATCGGCATGGAAACTGGGGCACGGCTCACATACAAAAAGTTTAATTACAATATACCACGGGGGACTATTCCAACTCCAATTGATATAATTATTGTTTGTTTTGCTCTCGTATCCGATATGTTTCAGTTTATCAATATATATATAAAAGGAGAAACTAACTGACAGACATATCAACGCACAGACGAAACTACTGGGATTAGGAACATGAATTTTTGCAAAAGGCTACCTTTTGTGAAATGGATGACATTTTTTACACGAATCCTTCAAAGAAGGGGAGTAATCTCCATGCGAAAGAAGTCGCAGGTAACAGCAAATCATATAATAATATAATCATGTCTATTGTAATAAGAAGACTTACATTGCATTTTTTTCCTAACCACTAAAGATTTGTAAATATTATTTGGAAATTGCAATCCAGATGAAATGCATGACGAATATTTTGCGATACGAGTTAATTATTACTCGTACATTCATAATAGGCTAGCTGATTCGGCGAACTTCGTACCGCCTAATAATGTGATAAATGAAGAACCGCTCGACCGATTTTGTGCAAAATTCACATAAACCATCTTCTAAATAGTCCGAACAAAGCCTAAGCATTTAGTTTGGATAGGTGAGCCCGTTCTTGAGTTATAAAATTACAACGAAAAGTGGCATTGATTTTTATATATTTAGATATAAACTGTTTATTCTTTACGATGCTTTGTAGTATTTAACTTTATTCTTGCACCATTACAACCCCTAAAGATATTTAAAAGACATTATCACAACGGATTGCAGAAATGAGTTTCGTCACAGTACAGCTTCCCTCATTCCCACACCCTATTGGAAGAAAACGAAAGTGATACATTTCCTTTACATCGAGATTTTTATCACTAGATTACTTTGATAATTTAATAGGTGATACTAAAAATAAGCACTCACCACAAGCAGAGAATTTTAAACCAAATTTTCTAGATACTAAAGTTGAAAATTGAATGCCTAGCGCTGCCCTTCTAGAGTTCCCTTCAATAACTTGAGAGCAGAAATCGACAGAATGTCCCCTAAACATTTCCCTCATGTTTTTATATGGGATTCCCATTAAATTGAATATCAGCCCTTCTTACTTCTTGCCCCAAAACAATAATATCTGTGCGGGAAATAAAACGTCACTTTGATTGTTTTATTATTCTTAAAATTTTATTTATAGGGTGGGTTGTGGTGCTAACAAAACTATGGAGCCAAAACGTGAGTCATATTTCTATTATCCTTATTCTGCTCATATTTTTTATGAATGTGAACGATATGTTTCATTAATAATTTTTGTCGAGTTATATTTTTAACAAAATTAATGCTACTACTATTATTATTCTACTTATACACATACTGAATCCAAAACTTTCATTCAACTAGAAGCAAATTATTGTAAAATAAATAATTTCCTACATCTTAGTGGTATACAAGTGAAATTTGAATCTCATATGACAAAAAAACTTGTTTCCATAATATTCATAACAAAATACCTCGCACAACAAAACTTCAAGAATATAAGAAAATAAATTGCAAACGTGTATCCACGTCTAAACAGAAAACACCACTCTTCTTTTAGTGCTCAAGTAATACTGTAGAAACTAGCCACGGCGGCGACGGTGACATATTGTTACGATGCTTTAAACAACCGTATTACTCTAGCATCTGGCTTGAAAACCTGCAAATAACTGAGAGATCAGAGACTTGTTATAAAATGTGAAGAATAGACTGGGGAAGATAACTAAGAAAACTGTGTATAATTCATTATGTATGGTGTTACTGATCTCAGTTCTTGATTTTAAGCTATTAATGAGTGTATACACAATTTTAGTGTTGACCCAAATTAATTTGACTGGCTAATAGACCAGTAGCCACTACCACTACCACGACCAACAGGTCTAGTGGACAGTGGCCCTGATAGCTATGCCAGAGGATTCAATTTACTCATCACACAAACCAAATGTTTGTGTGATGAGCACGATCATTTGTTGTGACTGGTCGTAATTTATCTATAATATGTATGTATTAAGAAATATATAAGTGTACTAGAGTAAACTAGGTCCTAATGAACTAGAACTAGTGCGCCTCACCATGAACGATTTCATCACTGTTTATCATCAGGTGGGATCGCAGTCAAGCACTAGTTAATATTATTATTAAAAATAAAGTACTTTAATAAAATTCACAGATCTTGCTGGTGTAAAATATGTATTATAATCTATACATTTTATACCAGCATGATCTAAAAAAACTGTAATAGAAGCACAGTAACCACCCGATGGTAATTCACCAGCTTAATAGTTAAATGTATTGAAATATAATAAAGGGAACAAAGTGGAAGCCGGCCCGCAAAGAGGATAGTACAGCTCTGCGGACAAAGAAAACTTTGCAGAGCAGTAGTGCTGCGGGATAGAAACGATTCCGCTAATTTCAAACTCGTGGATAGGGGCAATTGATGTGTATAATTGTACCGCTTTCTATATAGGAAATTGCAGATATTAGGAGCTATTGAAAGTTTAACACTGAAGTAAATGCTAGCATTAATCCTGACCATTATTTTCAAGAAGTTATAATTTGGTATATGCATATCAAAATTTAAACAATTTTGATATGCATATCTGTGTAGCTATATTGAAGTTGCTCGTAGTTAGAACAACAACAGCCACACGAGTACGTCAGTAAAGATGAGCAACGCTTGCTAAGGTCTATTTGTAGAAGAGTAGACCATCTTAGCATACCGATATTCCTCCCTGCTTTAATAAACATGTTCAACTGTTGGTCAAGACGTTATATTTAGACTTTTGATAGTTGTTATGGATAATAGGAAATCTAAGGTTTAGATTAGTTTTGCTCATTGGCATTGGGTTATCATGTTTCTTTATTGCTGAATTGTGAAGGTCTGATAAGCAGTTGCTTCATATAATATACTGGTATTCAGTGCCATTTGTTTAGAATGGAATCCGACCATAATATAGATAGGAAAAGGCTAGGCTGATATGCAAATTTGTATATATTTGTGAGAAAAGTTTTGAGTAGGAAAATATATCTGTGAGATATGATACAATTAAAAAAGGGTAAACTACTGGGATGATATAATATATAATAAGGGCAAGATTCATTCAAGAAGGAGAATCTTACGATGATGATAATTATGTAACAGTTAACATAAAACTTTCAGTGGCTATTCATGTTAACATCTACGTTGATAGTGAAGTTCCCAGAACCAATCTACATATTAGTCCTGCCGCAGGAACAACAAATAAACACGTAGCAGAGACAGCAAGACCAATTTTGCTCAGGTAGTGTGCGTTTACTATGCAGCCGGCCATGTCAAACTATGTTACCGAATTCAACTGCTATGTATAACGGCCAATTAGCTGTATATGGAACGTCAGATGGAACAAACTTTGCCACAGCAAAGTGTTGCATAGACTTCTCTTTACGAAGATCAAAAATTTTATTCAAATCAGGTGTGCTTTTGTAATGTGATTGAATATTAAACATTTAAAGATATTTTCATATTGTAAATAGCAAGTACGTGAAAGAATGCTTCATTAGTAAATTTTAGGTTGAAATTAAGCACTGGGTTAATGCATTTAGGTTGGTATTCAAGTTGACTAGAGGCATCTGAATATTAGTATTTTGCTCAAGGAGACTGGCTTCTGACCTCTACAACCCAATTAAGTCTCAACCGGTACCCTAGTGTCCTAAGAATATAAGCTTAGAAGCGAAGGCTAATTCAATTCGCTTTGTATCATTTTTTTTTTGCAATGTAGTTGTATGAAAGTTGCGGAATATTATTATTTAAATTGGTGCAAAATACGTGGATATTTTTGGTCAATCGAAACATTGCCTATAAATGACTGAGCGCGTTTCAACGATCCTGAATGCTAACGATGTTTTAAAAATATGTATAATGCATTTCTTTACGTAAATTTTTCTCTAACATAAATAATAAAAAAATAAAATATAAGGTATAATTAATTATATCTGCATTTTTGGAAAATAAAGATATTATTTCATTTTTAAAATCAGGTCTGTTTTTTTTTTTATTGTAACCAAAAATTTATGAAACGTGTGACATAAAAAGTGAAAATAATACAGTTTTTAAGGTTTTATGGAGATCAACACTTCAGTGTCTAAAAACTAGGTAATTGTAATTATGCTATTTGGGTATTGACAAGTTTTCCAATCCACACAATGAACATATACACTATTTTTACAACTCTAGGCAAAGTAGTACCTCAACCAACCCAAAACAAAATGCCCAAACAAATAACATAACAAATTTACAATATATCACCCGCATTTTTACGTTAGAGCAGCAGAAACAGAAGTTAAAACTATAAAATACTATTAAAGGAGTTACAAAGCTGACAGCCTGATGCTGCAGGGAAACTTTCCATTAAAAGCAAAGCCTTGCATTTGTAACAAAAAATATTATTCTTTGTGGAATCGCTTGGAACTGCAGCAACGGGAATTTATTAAAATAGTTCTTTTTAATGTTACAAAGCAAATTGATAGTTGGATCTTAAGTATACGTTTGTAACGGCTGCTATTTCTTACATGAATTTCTTTGCATTGTCTTATATCCTAGATGATGCTGATAATTTTGATTCAAAATTAGCATATACTTTGTTATATAAATTCAAAAAATCATATTCTATAGTAGCTCCAATTAACAATATCAACCATAAAATATATCTGAACTACACTTTGAGTTTACTGAAACGTTTTTCATTTCATTTTATAAAACCATACAAAAATATAAAATTATATCACGTGGGAAATACTGATGAAGCAAGCGTAAAAGAAACTATCGATGTTTAACTATTTTTCAATCAACGACTAATCAATTAAATTGTTGAGCATTGCCAACATTCCACCGAATGTAGTACAATGCAAAAAAACGATTGACTCCACCAAACAATTTTCAGCTAAAAATACTAAACCGAGTCTCGTTAACAATTTTTGCTCGTGGGTAACATAGAAAGAAACTATACAAATTATAGCAAAAGGTTTATTTAGAAATGGAATACTATATGATCACAGAGCATGATGTCTGGATTTCAAGCACTTATACATGACATAATATAGCAGGACACAAAAAACAGACCCTAATGAATATACACGCGGTGCCAGTAGAGAGAGATAGAGAAGTCTCGCAAAAGCTTCAGCCGCAACCAACCTACCAGACGATCCATGACCACGTCCACTCCGTTAGGACTGGAGAAGAAGAAGAAAAAAAGAAGAATAATCAGACTACGGGTTGCTACTGAAACTATTTGTTTGACCTAGTACCCAAGATCACACGATACCCTAGATAAGCGAAACAGTTAATCAAAATGAATTCCTAATACTACTTATGACCATGATAGCGGATCAAATTGAGTTGTTCGCAGTAATACACTGTTGGGTTTCGGCAAAATTTAGGTTAATTATAGTACCTAGAGACTTGACCCCAGAAAAGTGAGCCTCTCTAGACAGCACACGCTTATAGACAGCTGCTATCAAGTGCTTGAGAGGTTACCTTGATTGAGATCAAACCTAGAGGGAGTTATATAGGTAGATATAATATTGCCTAACTGTTATTAATGAATAGAAACGTGGACATACGGTTAATATAACAACAGCCGTAGGTAAACTTTTTTCTCTCTTCCTACTTCAATAAGGTCTTGTAAAATATTTTTTTTTCCAAAAAAAAATATGACTTCACTATTTTGAAGTCTGTTATTTTTTTTTTTGTAATAAGTTTTTATTTTCTCTACTAATTTGGTGGGAAGGTTACCAAATGTTATACTTTTACGACTTGACTGTTTATTTTATGGTTGGGTAGGGAATTGGGATATGAAAGCGTAGGCGTTTGATATTGATATTATTGTATTGATAGATATTATTGTAGATGTATTGATAAGTATAGAAGCAATAAACGGGCTTTGGTAAACGTTAACGATTCTGTTTTCTAGCTCAACGCTCATTGAAATAATATTTTGGACTGAAAATAATATTTTTATATTTATTAATATTTTTGAGGTAATATTTTGTACTGAAATCACGATATACGTACCAAATAAACACTTTGAATTGACACTCACAATACCTGAAACAAACAAGTAATATTTAACTCATCAGTGATTAAAAAAAATAGTATGTAAATATAATCATAATCTCTTTTTTTCCAACGCAAGGGGAGTTGGCAAAAAAAAGAGATGTAAGAATGCTGGAAGAGATTTTCTAAAGTACAAATACAAAGGTACATATTTTTATGTTCCCTTCTTCTTGTCTTTTTATTATAGTGTGTACATGAATTTTTAAGTACATATTCCGCAAATAACCACTGAAATAAAATCTCAGTAAGTGGTGGTGTAGGTACACTAACATAAACAGTTACCAAACACCATTTACCCAAACGAATAAACAATAAAACATGAAGTTTAATTAAACTTAAACATCTAGTTAATGCAATGCTGAACAGTGAACATACTGACTCTATGAAAGATTTTATTTCTACTGTGGTCGCTCTCTCCCATCCGTTCGAGGTTATCTTTTGGGTTCGACCCGACGTAGTTTTCGTATTCGATCTTATGTAAAATATTCGGATTTGCCTGCGTAGGAAGACAAATTGCTACTTAAATTTGGATTTGTATTTTTTTCTGGGTCTTATCTTAGAATGAAGCTAGTTTGCCTAAGGCTTGCTGAGGTCAATGTTTTATGTAAAGAAAGATTTATTCCCATAATCTTGAATACCGTAAATTCGACTGTGGCTCACTAATAAACACAGGACCAGTCCTCATTAGCCACGTTGATTTAAAGACAACGATTGCTTGACTCAATCTCTAAGCTTGTTCTAATCATTTTTAATTACGTTTTCGTGTCATCATTTCTAAATCTTAAAATAACTTAGTATCTGCATCTAGTTGTTACAATTTTATATGAACATGTCATAATAGAAAGTTATTTTTAGTTTCAATAAATTTATATATTTTTCCTTAATAGCAGTTTCATTGACATCAGTCTCACATAAGACATTTACCAGGAATGCGTGGGACAGGAAGCAGCTGAAATGCCATATATTATTTTTTCTATCAATATCTTCGAACTTTACTTTGAAGCTATTTCCATTTTGCAAACTTGTAAGGATTCACACGTGCACACTTAATCTGGAGAAAAATACTGAATAAGTTCGTTTTCGAAAACCATCTTTGCCAGATCTCGATTTATCCACACTTCGGCATTCAGTGCGCGGGCTTAGGTTTCCCCTCCGTCCGGAAAGGAATTTTTATTATCAATATCATGGTGTTGAACTATGGCGATGTTTATGTGCTCGTATTATTTATAGTTTTCGCTATTTGTGGGGTCTCCGTGTTTATTTATAATGTTTGTTGTTCGCAGTAAATTGGATTACGGCTTCGGGTTTCTTCTCGTCGCGTTTTATGGTGTGATCAACAGTGTTTCCAGATTTGTGAGATAGAAATAAAGTGGGGAATAAATGTTTGATTTTATTTCGGATTGAAACAATTTGTGGGCAAAATGAAATGGTTGAATCTAGATACGTCGGAGATTGAAGGCGTCTCATAAAACATTACATGAAAGCTGATTGATGAATGATTAATTAGTAGTTCAAATAGAGGAGATTTTACAATACTTATTACTAGAAGTTTTTGTGCATCCGTTTTATTATTTCAAAATGCCGGTTTTATTTAGGTATTTATTTCATTATTTTTTACATACAGGTCAACAGTAATAGTCAAAAATACATTATGTAGTGGATTTTTCAAGTCTTTTTTATTTATATTCTAATCAAGATTTCAAAATTATAATGAATTCATATTTTTCAAGATTGACAATAAATTTATAAATCGTACATTTTTCAAAACAGCTTAGTCTTGGAATCCATGCCATGCATTTTTCTCGACCAAGATTACTCGAGCATATTAAATTCCAAAGAACAGCTAGACAATTGGAAATAGTTGTGAAGATCTATGTGAGCTCTAATACTATTTTATTATCAGGAATATACGTTATTCTGCAAACCGAACCAAATAAACAAAGCAGAGGTCAGATGGTTTTCATCTTTTTTGTAATGCTGTAGAAGCTAACTTGACAAAAACAGAAACGAAAACAGTAAGGATAACATCTTGTTATCTTTACCTTTTTCGATTCTGTTTTTGTTCAATATTAACCTATGTACATATATATTCATACACATGTATGTACATAGGTTAACATTAAAATTTAAAGCACTATAATATAACAAGAATCAGAACTCCATAAACGTTGCCAAAAAGAAAAAAACTGTTATAAAGCAGGGAGTACCATCAAACATTTTACAAGCACCAATAAAAACAATGACGCGGAACAATGGGAACTGTTAGTTTTATCGCCAAACGTATATTATGCAATAATTCAAGTGGGGAATGCAAGTGTTGAGAAAGTTCCGTAAACTGCTACTACTGTTCCAGTAGTTCCCAACTTGTACGTTTGGCTGACTTGCGAGAGCTAGCCTCGACGAAATTCACAGAAAATGAAGTAATTTAAAAGTTCCCTAGTGGTATTAAGTTTTGCATCATTGGTGCCTGTCGAACCGCAAGGATAAGCATTTTATTTTTGATTAAGCTTGAAGAAAAAATTACATGACGCAAAAAAGAAGTAAGTAATTTATTCTTTTCTCGATTTTTCCGTCCGATTATAATTTAGAGGTCTTGAAGACATGTTGATGCAGGGCTTGTTAATGTTTTCATTCACACTATAAATATCGTTAAGTAAGGATATTTTTTTTTTCGAGTGGTAACGGTCCCGACTTACGAGTTGTAGGTCATGGGTTCAAACCCAGCCAGGCGCATTACTTTGTGTAATTTATTTCATCACCACTGCTCTCAAAACGGTGAAGGAAAACATCGTGAGGAAACCGGCATGTCCTAGAACCAAAAATTCGAAGACATGTGACATCCACCAATCCGCACTGGGCCCGCGTGGTGGATTACGGCCCATTCCCTCTCCTAGAGAGGAGGCCTGAGTCCCAGCAGTGGGAACATTATAAGGCCGACTATACTATGCTATGTAAGGATATTTTCATAAAGTTAACATTATAACTGTAACACAGTTAACGATACTATAGTATCGAATCTATTAAAATATTGTTAACAATTAACGTTATCGATACTTAATGATTACTTAATGTGTTGTTGCGGCGTGGTGTATTCTTTAAGCCTACGTATCCTTTTTGACATTTCAATAGAATAAATGTATCTAATTTCTATGTATTACGAAAAATGTTGCATCGTGGAAGTGTTATTGAATACGTGATAAAACTAATTATTGCATGAATCTAGTCAAAACAAAAAGACTTAAAAATAACGTTATTTAACGTTACCAAGCCTTGAGCCATAGTAACGTTACTATTTACCGATAACATCATCAATAACGTTACTCAGTTTATCAGTAATAGTTCACTCAAGTACCGTTACCAAGCATAACGTTACCTCTACTAAAATAACATTACCTTCATACGATGAAGGTACCAAATTTTTAATTTTATTCAAGGCTAAAGTGAATAGGTTTCTAATAAACTAGTGCGATTCACCATCAATGATTTCATTACTACTTACCATGAGGTGGGGTCATCTTAGTGAAGCATTAGTTGATATCATTTCAAAAAGAATTATAGATGCTCAAATAATATGTCAAAAATTAGATCATAAAATTATTTTCTAAACCGACGAGATATTTTATATTTTCAAGAGAAAACAATGTTAACGCAATGCAACGAAGCACGAAAAAATCACAGAACTTAAACAATGCAAATTGTACACACTCGGTAACATTCTTTGTTTAAAGCTTACTCCAAATTCAAAGCATGCTGCAATTCCAGTTGTAAACGAATCCCAGAGTATTAAGGTGCTCATTGCTCACATTGTACAAGTGAGTTTCACTGGATAATCCCATTTTTACATGGGTGCAAGTAGCTATTGGAGGTACGACTGTACGCATAATACGTTTTTGTGCAGTTATAAAAAAGTTAGAAAGAGAAAGAAAGAAAAATATTTTATTTGGCACGCATGGATACACACACTATAAAGACAAAAATTAAGACAACTAAGAAAAAAAAAACGCTGACATAATGCGTGTTTCACGGCTGCGCCAAATAGGTCCAGTTCAGCAAAAAGTGCCAGACAACTACATGGCAATCAGTGGTAGTTGCCTGACGCTGGTTTTCAACTGAACCTGATTGAGAGTGAACGGCAGTTATTTACTTATTAGCATATTATATGTCTGATGTAGTTACTCAGCAGAAAAGCGAAGAATGCATAAATTTATGGTGTCTATGACTAATATCCCCATGGAGAAACACAAGACAAAAAACTGAGGTGTAAAAAACGAAGCAGCGATGATTTTCTCGATAATAGAAATTAAAGCCAAAGTACTCAAATGAAAATTATCTCAAAATTAATGTGATAACTTGTCAATTTCACGTTAGTTATTGTGATTGATTAGATGAGTTTCCAACAGCCAATCACTAGTCTTGACTTGCGTTTATCTTGTACGGCGTCGTCAAATTCTTTTATGAAACCGAGAGCAAAGGAAGAAAACAAAGGAAAACTTTAAATTTTAACGTTGATAAACACAATATACACTAAAGCTCGTTAACTAAAACCAAGGTTATTTTCATTAGCAAATAACTCAGAGTTATCTGCAGGGGCCGAATTGGGCACGCCACAATTATGGCGGTAAGTCCCCTTTTTGAGGCGTGGTTGGAAAGACCTCACGGCGTCCTCACCTTCCGCATGACGCAGGTTCTCACCGGGCACGGTAAGTTCGGAAAATTCCTGCACCGGATTCGTGCGGAAGCGACACCCGGGTGTCGCCACTGTGTGGACCGCCCGGAGGACACGGTGGAGCATACGGTGGAGGTTACTCCGCTTGGGCAGAGCAACGCCGTGTCCTCGTAGGGGCGATCGGCGGCGGCTATCTCTCGCGCCGGGCCTTGGTACAGGCCATGGTTCGGAGCAAGGAGGAGTGGCAGGCGGTCCTTCTGCGAGGCAGTAATGCTAGCAAAGGAGGTGGCCGATCACGTGAGGCAACGGTTCTCACGCCCCAGTCGCCGCCGGGATTCCGATCGCGATTTCCAGCCACCACAGTCGAGCAATGGGTAACCTGCCATCCGACCGTCCGGTAACCGTTCGGACCGAGCCCAAGTCGTCGACGGCGCGTATCGTTCCACGCGCGCCTCAGGGAGATGTTAACAAATCGTATTGGCCCAGGTAGTGTGAAAACGAAATCCGGAGCCCTGGGACGAAAGCAACGAAGGAACAGGAGTGAGTTTTTAGTCAGTAAAAGTCTGACACTATCTCTCGCTCCGCCCAAGAACGGGATTTGTCATTAGATGATTTTCCCACCTAAAAAAGGGGCCTGAATTAGTTTTTAACTAAGCGTTTAAAAAATATTACGATAGAAAGGATCATTAAAACGTCGTATATCGGTAAAATTAATGATAATAATAAATAGAATTTGAATGCCAAAATGACTGTGTTATATTTTGATAACTCAACATATTTTAGTAAATTGTTAAAATGCTTTATATTTTTGCAATAAACTGTAAGCATTGTGCCGTTGCACAGTTTCTTTTTTTTGCTGTACGATCCGACGGTACCCGCGCTTAAGGTCATGTCACGGACTTAAGTCCCAAGAGGAAGTGCTGCATCCTACCCTACCCAGACTCAAATGTTTGCTGAAAAAAAAATTGTTGAGTTATGCTCGTCTTTGTCCATTAGTTGTCTGATCACTGTGTAATATGTTAAGATTTTGTGTAGAATAAACAATTAAATAAAAAATTAAATAAGACACGGATCATAGCTTACAAGATATAAATGACCCATATATATTAAAGAAAAAGGATTTAAATAAACCTTTTAAGTAACATTTTGGAAGCACTTACGTGTACCAACCTGACTGAATACTAAACTGTTTTACAGTAAACACTTTACTTAACAATAGACATCATAAGTACCATAAATTTATTTTAATTTTGATTTTCTAATGCTCCATTTAAAACTACTTACTATAAAATCGCAGTAATCTCAAATATATTACAAAGTTTTTTAAAATTAGAATCAAGAATCAAAACATTTATTTTAAATAAACCATTCAAATGTGCTTACAACATCTGAATTATCAAGAAGTTGGTCATTCAAAGCGTTATCATTTAGTGCACATGCTAAAGTATAGATCTCTATGAAGAGGAACATGCTAAAAAAATTTAGAGTTTTACAAAATTCTGGTTCCATATTTCTTTTCGGTTCTATATTATATGTGTACAATGTATTATAAATAGCAAAAGTTGTAAAAGTACAAAAGTAAGGTTTGGACTTGTTGGTACAGTCACCTGTAAATAATAACAAACTTACCAATAATGGTTCTAACGTATTGTAGGTAAGTTAGAACCCAATTGCTTTGATCACCGTATCGAGCCATTTCCTCTTGACTTATAACATTCTAAGGACTATGAACAAGAATTTATGCATGCCAAAGTTATTCATACCGCTATCTTCAAACTTTGACCGTTCTCAGGTAAAATGGATACGATGAAATTTCAATTACGCCAAAGAAATGTTGAATGAAGAAAAAATCGGTTGACGTAGGTAAAGTAATAGCCATTAAAAATCTAATTTAATTGACTTAAGGGCTCCTTGAATTCTTCTCAAATACGTCGCAAGGGATCTTTAAAAAAACATTTGTTTTATACATTTTCCTTTATTTTAGAGATATTGCTGAATTTGGTTTTTTTATTATAAGGCCGACTATGCTATGCTGAATTTGAACTCAATTTTGTTGCTATGTTCTTTTTTTGAATCACAAACAAAGCTAGGATCTATAATAATAATAATATTCCACAAATATCACACAACGCAGTCTAGTCTCAAGCTAAGCAGAGCTTGTGTTATGAGTACTAAACAAATGATAAACATACTTATACATTAAGTATAAATTTATTATTAAGTTACAATGTACTAGCTACTAAGTGTTTTTCTCAGTATATTTGATAAAATCTTACAATACGCAATGAATAGTCCGTACATGAAGAATACATTGTAATAATTTGCTTAGTTTATTTCACACAGAAACAGAGATGAGATAATAAAACATCTCGCTTAAACTGGACCGAATAAACAAGTAAAAAAAACCGGTCCACCCCTAAATGTATTACCCAATCTCAATTTTAGTAAGAGTGTTTTATTTCTACCGTTTTGTTACATGTTAAATGTGGGAAGGAATGTTTTCAGGTTCCAAACATTTTTCCTTTAGATTTTGGCTTTTAGCCAGGATTCACCTTTCATCTGGAGTTTGTACTTAGCCAGATTTGTGAAAACTGAAACTGACACTTTCAACTCAAGCCTCCACAATGATCAGCTTCAAAGACTTGGTAAAAGAGAAATGCTTTCATATTTTTCAAGGGTGTCAAAATTCATAAATTCCGTTTTCGCCAAAGCTACTGCTTCTGATATCTAACAAGTACTATTTATGACTTCAGGTTCAAATGGTGTCACATTAATACTCGTATTATAACGGCTTTAAGCATGTGTGTGTGTATGTTTGTTAGTCCTTCAAACTTTTCTCCTTCTTTATCTTCTTTTTCTTTTAATCCTTCGTAATCGATAGACAGAAGCCAGTAGTTCCATAATTTGACCGTAAAAATACCAAATAATGGGCTTCGGGATTGTCTTCAAGAGTAACTGAGGCCTTGGAATGCAAAGAGCAACTGAAGAAACTCAGATGGGTTTAATCAGTAAAAATCTACCACAATGTGCTGCATCACTGCTTGCCATCAGGTGGGTTCACAGTCAAGCACTGGTTTAGACCAATTAAAAAAAATACAACAAAGTATATAATAAATAAATCTAACGCTGGCAGGCCAAATGGCGCCGGCTACTAGCATTGCGCTATATCTACCTGAGATTTTTAGTAATGCCACCAGCGGTAGTACCAATCGCCATTCGAAGGTAGTCTAAGGCCACGGCACAACATTTGCGTCATGGACAGTAGTCTACAATGCGAACGTCGTGCATATAAGCTTCACGCAGGCGTACACCAAGCATATATGCTAATAAAATGTCGAATACGCGTCTTTGAAGCTACGCGTCCGTGGTCAGTAGGCCTACAATAGCGCTTACTCCACAAGAGGGAGTATTAGATTTTTACTGAGAACCTGGAACGGAATTAGTTATTAGATGATTTTCCACCCAAAACAAAAGGAAACCGAATAGTAGGGTCCATTTTGCAAAATAAAAGGAAAAAAGTCATTTCTATCAACCACATTGAGGTTCTCACCATCTTACTCGACCATTGACCCCTAAAAGCACCAATAATAATAACACCTAATACTCATAATTTTTTGTAGTCGACTTACACAATTTGAGCAGACGATCCGGTTTTTCTAGCCTCCTAAAGTAACAGCCTTAGGGTCCTAAGTTATTCCAACCCGCTTTTCACGTAAGCACCCCACCGAGGCCTTTGATATACGGGTCTGTTCGCCAAGATATTTGATTATCCTTACCTGCGTAGGACAACGATTTCTTCCACGATTTTTTCCATGGTTATGAAGGAAAATTTTGCGAGGTTTTTCTCATTTTTGCTGACGTAGTCGGTAATTTTATGGATTTATTTTTGATAAAATTAGTTCGGTGTTTGTGATGAGTTTTTAGGAAGGATGTTTTTCTAGCTTTATAACAAACAGTAAATACTGACTTCTGCAAGTGACTTTGCCCGCGAGAAAGATTTTCTTGAGATAAAAATTATTCTATGTACTATTCCAGAACAAGGTCTACCCGTGTACTGTCGTGTTTCAAACCCATTTGAGCGTGAAGGAGTAACAAACATACAAACACACTATAAAAAAAATACACACGCAAAACACAAACGCTTAAGTGAGTGTTTGTATTTTGTGTGTGTATTTTTTATAAATATAAATAGTAAATGAGTAAGTACTCATTTACTATTGCATAAAATTTTAATAAATAAATATCACCAGAAATATCATGATAAAAAAAGTGAATGAGTGGATACAAAGAGATTAAGGATTGAGTGTTGTCGTGCAACCTGGGACCAGAATAAAACAACTTCAACTCTTAGTATGAGACACTCACTAAGTGTCTCTACTCAGTGTTCCTTCCAGATATGAGATTGACCATTCAATCAATCGATTTCGATAATCTTGCTTTTCTCAGAGCTCGTCGAGCTCCGCTCTGGTAGTATAATATAATAATATTTACACAAAATCACACAACGCCGTCTAGTCCCAAGCTAAGCAGAGCTTGTGCTAGACAACTAATAGACTACTTAAATATTTTTAAATACATACATATTATAGATAAATTACACCCAGATACAGAACAAATGATTGTACTCATAACACAAACATTTGTCCTCAGGGCCACCAACCACTAGACCAACAGGCCAGTCAAAAATATTATCAGTATTATTATTATAAAAAGACAGAATTAATATAATCACTATATTAATTCTGTCTTTCAAGTGTCGTAGTCATGGGAATAGTGTGGCTTCTTTCTTTGCAGGGCCTCTTCATTCTCTTTGTTTAATTCCTTCCAGACTACCCAAATGTCAGCCTATTTTCCGGTTTTACATTTGGGAAGCACGTAACCCATAATATATTTCATTTTGACCTTAGAGTAATCTAATCAGAATATCTAATAGTCTTCCTTGAGAAGGTTCCTAGCCCGGAACACCGGAATCCTTTGACAATAATTGAGTCAGTTCAAAATATACTACATGTTCATTATAAGAGGAAGCCACAACCTAATTTAGATAGGTCAGTTTTGGGATAAAGTTAAGTACTTAAGTGTGTAATCTTATGTAATTTAAGGGTTAAGATAACTAAATAACTGTTTCATTAATTAGGAAGAATTAGGAAGTTTAGGTTTATCTTGACTTACGAGTTGTAGGACGCGGGTTCAAACCCAGCCAGGCGCATTACTTTGTGTAATTTATTTCATCACCACTGCTCTCAAAACGGTGAAGGAAAACATCGTGAGGAAACCGGCATGTTCTAGAACCAAAAATTTGAAGACATGTGACATTCACCAACCCGCACTTGGCCCGCGTGATGGATTACGGCCCATTCCCTCTCCTAGAGAGGAGGCCTGAGTCACAGGGAACATTATGAGGCGGACTATGCTATTTATAGCTTCATTTATTTTAATTATTATATCGTGTTTCATAAGATCTTGGTATGGTCATGTGAAGAGGAGGGATGAAACGCATGTTACTAAAAGAGTTATGAGTTTACATGTGGATGGATGGAGAGGGAGAGGGAGACCAAAGAAAAGATGGATGGATTGTGTGAAGAGTGATATGAAAGAAAAGGAAGTTAGTGATAGCACGACGAGTAACAGGGCAGAGTGGAAGAAAAAAACGTGTTGCGCCGACCCCAAATAACACGGGATAAGGGCAGGAAGATGATGATGATGATGATCGTGTTTTATAAGATCAGGGACATTTGTTTATTTCATAAATGAAAACCAGTTTACACTGACATAATTTTTTGAACTGAAAAAAAAAAGTAAACCTTGTAAGTATTAGGCCTACTGTGCACGGACGCATAGCTTCTTAGACGCGTATTTCGTTAATATACGCTTGGTGTACGCCTACTTACAGCTTACATACAAAACTATGAAATCCTGTCGACGGAGCGGCAGCGTCATGCTCGCGTCGTTGCATACAGCTTTCATGACGCCCGCCATACCGCAAGTCATACGTCGGGGCGTACATCGAGCGAAAGCACGTTTTTATTAGCGGGTATATCTTCGTCGTCCGACGGCATTGTCACAAATGATTGACGACTTAAGCGTGTAATAAGCCTCGTGGATAGGGTAGTACGCTGTGTTGCTCAAGCTGTCTTGCGTATTTAGAAGCGTCTATGAAGCTACGCGTCCGTAAACACTAGGTTTAACAAAATATTTGACTGGCTTATCCGTTAAATTTGTTTATTTTAGGTTTTACAAAAATAAGAAGGCTTAGAAACTGAAAAAACAAAATGAGTATTTCCCGGAAAATATAAATAAAATCTTTTTTGATCGTAAAGTAAAGCTAGTTAACTATTCACCTTTTCAAAAACATAACTTCTATAAATAATTCCGGCCCCACATTAAGCTCTGACAAAAAATTCAAACCGGGAAGACTCAGTAAAAAGTTCAGAAGTACCGAACATTTCGCTCCTACTATCAACCTTAATGTTCAATGTACGTGATCCATTAGGGTAGTAGTAGTGGGATAGTACTAATTTAATACTCAAGATAAAATAGTGAACAAAAAACAAGAAATGAAAATCTTAAGTTTTGTAATAAATGGTGAATCGTTTTATAATGAGCATCATTTGGAGCATAACTTGGTATCTGAACAGCGGGGTTACCATGACGTTCAAAGTAAGATTGTTTCATTCTTATTTCATTGTGGGTAAGAGACAGAGCTATACAGGTTGTCTAGTGCCATCTCTTACCTACACTGGAAATAAGAATGAAACAATCTTACTTTAAACATCATAGTACAGGTCCAGGTTCTGCAATATTTAAAAAATATCTATGGTACGATTCTGATGCTTTTTTTGTCCAGTCCCTTTTAAATTTTGCAGATGAATGCATTAGTTGATATCAATTAGCATTTATCATTAACTAGATTACTTCTTAGGAAGTGTGCCCCATCGTCAAACACATCATTGTTTACCATCAGGTGAGATAGTCAAACGCGAGACTATCATAACAAAACAAAAAAACTGTGGATATTGAAGCGGAATTAGCATACATGAAGACTTGTATAGCTCATAATTGTGATATTATTATTTCAAAATATACAAAACTTTTTTTTCATAGTTTTTTAGGCTTTACACTTTTTAAACCAGCTAAACCCAAATAGTGTACAATTTGTACACTATGACACCTATGAAATATAACCATTACAAGTATACTAAAAACATTTGAAGAGTTCCTTCGAATTCTGCAAGATCCCAACATCAGACCCTGAACTCATGACCAAAGAACCAAAACCTAAGGTACCCGTAAGGTAAGCAATATGGTATGTTCTCCGATCACACAGACACTTAGATTGTTATCAATCTAAGTGTCTGTGGAATCGGAGAATATACATAAAAAGTTATAAATGAATGAGAACCTCCTCTTTTTTTAATTCGTTAAAAAAATAAATTTGAATCTACCAGCTAAAGTTAGCGCTACTAAAAAATGCTGCAAAAGAATACTATTCGTTAGTAGTACAGCCAACAACGCAACATATAGCTACAACACAATAAAGTTTCAAAATAGCTTTCCATTACAATAAAAGGGCCCGTAAAGAGAAGCCACAGATTTGTGGTGTGGCCCGACGGGGCTATATTGATAAAAATAAACGCTCCCAATCTATTTGGAATTGAATTTGGTAAGAACGCATAAGGATCTTTATGATGGGAGTTTCGAAAGTAATTCTTGCACTTAAGTGAGACGGATCAACTGATTTTGGTTATGGAGAGTAAATTTTGCAGTAACCGTTACTCCAGTCAATGATGAGTTACAGGGGAGTAATAAAAACAGCTAGATTAAGATGGCAGAAATGAATCGGTGAAAGGTTAGTGCAGAAGACATAATAAGATCTAAGTGCGAAGCATAAGCTGTTTTAACTACATTTGATCAAGCATGAACACATGATCAATTGACCAATCATCATCTTCCTGCCCTTGTCCCATCTTATTTGGGGTCGGCGCAACACGTTTTTTTCTTCCTTTTTTTCATATCACTATTCACATAATCCATCCATCTTTTCTTTGGCCTCCCTCTCCCTCTCCACCCATCCACATGTATACTCATAACTCTTTTAGTAACATGTGAACACATGACCAATACGGGGCAGAAATGTTCTGGAGGTTCAAGATGCAGCGTTGGGGAATCTTCCACAAGGTGGACCAACTACCTGGCTAGAGATGAGTATTCTCACTGAACGCGAGAAGCATAGAACTGATCAATGTAGTGACGGTTGGGAGAAGCCTCAAGTCAAATAGAAATCTGACCTGGTTTTTCTATGATTACAAACTATACTGCAATATGCAGTAATACCATATAAAACTGTTAAAAAATATTAGTGAAGAAAAATCAACACTCACACACACACTTCACACTTCCCACTTTCACTTGAATTTTTCTTTTTCAGTCTCAATTATATATATCTGATATTTCTTAGTATATTAATTGGTATTTTATGTTTTATCTTATTAATATTATTTCTAATGTCTGTACACTGGCAGCCCTAAATCTGTCTCCTTTCCTCAGTCCATCCGAAGATTGAATGTAAGAAATTTCCCTGTGCGATATGACCACCCGTTGTACACTATTTTTTATAAATGTTTGTCCTGTATTTTTTACGTAGTACAATAAGCAATATTTAATAATAATGATAATAATAATTCGAATATGTGACATTCACCAAACCGTACCGGAACCGCGTGGTGGATGGCCCATTCCTTCTCCTACAGAGGAGGCCTGAGTCCCAGCAATGGGAACTTTAAAAGGCCGATTATGCTTTATGCTAATGATAATAATCAGTCCAAGAAGTTAATCGAAGATTACAAGTAAGTGGCTCACCAAGAAATACTCGTAAAACAAACTTCACAACTGACTATTTTGATACTGCCCATACCAGCTAGAAGCTAAATCCAATTACATTTTGTGGTCGTAAATCTTAGCAGTAGTTCACAAAACATAACAGATTGTCAACCCGTCGTGGGCAAAAACAACAGTGAATTATTTGCCTTGACCTTCCATCTTAGCCGATTTCCTAAGTTTTTAGGGAGTTGAAACACTTTAAGGTAAAATCGTTTATTATCGTTCGTTTATAATCGTTTTTATTTATTTTTTAATACTATGGAGAGAGGAGAGTTGAAAATAAGTAAGCAACATACCTTCTCTCTTTATGCTGGTTATAATTTTAGATTCCAATTTGAATTATTGGTCTTGATACTCCATCCTATGAGCCGATTTCTTTAAGTTTTTAGGAAGTTAAAACATCGTAAGGTAAAATCGTTACTTTTTCTAAAACACTATCAGAAATCAGAAACGTTTATTTCAAATAGAATAATTACAGGCACTTTTGAATTGTCAAAATGTCGGTCAAAAAAAGTAAGCTAAATTGGAAAGATGATAATTCATTGTTATGGAGAGAGGAGATATAGAAATAAGTGACCTACACACCTTCTTTTTATCTATGTTAGTTATAATTTTAAATTTCGATTTTCAAATGTCCATAGTAAGTGTGAAACATGTGGTTTACCAATATGAAATAGAGTAAGTATTAATTTAATGGATCGAGTTGGAAAAACTATGCTACTCATTCTACAACTCATCATCATCATCATTTCAGCGGAAAGACGTCCACTGTTGGACATAGGCCTCCCCCAAGAGTCGCCACAACGACCGGTCCTGTGCGCCTTTCCATCGGATTCCCGTGACCCTCACCAGGTGATCGTTCCACCTTGTGGGAGGCCTTCCAAAGCTGGTCTTCCGGTACGTCGTCGCCATTTCAGAATCTTTCGTCTGTTCTGCGAGCAGTGTGCCCTGCTTACTGCCACTTAAGTTTAGCGTTTCTTTGGGCTATGTCTGTAACCTTGGTTCTCTTGCGGATATCTTCATTTCTGATGTGATCACACAAGGAATCTCTGAGCATAGCCCTTTCCATTTCCCTTTGAGTGGCTTTAAGCCTTCTGATGAGGCCCATTGTCATACTATAACTACCTTACTATAACTATCCATAACCAGGACAGCTCATCATCATCTTCCTGCCCTTATCCCGTGTTATTTAGGGTCGGCGCAACACGTTTTTTTCTTCCACTCTGCCCTGTTACTCGTCATGCTATCACTAACTTCCTTTTCTTTCATATCACTCTTCACACAATCCATCCATCTTTTCTTTGGTCTCCCTCTCCTTCTCCATCCATCCACATGTAAACTCATAACTCTTTTAGTAACATGCCACCACAACCAGGACAGCTGATGAGGCTAAAAAAGTTGCTGCATGCCCGACAAACTGCGGAAGGAAGATCAAATATTGTCACCGGTACATAAGGTTAACTTGAAAAAACATTATATTACTAGTGACAACACATCTTAATATTTAAAATATATTTTTACTTATATGATGTAACTTGTTATGAGCGAGCTTGCTTCGTTTTTAACGAGCTTGCTTGCTCCATTTTGCAACGTGAAACTTTTAAAAGTTTCAGACAAGTTTGATGTTTTTAATCATTGTAAATTAAAAGTATTGAACTATAAACTAAAAAAAAGAACAGAGAAAGAAAGACGACATTAGAGAAGTTACATTGGCAGATAATGTAGGTACACTTTAGGGCCACCAAATGACCCAATTTGGCACAAATCAAATGAGTCATGAATATCTTGCAGGGCCAAATGCAAGTGGGACTCGCACACGAAAGGTTCCATACCGTCCACAAAAGAGTAAAAAACACACAGCTTGTTGTATGGCAGCCCCGCTTAAATGTTTATTTTATTCAGTTTTTAGTATTTGTTCTTATAGCGGCAACAGAAATACATCATCTGTAAAAATTTCAGCCGTCTCACTATCACGGTTCATGAGTTACATAGAGCCAAGTGACAGAAGGACTGACAGATGGACGAATAGCGGAGTTTTAGCAATAGGGTCCAGTTTTACCCTATGGGTATGGTACCCTAAAAAAAAGAACAAAGAAAGAAAGAAAACGACATTGAAGAAGTTACATGGCAGATAATGTAGGTACACTTTAGGGCCACCAAATGACCCAATTTGGCACAAATAAAATGAGTCATGAATATCTTGCAGGGGCTTAAAAAAGCAATTGGACCATATAATTTAGTGCCCTCACTTTTTATTTTTCAGCTGAATATTTTTATCACGTAGGTACATTTAATATCATAAATCGACGCAGTTGTTTTGGTCATGCCGTAGGTGAGTTTGATTTAATAGAGCCGACATTTATAGCCTGCCTGCAATATATTGCAGTGTTTTTTTAACCGATAATTGGATTGGAATAGCGATATAAAATATCCTAAAAACAAAACGAAATAGAACTAATAACATTTCGAAACGTCCTACTGTTTTCTGCTTTTTTATTATTAATTTATTTGTATTTACATACTTTTTACATTTTTAAATATTCCGTAAAAAATTGAACAAAAAAGATAAAAAAATAAATAAATAGTAGTTCACCGGCATCGGGAAGAAGGTCCCAAGTTACCGGTGGTCAGGGCGCCTGAGAGAGGAACCTCTTAACAATACGTGCCGTGTCCAGGACTGCTTTCTGTGTCAAGCCCTTCCAGATTCAACTGCCCAACGCGATGGGCCTCGAGGTGGCACTGCACAAGTCCAAGACCATGCGCCACCACCGGGTTCACAAATAACGGTAGGAGGAGTTCATATCGGCGTCGAGTCGACGATGAAGTACCTCGAAATGGCGGCTGTCGGGGACGAGTCCGACAACCGTTGGAATTTCGTGGAGCACTTCCGACATCTGACTCCCAAACTGGATCGGATTGGGGCTGCTTTCGAGTGGCTTCTGCCCAACCTAGGGGGTGCAGATGCCTCCTGCCGGAGGCTCTGCGCAGGAATCGTTTGGTCCATGGCCCTTTATGGGGCGCCGGTATGGGCGCCGTCGCATGCCAGAGGGTCATGGCCATCCGGATAGTGCGGAGATACCGCAAGGTTTCCCGTAAAGCGGCGAGCCTCCTTGCTGGCCTGCCACCATGGGATTTGGAGACGACAGTTCTTTGGAGGTATGTGGAACAGAGAGTAAAGTCCCGCAAACCTCCGTTGAAAAGGGAGGATCCTCCGACCAGACGGGTGTTATGTCTGGTGGGCTACAACTGCCCGATAGATGATTTCGGGCCGTTCTATGTGTTCTAATCGCGCGGAGAACTTTGATTGCGCGATTCAGGATTTTCTTATGTGACGCGATAGATGTCGCTACATCACTCCCCTCCGGAGATCGGAGATCAATGGTTCTTGATGCTTCTTGATGCGTGCCAGGCCAGTGGTAGGTTGGTTCCAGTGAGTCGGAACCGAATGCCGCATAGTTCTCGGTGAGTTGGAACTGTCTGCGGTGATGCCCCAGTGAGTCGGGGTGGTGCTGTCCCAGTGAGTCGGGATGATGCTGCAGGCTCCAGTGAGTCGGAATAGTGCTGCTGGCTGCAGTGAGTCGGAGCGGTGCTGTGCGACGTAGTGGCTTGACTGCTTGCGTCGACCAGGAGAGGTTCTTCATTGCTCTTCATGTGACTGGCCGAAGGTGCAGTGTGCTTCGCCAAGGTCGCTGATGAGGCTGAGGGTGATGACCAGGTATGACCAGGTAGGCATGCTGGTGGTCAGGATACCCTTTAAAGCCGTGGGTGCTGGCTGTATGGCTCGCTGCTCGAAAGCTTGAGGAAGTGATGATGACGTCACGAAGTAGTAGCTGCACGAAGGCTGCGCTGACGTTCTTTGTCGAGGGTCACCAGTTTGGAGGTAGGCGGAACAGAGAGTAAAGTCCCGCAAACCTCCGTTGAAAAGGGAGGATCCTCCGACCAGACGGGTGTTATGTCTGGTGGGCTGCAACTGCCCGATAGATGATTTCGGGCCGTTCTATGTGTTCTAATCGCGCGGAGAACTTTGATTGCGCGATTCAGGATTTTCTTATGTGACGCGATAGATGTCGCTACAGTCCTTTCACGCATGCACGATCTGCACGTGGAGATGCAACGCTATGGTGAAACCCCGCTGCCGCGCCAAGTCGCGGCATGGCTGTCAGAGTTCCGGCGGAATCTCATGGTGGAATGGTGATAGCGACTGTCACAACCCAGTACTGGGTACGCCACAATTATGGCGGTAAGTCCCCTCTTTGAGAAGTGGCTGGAAAGACAACATGGTGTCCTTACTTTCCGCATGACGCAGGTCCTCACTGGACATGGTAAGTTCGGGAGGTTCCTGCATTAGATTCGTGCAGAAGAAACGCCTAGGTGCCACTACTGTATGGACCGCCCGGAGGACACGGTAGAGCATACGGTAGAGCACCGTTGTGTCTTCGTTGGGACGACTATCGGCGCAATGGCTGCTGTATTCTGCATTCACGATTCCACATCCTACATCTCGAAAACATCGAGAGTCAAGTCAAGCTACTATTATTATTGTAGCTAGCCCGTATTGACACATTGGGCGGTAAAGGCTACCTACCATTCTTTCCAACGTTCATGATTCCTCGCTTTCTCATTCCAATTCTTAAGGACTATCCAAGTCGTCCCACCATCTCCTCCGTGGTCGGTCGCGGCCCCGTGCCACTTTGTCTGGGCACCAATCCTGTGTTTTACCGGCTCATAGTTCATTAGACATGGGGCAGACACGCCCAGTCCCATTTAAGTTGGGCAGCCTTTTGAGTCACATCAACGATTTGTGTTTTATAGTGAACATGGCCCATGGTCCATAATTGCCTTTTATAGTACGCTGGTAATACTATATAATGAAAAATAATTAATTACTATGTACGAGTATAAGCGAGGTCGAGGTTAATGACCCCGTACCTTTCACTGAATATTCATTTATTATATTAATGAAAATCTCAAGTAACGTAATAAAAGGGTATACAATAACCCTTAAATCGCTTCGGTAGGTACCCACAAATGATGGTTTGGTGTGATGACGTCAGAAACAATTCTGAAGCATTCGCCATTTTTGAGCTTCGATAGCCCGTTCAAGTTCATCGAATCGAGAATGCCAATATTGGCAATTAATTTTGACTTTAAATACGGTGATGGGCATAATTATACTTATCTGTAATAATATAAAGCTTCGTAAAGAATATTTATTAACTAGTGGTTTTTTTAGGTGGGAAAATCATCTAATGACAAATCTCACTCTTGGGTGGAGCGAGAGATAGTGTCAGACTTTTACTGACTAAAAACCTACTCCTGTTCCTTCTTTGCCTTCATCACGGGGCCCGTGGCTTCGCTAATAATATAAAGCTTCGTAAAGAATATTTTTAACTAGGGGTGGGTAGTAATAATAATATAGGTTAATTATTATTTTATTGTTTGTTTCAGATTTGATCCAAGTTGCATTCTAGGATTTTTCTCAAATGACAAAACGGGCCTTTAGTTTTTATCGCGTTTGTGATTGTTGTTTTATTTTAAAGCAAATTAAGCAACTTTTAAGTTACGAGATTTTTCGAAAGAGTGATCGCGGTTCTGGAACACGAAGGGCAACTCAGGGAACCCTGGTAAGATTTAGTTAGTAAAAGCCTGACACGTCCTCTCGCTCCATTCAGAGCGACAGAAGAACATTAAACATGGTTTCGCCATCACTTTTCTACCATCGGATAACCCGACGTAAGTACGGCGAGTATCCAACCCTACGTTGTTGAAACTTTTACGGTCCGAACTAAGCATCTAGTTGTTTATACCGCGTGACTGAGCATTGAGATGACGTCAGAACAAAGCAGTCGGAGGCGTGGCCTACTCGAGGCGTTCAACAAAAACAAAACGTTCATAACTTGGCTAGGGCTGTGTTCAAAGTTGTCAGTCTATTTGTTTGCTTGGCTCAGACGTAAGATTGCGAACTATTTTAAATTTGTTGGTGAAGAGGGTGTGATTGACGAGCCGTAGGAGAAAATAGGTCAGAACAAATCGTCCCTTGAAAGGTTAGCACAATACCTGGTTAGTCTTCTGCATAGATTTTCACGCACGGTGTCACTATTTTCAGGACACAAACACCAAATTTTACTCGATTTCTGAATTTCAATTGCGGTTCGCAACACGAACAGAATCAGTCGAACGGCGCCATTGAAAAATGTGGGTGTCATCAAAATGTCTTTTCCAAACGATAGGATATTTATATATAACCTATGTGCAGGACTGAGCAGTGGTGGCCGAGTGGTAACGGCCCCGACTTGCAAGTTGTAGGTCGCGAGTTCAAACCCAGTCAGGCGCAATACTTTGTGTAATTTATTTCATCAGCACTGCTCTCAAAACGGTGAAGGAAAACATCGTGAGGAAACCGGCATGTCCTAGAACCAAAAATTCGAAGACATGTGACATCCACCAACCCGCACTGGGCCCGCGTGGTGGATTACGGCCCATTCCCTCTCCTAGAGAGGAGGCCTGAGTCCCAACAGTGGGAAGATTATAAGGCCGACTATGACTATGACTATATGTGCAGGAAAGGGGTGAATATAGAAATTGCAACGACCAGCTAAAAAAACTGAATGTATCGCGTATAAAAATAGCGTAACAACTAGTATGGGATCTGACATTTATGAATATAGACTGGGGATATGATATTTCAACACTCCATGTTTATGGCAGTTCTGTTGGTTAATTATTTTCCTAACTAACCTGCCAACAAGGTGCGTTTTTTATTCGATCTTCTTTGATATCATCACTTTATGTATTGATTCATAATGATGGTTAAAAAAAATACATAAAAATGTATTTTTTTAACCAACAACAGAAGTGCCATCGATAAAAAATATTGGAATATTACACCTGTATTTGTCTTGTTCAAAGATGATGATGAATTTTACTATTGTAGCATATTTCCTGGTTACTGAAGGACGTCAGATATAGTTTAAATCTTGAAATTACAAAAAATACTGGCGAATACGAATCCATTGGCTGTTCGCCGTTCTATTGTTCGTCTCTTATGTCACTTCGGTGTCACACTTTTTCCGATAATTAAAATTATCATATTTTCAGATTTTATACAAAGATTTACAGTTTTTACAGTTATTTATTTTTAAATAATGGGAAAATAATCTCAGTTAAACAGCGTTTACAAGTAAGCTAGATTGATTTTTCAATCATACCCTGAGTTTAATAAGCCCAGGCCAGTAAATATTAAGGCTAGGTCAAAGCGGCGCGTTGCGTTCCATTCGCGCCTCAAATAGACATTAGCAAAATTGATAAGGCTAGTTAGGGCTGACACCTGCCAGAGCTGCGAATTCAAAGTCAAAGTCAAAGATTTTTATTTCACATAGGCCTACATGGGCACTTATAAAACGTCAGAAGCTAGTGCACGGTTCCAAATTGGTCGTTTCCTATGGAGAAGAACCGGCAAGAAACTCCATGGTTACTCTTTTAAAAAATAATTTGTTGATACAATATTTTCTGTTTACAATATATTGTATTTATTATGTAAGGACAGTGTAGACTGGTCAATAAAGTACAATAAAAATAATCATAATAAAAAGGAACCTAAGAATTCGCGGAGTCTACAGTGTTCTCACATTCACATTATAAAAAAGAGGCTATATAAATAAAAGCAAGTAAAATAAATAATTACAATTATTAATAAATAATACGTTAACAATATAAATAATAATAAATAAATAAAAAAAAAAATATTGCAAAAGCAATGTATATATTACAAAAAATTGTTCGAAGGAATTACTGCAACCTCCCTAAAAATAATGATTGGGGTGTTCATTTTATCATACCCACCACAATTCATTTCCATAATATTATTATTCTAATAGCCAATGTTAGGCCTCCTACAAGGTGGACCGATGACCTAGTAACGGTTGCGAGAGTCCGATGGATGCGAGACGCACAGGACCGTTCATTGTGGCAGCACTTGGGGGAGGCCTATGTCCAGCAGTGGATGTCTTTCGGTTGAAATGATGATGATGATGACGATGACTCTAAAGGATGCAAGGATTCTAAAGGTGTTATTAATATCGTGCGGATTTCATCACGCATGCGGAATTGCTCCGCATGCGGGACTACTGCCTGATATTTTGCCCTGCACCCCGCGTGCGTATTCCACTCGTTACAATAAATACTTGTATGAAAAGGACATTTGCGGGGGCTAGCGATACCTCACACATGTAAATCAGTTCAATCATTTCGAATGGGTTTAGTCAGCAAAAGCATGACAATTCTTCTCGCTCTTGCCAGAGTTATTTGATGATTTCCTACGTAAAAAAGAAGCTTGAATATGAACAATATTATAACATAACAACGATATTATTATCAAAATAACAAATAGATGTCTATTCCAATTTGCTCGAACCCAATCATCTTCAAAACGGAATCGGAGAGTTTCGGTTGAACTCGGCTTGCTCTTGACAACTCTTGGCTGTAAATCACAGACTAAGTCGTCTAAATTCAAAACAATCTGTTATTGAATAGTTGAAAAGGTTATGCTAACAGAACACGGAACGTCGAGTCGGCAACGACTTGAGATGCCATTATCATTAATTGTATTATTTGGGTAATCGTATTATTATTATTTTTTAATTATTTGTATCATAAAGTAACTTTATTCTAAATCGCAAAGAGGAGGAATTTTACAAATTACTTTTACAAATTATTTTTCCAAATGTACAAAATAGAACGCAAAGGGTAACTAAAAGGCACGAGTGTGATTTTAATCAGAAAAATTCTGAAACGCCCTCTCGCCCCATTCTAGAGCGAGAGAAGTCATTGGATGATTTCCCATCTCAAAAAAACCTGACAAGATAAGTATCTATGATTTTTTTGAAAATTTTGATTCTAGCAATAGCGTCTCAGTGCTGTAGTTACCCCCGGCTTATTAATTTCTATAACCACAAGACTTGTTCACGCCTATATTTTAGGCCCATTTTCTTAGTAAATAAATTGAATTTTATAATAGTCTGGTGGGCTAACGAAGCTGGCCCGCTATAGACTGAAATTAACATTTTCATCTTCTTATTTGAGATTGAGTTTTTTTTTTGTGAACTAAAATAGTCGAACGTTAAAAAGAGACAATTTATGAATAAACTAATAATTATAATCTAGATTTCGATATTATAGAGTAACCTTCTACTGTATCTTACCCTGGTAATATCTTAAATTTAAAATATTTGGTGTTCTAATATAAAAAACAAATAACACTTTTTTCATTATATTTATTTTCCGAACGAATACCAACAACTTGAATTTGGTACAGTCAGCTTAGTCAAACCAATAAATTTTAAAATGACTCCAAAAAAATATCAGTGATATTAGATGTTGTTATTAAAATGGAATAAATCCTAATTTTAACAATTAATAAGTAATATAATAATACATTTATTTTCCAAAAAGTTACAGACTTACTTAATTATTAACAAAAATGTATTATTACAGCTAGTGGTAGTACGAAGCAAGTGATGTATTCTGTAGAAATCTGTATACAATAATTGATGAGCCCTGCCTCTTAAACTAGGGTTACCTGTATTTTAAAAAACAGTGTTCAGCTATGGGGTTGTTACAGTATGATTTATACAAGTTGTGAACTGTGTCGATCTACCAAGCGATATTAAAAGTAGGTGAATAAACAAATATAAATCTCTAATTATGCCCTGATGTATGAATTTATATTTAAAAAACCTTAATAATTTACATAATTATATCACAGAGTGATTAGGAAATCGGTTAGATCATTTGTTTTAACTTTTGGAAAAAAAAATGGACGGTACAGAATGTAAAAAAAAAAACTGTTTTCTATTTTTCATTTGTTTTTTTTAACATCGTGTATTTTGAGTATAAAAACGTAAAACAACATAAGCATTCATATGCAAACTTTCGTTTCTATAATATTAATGTGATCAAGTATTTATAATGAAGTCGTGATGATCATGATGGGTTTTGTTGGGCATTTGTTTGAGTTATCCTCTTATATAAAACCTAATTGTTGGGGCCGAAAGGTACTGGAGTGGCCGCGTACCGGAAGACGCAGTGTTGGAGGGCCCCCTATAAAGTGGACCGATGACCTGGTGAAGGTTGCGCGAATCCGATGGATGCGAGACGCACAGGACCGTTCATTGTGGCGACGTTTGGGGGAGTCCTATGTCCAGTTAGTAGTGGACGTCTATCGGCTGAAATGATGACGATAAAGGAATATCTTTCTGTAAGGTGTGCTGTAAGAAAACGCAATTGTGGGTTAAACTCTTTTCTGTACATCAGCTGTTCAATTTTTAATTGATTGTAAAATTATGTACAATAAAGAATATAAGAGATCCTAAGATTAAACGTTGAAGCTAAAGGGGTTTTCCACAAAACGGATAACTGTAAAAATAACTGGAATACCTCATTTAAATGGGTATCCATTTGTCTAAAGTATTCCAGATACTTTTTCCGAGATTTCACAATTTCCATCCTTTTAAAGTTTTATGATTGGCTTGAACTATAATTCAATTAGCCAACAAGAATTTGTTTAACTCGATCATATGATTTGATTTGAGTGAGTTCGGTTAGCAATTTGATTATCAAATTGGCTTTGTTAAATCGTCCACTTGGTTTAGCTCGAACTTCCTAGTCGGTTTCAAATTGCTCGGGTTCATAGAGTAGACCAATTAAGAAATAATATTTTGAACAAACTGTTTTGTCAGTCAATTTTCGACGCCTGAATATTTGAATGTAAAGGGTTTGAAGTTCTAAGGCGGAAGAATTGTTTGAAGTGTTATCGTGGCCTTGAAATGCAAAGATTCACTGAGTGAGATAAATTATTTGATGTATTCCTACTTTAATAAAAAGGGTTGGAGTTATTTCCTCTACAATAGTTTCAGAAGATACGAGAAGAGGTGAAAATGAGAGATCGGGCCAAAATCTGTGTTTCATGTTAGCTAGGAAACACCGGCCTCACCTAGTTTAAAATGACAAAAAATAATAATTGTAAAAGTCCTTTTTTAAACCTACTTACAAAATAAATATCATTTACCATTTAGCTACAACACAATAAGAAAGAAATATAAGATTCATATATAGAGGCCGCAACATGCGATTATGTTTTGTTAAAAAATAAAAGAATGTGCAAAACGAAAGTGAGTGGTATTTCGCTTATATAATATATAGATTAATCTTCAAGGCTATAAGAGTGAACAGGCTCTTTATAAAAAGTGTGCTTCACCATCAACGACTGCATCACTGCTTACTATTAGGTTGGATCGCAAGCACTAATTTATACCATTTAAAAGAAAAGTCTTTAGTTACATTGGCAATTAGCATAGCATAGCATAGTCGGCCTTATAATGTTCCCACTGTTGGGATTCAGGCCTCCTCTCTAGGAGAGGGAATGGGCCGTAATCCACCACGCGGGCCCAGTGCGGATTGGTGAATGTCACATGTCTTCGAATTTTTGGTTCTAGAACATGCCGGTTTCCTCACGATGTTTTCCTTCACCGTTTTGAGAGCAGTGGTGATGAAATAAATTACACAAAGTAATGCGCCTGGCAGGGTTTGAACCCGCAACCTACAACTCGTAAGTCAGGGCCGTTACCACTCGGCCACCACCGCTCCGTCATTGGCAATTACGAGGTTTGAAATAAAATACTATTTTGTATAATATTTTTTAATTATATTCTCGCATTTGACCACTACACACGTACTCACCTGATAGTGAGCGATGATAAGTAGTACGCGTACTTAGAAGTCTCTCATTCAATCTTGATTTAAAATTGTGGCTATCAGGAAACACAGACTCTCTCTTCTCGCGAGAGAGGCGGTGGTGCAGGACTCAGACATGACCACGACCACGCTGCCAGGAGTGCACGAGTAAGAAGAAGCAACACTGACCAAGGCCAGTCAGCGGATGGGTGATCATCTTTTTTTTTATTGGGTGGAAAAATCATCTTATGATAAATCCCGTTCTTGGGGTAGCGGGAGATAGTGTCAGACTTTTACTGAGTTAAAAACCACACCTGTTCCTTCTTTTCCGCATGACGCAGGTTCGCAGGTTCTCACCGGATACGGTAAGTTCGGGAGGTTCCTGCACCGGATTCGTGCGGAAACGACGCCCGGGTGTCGCCACTGTATGGACCACCCGGAGGACACGGTAGAGCACACGGTGGAGGTCTGCCCCGCTTGGGCAGAGCAACGCCGTGTCCTCGTGGAGGCAATCGGCGGCGGCGATCTCTCGCGCCGGGCCTTGGTTCAGGCCATGGTCCGGAGCGAGGAGGAGTGGCAGGCGGTCGCCTCCTTCTGCGAAGCAGTAATGCTAGCAAAGGAGGCGGCCGATCGCGTGAGGCAACGGTCCTTACGCTCCAACCGCCGCCGGGATTCCGATCCCGATTTCCGGCCACCGTAGGCGCGGGCTTGCAGACGGCGAGCAATGGGTGGCTCGCCGTCCGACCGTCCGGTAACCGTCCGGACCGAGCCCAAGTCGTCGACGGCGCGTACTGTTCCATGCGCGCCTCAAGGCGATGTCAGCAAATCGTAGGGGCCCAGCAGGGCCGAAGCCTACTGGGGCCACGGGTAGTGTGAAAGCGAAACCCGGGGCCCTGGGACGAAGGCAACGAAGGAACAGGAGTGGGTTTTTAGTCAGTAAAAGTCTGACACTATCTCCCGTTCCGCCCAAGAGCTGGGATGTCATAAGATGATTTTCACAACAAATAAAAAAAAAACCTGTTCCTTCTTTGCCTTCGTCCCAGGGCCCCGGGTTTCAGGTGGGTGACCATCTGAAGACTTCAAGATTCCTCTGTACCTCAGAAATCACGTTAAACCGTTGGTCTTTGTAAGTACAAGTAGGTGTTTGACGGTCCTTACCGACAGTCAGGAGCCAGAAACTCGGGCACCAGTCTTGCTAAGGGGAATTTTGTTGCCCAATCACTGGCTTGTGAAGTCACTTCATGTGACGTACTGAGTCCAGCTGCATCTGGAATGACTAAGAACCGATCCCAACATACTTAGGAAAAAGCAAGGTACTTAGATACGTTTTGGGAACACATTAATTATGCGTACAGCTTAGGAGTGAAATGCCCTGCTGGAGTCTATTTCCTGTTAGATACAACCAAGGGGCCTTTGAGTCAAGAGTGAATAGGTTACTTCTAGGCAAGCGTGTTCCATCATTAGCCACATTAACGCTTACTATCAGGTGAGATAGTGGCCAAACGCGACATAAAAAAAAAGATCGTTCGTATACACAATTTTATTGAAACCAAAATATCCCGCGCACATTTTCGACCGTAACCACTAGACGTGGAGAGTAAACAGTGATAGTCCAAGTGCGTCCATGTTTAAACTTTTAGTTCGAGTTGAAAGTCAAGAGTGCAAAGGCTGCGACGGTTCCAAACCCAATGGCACTGGAAACTCGATGGCTTTATAATTTTCTTCCTTTTAAAATAGCTGAGACGGAAATATTTTGAAAAATAAATTGGGACTGAAATTGCAGAAGAGACTGGTAGACTTACCTATTTAGTTTGAAAAATATTTTGTGGAAAGTTTGACATTTTTCTTAGCCAACGTTAAAATTTTCTCATAAAAAAAATATTTGTAAACTAAAGAACAATTTGCCTGCTATGATCTTCCCATCTGATTTAACCGCGTGAAAGTATGTTTTTCCATACAAACTTTGGACCCCGTTTCATCGTTTTGGGGGGTGAAATTCACCCCGAATGTCGGAAAATCCGTTCTTAGCGGTTGTCAACACCCTATCAAGTCAAGTCTGCTATTTCTTGAAACTGTGAAATATCGAACTTCTGAGTTAACGAAAAAAAAAAAGATATTTAGACACTCTCAAGGGAATCAAAATTCATAGGGTAATTCCCGTTGACCTAGAATCCTGAAATTTGGCATGAAGCAAGGACTCATAGGACAAGTATAGGAAAAAATCTAAAACCTGTAAATTTGTAGTTACGCCACAAAAAAAAAATAGCGATTCGGAAAAATCTTCGAAACTCAATTCGGGAATTGAACTGTTTATAGGTAAGTTTTATTTGTATATTTACAAATCTAATGCTTAAAATACGTAGTCACGATATTCACAAAACTAAATAAAATAAATATTCCTACAATACATACACAGAAGGTAGTTGTTTTCAAACCTTGGAATGACTCCAACTAGATCTAAAGATTGGTAAGTGCATATGTAACACACTTAAGTATCTATCTATATATGTACTAGCGGTTTCAACAGACGTTATTCTGCAAGAAAGCTGGTATTTTGTCCCAAAAAAAAAATGAACGTTTGCCCCGCATGGCCACCCAGAATCTGCGTTTTAGATGTGAACCAATGCAATGTACTCGCCTCTTGGAATATATGTTCCGGTTTCTTTTTCAATGTACCTCTGTACTTTTGGAGACATATCGAAAAAAGGGCCTGTGCCAGCCAAACTTAAGCGGACGACGAGCAATGGATAACTCGCCATTCGGCTGTCCGGTAACCGTCCGGACCAAGCCCGAATCTTCGATGGCGCGTACTCTTTCACGAGCGTCTCAAAGAGATGTCAGCAAAACTGTATGGGCCCAGCAGGGCCGATTCCCGCTGCGGACGCAGGGAATTTCTTAAAAGGAAGCCTGCAGTCGCAAGGCCAACCAAAGGACCCGATGTGGTTTTAATCAGCAAAAGTCTGACATGTCCTCCCACTCCACCCAAGAGCAAAAGAAGTAAAAAATAGAGTGAGAGACACCTACCTAAACTGATATTGACTACGTTCCATTCAACTTACAACAAAGGACTAACGAAATTTCAAAATTTTGGTAAAAATTGTAAACAAAATTATTTTCCATACGAATTCTATAGAAAAGTTACGAATTCCATGTAAAGTTATTGCATCGCTGTGCCTCGTCTGAATCCAACAAAACAATTCAATCCCGCAAAAAATAAAAATTAAATCCTGCAATCCAGCTCAGGTTGTTTTGTCTTTTTTAGATATTTTCTTATAATTGTTTTTCCAGCACGGCCCCCTATGCACATCTACGAGTATATATTATTTTTTTTACGAATTTATAATATCTGTTGCGGTACATATAACGTTTTAATAGAGTACATTCCTTGACTTTAAGAAGCTTTTTAATACAATATATATTTTTCAAGTTACACAGGGGCCGTGTTGAAAACGTTTGGCTAGCACGGCCCCTTTTTTTTCATATTTCTTCAAAAGTACAGAGGTACATTGAAAAAAAAACCTTTACATATAATCCTAGAGGCGAGTACATTGTATTGGTGCACACCTAAAACGTAGATACTGGGGACCGTGCGGGCCAAATGTTCATAAAAAAATAAGAAACCGATTGCAGCGCCACCTAACGGGTCCAATTGTATTTTCAAACCATCCAACCATCAAATATATACGGAAAAATTCATCCATCGTCAAGCCTTTTGGGAGGAGCTAGATCACAAACACTCGAACAGAAGAATTATGCTTGTTATTATTAACATATGAACGTGACATAGTGTTCCTTAAAGTAAATCTAATAAAAAGTAAACCGAAATACTTGCATTGATTATAAAGTTATGTTAATGAAGAAGCCTTAATATAATGTAATAATGAATTATGTTGATTCTTATGAATGACATCTAATAACACAAAACTGTCATCATTCATACCTTATTCTACTAATGAAATAATATCATGCAAAAAAATCGATAGATCAGAAATTGGCAGCCATAACTCACCTTGATTTGATTAGAAGCATATCGGGTCGCCTATCAACTTTCTAAAGAAGTACACTAACTATACACGATACGAACCTTAATTTAAATTTTCATTATCAGATATCCCAAATAAACACTATAATAACGTACAAAATATAAATAGGCTTCTTGATCGAGATATGGATATTTTATTAAAATCACTGGGTAACATGGAAGCCAACAAAACTAATATAATTCGACTTTAACATCAGAGAGTAAACATAATTTGTGAGTTTAATATCAAACATTTTTTTTTTCTAATATCCACCAATAATTTAAATAGAAGTTTTTTGTTTTCGGCCACGCTTCTTGTATAAAAGTTATTACGAGTTTGCTAACTTAAATTAAGTAAGTACTTGATATAGGCACGTGGCATAATTTTTTTTCCGTATTTGAGAAAAGTTATGTTTTATTTTCTACCGCTACTGCCCGTATCTTCTTGCACCATTTTTTTCAAATTATATGATCTAGAATGAGGATATCCGCAGGAGAACCAAGGTTACGGACATAGCCCGAAGAATCACCAAACTTAAGTTGCAGTGGGCAGGGCACATTGCTTGCAGAACAGATGGTCGATGGGGATGAAAGGTTCTGGAATAGCGACCACGTACCGGAAGACGAAGCGTTGGAAGGCCTCCCACAAGGTGGACCGATGACCTGGTGAGGGTCGCGGAAATCCGGTGAATGCAAGACGCATAGGATCGGTCATTGTGACGACATTTGGGACAGGCCTATGTCCAACATTGGACGTCTTTCGGCTGAAATGATGATGATGATGATGATGATGATATAATCTAGTGCTTGACTGTAATCTTACCTTATGGTAAGTAGTGAAGCAATCGTTGATGGTGGAGCACACTAGTTTATTAAGAGCCTATTCACTCTAGCCTTAAAGACACCTAAATTTTAATCGGACGGGAAGACCGCAGCAGGCAAATTGTTCCAGTAAGCAGTCTAAACGACGAGGCGAAACGCGAGAGATGAATTTAACCAGCTACAGAGTATTTTATTAAAATAAAGAAGCTAACAAAACTATTATAATTCGACTTTTAAATCCGAGAGTAAAGATAATTTGTGAGAATACACCAAAATAAAAATAAAAAAACCATATATAATATAATTTTATATAGGCCTACGGGCACTTATAAAACGGCAGAAGCTAGTGAACGTGGCAAAAGTGGCCTCTTCTTTTATGGGGTACTGTTTGAAATGTTATAATAAAATACCTTCACAAATATTAGAACTCAATGAAACGAAATTTAAATCTTGTATTAAACGAAACGCACACTATGCAGGCAAGCATATTATAAGTTGGAGGATTATATTCAGGATAAAAATGCTTGGCTCAATGCTGGTCCAGCTCCACTACCACCGGGGTGTACAAATTGATTAATTAGTATGGAAATTATTTTTTAATGTTTTTTTTCTTGAAATTGTAAAATATAAGTATTGTATAATATGTATAGAAGCATTTTTTCCACAGTTTGTAAATGTGAGTACCATGGAGCTTTTTATAGTTTTTATGTTGCTACTGGACTTATTTGACATAAATGAGCATGGCAGTTGAGAGTTTGTCATGCTCACTCAAATGTCTCACTGATGGTGGCGCGGGTATTGGATCATTCGGTTCCCTTCAAAATGGTTAAGCTGAGTGGTGCTAATATTAGCGTCATGTCCGTGAACGGGCGCTGTCAGTTGAGGCTGGTCATCTCTTAGCTGCCAGTTGCTATTTTAATATCTATATTTAGTTTTTATTTTTATTTACATTGTTCTCACATGATAGCGACAAGAAACATGTAACAGAGATATTTGTAACTACAAAATATGATTGAAAAGAGTGTCCATGGAGTTTCTTGCACATTCTTCTCCATAGAGATCTACGCTTTGGAATGTGCAATTAGCATCATTTATTTTTATTTTTCTGACTAACTGACTTCTTGACATTTCAAAAGTGCCTGTAAATGGTTTATTTGGAATAAATGCTATTTTGATTTTGATTTTGATTTTTGAAACGGTTCAAAATTAGTCGTTTCCTATGGAGAAGAACGGACAAGAAACTCCATAGTTACCTTTTTAAAAAAAAGGGTTGATGTTACCATATTTCTATGTTACATTATTAATATATATTGTGTAGACTAGTTAATATTGTTCTTTAAGGAAGTTGAGGTCTAAATAATATAGTAAAAGCAACGTGTTAGAAAAAAAAAAACATATATATTAAAACAGAGATGGAGCAGTTAATTGACACAATATTAATGATTTACCAGGGGCATGTGTAGAAGTAGTCATTGCCAAAGAAAAATTACATCAAACATTTATATTCTTCTCAAACAATAATCTAAATAGAAGTTTCTTGCATAAAAGTTATAACGAACTTTTCAACTTAAATTAAGTAAGTGCGTATACATTGACCACCACAGTGTGTAAGTCCCCTCTTTGAGGCGTGGTTGGAAAGACCTCACGGCGTCCTCACCTTCCGCATGACGCAGGTTCTCACCGGACACGGTAAGTTCGGGAGGTTCCTGCACTGGATTCGTGCGGAAACGACGCCCGGGTGTCGCCACTGTGTGGGCCGCCCGGAGGACACAGTGGAGCACACGGTGGAGGTATGCCCCGCTTGGGCAGAGCAACGCCGTGTCCTCGTGGGGGCAATCGGCGGCGGCGATCTCTCGCGCCGTGCCTTGGTTCAGGCCATACTCCGGAGCGAGGAGGAGTGGCAGGCGGTCGCCTCCTTCTGCGAAGCCGTAATGTTAGCGAAGGAGGCGGCCGATCGCGTGAGGCAACGGTCCTTACGCTCCAACCGCCGCCGCCGGGATTCCGATCCCGATTTCCGGTCACCGTAGGCGCGGGCTTGCGGACGACGAGCAATGGGTGGCTCGCGGTCCGGCCGTCCGGTAATCGGACCGAGCCCAAGTCGTGGACGGCGCGTACTGTTCCAGGCGCGCCTCAAAGAGATGTCAGCTAATCGTAGGGGCCCAGCAGGGTCGAAGCCTACTGGGGCCACGGGTAGTGTGAAAGCGAAACCCGGGGCCCTGGGACGAAGGCAACGAAGGAACAGGAGTGGGTTTTTAGTCAGTAAAAGTCTGACACTATCTCCCGCTCCGCCCAAGAGCGGGGATGTCATTAGGATGATTTTCCGACACAATAAAAAAAAAAAAACCACTACAATGTTTTTTTTCGTATTTGAGAAAAGTTATGTTTCATTTTCTACCGCTACTGGCCGCGTCTTCCTGCAACTTGGTATGTTTATTAGTTTAAAAGATACATATATGTGCACTTCTCTCTGTGGTTCTAAAGTAAAAATGCAGTTAGAACAAGTGTATACAACTTTTAAACAATTTTATATAACGAAATCCATAACAGTTTCCACTGTAGTTAGATTTTACCATATTCAAAAAAGGGGTATGGCGCAGACACACACATGGGGCAAGATGATTGATGTCCCTGGTGTAGCCTCTAGAGGAACCCATGGAATACTACAAGCTATAAGATAGATTGATAAAACCATCGATTATAGATATTATAACAACCTGAAAGACGAAGTGTTTAAATAAACTACCCTATTAAAATTGGCTCAATGGAACATATTCCCAGGATTATATTTGCTATTTCAGGATATATTCTACATGTGTAACAAATTTTGTCTAAGTTTTAACAGCCGTTCAAGCATGCAGAAGCAACAAACATAGAAACTTTCGGTGTACTAACTTATGAATTTGAAAGTCATCAATTATTACATGTTGTTGACCAAAATAGCTATACCGGTACCACATTTTTCTACGATTCTATTGTGTCCAAAGATAACAAAAAATACCGTTCTAATATATTAAGCGCACATTTCAATCCTCACTTTTATTTTCCAGCTCAACCCAATTGAATGCTCTCACAGATTCCTTTTAAATAATTCCACTGCATCCAATATTCAATTGAGAGTCTTCATAAACGTGATATTCTTTCACATGTCCAGATCCCTTTGTGAAAGGAGTTCATTTAATATGTAGGAGCTTTTATATGAAGTCCTTCTCAACCGACAGTGCCAGATTTTGATTCAATTCTGTAAACGAGATTGTTAAGAACGCGATTTAAGGAATAGAAAGAACATATATATATATATATATTTTAATTCTACAACTACAATTTGATATTCAAGGTAGAGGATAATGTATTTTTATTATTAATAATAGGCTCGCATTTGACCACGGCCTTACCTGATGCTAAGCGATGATGTAGTCGACAATAGAACAAGTTAGCCTAGTAGTTACCTATTCATTCTTGAGGTACAGACCTCCAAGTTGTATCTATCAAAAATACAGGCTCAGGCAGAAAATTCAACTCCATATCTGTAACTTAAAGACCCCTAGGTTTTAGTTATCAGAAATCATTCAACTCCTTAGCTGTACGCACAATAACTGTGTTCCCAAAACGTTGCGTATTGGTAGAATGTCCAGCATGTTTTCAAATAAACTAATTATTTACTGGCTGTATTCGGTGTTAAAATAATTATGATGTTAATCATTAGGGTTTATATAGAACTAAATAGGTTTATAACATGGTAAGTGTAAAATACTAAATCATAGATACTGTAAATACGAAAGAGATATTTTTTTTCCAAAACTATCACACAACGCCGTCTAGTCTCAAGCTAAGCAGAGCTTGTGTTATGAGTACTAGACAACTGATAAATATACTTATATATTTCATTTCATAAATACATACATATTATAGATAAATTACGCCCAGACACAGAACAAATGGTCGTGCTTATCAAAAAAATAATTAAGAACTAACAATCCGAAGTCATTATTCAGACAGCTGATAGCCATTCTATCCAAATAATTCAGCTTCCAACAAGACCAACTATCAATGAGATTCTAAATGTCTGCGAATGCGGGATTTAGAATCCCGTAAGGGGTGAAACCCCGGGGAGAAGCCCGGGACATTTGACAGCGCTAGTGGGTACATTCCAATCAATAGTAGTGCCCGACACTGAACAGTTTTCAGACTAAAAATGGTTTATTTTAGTTTTCAAATGGTTTATTTGTCGCTAAAACTTTTACGCTGCGTTGGACGATGTCCGATTTAATAAATCGAGTCTGTTTGATTTATGCTCGTAACTGTTTTTTAAATGTTGGTCATCAAAATTGCGGTTTTAATCTATTTTTGCTTTCGTGAGTTTTTTTTATTTGGTGTGGTTTTAATACTGCAACCGGTAACAGGTATTTGGAACATTCTGGAATCAGTTTATGCTGTCGTTGCGTATTTTGGATAATAGTTCAATAATCTTATCATATTTTGCTATTTATTTTATTTTATAAATTTAAAGCTATAACTCATCAGCCACCCTAGCCAAGTTACAATCATTTCGTTTGGGTCGAACGCCTCGAGCAGGCCACGTTTTCGATTCCTTTGTTCTGACGTCATTTCCACGTTCAGTCACGTGGTCAGAACAAAGGAATAAGAGGCGTGGCCTACACGAGGCGTTCGACGCAAACGAAACGATCGTAACTTGGCTAGGGGGCTGAAGGCTGTAACCTACCCAAAGGGCAATGGAAACGGCTGTGCTCGGAGTTTCTTTGGAGGAAATTCCATACTCTCTGCTTTCAATGGACAATACTTATTAAAACTAGTATAGTTGTTCTATCTCACTAAGGCGGGTTGTCATGTGACATCCACTAATCTGCAATGAGCCTGCGTGGTGGATTACGGCCTATGTCCTCTCTTAGAGAAGAGGTCTGAGTTTTAGCAGTGGGAACACTATAAGGCTGATAATACTGATGCAACCAGGTCATCACCTTGTAGTAAGAATTCCAACGTCACCGCTCCAGAACCTTTCGGAAATCCGGGAATCCGATGGAAGCAAAACGCATAGGACCGTTCATTGTGGCGACATTTGGAGGAGGTCTATGTCCGACAGTGGACGTCTATCGATTGAAATGATGATGATGATTATGAATACTAATGCTAATGCGGGCAAGTCTTGGATCTGAGTTAAAGATACAGATACACTTGTTTTGCTGTATGCGTAAACAAATAAACCTTACGTACACACAATAATGTGCTCCTAAATTTACACACATAACCAAACCAACCCAATGTTGGAAATAGAATTACTAAAACGAAATGTTCATCATACACATAATTATGCAATCTCGCTTAGAGAGTTTAATTTTAATTCGAGAGTTCTGTCAAAGCAATTAGTAGAGAACAGAGCATTAAGAAACATTCCTAATGAAATATACATACGATGTGATTCAAATAATAATAGGAACGTCAATGACCTCTATCTGTCAAATGTACAAAAAGTGCAAAGTACGGGTTGTAAATACAACTTATTTGCGTATCAATGACTGTTTCTTTTGACTTTTTTTAACAGTCTTTGTTAAATCTTAGTGAAAAAAAAAACATTATTACTAATCTAACTAACTCTATCATAATTAACTAAATATATTATTTAAGTCATAATGAGTTAAAAGTACTGTTTTCTTTCTTATTTTCATTGTTGGCAACAATTCGCTTTCTTCTATTTGTCACTACTCGGATACTTCACACAGTGATGCAGAGATGAGCGGAATCGAACTTTTTTCGTTCATGATTTGTAAATAAACTTAATTTAAAATATCTTGTTTTGCTCATCCTAACTGCTTTAATTTGACAGTTATGACGTCACGACATGGCGCTACGCTGGTCTTATTCTAATTCGAATCGCACATGATCAATCGTATGATGTACCTACATTGGAAATAAATAAAATATATTTGAACGGATTTGGAAAATAATTAGTGTTTATTATAATTTTAAAGTTCCATCAACTTCATAACCAAACCATTGGGTTCAGCTACTAGCCGCAGGACAACCAAATATCGCGTTACCGAACAACTGTGTTACCACAAATGCATATTTTATATATGCTTATTATTATTACGTAATTGCTCAAAAAACTTGACTTGATTTGACACACGTACTTGTCACAAAACTTCTTGCAAAAAAGAGTACACCAGTAAACCAAGGTAGTGGAGAGACAAAACAAATAATATTTATAAAACGAGGTACATATTTATAGTTAAAATAGATATACATAATTATATTATATGAAAATAATAATATATTATAATAATTAATTAATTTTAATATAATATATGATTGTCCATTTTGTATTTGTATCATGTATTTCTTCTTACTAACAATAAGATTGCCGTCTTATTTATAAAACTAAACAAAATATTTACCTTTATAAGTATAACATTGTGTTAGATCCACTCAGTTCATGAGCCTCATAATAAAAAATAAAGTAAAGAAAAAGCGAGCAAATAATTATCATGTCAGTATTATTTCAATAAAATGCAAAATCGCCATCAATCCAAACATGCTTTAACGCGAAAAAGTATTTTTGAACAAAACCTTACGCCCGAAAGAGCAATGAAATACAGAGGAAAAAAATATGGCAATACCATTTACGTAATGAATACTTTTGACTGGGCTTCAGTTCTGATCCAAGGATTAAATAGAATATCAGAGCCCGTAATCCAATATCGGTATCTAGATTTGAAATATTAACTTTTAATATTATTGAGGTTGAAGTCTTTATTGGTTTGTTGTTGTTAAACTTATAAAAAGAGGACTTTTTTTATAAGGTGAATAATAATAATAATAATATTCCACAACAACCACACAACGCCGTCTAGACCCAAGCTATGCAGAGCTTGTGTTATGAGTACGAGACAACTGGTAAACATACTTATATATTTCTAAATACATACATATTATAGATAAATTACACCCAGACACAGAACAAATGATCGTGCTCATCACACAAACATTTGCCCTGCGTGGGAATCGAACCCACGACCTTCGGCATAGCAGTCAGGGCCACCAACCACTAGACCAACAGGCCAGTCAAATCACCAGAATCAGGCGTTCGTACATGTCCCAGTCGGTAACGTGCACTATTAGCTAAAATAAGACACGCATATAAAATTACATGAACTATACAACGCAAGTTAAACTTGCATTGTACAGTTTTAGCGACGTCATGTTTATAAATTAACCAGATTAGCTCAAATAAGTACCAAATACCAAATTTTGACTAACTTATTGGTCTAGTGGTTAGTGACCCTGACTGCTACGCCGGAGGTCATGGGTTCAATTCCACTGCCCAGGACAAATGTTTGTGTGATGAGCACGATCATTTGTTCTGTCGGGGTGTAATTTAATTTTAATATATATGTATTTAGGAATATATAAGCATGTTTATCAGTTGTCTAGTACTCATAACACAAGCCCTGTTTAGCTTGGGTCTAGAAGGCATTGTGTGATAGCGGTTGCAAAAAAAAAAACGAAAATTCATCTTAGTTTTGCAAGCGGGGCAAGTTACCGACTAAGGCATATCTGGTTGACTATAATAATATAAACTAGTACTTGGCTGCGGTCCCGCCTGATGGTAAGGAGTGATACAATCGGTGATGGCGAGGCGCATTAGTTTATTAAGAGCCTATTTTTTACTTTAGCCTTGAAAACACCTAAACTATAATCAGATGGGAAGATCACAGCAGGCAAATAGTTCCAGTCCTTCGATGTACGCGGTATAGACGACGAGGCGAAACGCTAACCGTAGACGTGTTAACAATAAAAGGGCGGATTCTCGCCGTACGTCGGGTTGACGCGAAAAAAGGGAAAAAAATGATTTGTTAAATTTTACAACAATTGTTTGATGAATTAATAATTCACTTAGACCCAAGATAAGATTTGATTTTTCTATGCAAATAATAATGTATAATATAAAAAAAAAAAACAAAACATTGTTTCACAGCCTAAATATTAAAACAAACATTCGTATGAATATGTAGACTTTAGGTCCCAAATAAGAATTATTTCTGATTTTGGCTTTAATATTATTAAAACAAAAACAACACAAAATAAGGGTAATAAGGGTATCATGCAAAGCCCAATATTGAAAAAAAAACATGTTTATAAAAAATACATTCAGCCGAACATAGAACCTCCTTCTTTTTGAAGTCGGTTAAAAATAGGTTCAAACTGGAAGTATACTGTCTAAAATGAAACATAATTATATTATGGGTAATTACACCCTATTAACTTTAAGTTCCTGTTGAAATTTTATTTTTGGTGTACAGTAAAGAATCTATAACATTTTTAATTTTCAAAACAGTTTTATAAATGATGGAATAGAGATAAAAATAAAATTAAAACAAAAATTATTGAGAACATATTCCGTATTTTGAAATCAGATAGGGGGAAAAAAATAAACTAATCAAACCAGATATCACTGGCCAGTCACCATAAGATTAGATCAAAGAAACATTAACACAAAACAAAACACAAACATAGATCTTGGATAGGCAATGTAGGCAGCTTCAAAGCTCGTTTGAAAAAATGCCTTATCGAGCAAGCTTTTTATTTTTTGACGAATTTATGATTTAATTTAATTTAACTTTGACGATTGAATATTAATTTGGACTGAATATTATAGTGACTTTTATTTATTTTAATTTGTGATTTGAATTCTATTTATTTGTTTTCTTGTATTTTCCTTTATTTGTTTGAATTTTATTCAATATTTGACATTGTATGTAATCATTTGTTGACTAAACATAATGTAAAATTCTGTATATGACTTGTAAGAATTCCTTACCAATAAACTGCTATGACTATGACTACTGTATATGCTTACAAAATAAACAATAAAATAAATAAAGTATACGGCGACAATTTATGAAACATGCAAACTTACAAAAGAATATCCTTACATAATAAGAAAGAGTGCATTTCAAGAAGAATGCATCGCAAATCTAATACTAGCTGGCTTCACGTTCACGGAGAGTCTTTATAAGGAAATGTCACGTAAAAATAAGTACAAAGACATGATAAAACCTGTTTCTAGTTTTATTTGAGTTGACATTACTGAGAAAATCGGCCACGAAAACTTTCAAGATGTATGTAGAATGGACGTTCTAGGAATGTGAGATTACGAATGAGAATTTTTGATAGATTTTACAGAATTAAAATGGTAGTTACATTTTTTTTTATCTTTATTATGGAGCTTTGTCACAATATTGATTAAGTCGCTCCATCATAGCCAAATTTTGAATTTTAAATTATTTTAAATGATTGTAATATTCATAAACGTGTTGCGCCGACCCCAAATAACACGGGACAAGGGCAGGAAGATGATGATGATGATGTTTGTAATATAATTCATAGGATTGTGTACGAAAAGTGTCTACTTGGTGTTTGAGACCCCCGGGAAGAAGATGCATCTAACCCGGTTATAAATAATGGGTTACCTTTTTGTGGAGAACACAAGTATGAATACCTAGGACACTTAGTGTATTGGTTGGTGGTCCGGGCCAATATGATGATACACAGGTTTGCGCGTTGTAGTAAAGAAGTAAACATTACAGTGTTTAAATCGTATTGCCACTCCTTCTACACGAGCGGCCTGTGGGTTAGGTAAAAGAGTTCGCTAGGCGCCCTGCGTGTTCAGTATGATAACTGTTTCAGGATGTTCTTGGGATTACCGCGTTATTGTAGTGCGTTGGGTATGTTCGTATCTGCGCATACCGATGACTTTTACGCGATGATTCGAAAAAAGATCAATTCGATTCTGACAATGGCGTGGTCGAGTTCGAATAACATCCTAAAGATGTTGGTGGTCAAGTTCGACGCACAGTGGTTGTCTCACGCCATGGTGGTACTGGTTAAATGACATTAATTTATTTCTCTCAGTGGTTAATATAATCTTTTGTTTAGTTTACTAACTTAGTTATTAAGAATTCTGTTACTAACAATTTTTGGGCCTAGTTGCCATTAAAAAACAACATTTATTATTATTATATAAAGCTCTTGCCTCGTTTGACATAGGCTTAGCTAAGACACGAAAGTACCAATTTCAAACATATTTAAAGTGTATCCGTTCGCCCCGCTCACACTCCACATTTTTCGCAATTGGCGGATTGGTTTTTTTGACTCGAGACGTTCGATGCAAACTAAACGATCGTAACTTGGCTAGGGGGGCAAAACCTGGTCAATTACTGTATACGCTATTGATGTTCGTCGAGGTACAACGACCCACACACGACATGTGATGTAAAGCTCTTTTGGAGTCAGTTTAGTTAGTATTAGAAACTTATAATGATTTATTGATTGAGCATATGATATGAGCTGTCAAAGGAAATCAAATGACAAAACTAGAGCGCTTGTTTATGTATATTTCCAATTTTTTAAATTAGTTTGTGTTCATCAATTTAAACTGGGCCTGCGTAGTGGATTACGGCCTATTCTCTCGCCTAGAGTTCTCTCTAGGCCTAAGTCCCAGCAGTGGGAACATTATAAGGCCGATTATGTTTTTACTAATTATATTGAATGTCATCGTAGATAATTATATTTCCCCTCTATTTATTTATTACTATTATTTCCATTTATGACTTCGTCCTAAAAATTTATTTATATTTATTTTACTCAAATCTATTGGTACACAATACCGTTGCAGATGTCTGTTAGTCGATAACGTCACCGGCCAACGCTGAAAACCAGCGCTGTGGACTCGTTGCATTTTGCGTGTGGACATGGCATTATGCTGAGCGTACGGCCGTATTGCTCGGACGTGGTGCACATATGTCACATATGTTTATTTTAAATATGTTTTTGTCATGCAAAATGTTTGCAATATGTTAATTTTAAATTTGCGCCTTTTCCGGCAAATAAAAAGTTTTTCTTTCTTTCATCAAAAAGTATTGCTAATTTTAGGTATAATGGAAATAAATGGGACTTTACATGGAGATAAAAGTGACTTTATTAATACACACATGACACAAGTACTCAAAATGTAAAACAAATCCGTAATCATACTAATATTTGACATTCATTTCACAGTGGTATTCATATACGACCTCCATTAAGGTAGATATAGGATTTGTGCATGCTTCTTACTACCGAGATATTTCACTTATTTTAGCATACAAATGTAGATTTACAAAACTACAAAAAAGTATTAAAAGAGCCACCGAAATCCTGAACATTACAAACATAATAAATAACAGGGGTAATGTTCTGAGTACAGCTATAAGACGTGTTAAATTGAGCATGAAAAATCTACCGTAACCCTGTATTCATAAGGTTTACGATTGTAATCGTGAAAATATAACCCTTTTCTTTAAATGTCCGATCATAAATATTCTTTTTTTGAATAACAAAGTAAAGTAGAGATAAGAAGAGTGAAGAGAAAGAAACATGGATGTGGTGTATTTTTTTCTGCAGGGAGATTTCTTAGGAGCGTTCACACCTCACGGTGTTACATATAGAATTTCATGTCGGTATTAACGGAGATAGATATTAAATAAATTATCGGAATAAAATAATAAATAATAATAAAAAAAAACTTTAAAAAAATAACCACACAACCACAATAGCAGTCGCTATGTAAAAAAAAAAAAACAGTGAAAAGTTCAAAATAACTTTAATTTTGGAAGGCGGTGTTTCTATAATAGTTTTGTATTTTAACACCGACTTTCGCAATTAAAGTTATTTTGAACTTTTCTTTTTTTTTACATAGAAGTCTGTTTACAATTGACCGAGAAATCGATGAACAAACATAAAAAAACATACATTCTGCCGAAAATAGAACTTCCTCCTTTTTGTAGTCGGTTAAAAATAGATAACAGGCGTACTTTGAACAATATAAACTTTTATGTACAATAAAGAAATAGGAACGTTTTTACAATTTCGCTTAAAAATCTTGCGAAAGTAAATACGGATGCGGAGGTATAAATTCTTGTAAAAGTTATGTATTTCATAGAATAATAACAAGTTCATGTAACACTACACTTAAATTGTTTCTTAGTGTAGGGTTTTAAACAATTTTCAAGCAATATATTCACTCCCAAATACTTTCACAATATGAAGTTGTTATAAAATTTGTCGACAGTGATACTATGAGTTTATATCTACTGAATATACAATATTATTCGAGCAGGCTTTAGTGAGCGTACCTATTTGTTTTAAAAGCATTCGTTACCACATCTAGTTTTTAGCTGTCAATGATTGATGATGCGTCAAAATTTTCCATTTGTTGTAGTGTGTGCCTGTATGTGATTTGGAAATAGGAAATGCAGGAAAATTTATGTTTTGTGTAAATGTATGTGGCGTCCAATTTTTCCTAGATGTTAAAGCATATTCGTCATGTAAAGGTGTTTCAATTTGATTCCACTAGGAAACAACTAGAATAACATGTAATGAAGATGATATCTGAAGCGTTCCCTCATTTATTATCACGAATAATGGTTGGGATTTCAGACTGTTATTTTATTATATATATAATATATATTGTACACTTTGGTAAATCGTTAAAAAGTCCCCAAATTAAACGGGACAAGGGCAGGAAGATGATGAGATGCTGATGATGATGACTTTGGTAAATCGTTATCTTTTCTTCAACAACAGGGCAAAAATCAATTATATCATGCTGTTTTGTGTTTTTCTTTAACCTCTCCTAATAAGTAAACTAGAATACATACAACTCAAATAATCACAATACAAATAATGAAAAATCGTAAAATTTTTGCATTAGAACATAATTGATGACAATACATTTACGAAGAATTAAATAAATGGAGCTGCCCAACCACTACTGGAGACAACTTGGCAACCAGTCTAATACTGTAAATGTAAGAAATTGTTACGAGAGCTCACTGGCACACTTTTCCGCACTAGTCTGAAAAACAGTAACTTGCGTTCCTGAAAGAGGTAAGAGCGGTTTTTCGAGTACGTGTGTTGAAAAATCAAATAAATCATACTTAGTTTTAGTTTTTTTACGTGACCTACAACTTGAAATTTGATCTCCCTTATTTATTAAATAAAACAATTCACTACAATACAAAAAAAAAACGCAAAATTTCACCATAGAACCTAACTGATTTAGTAAACAAAAAAAAAAATCTAACAAAAATGATTTATTCTTGTATACAGTAAAATAAACCAAAATAAAAAAAAACCGAACTAGTCGCAATGTACACTGCGGGCCATTGTGGTAAGGCCAACAAAAGAGTTTAATATAACTCAGTAGTACAATAATATTGAACTGAAAACGCAATATTCAATGTGGCCAGACAATATAGAACGTGGGTCATTCAGTTTTCCTTACAGTGTAGGTTTTATGAGTAGATTTTACATTATTAGAAGTTCGAGATGGATTAGTGCAGAGTGTTTATGTTTCAGCTCATTCTAATGATGAATCAGTTGATTTTTTTCAGATTCAAAAATGTTTGGAAAATGTAGTCGCCCTAAAAATAAGCTCGCCAACTTGCGGTTTTCAAAGAAATATTTTAACTTTAATTAATAAGCAGACTGGAACTATTGACATCTTAAATAGAAAAACGTATTATTTTCAATAATACACGAAAACTTACTCTTATCCCAACCGTTTTTAGGCAAGCAAATTTACTGTTTTTCGCACTAGTGCAGAAAAGTACGTGAGCTCACCTCCGCCATATTTTATTACCCACCGGTATTGGAAATAGGGTCCAAGGTACCGGTCGTCAGGGCTCCAGTGAGAGACATCTCCTAACACTAAGAGCCTTGTCCAGGAGTACCTACTGATTTCTGGATTAAGCCCTGTATCAGGATGGATGCTAAGTGACCCCTCGCACGTCAACCTCCATTTATTTATATTTTCGTAAGAGTATTGAAAAACGTCGTTTGATACAAGTGGAAATTTGTGACTGCAGCACTCAGCTCTATAATACCCTCGCCTACAGCAAGGATCAATTCCGCCTCGGTCGCAATGACATATTTTCTCGACTTGTATCAAAATGTACTATTTGTTGTCATTGAGTAGAAGTATTCTTTATACGAGTACAATATAAGGCTTAATTATGCATATGTGATTAAGAAATCGACGAAGGCAGGTATTAAATTCCACTTTCAATGAAACCCCAGCAATCCTAAATTGTACAACTCCAAAAATCTACCAAACCATAATATTTAGTTTAGAATTTGCGATACTAAAAAGCAGTACTACCAACATAACGCAATCGCTGCCATTTTGGATTCGATCCTCTTATGTCATATAGTTTTTGTGGCAGCTTGTTAAGTTCGTAATTAACATATATTTATTAGTTATCCCAAGGAAACATAGTTCCAGCATAAAAAATGAAATCCTATACGCCTTTCGTAGACATGGTCTACTCATTAGCTAAATTTCAACTAAATCCGTTTAAATGTTCGGGCGTGAAGAAGTAACAAACATACACACAAATTTTCGCCTTTATAATATGAGGATGAACTTAATGTGATATCTATAATGAGTTATTTTTCAGCGAGTTAGTGTAAATGTTATAAAAAAAAAACTAAGTATTAAAACTTCTGTTGACTCAAACTGTTATGAAAACTAACAAGAACATTTAATAAAATTAATTGCCAGCGTTCATAGTAACACTTTATGTTAACTAAATTACAAATTAATTAGCGGAATTTCATTCGAGACTTTAAAAGGCGCCAAGAGTCTGCTGTGCATGCTAAAATTTATGGCCCGTGACATTTTGCTTCTTGTTTCCAAATTTATGTTTTTTATTCTTTCTATTTTGTTTTATGATTAATCTATATTAATATTTCTCTTCTTAGTCGCAATCTTGTCAGTGATTGTAGCTGTAGTTGATGGATAGGGCTCCGGCATATCGAGCGATGTCTTTCCATTCCTAGCGGTTATCGGCATTATGTGCACACCGTACTGCGGTGCACTGGACTACGTAGCCTTGGTGATAAGGTCGATCTAACTAGTTGGGGATTGACTACGGGCTCTCTTGCTTTCAACGCGGCCGTGAAACACGAGTCTTTCCATTGAGCCCTCGTTTTTGGAGAAGTATAACTGAAAGCACTAATATATACTAATAATAATAATAATGATCGGCTGGGTAGCGTTCGGGAAGCTGCGCGGTATCTTTTCGTCCAACACAACACAGTGTCTCAAGACAAAATTCTATGACCAGTGAGTGTTGCCAGTGATGAAATATAGCTCCGAAACGTGGTTGCTCACAATGGGCCTCACCGTAAAGCTTAAAGTTATTTATATTTTTTTTTTTGCATTGTTAACATAAATATAAAATGTTTTCTTTTCTAATGAAACATTACCAAAAAATTGATACTGATAACTGATAAAAGTCTTTCTAAGATCAGTATCTAATAAAATGTTTTAAATATAAATGTATAAATATGTATATAAATATTTATTAGTTGCTATATTTTAAGGTAAAATTTACAGAAGTGAACATGGCTTTTTTTTCGTTAAATGACGCTAAACTCTGCATTTTTAGTCGAAGAAATGTTATCCACTATTTGTAGAAGTTTTATTTTTAATAATATAAACTGGTGCTTGACTGCCATCCCGCCTGATGGTAAGCAGTAATGCAATCGTTGACGGTGAGTTTTGAGAGTTTGTAAAGTGCCTATTTACTCTAACCTTGACGACTCCTAAATTATAATCGGACGGGAAGAACGCACCAGGCAAAATGTTGCCTTAAAATCCAACGGATCTACTACACACAACCACAATAGAGTCGGCTCATATTAGCTTTTACCTCAAACAAAAATACTTACATTACTAGACACTCTCAAGAGCCCACTTCCCATTAACAAAAACTATAATTTAGCCAGCCGGCTACTGCCTACAAATTACGACTTAAAGCATTCAATTTGATCTCGAGATGACCCTTTAGCACAGAAGGTCGGAAAAACAAACGGCTTTTACAATTGGTAGAAGCATCGTTCTAGGACTGCGTAATGTAATTCGGCACACTAGCATTATACACTCTGTTTTGTGTCTCAGCCTACTTTGCAAGGGATGAAACCTAAGAGTTGTTTTAAAATGAGAGTGGAAGCGAAAAGGTAATTTTTTTTTACGTTTTGGGTTTAGCTGAACAGAATAGAATATTGATTTATTTACTTAAAATACAGGTATTTACAATAAGTTGATAAAAATCTTGAATCCATTTTATCATAACAGTACGAGAGCAGCAACAGTCATAATCTAGCAGGATTTTTTTTGGGTGGGAAAATCATTTTATGACAAATCCCGCTCTTGGGCGGAGCGAGAGATAATGTTAGACTTTTACTGACTAAAAACCCACTCCTGTTTCTTCGTTGCCTTCGTCCCAGGGCCCCGGGTTTCTCTTTCACACTACCCGTGGCCCCAGTAGGCTTTGACCCTGCTGGGCCTCTACGATTTGGTGACATCTCCTTGAGGCGCGCACGGAACAGTACGCGCCGTCGACGACTTGGGCTCGGTCCGGACGGTCGGGCGGAATCTAGCAGGGGTATGGTGGTGCGTTAATAAATGGTAATATTCATGAGAAAGCAATGGAAATTACCATGTTATAACTATTACAACGTCAAAACTAAATTGCTACGAATGGCCAAAACCTTAATAAACAAAAACTTAAATTAAAACAAAAAAGTATTTTTTTTTATTTAAGTTCTTTTCGGTTTAAATTTTTTAACGCAAAGAACGTAATGTCTTTTCACTTTCTATTACTTTTTGACAGTTGATTGATTCTTTTGAAATTGAATAAAATGTTAGGACTGTCGCTAGAAAACAACCGCATTCAAATCGGTTTGCTCGTTTATTTTTAACCCCGAGGTTAAAAATAAACACCCGAGAAGTGCCGATACCAACCAAAGAGACGCCTTTACCTAAACATACAAACTCAAAAAATATTTACTAGTACGCAGTCTTCTCTTAACTTAACACCTATATAGCTGATAAGGGTTGACAATGTGACACTATACCTACTTGGGATAGTTGGGAGCAATTGAATAAATAACAAGATCACAATATTAAATTTAAGCACAAAAGTTAAACGAAAAAAGAATATCAACATTGTAGATAAAGAGGATTCCAATTTCGGTGAAAAGGATAAAAAATCTAATGTGTTTGTTGTTAAAAAAATATAAGTAAAAGGTATAAATAGGGTTTATGAAAAAGAAAAGGACATAAAATTTTACAAAAGAAAATAGCAAACAGCAGTGGGGGCCGAGTGGTAACGGCTCCAACTTAGAAATTGTAGGTCGCGGGTCCAAACCCAGCCAGGCGCGTTACTTTATGTCATTTATTTCATCACCACTGCTCTCAAAACGGTGAAAGAAAACATCGTGAGGAAACCGGCATGTCTTAGAACCAAAAATTCGAAAACGTGTGACATTCACCAACCCTTATTGGGCCCCGCGTGGTGGATTACGGCCTATTCCCTTTCCTAGAGACGAGACCTGAGTCCCAGCACCGGGAACATTAACAGGCTAATTATACTATATTATATAATAGCAAACAAGATTTATTAGATAAGACCTTGAAAAAATGATGTTGAAAGTGATAAAAGCAAAAAATTTTAACAGACAAATTAACAAAAAATCTTTCCCAACTAAAGCCTTCTATTTTTCATTCCACAAATTAACTAAGACTATTAAAGACTTTAGTGAATACCTCAATAATCACTCTAAGCAAAATACCCGCATATTTTTCTACTCGAAAAAATTTAGCAAAATCACTATTTCAATAGGGATTTCTACTGGCAAAGTTGAGAAAAGCTCAAACGTTGGCGGTCCTTTTGTGTTGTCAGCCATTGAAGCGAACAAAGACTGCTCTGAATCATACGATACGTGTATTATGATTTAAATAGTCTTTGAAACTTCCCTTTTTTGCGTTTCATTTTGTGGCATTGACATTGTTTGATAAACATTCGTGAGTGATGATTTTGCGTATTGTAATTTTTATTTTTGTTTCAATTCTTACACTGTTATAACAGTGCCCTATATTTTATGTTTTTTTAGGCGTTTCATATCATTGTCATCATAATTTGCTTACATTTTATTCTATTTGATATCGTCGAAAAATGTATTCATCCTTACTTGTTTATTAGTTATCATCTCAATCTTTTATACCGTTGCATATAATGTTTTTCGTTACACTACAATTGCTATTCGATGGAATCATTTTAAAGATGCATATTTTCATCCTGCTGTCATCTTACTAGTCATGCTTTTTCAAAAGTACCATTGACTTTTCTAATTCAAAATAAAGAATCAGCCAATAAGCCCCAAGTGATACTTGGAATAGCCAATTATCCAATTAAAAGTTCTAAGCAACCACCGCTGTTGGTACCTGGTGTCAATAACGGATTGGCGTTACTATGTCGAAGCTCGGAGGGATTACAGTATAAACTCAACTTTGCATAACCGGAGGCATACAGTTATCCCCAAGGACATGGTGAAACTAAGACCGTACTGTATATAATATATTTACCATAAATGTATTTTGGCCACATAGTAGCCTAACTAAGAATAGAATAGTCAAGTTCTTCCCCCGGGTATAGTGGAAGGTATCATATAATTTTGGATGGTTAAAACATGATTTACTATGTAAAGTAATAGTTTCACAGCCCTCTAAGTAAATAAATAATATACCTACTCATAAATAAAAAAAGAAAGTAAATTAGTAAGAAATACGTCTTAAAATAAATTAAAATTTCTATACTTTAAACCTAGACCTAAGAAAAAAAATTCCTAAGAATTCAATATGAGTCGATATATAGCCGAAACGAGAATCCAATATCCCTATCGATATTGGCAACAAGAGTGATGTAACTTAGTTATTACGAGAGGTTCACCAATCCGTAACATCAAATGAGGCGGAAATAAAATCGTATAGCAGAAATTTTGCTACATAAGGAAAAATCTTGATGCTATTTGAAGCCCTTTTTTGTTGTGGATTAACAGCGTACCTGAGATTGGCTATATGGTTGTTGAAATCACTCTAAGCTATATACACATCCATGATTAAAATCATTTATTCTTAAAAAAATCGCAATAAAATAATATTCGTTATTAAAATATTTCTATTTCATTTCAGATATGGCAAGAGGTGAAGAATGACTAAGAGCTGTCCAAAACAAGCATGATATACATATGTTCAACATGAACTAACAAAGACTAAGAATGTGTAACTGACTGCTAATTCATTTCCAAGAACTGGTGTTTGACTGATTCCTGTAAGCTCATATTGTTCAGTTCAAATGTTAAATAACTCACAGTACTGAAAACGGCTAGCTAAATCTAAGAGTTGATACTAAAAATATCAACTTTTAACAAGAAGAGTGGCAAAATTTATTTCTAAAAGCCATAATACTATATTTTGATAAAGAAATCACTTAGCTTGTTTATAAATTACTTGAAAGTCATGCTTGGTTAACCATTGCTAATGTATTTAATGCTGTAGAGCTATTTGTCTTCTTAGTGGTTCAAGAAAACAAGTCGTTAATCTTTTGTGTTCAAAAATTTCAGGGTAGAAAATAAGTCTTGAGATAGCGTTAGTTTTAACTCTGATAAAATCTGTGAAGAGTTGGCAAGGCGTCAGAATTGTAATGCTTTAATAGGTGTATGCACTTAGCTTGCTACTGCAAGGTGTCTTAATCAATAAATATTTTGAAGATGCGTGGTTGTGACAGTGAAGTAATCATATTCAACGAACATATCAACCGAATCTTCACACACACATAAACACAACAGTAAAGAAATAGAACAATGGTCTTACAATATTAAAAGAGGATAAAATATTTTTTATTGTACACCAAAATCGTAATAAGGTAAATCTATGGGTACAAAGGTGGTCTTATCGCTGACAGCAATATCTTCCAGGAAATCTTGAAAAAGACTGTAAGAACTTAAAATAGTCTGCAGTGTACAGCGATCAAATTAATTAAATTTTACATTTAAAACTTTAAACTAGTCTATACGTATATAATATAAAATTATATTACATAGTTATATAAATCATTTATCGATATGACAAAGAAGAACCATTTACATAAAAAGATAATTTTCGCAAACACATAGGTAAAATAACACATCATCATCATCATCATCATCATTTCAGCCGAAAGACGTCCATTGCTGGACATAGGCCTCCCCCAAGTGCCGCCACAATGAACGGTCCTGTGCGTCTCGCATCCATCGTACTCCCGCAACCGTTACCAGGTCATCGGTCCACCTTGTAGGAGGCCTTCCAACGCTACGTCTTCCGGTACGTGGTCGCCATTCCAGAACCTTTCGTCCCCAACGGCCATCCGTTCTGCGAGCAATGTGCCCTGCCCATAAAATAACACAGTTGACATTAATAGAAACTATAAAATGAGACCATCCACCAACCCGCACAGGGCCCGCGTGGTGGATTACGGGCTATTCCGTCTCCTAGAGAGGAGGCCTGAGTCCCAACAGTGAGAACATTATAAGGCCGACTATGCTATGTATATAAAATGAGACTGCATTGGATCTATTTGAGTGAACTTTTAGCATCAAATTATATACTCTCGCAAAGTCATTATGCTGTCCTTTGAGTCACCTTAATTCAACTTTTTTCCTGTTAATTTGAAGCATCTGATCATAAGGCAGGAGTGACAGGCTTTTATAACGTCCCCGGAGGCCATATAAAAGAATATTTAATAGTTTCCTGGAGATGCTGTAAAAATAAACCAATCTATAAGCTCTTTTTATCCTTCTTTTTTGTATCGAGGACGTATAATTTTCCATAGTGGAAAGTTTTCAAGACTTATTCACGAAGCATAGTTTTATTTATTTATTATAAAATTAATTATTACTAAAAAGATACTGTAAGATTTATTTTGAATATTGGGCAGCAATAAGAAAATTCTTGGGCGCCGATAAGCCTATTAAAAATATTTAGCCACAATTACAGAAAATTATGAATTCAAAGGAGTAGCTGAAGAAAATAAATAAACAATTCTCATTACTATTCTCCCAAAACAATCTCATAGCCAAAGTATTTATTATACTAACTACAGCAATTTCGATTCGAGAATTCCGAAATCACAAATCAAGCTTATCCGCGACACGAATGCAAAGGAACACACATCTAAATCTCAGCTGGAAAACGGTCGTAAATTTTGGACACAATTCACTAGGATCCCTACTGACTGACAATGAACTAGAAACGGCACTAAACACAGAGCCCCGTAGAGTCTTTATGGGCTTATAGCCAAATGTACTGATTAGTTTGACACTATTTGTCGATTAAATTTGTAATTTTCTTTCGGTATACTCTTTTATGGCATCGTTTTTATGTTTATTAGTTTCCGATGTGTACGGTGAAGTCAAAAAAAAAAAAACAGAAAAAAGTATCAGCATTGATTGTTTTGTGATATTGCACATATTTGTTACTAAAAATTGTAATGGTGAACTTACTAGCAAAACACTAAAATTTAAAACCCTAATTTGCAGTTCGACAAGCCATTTTAAAACGCTGAAACTTCAAAAAATCAACCAATAAATTTGCAACTCCACATTTCATAACATCACCTTCCTCAAAAGTCAAAACTGAAAGTCTTTTACCTATACATCTAAACACATATATGTACTTTAGAAGCATTTCAAATACTTATGCTCAAGAGTGGGGGATGTCAATACGTTTGAGAGTCTGCGAAGTGACTGATGGAAACACGCGGCTTTTATAAGTAGTACATTACCGTGTATATTGTACGCACGATGATATATCAGTTGGTATAATATTCCAGTTTGAGCTGATCTTGCATTATTGCGGTTTTTCGTTCCATGAGAGGTTAACTTATACTGGAAATGTTAGCTCGATATGACGACATGTCGAGCTAAGCTAACGTGTAGACCTATAAGCATTCTGTGTTCCTGGTACCGGTACAATGAGAGTACCTACGTTATCATTGTTTTGAGAACTCTCCTTATGATGTGGATCGCTGGTAGCAGCCAAACGGTTTAAGAGGAATTTCTAAAAGCCAATATCACTGATATTTTTTTTTTAAAGGTTTATGTGTGTTTGGTACGCAGATGTAGATTCGAATCATATTGGACAGCCCTGTTGGTCTAATGGTCATGACTGCTATGCCGGACGTCGTAGATTCGATTCTCATCCAGGAAAAATGTTTGAGGTTTGTGTGATAAGCACGATCATTTTTTCTGTGTCTGGGTGTAATTTATCTTTAATTTGTTTGTATTTAGAAATATTTATGAATGTTTATCAATTGTCTAGTACTTATACTACAAGCTCTGCTTAGTTTGGGACTAGATGGCGTTGTGTGAAATTTGTAGAGTATTTTATTATATATCTATTATTATATTTTCTATTGAATTAATATAAGATGATCACATTTATAAAGATGTACATTATTCTTACTCTTATATCAAAAACTAGTAGAAACAATGTATTATATTTATCTAGAAGGTGACATTCAATTCCTATAATGTCTTCTTGCCAGGCTGCCAGCCCTGTGGGATTTGAAGGTAACAGTCCTTGCACACAAGTACAACCTGCACAGTGTTATAAAACCAGCGCGAAACTCCGCTGCGCGACAAATCGCATCGCGACCATCAACAAGCGATTTCCGGCTACAATAGGCATGGGCTCGAGGACGGCGAGCAATTGTTAGCTCGCCGTCGGCCATGGGTATTTTAAAAAAGGAAACCGTAGAACTTAAAGACATCTGTCGGAGCATAGGTGGGTTTTAGTCAGTAAAAATCTCACAGGCACACTTGCTCCACCCTAAAGTGGGAAAACTAATTAGATGATTTCCCACCTCCCAAAAAAAGTATGTTTTCTGCTGTGTAGATAAGTTGTGCCTATTGTGCACAACGCCGTCTAGTCCAAAGCTAAGCAGAGCTTGTTTTATGAGTACTAGACAACTGATAAACATACTTATATATTTCTAAAAACATACATATTATAAATAAATTACACCCAGACAAAGAACAAATGATCATGCTTATCACACAAACATTTGTTCAGGGTTGGAATCAAACCCATGACCTCCGGCATAGCAGTCAGGACCACTACCCACCAGACTAACAAGCTAACTTGGAACCGTCTAGACTTGAACACTAATATGTATATCCATGTTCAGTTTGTGAGTCGCATCTCCGAATGAGATCATTTCTGACCACTACTGGTAATAAAAATTAATACCTATAACACGCAAGGCAAAGAAGGAACATACGAATAGGTTTTAATCATTCAAAGTCTGACATGCCATAAGATGGTTTTCCAACTTAAAAAAAGAGCCGTAGAGTAATATAATGATTTCCTTAAAGAACATCTGTGTCTATAAAACCTTCATCCTAGAGATAGCACAACTTTTAACATACAGCGAACGTAAACAGACTAATGATATTGACTGTAACCCCAACTAATTCACATGTGACGTTTCCCCAAAAGCTGTTAAATCGACAGAGTTATAGGCCAACACACAGCGCATGTCCATCTAGATTAAATATCGTAATTGCTCGCAAATAGTGATGGATTGATTGCATATCCCTAAGGACCCGCACCGCGATCAATGTTTGGCTACAGTTACAAAACTGTTCCAATACAACTGTGTCAAGCAAACACGGTGAATGAAATAACACTGACAACATTTTTTTATTAAAAGTTGATCAAATAACAAAAAACAATAGAATTGATAGTAGGAACTCAAATGACCAAATATATTCATTGTTAAAACATGTACGAATATGTAAAAAGAAAAACTGTCTAACTTATATATCTAATTAATATATAAATGATTCTATACATATATTATAATTAGCCTTTCAATGTTCCCACTGCTGAGACTCAGGCCTCCTCTCTAGGAGAGGGAATGGGCCGTAATTCACCACGCGGGCCCAGTGCGGGTTGGTGAATGTCACATGTCTTCGAATTTTTGGTTCTAGGACATGCCGGTTTCCTCACGATGTTTTCCTTCACCGTTTTGAGAGCAGTGGTGATGAAATAAATTACACAAAGTAATGCGCCTGGCTAGGATTGAACCCGCGACCTACAACTTGTAAGTCGGAACCGTTACAACTCGGCAACCACTGCTCAATTACACAATTACTTTGTGTAATTTATATCATCACCACGGCTCTCTCAAAACGGTGAAGGAAAACATCGTGAGGAAACCGGCATGTCCTAGAAACAAAAATTCTAAGACATGTGACATTCACCAATCCGCACTAGGCCCGCGTGGTGGATTACAGCCCATTCCCTCTCCTAGAGAGAGGATGCCTGAGTCCCGGCAGTGGGAACATTAAAAGGCTGATTATAAATGGGAAATGTAATAAACCTTTGCTGAAATTATACCTAAAATTTTTTTTAGGTAAAAAAAAAAACAAAAAATTGCAAAATAACTTTCAACTTCGGAAGTCGATGTTTATTTCTGGTATTTTACATTTACGACCTCTTTTCTTAAGCCTTTGGTTAATTTATCACGTAGATATAATTTATAATTTATCTGTATATAGATAGTTTTATAGTGTCTGGATATATAACCTATCCAGACTCTATAAAACCAGGCCATGGAGTATAACACTAAATAAACGACAAAAAGTACCGCTCATTGACCTTTACAGTTTATGACAAGAAGCCAACGACTCAGTTTATTTTCCTTTCACCCTTAAAGCAGTAAGGAAGAAAAAAAATATTCATTTTCACCAAGAGATTGACAATGACGGTTGAATAAACTGAAATTGTGGATGACGTGCCTCTTTTTATTTTAAGCAAAACAGCCAGTTTGTTTACCTCAATCACTGTTTATGTTAAATTGTTGTTTAGTAAATCATGTTGAGCACCTGTTTTTGATGGGTGACGGGGGGCATTTTAAAAAAAATAGAACATTAATAGTGCTTGACTGCGTTCCTTCCTGATGGCAAGCAATGATGCAATCGTTTATGGTGAGGTGCATTAGTTTATGAGGAGCCTATTCACTCTAGCCTTGAAGACACCCAAATTATAATCGGGCGGGAAGACCGTAGCAGGCAAATTGTTCCAGTCCTTCGAGTACGCGGTATAAATAACGAGGGGAAACTTTAACATTAAAATGTGACGAGTATTGTTTTAGGGGGTGTGCTGTAATAAAATGCCAAACAATGATGGTCATTGATATTGTCTAAGCTTATACGAAAAAATTATCAATATAAATTATCAGTTGATTTTAAAAAAATCTATTGACGGCTTGCTTAATACCTTTGGTCTTAAGGTTATTATTGTAGGTAGTCACAAATCATAAGTGCAGTAGAAATCACCTAAGACTATGGTGCCTGTAGCATAGTATATATTATATAGCATTGTATAATGAAGAAGCTTTTTTTTTTTTGACTGGCCTGTTGGTCTAGTAGTTAGTGGCCCTGACTGCTATACCGAAGGTCGTGGGTTCGGTTCCCACCCAGGACAAATGTTTGTGTGATGAGCACGATCATTTGTTCTGTGTCTAGGTGTAATTTATCTATAATATTTATGTATTTAGAAATATAAACGTATGTTTATCAGTTAGTATGTTTCGTATGTTAGTCAGTCTAGTACTCATAACACAAGCTCTGCTTAGCTTGGGACTATTTTTAATTCTGTAGATATGATATGAGTGTCCATAGAGTTTCTTGCACATTCTTCTCTGTAAAGATCTACGCTTTGAAACGTGCAATTTACCTACACGTTTTTGACTGACCGATGTTTATAATTCCAAAGAGCCTTTAATCCCCTGACGGGATTGTTTGTCTGTTTGATTGTTTATTCGCGACAAATTTTAAAACTACTGAACGAATTATCATGCGCTTTTCACCAATATACGGAGTGATTTATAAGGAAGGTTTAGGTTCTACATTGATTGAAGCATTTGTCCGAAACTAGGGCGGATGGGGATCGCTAGTATAGCATACATAATATCTAAAGAAGGTATATACTAGTAAAATATTTCCAGTCGTGAACTATTTATGATTTACCTTATTCTACAATATACTGCGCGATATAAATCATTGGGGCGGGTGCAAAGTGAAAAAAAGACCTGAAATATCCTGATAATTGTAGTAACTTATCATAGATATATTATATCGTCCGTCTGGAATATCGACGTTCAATTTAACGTTGAGAACACACCTACTTTTTTCTTTCTTATATCTTAAACGTGGTCGTGTTTTGAAAAAATATTTTTTTTAGTTATATTTAGGTGTGTTATTAATTTAGACAACATGTTTTATCTTAACAATACCAAACAAATGAACCCAGCGATAACCAATTAGAGCAAAATGGTTCATTTGTAACGCCCACAATTTTGTTTACAATGTTGTATTAATCTTCATTTCTATAACAACAGTACCCGTTGGAAACAATGGAAATTGTAACCATAATAATTTGTGTAGTGTTGAATCAAAAGGCCTTTTGTGGGATGAAAATATGTCTTGGAGTGTCAATTATATAACTATAGTTTGAGATTATATAAGAAATGCTTGAGCTTTCATTTATTATATATATTTTCATGTTGAAACATCATAATACGATAGGCTGTACATCAGTGGTAATAAAACCAGTATAACTTGAAACCCTGTTCTACTGAAACTTCGTACTACGCTTGGTGAAGATGAAGGTCTAACTTTGGCATATATACATATTAGAAATTAATGTAATTTAGTAATCCTACCCAGTAGATTACTTATAAAATTAATGAAATATTCCGATATTGACAGGCGATACCAAACTGAAATATCGATGCTTCGTTAGCTTAATTGGTATTATGAGTACCAACTCTGTTTGAACTAACGTAAGTAATTTAATTCTGCTAAGTCTAAATTTATTTCTTATAATGTACTGTTATATGTCGACACAAAATGTGACTTCTTCTAGACTTTTATAATGTTTACTTTTCAAGACTTGATCATCTATTCCAATAAAAATCAAATAAATTGTCTGACGTTGGAGAGTTCAAGTTACAATATCTTGCAATTATGGAAGTAAAACCGTAAAACTATTCCCAATTAATTGTGCTAGTAAACACAAACCCAGAAACTAAACTACTGACTACAAAACCAACGCCAAAATTTGTAGAGAAGTCACCAATAAATCACATTTGCGACTCAACATCGCTCCTAGGATTAACCCAAGCGTTAGAACGTGTGATCCTAGTTTCACAACAGGAACGAATTGCTATCATGTACCACAGAACAGATATGTAGGTACAGAAGGATCGACTCTAAACAATGAACGAAAACGCACGCACACATACAAGTCGATTTAGGTACAGTAAGCGAAAGTGCACTTACAGCTTTATTTATAGATAAGATAAGAAAATAAAATAAAAACAGACAAAGTGTGTTGGATTGCCATAAACTACCAGAAACCCTCCATCAATTATATTGGATGGCGTTCAGGAAAGACGACATGCTTTGAAAATGAAAGACATTTGTCGTAGTCCTCAATTCATTACTATCCGTTCAGTCACTGGCCGTTCATAGGCCTCAAGCGAAAACACAGTTGATGAAAATTTAGTTCATAAGAAAAGTCACTATGAAGTATTTTAACTTATTACAACTTTGATCTAGCCTTGACTTTATATGGGTATGTTATCCGGAACAGACCTTCTGTTTCTTATAATCCGTTATGTTCTGTGCATATTAAAGCAGAATCTAGAAGTCCCAACTTTCCAGTCCTCATGGACTTTGCCACGGTGATTAAATTCTACATGAATCTATATTCATTTAATTTGTTGGAGAATGTATGTGAAGAATTTACATATCTCCAGCTTAAATTTTGATGTTGGTTAAATTATGCAGTTGAAGATAAAGTGTATATTAGTGAAGCAGTAAGTTTTATTCATGACTTTAAAGTAGAGAGACATTTAGAGAATTACACTGTTGGTGAAATAGACAACTTAGATGCTAATAAGAACGAATATGAACATTTGGGTGATAATCAAACTAATATCATTAAATCGAAAGTTTGTATGTTTGTTACCACTTCAGGAACAAACGGCTATACGATTTTGGATAAAATTGATACACGGACACACCATAACCTAGAATAGCAAATAGGATATATTTTTTATCTCAGGTTTACCCTTAACGTTATTTTCTTCTTTCATGTGGACAATGCTTCTGGCAGATGTTATGGTTAATAGGTGGACACCAAAAGTATCCTCGTTTTAAAGATTTCAACAATAATAATTTCTTATTCCTTTTTAGGGTTCCGTACCTAAAGGAAACGAGACCCTATTACTAAAACCCCACTGTCCGTCCGTCTGTCTGTCTATCTGTTCGTCTGGCCACCAAGTTGTATCTCATCAATTGTGATAGTTAAACAGTTGAAATTTTCACAGATGATATATTTCTGCAGCCGCTATAACAACAAGTAATAAAAAAAAAGAATAAAATGAATATTTAAGTGGCTCCCATAGAAATAACGTTTTTTGCTACGAACGGTACGGAACCCTTCTTAGTCGAGTCCGACTCGCATTTGGCCGATTTTTTATTATATACTCTAAGGTATGTTTCACTAATCTTATTTGAGATATTTGCTCTTAAGCAAACTTAAAGGAAGACAGTAACTATAATCAGACTAGAGATGTTAGTCTACTTGTAACACGAGATTTGAATCTATTTAGATCATAGAATACAATGTTTGTTGATTAAAAAGAGGAAGGCCATAGTGTTGAAGTAGAATAGATTCGTTATACTCCAACAGCAAAAACTACTACTGGCTACTATATACTACACCACTATACACTATATAGCTGTAATGGCTGTAGAAGTCCATTTTGACTGCAAAACTGTAAACAAAGATGTAATTATTGTAATGTTAGTTAGTGCATTATAAAGTGAAGTATTGGTAATGGACTATTTTGGCTAATACAATAGCATCAACTTTGAAAACATTAATTACAGTTCGGACAAATATAACGTACTGTTGTATTTTAGCAATGATTGCTAGCTGTTGTTTCTACATCTATGTTAAAAGAAGCGTATATTATTAATAAAATTATAAATAGGCTAGCCACCGAAGACAAATTTAAAGCAGGTTGTAAATAATTCACGTAAATTAGTCACATATTTTGGTGATACTATATAAGGGACTTTTTTTTCGGGTGAGAAAATCATCTTATGATATCCCCCGCACTTAGACGGAGCGAGTGATAGTGTCAGAATTTTACTTACTGAAAACCCACTCCTGTTCCTTCTTTGCCATTTTTCCAGGGCTCCGGGGATCTTTTTCGCATCACCCATGGCCCCAGTAGGCTTCGACCCTGTTGGGCCCGTACGGTTGCTGACATCTCCTTGAGGCGCGCGTGGAACACTACGCGCTGACAACGACTTATGCTCGGTCCAGACGGTTACCGGACGATAGGACGGCGAGCTACCCATTGTTCACCGTCCGCTAGCCCGCGCCTACGGTAGCCGGAAATCGGGATCGGGATCCCGGCGGCTGGAGCGCGAGGGCCATTGCCTCGTGCGTGCACGTGCGGCCTCCTCCTTTGCTAGCATTACTGCTTCGCAGAAGGAGGCAGCCGCCTGCCACTCCTCCTTGCTGCGGACCATGGCCTGTACCAAGGCCCAGCATAGTCATATGGGACTAATATGTCCTTGATTTTAGTGCTCAAAATTAGTTACTGGTTCAGATCATCAACGTCGAATGAAATATGAATCTATAACTGTTGAGTAAGTAGAAGAATATTCTTCTCCTCTTTCCAACAATACACATCTTATGGTTATTAATTTTAAGAAACCCATTTCCATTTATTAAAATAAAATACTAATTTACATTCTATTGTGTCTTTCTGACAGCAGGAGTCAGTCTTTTGAGGTCCTTTCATCCCATAATCTTAATTATTTCCCATCCCTAAATATTTCTACTAAAATATTTATTTATGAAATTTTGATTTTATGTGTATAATAAATTAGTTGAATTTCATTTTGCATGTTATTAAACATTTTACGGAAAATTGTTTTTATTATCCTTTACAAGAGATTTGTTAACAAAAATGGTTAAAACAATACATAAAATTTCTTTAATGTATCTATAGTGGTCTCACAAATCTACTCAAACTGTAGAAATTGTTGTCTACTTTAAAAATAGATAGAAAAACTTTATCTGTAGGATGTACCGTTAGAAAGCCAAAACCACAAAAATTATCGAAACGTTTTAAAGTTTTCCGTGTACTACACAATTAGCACAAATATTTTGATATACCCTAAAAATGCAGGATTGTGATTTGTTTCCAATTTAATATGTTTTACATTACTTTTGTATAGAAAGATAGTCTTAAGCGTAGATCTCAAGCGTCAATATGTACACACTAATTTCATATATTAGATATACCCAAGTCTGTATGGTTCTTTCTTCAAACGACCATCTCAGACAAATCTGCATGGTTCTCATGTGATTTGACCATTACATATTAACTGTATGGACTTCAAAAGAGACTTTGACCCCTGAGTTTGTTTCGGTGTTTCTTCTCAGGGTAGTCAGCTAGAAAACAGCGGCCTCATCTAGTTTATAAAATTGACATGTAAAAGTGTTTTTTTAAACCTACTTACAAAATAAATATCATTTATTGGTTTGGGTTGAAATTACATTTTAGCCGAAATTTAAAATTGTAACCAATTTACGATATGCTTGAATTATGTAACAATCAACAAATTTTGTGTAACAATTAACATAATATTATTTCCAAAAAGAAATATATCATACTCGATAACGTATCGATAGAAATCTGTTCCATACAATTTGTTCCAATCATAAAAATCCAATTGTCGTGGAGGGTCAACTCGCGTCAACAGCAAAAATCGATTTGCTGTATGGAACTGGATTTGCGATGCGATTATCCACATCAGATGCTTTTGATAGATTATAACGATTAACAGATTAATCATTTTAGTTTTCTTTGTGATCACCAGTTGTTGAGTATCAAGCTCTAGAGGAGCTGGTGGTAGTCATGACAAAGTCAAACTGCTTGCATTTTACTGTACTTACGTATATTATATAGGAACTAATTTTGAGTCGACCGATAATATATGCGCAAGTTCAAGGTGTCAAATCATGAAATCAACTACGATATTACAAAACACAAACAATCGAATAAATACCTAATTTCGAAAAAAAAAATAACGTACCTTTAATATAAAATTTATTTGAACTTATAATTTCAAGTCAATCCAAAGATCCACTTCAAAGCAACCCGTTTTTAAAAACCGCAATTTCATAGTTAAAGACCTAATATTATAATCCTAATACAAGCAGTGTGGTCAATGAGATATATTTTTTAATTCTTCCTTAGTCAGAAGTTAGAAAATTTGACACTAGCCTACTCAAAGGGTGTTTTAATATTACTCAGTTACTGGGTGGTCAGGCCATAGAGGCAGTCATTCCATTTATTATACTAGTATTAAGCTGAGTCTCGTTAGAATGAAAGCCAACCCCAACATATTTAGATATATATAGATAGACCCAACACATTTGGGAAAAGGCTATGTATCTAGTGCTCACCTTTATTTCATAAAGTACTTGTGCGCATTTCGTGATTTTAGACACAGTGGTTTCGAGTGAATGACGTCTCAGAGTGATTAATTAAAATAAGAATTGTATGAAGCAGATATGAAAAAAGTATATGTGAGTACTTGAAAAATGAAATCAATCATAATATTCGCTTGACTATTACGATTAAGTTCGTTAGACTGCTTAAAGCTTGATAACATATTAACAGCTTAATAATTTTTAACTATTCATTTACTTATCTTGATAAACAGAATTTTGGAGCTTATCTTAACAATAATATCCAATATTCTTAATATATAGAATATTTTTGTATTTATTTTTATCTAAATCTTCTAAGAAAATACATTGAATTAAGATGAGGTTGTAAATTTTTATAGAACCATTTAAATTAAAAAATATTAGTACCTACGGGATACCTAATAATATTTAAAGTTAGTAATCATATTAATCTCAACTCATGTTGGAGCGTATACGTGAAAAATAATAATTATTATTCCATTGTTAACTAAACTGGTGGATATTTAATTGTTTCACTCAAAAGCTGTTATTAAACTTTTCTAAATGATAAATGATATTTATTTTGCAAATACGTAATTTTTACGTTTGATAAATTAAAAAAATCCTTTTCGTTATTTTTTATTAGTAGATTCACAGTTATGATTAGAAATTACTTAATCAAAAAAATAATAAATGAAATTTCATAAACGTAATATTTAATTACAATAAATTGTGAGAAATGAGTGAGGATTATTTTTGTAGGTTTTTGCCCAGAAACCAGTGAGAACTCTCCGGCTATCAGTCTGATACAATAAATATAGTAAATTAGGTTTTGACTGACTGAATTAATCAGGTTTTGACTGACGCACTTTTCGTATTAGTGTAAAGTACACTACATTGTTAGCTTAAACGTGGTAGGGAGTAGGATAGTGTTTTTTTGGTTAAGTTTAGGCACATGATTATTCGGCATGTTCTAGAACCAAAAATTCGAAGACATGTGACATTCACCAACCCCCACTGGGCCCGCGTGGTGGATTACGGCCCATTCCCTCTAAGTGTAATATAATTTTTGTTTTCGACATTGTTAAATATAACCTATGATTTGAAAACTTTGTGATTGAGCTAAGATATTTTGTAGCATATGTTTTTAAAGTGTGTATTAGACTAACCATGTTTTTTTTTTCTATATAAAGTCGGTCAACGTGGTATCATTTTTAATTTTATAATTGAAACTTTACCATATGACAGTAGCAATACACACCAAATAAATTATCGCGGGGTATGTCAGCGCCTTGTCGAGTAAATGTGACGAAAAAAAGCCTAAACTATTTTTATAGGACAAACTTCACCAATGTTACAATTTAGCGTTACTCGAAAGAATTGAACAATGAAAAAAAAGAACACAAAATTCCAAAATCAAATCATCGAATAAAAATCAACTTTATTACAATTTTCAAACGTAGAACATGTATTTACTTATTAACGCATCAAATCTATTTCGGTTGCGTCGACCGGTGACAGTTTTAGGCAAACTTTGCACCCCTAAAACTCTATGAACCCGTATTACGTCCCTTTGATCGTTGAATTTTCATGAATATTTTCATTAACATTTGCATCCTATAAATCTTGTTTACTCCTGGGCTGCTTATTGGAAAATTCTGCTTTGATGTGTTGGATTATGCAGGCAGTTTTTTTTTTTTAATTTTCTCTGACGTGTTGAAGGGTTAAAAATTGTAATTTTGAATTTCGTATCTGTTATGTAATAGATAGTTCAAATAGGCTTTTCCTAGATATTTATGAGTTCGAATGTCTAATAATTTTAGTGTAGAAAATATTTAAATTCATTATTTTTGTGTATAAATTAGTACCACTAGAACTGCGGAATAATATTAATTACAGTAAAGATAATTATTTAGATATCTTTGATTAACTTGTAAACCACAATTATATCTTCAAATTTTGCAACCAACGAAATATTAATTAAATTCGACATTGTTTCGATAACTCCAAATAAGGGTGTTTATTAAATAGGGTGACGAGAAAATACTCACGTTTCGTTCAGAAAATCCTCTCCGAATAAAACAAATATTATCAATAACTTCTCTGAACTGTACTATTTCACTTCAATTAAAGTTACACTCAACAATGTACTAGTCACTTTCACTTCGAATACAAATATAGATAAACGTCAAATAGACGTTACTATTTTCGTCACACAACTTGCGAAGGGGACGCACGTCCTTCCCGCGCGCGGTCAGGATCAAACTGAGTCAAGTAACTGAGTTCAGTCGCTTGCTTCGTCATACAGTGCACCGAAAACGGGCAAAGATTCAAGTCTGTTCAGCCAAGCAGCAAACTTATTGAAGCATAAACAGGATAATGCTATAAATCTGAGGTCGGTCATATGGTAGTAAACTCGTATGTAGTCAAACAGTTAACCTTCGTGTACTCGCGCGCAAAAGCATTACACATATACTCGCGCACGGTGTCCCAGACCGAAAGTTTAACTCATTTTTATTATTATAATTATATAATTATTAAGTCATCTTTGTTTTTATTTAAAAGAAGAGGTTATAAATGAATAAATAAACTGAAAATATATTAGTACCATAGCTTTATTTGGTAATAACAGCCTTTTAATCAGCCTCTTAAAAAAAAACATAATTTTTCTTATCCTAATGAAAATAACAAAAATAAACTTTTTATCTTGTGTTAACGGAAGAAAACTTATTAAATGTAATAAATGAGAGTAACAAGAGTAATAAAATACTATAAAAACCTATTATTCATCAATGGTTTCGTTGGTGTAACAATCAGAACATACCATAACTGCATGCTCAAGACAAAAATATTTTTTGCATTTGTATCGTGTTGATGCAGTTGTATCGTGTCTTTCTGTTTTTTTTTGAAGAGCAAAATGAACAACGACCTGCTTGATGGTTTCCAGAAGGTGCAGGTTCTTGATTATCAAGTTTGCATATTTCTAACATCCTTTGTCTCAGTGTTCTTGGCAAACTGGAAATTAATGCCCGTTTTTTTAGATGGGGCATAATAAGATTATATGAAAGCATTTCTAAAAACTTTCTACGGCTTGTTTTTACGTGAATATTATTTAGTCCATATATTATATATGAGTTTATCCCTGCAACATTCATAAGGCTGTAAAAAATAACCATCGGCCACCGATTAGTACCTCTAGCGCAGTTATAGGTCTCGCACATTTTGTCTACTGTATCAACGCCCCCTTTTGTAGTGTTATAGTCCATAATTATTTCTGGTTTTCCAGTTTGTTCATTTATTTGAGCATCAGAGTGCATACTGGAAATTAGTAGTACATTTTTATTTTTCTTTGGTACATATGAAACTAGAGTGCAATTATTTCGATGTCCAAATAAACTGGACTTTTCACTACGGCCTTTTACATTAGTAAATTCCTTTGGTAGTTCCTTTTTATTTTTACGAATTGTGCCTATCACACTTACTTTGTGATCCCTCATCAAGCTATCGACTAAAGGGATGCTTGTGAAAAAATTATCGCAAGTTATATTTCGACCAGATCCATCAATTACGCTACAAAGACGCTTTACTAATGCCTGAGATCCAGTATCAACTTTATATGGTCCTTCGTGTTGTTGTCCTACATAAACTTCGAGATTAGACGTATAAAACATTTTAGCATCGGTGAGTGCATATATTTTTATGCCATATTTGTTTGGTTTCGAAGGTATATACTGGCGGAAACTACAGCGGCCTATAAATGCCTCCAACTTCTCATCTATTGTTACAAATTCAGAGTGGCTAAAATATTTCTTGAAAGATGATACAATATCTTCAAAAAGGTCTCTTATTGGAGCCAGCTTGTCGACTAAAGCACGCTGAGTTCTTGTTTCCTTGTCGTCAAACCTTAGACATCTCAATAGAAGGTAAAATCGACTCCAGCTCATTGTCAATCGGAAAATCTCAGGTGATGAACCATCAGTTCTGAATAGATCTTTAGCATTCAGCCGACTATTTTTCCTAACACCAGCAAATAATAGAAGACCAAGTAATGCTTCAATTTCTTCTTCGTTGGTAAGTCGACAGTCCCGAGCTCGTTTGAATTCAGGCGAAAGTCGCTCAATATGTTGGTTAGTATACTTCGTAATAAGATGGATTATTTTATCAGAAAAAAATAATTTCCAAATCTCACCTGGATCTTTGGTATTCTTTGCTTCTTTTTTTACGCCAGGAAGTTGCAAAACAATATTATGAGACCTTGTTCTAACGTTAGAAGATGGACTATTCTTGTTCCATCTACTAATTTTATCTTTCCCAACATAGTAGTTTGCAAATGTATTGGAAGCCTCTTCAAATTCGTTTGACGAATCACCCTCCTGCTCAGTGTCGGTATTTTCCTCTTGCACTTCTAAAGCGTCCTCCACCTCACTGTCACTCTTGTCATCGTAATTTGAGTCAGAATCTTCACATTCTAACATCGCCCTGATCCTTTCATCATCCATTGTGATGACAAAAATGACTAAAAAGAAAGAAAAATGGTTCTAAAATAATATTACATTAATCACTCAATAAATATGCTCTACTAAAATGAATTATTGCATACTAATGTTATGAAATAAAAATAAATAACATACCCAAAATAGTAACACATATACTCGCGTCGGTCTCGCGGACCGAAAATAGTAAAAAAGTGGCACACGTACACTCGGCAGCAGCGCTTGCGCAGCACTAAACAATGGCGGGCCACAAATGACAAAGGTACTAACAACTGCAAAGTCACATAGTTTATACTTTCTGAGAACGATGCGAATAATTGATTTGTCGGTCTGAGAGACCAACGCGCGAGTATAGGAAGGTTAAACATTCTTTGATCTAGAGTCGTGGTCTGTTTAACTAATATTTTTGTAAGCGGCAGACTGTTTAAAGTTTATTTTGCGGTCTTGCAGAGATTAAAAAAAGCTTGGTGTCTGTCATTTGCAACATCGTGTGGTGCGATGATTTCTTAATGTTATGAAATCTTTTTTTTTATAATTTGGTTGGTTTAAGAAATCTTTCAAACAGAGCCAGTGCTTTTAGCTCTATAAGAAATATATTGAAATGAAAAGTAAAATTGAAAAAGTTTTATTTTCTTACTTAAAAAAAAAGATTTTATTTTTACTTGACATTTCTGTCAGAAAAAATCCTTCAGGAAAAAAAGCTTTACCGTCAAACGGGGTGAATAGGAACGCAGGGGTGAATAGAAACAAAACTTTAGGAGTTTTATTTTGGTATATTTCTATATTCTCTTCATTTCTGTAAAAGCATCGACTTTTGTTACATTTAATAAATAAATTGGAGTACTTAAATGCCTCAAAAAAAATGGTATAAAACACGAAATTTTGTTCCTATTCACTCCGGCGTTCCTATTCACCCCGTTTAACTGTATGAAAAATAAAAATAAAAACATTAAGTCATACTACGCACATGAAGAATTCCGTAAAACAAACCAATTATTTGTTTCTTGTATGAGCCCCTTTAAATTTTTTTTTTTTTATTTTATGTTATAACAGCAACAATAGTAATGGATAGTGGAGGCTTAGTAGGAACTCTATTAGTTTCATTAGTCACCCTTTGGGTACAAAAACAAAATCCTAGAAAGGTACAGATATGTTATAAAGACCAAATATTTAATTAACATCAACTCGGAGTAATTAAATGTGCTTTTTCTTCGACGTGTGGATAATTTTCATGTTACATGTGTTTAACTCCAAAGTCTTGAGCATCGACGCCGAGTTGCTGGCCTGCCGGTTTTTTATCGATTTCATTTCGGGGAGTGTGCGTTGGAATTACACAATTTAATTCCACCAAGTTCGTTCCATCATCGGACCACTAGACGTACGGCGTTGCTCTATCTGTACACGGTGAACATCCCACACATACGTACAAAGCGTTTTGAGAACACATTCATTATGCGTACAGCTAAGGAGTGGAATTCCCTGCCGAACTCTGTGTTTCCTGATAGCTACAACCTAGGGGTCTTTAAGTCAAGAGTGAATAGGTTACTTCTAAGCAAGCCTGCTACATCGTCGGGCACATTATCGCTTACAATCAGGTGAGATAGTGGTCAATCGCGATAAGCATCTACAATAAAAAAAAACATCTGATGAGACAAAACAAAGTATGAATATTTTTTGACAGTAAAAGTAGCAAGCAAATGTTTGGAAAATCAGAACACGTGTTTTTCATGTCTTAGATAGTTCAAAGATGTTGAAAAATGATACCACCTACTCTAACCTAACCTGTCACGCACTAGATGCATCCAGTATTTGAAGATGAAATTCTAATCCATTGTAATTTATTAACCGAACTGCAGTTGGTATTTTCTATTCGTTTACCATCACATCCTCATCGCTTACCATCAGGTGAGATAGTGCTCAAACACGAGCCCATCAATAATAAAAAATAACCTAAATTCAGTCACATCCTACAGTGTTAAAATTTGTCTCGTATATGTAGACCTGGATCCGTATTTGCACTGCGACTAGGTTCATTGAAGTACCTCCATCTGATTAATTTGTACCTACAGCTGCCCATCTGACTTCATGGTCGGTTTAGAGAGTATATGTGCGCAATATAACTAAAAGCAATTTGAAATCACCATCTGAATTAATGAACCTTTTAACTAGAGTTAAATTTTGCATCCACCAGAAGTTGAATGCGAACAAATCAATCAGAATGATACGATAGGTACAAATTGAAATGGCTGCGATCAATTACGTCGCAACTTTTAAAGGTTTCCCATGCTACTCTTTCAACTTTCTCATTCTCAAAGGCTTAAAACTTCGCAAAAGTTATCTGGTACTGATTTTATTAGAATATTTAAAAGACCAGTACACGTAGACCTTCAGAAATTCACTGTGATTGAGGACACCTAAACAAAAGTGTCGAAGATGTCGTCCAAGGAAAACTGGACGCTGTTTCGTTTCGACATTTGCGAACCTGAGGTTTACAAAACTAAATTCCGAATATCTCATTTTCTGAACAATATCTAGTCATTTTCGCGTAATTTTCGAACGAGTTCTAAGATGTCCTTTAAGAAAATTGTTTGAGAATTGAGCGTCATTTGTGAATATTTTGATGGTAGAAATGAAATTGAAAAGTTTTGGATAATTTCAATTGCAAATTGTAATTAATATGGACTAGTATAAAAGACTGAAATGTGACAGGAAGAGTTGTTTTTCAAAAGGTGAAACCACGAAATTATTTTGTACTGAAATGAATATGCATAAGTTACCGTCAATCTGTATTATTCATGTATTCTATACTATACCTAGGCATTGTGTAGAATACCTGGTGCGTCTAGGCAATATATTTTGAATATTATTGTCCATTGATAAATGATAAATTATATTTATTTTGCACATAGGTTTTTTGAACACTTTTACACGTCAATTTTTTTTGTCAATTTAAATTAGATGAAGCCGGTGTTTCCTAGCTGACTACCCTGAGACATTACATATTCTACCCAGGTAATTTATACATTACCTAGGGATTGTATAGAATACCTGCTGGTCTACGGGCAATGTAAAAAATAAAAAAAATCCTCTATTTTTTTCAATTTTAACCAACCTATCTATAAAATGACGGTCATGTTCTATTGTAAAACCGATTTGTGGCTGCTGAGCTGGGAGGGAATTGACGTAATTTTAACCCTACAAGGGTTACCGTGTCAGGATACCCACCCCAAAACGGACAGGTTAGGTTAGAAAGCTAAAGCGGAAGCGGAGCTCATACCCTTCGTGGTTATTTTTTTTATAACCACCCGGAAATATCCTGAGCATTTATTTATATTATTGTTATAAAGAGGAAAGACTCTATTTTTGTTCGGAAAGCATAAACTCGAAAATTACCAGACTGATTTCAAAACATATTTCACTAATAGAATGCTAACTTTATCATTGAGTAATATAGGGACGCGGGCAAAGCCCCTGGGAGAAGCTAATACATAATAAAATTAACGTCTACTTCTCTGCTCTCGTCTTTTACACGTATTAGGCACCTGCTGCGCATTCGGTATTCGGTTTTCGGTTTCGGTATTGTATAGAATACCTAGGCAAAGTATAAAATAAATGATATTTCATACATTACCTAAACCTTTTAGGTATTTTATACATTGCCTGGGTATTGTATAGAATACTGGATTATACAGATTGCCGGATTGAACATTGGTAATAAGGTTGGTAATGTCTCATGTGTTTTTACATCTACAATCATAGCAACATACAATACCATCGGACAACTCAATGTACGGCGAGTGTCCACCTTTACGTCGTTAACAGCTCTACGGTCCGAACTAAGCATTTCGCCTCGTCGTTAATCCGCGTACATCGAACGATTGAAACAATTTGCCTATATCGGTCTTCCCGTCGTATTATAATTTAGGTTTCTTCAAGGCTAAAATGAATAGGCTCTTAATTAATAAACTAGTGCGCTTCAGCATCAACAATTGCATCACTGCATACCATCAGATGAGATCACAGTCAATCACTACTTTATATCATATAAAAAAAATAAAAAATATATATATATACTAGCTTTTGCCCGCGGCTTCGCCCACGTACATAAAATATAGCCTATATCACTCAGAAATAAAGACGCATTCTATCGGTGAAAAATTTTTAGCAATCGGACCAGTATTTCCAGCGATTACCTCCTACAAACAAAAAAAAAAAAAAACTTTACCTCTTTATAATATAAATGTAGATATTCTTTAATTTTTTTTTTCTCTCATGTTAGACATTTTATATACATGTCGTTGTTACTCGATATGGCTCAGATGAGAAAAATAAAATACGTGTCCCCACCAAGCAACCGATATAGAATTTAATTAAAAATTCTGCTCTTTGTTTCATATTATTAGATTTGGTAAAATGAGAAAAAAAATTGAAAATTTCATTAGGAGGGACAAAATTAATGTTGCTGAACATAAAAAAAATTAGCATTGATTTTATTAATTCTTAAACGTTAAAAAGGTAAGTATAGTATAAAATTGGCTTCAAAATTATCAGTGGAAGGTACTTTTTTGTACAACTTTCAGACAACTGATAAACATACTTATATATTTCTAAATACATACATATTATAGAAATATTACACCCAGACACAGAACGAATGATCGTGCTCATAATACAAACATTTGTCTCGGGTGGAAATTGAACCTCCGGCAGAGTAGTCAGGGCCACTAACCACTAGACCAACAGGCCAGTCACCTATAAAATATTATTAATAGGTATTAGGTATACCTATATGAAAAATAAAAATTAAAATGAATGCTCATTCCAATGATTAGTTACACTGTATATTTTTTAATCTACAAAAACAACTATCATCACACACGTCATTTTGTTTAAAAACTCTCAAACTGTTGGAACCAAAAATCTGTCCGATAACATACAGCTTAATTAAACAGGAGTACCATTATTTTCAATCATGACGTCATATCTCATCATCTCAACCACTTGACATACTCCCACTAAGTCCCACAGCATCAGACGCGCCGCATCGCGAGCCGTTAGTCCTGGCCACAGAGTACAGATACACCTTGGTGACCGCTGCTAGACACTATTTTTGTTTTTATTAATTTTGTATATGGCAGGGAATCGTCAAATAACTTTTGTTCCTTCAGTTGCCCTTTACTTTCCAGGGCTACGTTAACTCTTTCGAACTTTATGTACAATGCGTTCCAAATAAGAATGGGATCCATTGCCATGTTGTGACGTCACGTCATACTGTCAAATCGAATAATTATTATGATGAGCATAACAAGAAATTTTTAAAATTTAGTTTATTTATGAACTCCGAATGAAAAAAGTTTAATCAGAATCCAGTTCTTCAATTTTACTCATCTCTGAGTTATTAAATTTTGACCAATTTCTTACGATTTGACAGTATGACGTGACGTCACAACATGGCAATCGATTCTATTCTTATTTGGAACGCATTGTAACAACCTATTTCTCGGAAATTTGTAAAGATATTAATCTTATATAATCCGCACCCACAAATTAAAAAGATTTGATTATATTTTTTAAGAAACCCTGAGTTTTGCATTTACAAATTATCATTACGATTTGTGCTTGACAACTGGGGTTACCCCATTTGTAACCTTCCCTATGTGAACCAGCTATGTTCTGTCTTCTGCTTTATAGGGAAGTGGAAGTGGAATTTATGTTTTTACTGTTTTTCTTATTCCTCTGCTGTTATTTTTTTATTAGGTTTGCGGGATCCAAGACAATTGAATCGCTTCTCCGATATAGCTCAACGTGTACGCTGAGTTTCATTGTCTTTGTGTTTTTAATCAAGTTACAGTTAGAATAATAACAGGCTGTTTTTAAACACCTACCTTATATGTCTCACCGTCGATGACGGCTGGTGCTGGAAATCAGCGCTGTGGCTCTGTCTTACATGAGCCCCAGCATTTTACTGAGTGCTGGCCGTTTTGCGCGGATGTGACGCATATCCTAACACTTATATTATAAGTCCTTATTGTCTTTTTCTTTCTTTTCTTTTCCATATTTCAGTTTACTCATTCTACTTATTGTATTTCTTTTTGAGGTAGAAAATCAACAAATAACTTTTTCCACTCTTGGTGGAGCGAGACGGAAGGTAGAGACATCTATGGCGCTACTAATATAAAAAAAAATCGAAATCCTGTATCGCACAGAGTTCTCCGTACAATTTGAACATATACCTTCAACAACCCCAAATCATCGATCGTGTAGTTGCCCAGATCAGACATAATACCTGTGTGGTCGAAGGATCCTCCTTTTTCAACGGACGTATGCGGGACTCTGCACTCTGTACCGCATACCTCTGAAGGAGTATCACACTACTGACTAAAACCCACCTGAATTCCTTCAGTTTCCATTTGAGTTTCAGGGCCACGGTCATTCTTTCGAACAGTCTCTCAACTGTTTACACACTTTCAACTTCACTAGTTTTGTTAGCACCGATATGTCTTGGGCACGCTATAATTATGGCGGTAAGGCCCCTCTTTGAGGAGTAGCTGGAAAGGCAACACGGCGTCCTTACCTTCCGCATGACGCAGCTCTTCACCGGACATGGTAAGTTCGGGAGGTTCCTGCACCGGATTCGTGCGAAAGTTACGCCCGGGTGTCACCAGTGTGTGAATTATCCGGAGGATACGGTGGAGCATACGGTTGCGGTGTATCCCGCCTAGGCAGAGCACCGCCGTGTATTCGTGGGGGCGATCGGCAGCAGCGATCTCTCACTACTGTTCCACTTGCGCCTCAAATAGGAGTCAGCAATTGTAGGGGCCCAGCAGGGTCGAAGCCTACTGGGGCCAAGGGTCTGACTCTGAAAGGCAGACTCGGTCCTAATACGAAAGGCAACAATGGAACAGGAGTGGGTTTTTAGTCAGTAAAAGTCAGACACTATGGGATGTCATAAGATGATTTTCCCACCGAAAAAAAAAACCAACATGTCTAGAAAGATTCCTCATTCCTGGATCTGTGGTCTTGCTGGTCCTGCTTATTTTCATATTGCGAAGCGCATTGACCGTGTCATATTGACGGCGGCGGACGACAAATCGTGGTCGTTTTGACAGCGAAATGAGGCGATATCAAGGGAATAAATGTCGGATTTTCATTGGTGGGGTCAGTCTGGATTGTAGGATGGAGTGATAAATTTGATATGGATTGGTAATGATATGATGCAGTTATCCAAAATATTGCCATAGTCAAAAATCTTATTTTATACGTTCACGCTTTTATCAATGGTAGAGCTATACTCAATATTCCGTATATTTGCTGATCTGGTGGGGTGCACCACCCACAGGTATTTGTGGTGACCACGTCACACTAGACTAATGATGAAACCTCAGACCTTCCGTAATTTCAACTTGATACGTCCATGCGTTCCTGAGATAAAGGGTCTTGACAGACAGACAGATAGACGGACCACAAAGTGATCCTATAAGGGTACCGTTTTTTTTTCTTTTGAGATACGCAACCCTAAAAAGGTTGCGCGGCGACCTCCCTGGTGCGCGGCGACCTCCCTGGCGGGGTCAGCGTGGTCTGCTACGCAGACGATACGCTGGTCCTGGCGCAGGGAGAGTCGTACCAGGCGGCGGTCGAACTAGCGACACGCGGGGTCGCGACAGTCGTTGGCAGGATCCAGGAGCTGGGACTCGAGGTGGCATTGCACAAGTCCGAGGCCATGTGCTTTCACGGCCCTCGGAACGCGCCACCACCGGGTTCCCAGCTAACGGTGGGAGGAGTCCACATCGGCGTCGGGTCAACGATGAAGTACCTGGGACTCGTTCTCGACAGCCGATGGGATTTCGACGAGCACTTCCGACGTCTGGCTCCCAAACTAAATCGGACTGGGGCTGCCCTCTCGCGGCTCCTGCCCAACCTTGGGGGTCCAGACGCCTCCTGCCGGAGGCTCTACGCGGGGATCGTTCGGTCCATGGCCCTTTATGGCGCGCCGGTGTGGGCGCCGGGGCTGCGGAAGCAGCCGGCGGCCCGGCTGAACGCGTGCCAAAGGGTCATGGCCATACGGATGGTACGAGGATACCGGACGATTTCCCGCGAAGCGGCGAGCCTCCTTGCTGGCCAGCGACCATGGGATCTGGAGGCAACAGTCCTTGCACTCATGCACGAACGGCGCATGGAGATGCAACGAAACTCCGCTGCCGCAACAAGTCGCAGCATGGCGGACAGAGCTCCGGCGAGTTCTCATGGAGAAATGGCGACAGCGACTGTCGCGACCCCGTGCTGGGCACGCCACAATTATGGCGGTAAGTCCCCTCTTTGAGGCGTGGTTGGAAAGACCTCACGGCGTCCTCACATTCCGCATGACGCAGGTTCTCACCGGACACGGTAAGTTCGGGAGGTTCCTGCACCGAATTCGTGCGGAAACGACGCCCGGGTGTCGCCACTGTGTGGCCCACCCGGAGGACACGGTAGAGCACACGGTGGAGGTGTGCCCCGCTTGGGCAGAGCAACGCCGTGTCCTCGTGGGGGCAATCGGCGGCGGCGATCTCTCGCGCCGGGCCTTGGTTCAGGCCATGCTCCGGAGCGAGGAGGAGTGGCAGGCGGTCGCCTCCTTCTGCGAAGCAGTAATGCTAGCTAAGGAGGCGGCCGATCGCGTGAGGCAACGGTCCTTACGCTCCAACCGCCGCCGGGATTCCGATCCCGATTTCCGGCCACCGTAGGCGCGGGCTTGTAGACGGCGAGCAATGGGTGGCTCGCCGTCTGACCGTCCGGTAACCGTCCGGACCGAGCCCAAGTCGTCGACGGCGCGTTTTGTTCCACGCGCGCCTCAAGGAGATGTCAGCAAATCGTAGGGGCCCAGCAGGGTCGAAGCCTACTGGGGCCACGGGTAGTGTGAAAGCGGAACCCGGGGCCCTGGGACGAAGGCAACGAAGGAACAGGAGTGGGTTTTTAGTCAGTAAGAGTCTGACACTATCTCCCGCTCCGCCCAAGAGCGGGGATGTCATTAGGATGATTTTCCCACCCAATAAAAAAAAAAAAAAATAAAAAAAAAAAAAAAAAAAAAAAAAAACCCTAAAAAGGTAAATAGTACAACATTTCTATTTATTGTCGAAATCCTTATACACGTGTGATTGTTCAAATTTGTCTAATCTAAACATCCAATAGGTGATACTAAATTATCCCCTATCGCCTAAACCAAACAAACACTACCCGAAACAATTTTACCGACTTCAATACACACAAACGTTCCCTTAGAAAAACACGAATGAAGAACGAACTTGACGCCGAAACCCATAATAAAACCCGGTTTATTTATAGAAAACTATTTTTATAACGGTCTGTCTTTCGCCCCTTTCAAAGACGGTTCACGGCGAAGCAAGGAAGCTCTAAAGGAACTTGATCCATAACTCCGCTAAGTTTGAGCCAAAAAATCTCCCTAATAGCCCACTGCCTTCAACTTTAACCTTTAAGAGTAAATTATAAATTATACCAGCTTTGCCTGTTATGACAAAGTTTTGAGATATAGTGTTTTATAGGCGAGCATTTTTTGTGTGGAATTTTTGGTCCTGAAGTGTAATTTTATCATAATAACACTTCAGGGCCAAAAAATCTAAAAATATCTAGATTGTGTCTGGACTGGTTTCTAAATTAAATTATTGTAAAGGTGTTATGAATATGTTTAAGCCTAGCTTTTACAGCAAAAACATTGTGATAAATTGAGTAATTTCTACGTTTGTTTTTATAAAATATGTTATCGTCATCATTATTTCACATAAACATTTGTCCTGGTTTTTTTTTTAATTTTTAATTTGAACTCACGACCTCTGGCATAGCAGTCAGGGCCACTAACCACTAGAACAACAGGCCAGTCAAATATTGGGATGAGAAAGAGTGGGGTCATTGTGGGAATATCTCGCTATCTGTTTTGTACGCACCTAACCTAAGGCGTCCAGTACACGGTCATGCAGGCGTCAATCAATTTCATCAATCATGAATGTTTTATTTATTTATGTACACACAAACACTTAAAAATGAAAAGAACAAAAGCAGGTGCTTATTTTAATGATGTTTGAATCACGGAATTTTATCGCCATAAGTTTTTCGTCAATCAAAAAATTGACTGTGGCAGAACTGACAGCGAAGCCTACAGTGCAATGGACGCATAATGGTGGTGACGTCATAAGTAACTTATTTTTTTTTCATATTGTTAAAATTTTTTTTGGCAAAGTATTAGTATTACGAAAAAATCATATTTATATTGATAATGTTGTGTTGTACATGAATCTATTTTTTTGTGTTTATACCAATTGACCTAGCCGTTTCCAAGGAGTAGGCTTCAGAAAATCACTGTTTTATAGCACTGTTCGGAGTTAGGGCCTTAAGGGGTGAGCAGACGGTTGCAAACGAGCGTTCCAACCAAGGTGACCTTGGTTTATGTGTGTGTAACACACATAAACCAAGGTCGGTAGTTAGGAAAACGCGCCTCCCAACCAAGTGTGTTAAAGGTCATGGATTACAACTGCGGTCTACACGGATTGAAACTAGCAAGGTCACCTTGGTTGGGACGTTGGTTTGCAACCGTCTGGTCACCCCTTAACGTTAGATTTAAAGGGTGACCTTGACCTTTTCGGTGGTAATTTTAGAAGTCTCAAAAGAATTGAAGAACTGAATAAGTATACTGAAATAATAAGGTTCGTAAAATCACATTTTAGTCTGTCGAAATCTACGAATTTCTGAGTGATTTTGACAAATCTAAGCGTAGTTTACGTTAAGTATTGTATCTAGCGTTTGATGGTAAGTATATCAAGATTGGCTGTGCCATCACTGGCCTCTCTATTGTATTGGAAACTCCTTTATTTATTAGGGGGTGGAAACTTATCAAATAAATTCTCCGACTCTGGGAGGAGCAAGCGGGAGTATCTGATTTTTACTGACTAAAACTCAACTGTGTTCCTTCAGTTGCCATTTGTGTTTCACAGGACCGTAGTATGTAGTAACTCTTTTGAATTATCCCGGAGTCCATTGAATAGTCTATACTGTGCTCGGTCAGCTCAAATTTAAGGCGTACATTACACGATAGGTTTTGCTGTCAGTTTTGCCACAGTCAAATATTTTGACTGATGAATAACCTACCGTGTAATGCGATGATTGACGTTTGCATGACGAAAAATGTATGGCGATAAAATTCAGTAATTCAAACATCATTCATGATTGATGGTTTTGATTGACGCTTGCATGACCGTATAATGGACGCATATAGTGTTAAAAGCGACTTGCGATGACCTGTACTCATGTATTATTAGCAAAATTGTATGTCTTGTCTACGAAAGCCTAACACAATCAATAAAGAATTAGGTTGAATTTGAACCTTTAACATCAAAATCATTGAAAATCTCAAAAACTACTTATGTCCCCGAAATACGACAAACAAATAGTTGGACATAAAACATTTCTGCCACGTCAAATGTTTGACCAAACGTCGGTTGGTGGGGAGTGTCTGGCAACCCGCCAATAAACATGAATCATCGCGCTCGGCACAAACCACCGGCGATTTGTCAGCATTACGCTAGGGAAGCGACACTAGGGACATGTGTGAATGAAGTGTGGGGTACTTTTTTTGCCCCAATTCTTAATTTTTAGTAGTTCGGTGATTAGTGATGGTGATAAAAAATCAATACCATACGTTTTGGTTTATGTGTTGATTGAGAGATCTATTTTTAATTTTGGTTAATCTATACTAATATTATTGAATAATATTATTAAAAAGGACAGGTTTTTTTTGGTTTGTAATTAATAATCTAAAAACTACAAAAAATGAATTAATCTATCTTTCACTAGTAGGATCTTTCACTACTTGATGGCTTGATTCCGCCATCTCCTTTCTACCATCGGACAAACCGACGAACGGCGAGTATCCACCCTTACGTTGTTGAAACTTCAACGGTCCGGACTAAGCGTTTCGCTTCGTCGTTTATACCGCGTACATCGAAGGACTGGAACAATTTGCCTGCTGCTGTCTTCCCGTCCAACTATAATATGTCTTCAAGGCTAGAGTGAATAGGCTCTTAATAAATTAGTGCGCCTGACCATCAATGATTGCATCTCCGCTTGCCATCAGGTGGGATCGCAGTCAAGCACTGGTTTACATCAATTTAAAAAAAAAAACTACTATTACTAAGTAGATTTTTATTTTTTGCTTTTAGGCGGGCAAAGCCAATGACAGAAACTAATGTTTACTTTTTTTTGTTTTGTTTCTGTAGCTCCCCATCATTTTCCATCAGGTGTCGCACTCAAGCATTGGTTTATATCAATTAAAAAGAAAAAAAAAAACTCATACAAAAAATATTATTTTGTCGGTAATGTTTTGCTCGATTTTAATATCGTATTACAAAACAATTTGTGTGTGAGTTCGACTCGCACTTGGCCAGTTTCTAATTTCTAATAGTTAATAAAATATAGTTATAGATATTCCAGATCTTCAAATTTATTCACCTTCAAACATACACACATACAAACACACTCAATTCTGCCCATCTCTAGAGACACTACGGTGACTAGTTCCAGCCTCGCATGTGTGATATGATATGAAGTGTCACAGTTTGTTTTTGCGCCACCGTATCTCAACAATCTTTTTGTCTTTGTCATTTACGTCGTTTTTCGCGTGTCCCTAATGAATTCTGTTTTATTAGTTAATCGTTTTCAACGAAACTCGGCGACTCTTTGAAGAGCTGATTTTAATGTAGCCTTTTTGAAGATGTGCAGATATAATTTGATTTATGTCGTCGTTTTAGTGTGCTGAAATGTTACACGTGCTTACTTTTTTCGGGTAAATTCGTTTTTATATGCTACACGTTTTAAGTATAAGTGAATTGAGACAAAGACGGCCTTGTAGATATCGTGTCATGAAAAACGTGTCACCATTATTTATATTGTTGAAGAAGAATTATTGAGTATTTTTGACTTTAATTACATTTGACGAATTTGTACTTACTTCAAGGTTCTTGCTGAAATAATGTCTTTGTAATGCATTAGTTTTGTTTCATCATCATAATTTCAGCCAAAAGACGTTCACTGTTGGACATAGGCCTGTCCCAAGCGTTGCCACAACGACCGATCCTGTGCGTCTCGCATCCATTGGATTCCAGAGACCCTGACCGTCATCGGTCATCGGTCCACCTTGTGGGATGCCTTCCAACGCTGCGTCTTTTAGTACGCGGTCGCCACTCCAGAACCTTTCGGATAACCCAACGGCTATCTATTCTTCGTGCAATGTGCCATTTTGTTTAGATCTTCACAAATCTATTCGGTTGATTCACGAAACTTCTTTATTTTTGTTTTATAGGTTGGCAAACAAGCCAATTGCGTCGGCCCACCTGATTGAAAATGTTCACTGGTTTTTGGCACCAGTAACTATAAAGTTCGCACTGATTCACGGCAATTTTAAAACCAAATCTGAAAGTTACATTTGATATGTTAAATAACATCACTACATAGTATAAATTAAAGTCGCTTTTCGTGTCTGTCTGTCCCTATGTATGCTTTAATCTTTAAAACTACGCAACAGATTTTGATGCTGTTTTCTTTAATAGATAAAATGATTCAAGAGGAAGGTTTGTGTGAATAATACATGCACAATATAGTAGAGGAACACTGATGATTTTAGAGGTTTCTAATGTGATGTCGTAAATAAACACATTTTTTTGCGCTTACATTGCAAACGCTGGCTGAACCCTAAGAGATAGATCAAAATAATGTACTACAGTATTGTACACTTTAAAAAGGTCTACAAAAAAGTCCGCGATGGTATATGTCTATCTTTTAGGTGTAACCCACAATAACCACTTTTTATCCTTTTACTTTTTACGAGAAATTATGGTTTACTTACGAAACGATTTTGAGCAATACAGCATTAATCTTTATCCGATTAAGTAACTTAAATAAATTTTGCATTTAATATAGATTAATATAGCCCGTTACAGCGTGTAATTTAAATGAATATTTTCGAAGATATTACAGATTTAAAATACAGGGACATAGCGGTTTCGGTAAATAACTTGATTCTTTGAAAGATTGATGCGCCGACGCAAATATCCTACTCGGTCGATACTGTTCTCGATTTGGAAGCTGTTAATTTTTAAACAACTTAAAAAAAAAAATCTGATGATGGAATCCATGAGGAATCGAGGGAACTCCTCAAATATTATAGGCAACCATATAGTGATTTTGGTATTTTCATGGAGAACTTAAGCATTTACTGTCAAAAAATAACATTTTATGGACTGGAACTGATGAAGAAGACCAGAAATAGCCAACGGTACTTCATACTCACATAGATATCACAATGAATATAATTAAGCTACTATGACGATAAAAATAAATAAATGGTTCTGAATAGTTATGTTGAAAATGGTACCATCGAAGTGAACTGATGATGATGGAGCGGGAAGATAGGCACTGGAACTGCGTAATTAATCAACGTAACCTAGCCGCGTTTGGGCTTATTAGAATTGTCATCATATGCACTTTGCCTATAAGGTACTATCGAACTGACCTGATGATGGAGCCGGGAGGTGGATGGGGACTTCATAATAAAATAATGTATCCTAGCAGTGTTTGGATTAATTCGAATTATCATGAGAAATAAGTACTTTGGCTATAAATGTGTCACAACTATAAAGTGTGAAATATATTTTTTTTACAAAAAAAAAAAAAAAAATCCAACTTCATTACAATTAAAAAACAAAATACTAAAACGATCAAAATAACTTTAATTTCGGAAGTCGGTGTTAAATAACAAGCAAACAATACCAGAAACACTGACTTCCAAAATTAAAATTGTTTGATCGTTTTAGTGTTTTGTTTTTAGGATTCCGTAACTAAAAAGGAAAAAAAACGGTGTTGTTAGTCTGTCTTTCTGTCTCGGAAACACGTGAAGGACTCGAGTTGCAATTAAAACTGCTCAGGTCTGCGGTCCCTTAAAGCTGTAAAAAAATCAAACTTCTGAGTTACCGAAAAAAAAAATGAAAAATAAAACGTATATTTTGACGCTCTCAAGGGAATAAAAATTCACAAAGTACTTCCCGTTCACCTAGAATTCTGAAATTTGGCATGAAGCAAGGTCTCATAGTACAAGTGTAGGAAAATTGAAAACTGTAAATTTGTAGTTACGTCACAGAAAAAAAATTTTTTTGCGAATCAGAAAAATCTTCGTAACTCTATTTTGGAATTGAACTATTTTCATAGGTACCTAAGTCTGTAAAGAACCCTCAATGCGTAAGTCCGGCTCGCACTTGCCCACTTTTTGTAGTGATGTCAATTATTTTTTTATTTTATTTTTTGTATGGTGTTTTTCCTACAGAACTTCTTAATTCTTTGAACCCGTCTGGACTCCCTCCTCATAAAATACACACACAGAAAACATGTTTGTATTATCTAATGACAAAAAAAGCTGTGAACGTTGTATATAAAGACATTCTGTAGTATAATTACTACTGGCGACCCGCCCCGGCTTCGCACGGATGCAATGCTGATCAAAACCGCATCAAAATCCGTTGCGTAGTTGCTCTCTCGCTTAGATCTTTAAGATCTAAGCGTACATAGGAACATACAGCGGAAAGCGACTTTGTTTTATACTATGAATTAATCAGCGTTGCACCCGTGCGAAGCCGGGGCGGGTCGCTAGTTATTTATAAAAGAAAGATTTATTTTTATTTTTGACTTATACACTTCAAACGAAAAAAAAACTGATCATTAACCAACTAAAATAAGAACGTAAAAATAGACCAGTGCGAGACCCAAGAGGCCCCAAACGGCCCTCCTATCTGTATAAAAAAAGGGTTGCACAGGATTAAAAAATTTCAGATTCAATTTATTTCACATAGGTCTACATAGGCACTTTTTGAGTGCACACATTATTTCCTAAAAAGAAAAGAAAAAGAAAAGATCCTGCAAGTGAAACCATTTTTTTACAATATTTCCATTTTATATGGAAATATTGTAAAAAAATGGTTTCAATATCAATGGGACTGTTTTGATAGGACCGGTGGATACAACGAATACACTCCTAGATCATAGATTAAAAACAATAAATAAAAAAAAACACACAAAAGTGATATCAACAGAAGCAAAAAACTATCAACAGCGATCTATTGTGAATAAGTGGTATAATAATATATACATATTATTACATTTTACAACATTCACACAACACCATCTAGTCCCAAACTAACCAAAGCTTGTGCTATGAGTACTAGACAACTGATAAACATACTTATAAATTTCTAAATACACATGTATACAAATGATTTTTGTTCATAAAGTCGTCGTTGAGAATCCAACTCAGTTGTCTCTTATGCACGCCATAATTATGGTGGTAAGTCCCATCTTTGATGAGTGGCTGGAAAAGCAACACAGCGTGCTTACCTTCCGCATGACGCAGGGCCTCACCGGACATGATAAGTTCGGGAGGTTCCTGCACCGGATTCGTGCGGAAGGAACACCCGAGTCACCATTGTGTGGACCGCCCGGAGGACACGATGGAGCATACGGTTGAGATGTGACCCTGGGCAGAGCACTGTCGTGTTCTCGTGGGGGCGGCAGCGATCTCTCGCCTATCCTTGGTACAGGTCATGGTCCGGAGCCAGGACGAGTGGCAGGCGGTCGCCTGCTTCTGCGAAGCAGTAATGCTAGCAAAGGAGGAGGCCGCACGTGCACGCAAGAGGCAATGGCCCCTGCGCCACAGTTTCCGGGATTTTGATCCCGATTTCCGGCCACCGTAGGCGTGGGCTTGCGGACGGCGAGCAATGGGTAGCTCGCCGTCGAACCGTCCAGTAACCATCTGGACCAAGCCTAAGTCGTCAACGGCGCACAATGTTCCACGCGCGCCTCAAGGAGATATCAGTAACCGTAGGGGCCCAGCAGGGTCGAAACCTATTGGGGCCAAGGGTCTGATTCTGAAAAGAAGACTCAGCCCTGGTATGAAAGGCAACAGAAAAACAGGAGTAGGTTATAGTCAGTAAAAGTCTGACACTATGTCCTGCTCCGCTCAAGGGCGGGGGATGTCACTGGATGATTATCCCACCAAAAAAAAAACTCAGTTTTCTCTAAAAAGTGCCGTTCAAATACTTTAAAACACTCTCTTCAATAAATTCCAGACTCAAAAACATTTACAGCACTTCAGCTTGTTTCACCCAGCTTCAATCCCCAGTTTAGCAGTCAACCATTTAATAGTACTTGCTAAAACTCCATCCTGCTATAAGCAACAAGATTAACAAAATAATGCCCATCGCACTTAGACTAGCAAAGGGAACTAAAATTATAAAGTGAAGATGGCATTACGAGCTGCTAATGTTGTAATAGCCAGGATACTCTTCTAGCTGAATGCTCCGCAAGCTGTTAGGTTTTATTTTAAAAGACTGCCGTAATGAAGGTGTAATAGTTACGGGAGATCCGCTAAGAGGTTGGAAATAGTATTGGATGGTTTTAACTTTTATATGATACTAGCTGACTCGGCGAACTTTGTACCGCTTAATAATGTGATAAATGAAGAACCGCTCGACCGATTTTGTGCAAACTTCACATAAACTATCTACTAAATAGTTCGAACAAAGCCTAAACATTATAGGTGAGTCGTTCTTGATTTATAAAATTACAACAAAAAGTAGTATTGATTTTTATTTCTAATATATGTATAAAATTCTCGTGTCGCGGTGTTTGTGGTTAAATTCCTCCGAAACGGCTTTCCCGATTCTCATGAAATTTTGTGTGCATATTGGGTAGGTCTGAGAATCGGACAACATCTATTTTTTATCCCCCTTAATGTTAAGGGTAATCCACCACTAATTTTTTTTTTTCAATTTTAGATAAAAAAAAATTATATACATAGCAAAACAACGTTTTCCGGGTCAGTTAGTATGTATATATATTCATAATAAATTAAAAGTTACAGTAGCTATATCTTGAAACAGAAGTGAAGATGGGTGGTTTTTTAGGGTTTCGTACCTCAAAAGGAAAAACGGAACCCTTATAGGATCACTTTGTTGTCCGTCTGTCTGTCTATCTGTCTGTCAAGACCCTTTATCTCAGGAATGCGTGGACGTATCGAGTTGAAATTAAAACCTATACTTAGGTCTGCGGTCCCTTGAAATTGTGAAAAATCAAACTTCTACGTTAACGGAAATAAAAGTATATGGCCGTTTATGTCGTAAAAAACGTATATTTCGATACTCAAGGGAACCAAAATTCTGGAGAACTTCCCGTTGACCCAAAATCTTAAAAGTTTGCCTAAAGCAAGGTCTTATAACACAAGTATATGAACAAATCTGAAAACAGAAAATTTGTTGTTAAGCCACATTTTTTATTTTTGCAATTTGAAAAATATATGCATTTAAGCGGAAGTTGCGGCTTCATTTTCTACACAAATAGCGAAGTAGTCTCAAAAATCCTTTCATTTTTCCTTATATAAATAATATATATTTATGTATTATATTAAATATTTATGTATGTTTATTTTTTTTTAATACATATATATATATATATATACATATACATTTGATCCCTTGTTTTCCTATTAATCTTTTCTTTTTTTTTTATGCACCTACCATGTTTTCTCTTCACTACCCTTGGTTGACTGGTAGAGAATGCCTAAGGCATTAAGTCCGCCTTTGTATCTTTGTGTTGCATGAAGTTTAAATAAATAAATAAATAAAAATCTTCCAGACTCCAATCAGGAATCTCTCTCACTTTACATAGGTAAGTTTTTACGGAACCCTCAAGGCGCGAGACTCGCACTTGCCCAGATTTTTTAAGCGACAGGGGTGTCCGAATTACTGACTAAACCAACCTATGTTCCTTCAGTTGCCTTTTGCTTTTTAGAGCCACGAGTATCCCTTTCATACTTTTCCCCAAGGCCCTAGCAGTCATCGGTCCTACTGGACCCCTACGGTTTGCTGACATTATTTTGAGGCGCACGTGGATATCTTCGCGCCATCGATGGCTCGGGTTCGGTCTTTATAGCACGGTCGGACGGCGAACCGTACATAGCCCGTCGTCCACAAGCCCGCGCTTATCATTTAGGTCGCACTCAAAACAACAATATGGCGCAGTCCCAGAAAAAAATCTGTTGGAAGGCAGAGAAAAAAGTGGGCTGATAACATTGTAAGTTGCAGGCAAGGACTGGATAAATGTTGCTATAAACAAAAAGAAATATAAAAGAATGGAAAAGACTTATAGAGACATAGACATACCCTTGGGGACCTTATTGGAAAATAAACTATACTAATACTAGTACTATATACCACAGTGTCTCAAGACAAAAGTCTATGACCAGTGTGTGTTGCCAGTGATGACATATGGCTCCGAAACGTGGTCGCTTACAATGGGCCTCATCAGAAGGCTTAAAGTTACTCAAAGGGCAATAGAAAGGGCTATGCTCGAAGTTTCCTTGCGTGATCGCGTCAGAAATGAGGATGTCCGCAGGAGAACCAAGGTTACGGACATAGCCCGAAGAATCGCCAAACTTAAGTGGCAGTAGGCAGGGCACAATGCTCGCAGAACAGATGGTCGATGGGGACGAAAGGTTCTGGAATGGCGACCACGTACCGGAAAACGCAGCGTTGGAAGGCCTCCCACAAGGTGGACCGATGACCTGGTGAGGGTCGCGGGAATTTGATGGATGCGTGACGCACAGGACCGGTCATTGTGGCGGCATTTGGGGGAGGCCTATGTCCAGCAGTGGACGTCTTTCGGCTGAAATGATGATGATGAATAATAGTAAAAAAATAATAACATTGTTTAAGCGCCATTGTATTTACATAGTTCTTGGTAACTTCTAATATCCACTTAAACCTTCCAAAACCTAAGCTTTATATTTGTATTTTTAATGTGTCGCAATAGTTTCTTACCAACCAAGAATTGTCCTTGGGTTCACTTGCATAACACATAGGTACAGGGATAGTCGTCGGTTTGTACAATATTTCATGAAAAGTGTCTAAAGGGCCTCTCGAGATTGCTTCGGGCCCTCATACGACTCCCAAAGGTTCAAGTCCAGAACTCATAAACAATGATAACTTTTGTTACAAATTGCTAAAATAATACGAATGTTGTCGCCATAACAACCGCTCTTGAGCCGAGAGTCCGGTGATAATATAATATCTTTCAACAGGCCAAATAATGCTCCTCAAAAATACCTCTTTAAATCATGAGCGAATAGGTTACTTCCAGGCTAGTGTACGGTACAACCGTACATACTGCAAGTCGCACTCATTTTATTTTATAATAATGTTCAGTTCGCGTCAAGCCATCAAGCCGGGCGTTCTCAACATGGCCAACAAGGGCCACGTGTCACTCATTTCACACACATCAGTTCATTAGCTCATTTTACTTAGAACCTTTGGAACAATACAGTAGTTTAAATTATTTTAACATATTTTATTCTATTCCGCCCACATCATAAAAGTAGTGTGTGATCTAGCAAGAGATCAAACAGTCACATAATCGCTTACTATCAGGTGAGATAATGGTCAATCGCGATAAACACCCACAATAAAAAAACCTCTTCTTCATTTTCTCTCACAGCTAAAAGATAAGAGCTCTGAAGACGAAATGAAGTATGAATATTTTATGGCAATAAAAGTAGCAAACAAATGTAGTAACGTCAAGCTATCAACCATTAAAACACGTTTTTTTCATGTCTTAGATATTTGAAAGACGTTTAAAAACATAATAACGAAAGATCAGATAACCAATTCTAACAAATGAATTAAAACTTGAGGTTACCACGCACTGAACGCATCCATTGTGTGTTAGGATGATATTCCAATCAAATAGTAATAATAGTATTATTGAGTGATGTAATTTTTAATTTTATTTTTGAACGTAATCTATATTTGTATGTAATTTGTAACTTATATGGGAATAATTTCCTGATTTAGGTTTATTATTAATATCATTTATAATTACTGAAATGCAGTTGGTTTTTTATATTCGTTTATGAGTATTAAGAGGGTCCTTTTTCACTCGCCTATCGTCAATATCGAGCATGGTTAAAAAGCTTGTTATTTCATCTAACGCAATGGATTGCGTTGTTTGATGAAAAGGCAACGCGAAAAAAAAGAGATAATGCCTGAAAACTCTATTAGCATTCGGTAATTCCGTGAATACGTGTTTTTTTTAATCTTTAAAAGTTTTTAACAAAAATTGTCGTCATTCAGAATCTTGATTAGCAAGGGTTCAATTGTTATACTTTTTGAGTTTTTTAATTTTTGAGTAATTTATGAAGTATCAAAGTTCATGCAAAAAATAGCACTTTTTCAGAGGTCTTTACTGGATTAGTTTTACATAAATTTATAAATTGATTTCAATAAAAGCCTAGATAATATCCACAAGATACTGTGTTTCCAAAACATCTCATAAAAAAATGTGTAATAACGTCATAATCGCGTAAGAGCGATTGTATACTGTTATTAGATATACATTATTATTAAAAAACAATATTTAATGTTGATGTTGATGTTGTATGTCTTAATGAACATTGGTATAAAAAACAGTGAAAATGTAGGTCGATTTTAATCCCTCTGACAGAACATTCTGAAACAATCTTTGATACTATACTATACCTACGTTCGAATATATTTTAATCTTTTTATACCTTTTTCGGCGATACTGCTTTTACTTTAACAAACAAGGATTCAATAATGAATTCAATTGAAACCTGTATTTTTAATTAAATAGCAAGAGGAAAAATGATGATAAATTTACTTTAACATTTTATTATTTTGAATAACGTGATACTATTGCGTCATTATTGAAAAGCAGTTTATTCAGTTGTATGTATTTTTTTCTTTATACATAACATACATTTTCAGCCTTATAATGTTCCCACTGCTGGGACTCTAGCCTTCTCTTTATATCCACTAGGGCTCAGTGCGGGTTAGTGGACGTCACATGTCTTCGAATTTAAGGTTCTTGGACATGCCTGTTCCAAGAAACCCAAAATGCATTTAAGGTACTTAATTGTATAAGGATTAACCTTATACAATTAAGTACCTTAAATGCATTTTGGGTTTAATATAAATTAATATGGGCCTTAACAGCATGTAATTTAAATGAATATTTTCGAAGATATTACAGATATAAAATGCAGGGACAAAGCGGTAGCGGTGGTATCAGCATTGCACCCGTGCGAAATCGGGGTGGGTCGTTAGTCTATGATATATTTAAAAAAAAGGGTTTTTAGAAACAATGTGATACATTAGCTATTACAATCAAGTCTGGGAAGACTAAAGTTAAGTAATAAACTTCTAAACCACTTTCCTAGATCCAGTTATCACTTTTACCACCTCTAGCAAACTTCCCAACATTTTCTCCAACAAAGCTATTCAAAATCTCAGTCTACAAAATGCAATACAAAAGATCATAAACACAAACATACATTCATACAAACACTACTAATAAGCCGCGAGTCGACACCGCGAGTGCACAAATAAATGCAATTAGAATTCAGTTGCGCCACGTGAGAAATATCTTTGAAGATGTGGTGTGGTGCAGGAAGTAAGTCTCTGCGGGGAAGGTCAGTAAAGCTGCTGCTGGTGACTTCGCCCGCGTAAAATTAGAAAATATCTAGCCTATCATCTGGCACTCAGTGATAATGCAGCATTCAGCAGCATTCAGCAGCATTCAGCAGCGCTCAGCAGCATTCAGCAGTATTCAGCAGCATTATTTTGACTGGCCTGTTGATCTAGTGGTTAGTAGCCGTGACTGCTAAATATATATATACTATATATAGCCGGAATTCGTGGGGTCGATTGCCCCGGACAAATGTTTGTGTGATGAGCACGATCATTATGAGCACGATCATTTGTTCTGTGTCTGGGTGTAATTTATTTATAATATATATATGTATTTTGAAATAAATAAGTATATTTATCAGTTGTCTAGTACTCATAACACAAGCTCTGTTTAGCTTGAGACTAGACGGCGTTATAATGATGATGCTTTTGATAGTTGTGGAATATTATAATTGTAGTGGTAAAATTTTTATAGTACGTGCAGTAGATTTTAAGTTTATTCATTACCAACGAAAATAAATCCTCTTAGCCCTTTTCTCTTAAAGGGGCTTAAAGTCACCCAAAGGGCAATGGAAAAGGCTATGCTCGGAGTTTCCTTGCGTGATCGAATCAGAAATGAAGATATCCGGAGGAATCCCGAAGAATCGCCCAACTTAAGTGGCAATGGGCAGGGCACATTGCTCGCAGAACAGATGACCGTTGGGGCCGAAAGCTTCTGGAGTGGCGACCAAGTAACGGAAAACGCAGTATTGGAAGACCTCCTACAAAGTGGACCAATGACCTGGTGAAGGTTGCGCGAACCCGGTGGATACGAGACACACAGGACCATGGATTGTGGTGACATTTACGGATGGCCTATGTCCAGCAAAAGACGTCTATCGGCTGAAATGATGATGATGATGATTGATAGACTACCTACTGCTAGCGGCTTCGCTTGCTTTATAGCAGAAAATTGTTCCAAGCGAACATAATTCTGGGATAGAAAGTATCCTTTGTGGTATTCCAGGACATGATCTACGCACACCTCGACCAAATCCGTTCAGCTGTTTGAGCGTAATGAAGTAAAACAATGGGCAAGTGTGATTCGGACTCGCGAACTGAGGGTGCCGTACAAACTTACCTAGGAAAACAGATCAATTTCCGAATTGAGTTACGAAGATTTTTCCGAATCGCAAAAAATGTTTTTTTTTTTTGTGACGGAACTACAAGTTTACCGTTTTCAGATTTTTTCAGATATATGTGTTACGCGACCTTGCTTTGTGCCAAATTTCAGGATTCTAGGTAAATTTTACCCTATAAATTTTGATTCCCATAAGTGTCGAAATACACGTTTTTTGCGACATAAAGGGTGGTATCTTTTTTGTTTCGTTAACTCAGACGTATCATTTTTTCACAGCTTCAAGAGACCGCAGACTTGAGTATATAGTTTTAATTTCAACTCGATACCTTTACGCGTTCCCGAGATAAAGGGTCTTGACAGACAGACGGACAACAAAGTGATCCTATAATGTTTCCGTTTTTTTCCTTTTGAGTTACGGAACCCTAAAAACATACACAGACAATCGCGATTTTTCACCTTAATAATATTAGTCTAATTATTCTGAAGATGGTTAAACGACGTACGCTGATGATGAAACAAACTGCTCACGATACTAACATTTCCACCTGGAAGGTGCTTCCCAACCAAGACTTTCATTGATTTCCCAGGTACAATTATTTAACGCCTTCAACTCCCTGCCTTGGAGTAGCATTAGGAGGGTACTCCGGTATCACTGGATGCCCGACTACCTCTGTCGTGTGGTCGAGGCGTACCTGTCAGACAGGTACATAAGGATCTGGAGGCAATATTCCTTGCACGCATGCACGATCTGCGCATGGAGATGCAACGCCGGGGCGAAACTCCGCTGCTGCGAGAAGTTGCAGCATGGCGGATAGAGCTCCGGCGGGATCTCATGGCGAAATGGCGACAGCGACTGTCGTGACCCAGTTCTGGGCACGCCACAATCATGGCGGTAAGTCCCCTCTTTGAGGCGTGGTTGGAAAGACCTCACGGTGCCCTCACCTTCCGCATGACGCAGGTTCTCACCGAACACGGTAAGTTCGGGAAGTTTCTGCACTGGATTCGTACGACAGCGACGCCCGGGTGTCGCCACTGTGTGGACCACCCGGAGGACACGGTGGAGCACACGGTGGAGGTGTGCCCCGCTTGGGTAGAGAAACACCGTCTCCTCGTGGGGGCGATCGGTGGCGGCGATCTTTCGCGCCAGGCTTTGGTACAGGCTATGGTCCGGAGCGAAGAGGAGTGGCAGGCAGCAGCCTCCTTCTGCGAAGCAGTAATGCTAGCAAAGGAGGCGGCTGATTGCGTGAAGCAACAGTCCTCACGCCCCAACCACCGCCGGGATTCCAATCCCGACTCCCGGCCACCATAGACGCAGGCTTGAGGACGGCGAGCAATGGGTAACCCGCCGTCCGACTGTCCGGTAACCGTCCGGACCGAGCCCAAGTCGTCGACGGCGCGTATTGCTCCACGCGCGCTTCAGGGAGATCGTAGCACGCATCAGTAGTTTTGGCTGTGCATTGATATGACAGTCTAACAGTTTTTCCTTTTAAATATTATGTATATAAATAGATAAACCATCTACAAATACTTTAGAATTGCCAAAAAATCGATCAGTCCGAAAAGTGAAGCTAATTATAGAGATGGTCGTAATTCCATCGAACCTACAGCCTCTGGCCTACCTCACAATATATGACTATAATTATTAAGACCAAAGCCCTTGTATCCATCCAAAAATACTGCCCTCTTAAACAGTCCTTACAAAGACTGGCTATTACAAAGATCATTGCCCTCAAAATCCTGTGTCCGGTTATCTTTCACTGGATCTAACAAACCATGGACGCTTCAGGCCCAATGAGCCGTCTCTCATAGGCCAGCTTTATATAATGGCCCATAAAAAAAGGTTAAAGGCCGTTCACGAATTGGCGACTAAGTACAGGATTTAAGTGCTTGTTATTAGGCTGAAATGTATTATGTTATTTATGGATGGATGAAGCAGCGAGTGATTTAGGGGATTGGGTGAAAAAGACGGAAATGCTGAAGATTCAATGTTAGTAACTGTTTCGAAATTCAAGCCTGAAGAATAGGAAAAAGTATCATCGATATAAAATTCTATACTGGAATTTTATATCGATGTAATATTAATTAAAATTGTACACTTATTTTTAATTATGTTTGTCCTGTATTTTTGTTTGTGTGGTGTACAATAAAGAATATTATAAATAAATAAATAAAATAATAATAATATTCCGTAACTATCACACAACGCCACCTAGTCTCTAACTAAGCAGAGCTTGTGCTATGAGTACTAGACAACTGATAAACATACATAATATATATTTCTAAATACACACGTATTATAGATATATTACACAGAAAAAATGGTTGTTCTCATCACACAAACACTTGTCTTGGGTGGGAATCGAACCCACTAGACTATGAGGTCAGTCATATGCTTACTGCTCATGTTCTTATTTTTATCCTATTAGATCAAAATTTACCTACAATATTGGTAATATTCCATTAAAATTATATGTCATTGATAGCTCTACTGCATACGGATATCAAATTCTCGTTACACATATTAGATTTGCTTTGCCTTCCCACCTAGCACTGGGCTTAGAGGAAATCCGCTGAGTCATAATAACTAATGTGTGTGGAAAACCCATTAAAACGGTCATAGCGATCACCGTTTTCACAGTGGCTAAGGGCCGACACTGCGAAAGGCGGGCGCCCGTGGCGGGAACCAGCCCCTTAGCCAAGTTGATGACGTCAGAACAAAGGAATCGGAGACGTGGCTGAATCGAGGCGTTCGACGAAAAGAGAATCGAAACGAAACGGTTGTAACTTGGCTAGAAGGGCAGTCATGTGAACACGCGTATACACGCGGGTGTTCACGCGGACCGTTTTCGTGCGACCGCAACGGGTCCCGTCACGGACGCAGTCCACAACGTCCCTACGCAGTGGCTCTAGTTCAACTTTAACGGTGTGTATGTACAGTCGTGTCGATGGAGAACTTAGTATCCAAAGACATTTTCCTTCGTACGTGCGACTCTTATTACATAGCGATGTTGACTAAATAAGTCTGGGTGTGTTACCGCGTAGAGGCGGCCACCGGAGCGCGGCTACGAGGAGCCGGCTTCCCGCGACGGAGCACTTTGTATGGAACCGCACGGGTGCCCGCTTAACGCAGCGTCGGCCCTTACACTGCAGTATAGATTTGCCTTCCATTTTCATGCATTTGCCATCCTCGGTAAATGTTGGAGGCTTATGATTCAAATATTCTGGCTGAATCTTGTTTAATTGACTAACCTTAGAGTTCTTGTATTGAATTTAGATTTTTTCGTCGCCAAACAAACTGACACCAGTCACCATTATGCGACCCGTCCGTAGGATACGGTGCAACGGTGGTGCCTACGGTGGAGGTGTGCTTGGGCGGAGCACGGCCGTGTCCTCGTGGAGTGTAGTGGTTGAGGCCACGGTCCTTCTACGAAGCGATAATGGTGGCGAAGGAAATGGCAATAGCCATTAGGGAACGGACCTCCTTCTGCTCCAGCCAGCACCACAGGAGACACTCCGGGCGTCAAGAGTCACATGGCGATTGTCGACCAACGCAGACACAGTCTTGCAGACGACCAGCAATGGGTAGTTTGCCGTAAAGCCGACCGGTAAGGACCAAACCCGAGCCGTCCACTGCGCTTAGTGTTCCACGCGCACCTCAAAGAGATGTAAGCACACCGTAGGGGACCAGGAGTCCGTGGGGAATTCTTTAAACGAAAACCCTGGTCCTAAAACGCAAAGAGCAACTGAAAGACACAGACACAGGTGTGATATTACAGGTGTGACTCATACCAAGGTTCAGTTGAAAACCAGCGTCAGGCAACTGCTGCATTATGCTGAACTGGACCTATTTGGCGCAGCCGTTAGACACACAATGTTAATGTATTTTTTTAAGTTTTAGTATTTAAGTTTCTATATTGTAATTGATATTTCATTGTGTGTACCTGTGTGCCAAATAAACGCGTTTTCTTTCTTTCTTTTTTTTATATTAGTCAGTAAATCCTGATTCGCTCTCCCACTCCACCCCAGGGAGAAGACGTTAGATGATTTCACACCTCAAAAAATAAAAAACGTATGATTTTATGAAATATGTATACCGTAGATACTTACCTACCAATATATTTGAAGCAGGTGCGAGCTACCCATTGTTACCCAATATAGATTTTTTACCTTATCCACCACATATTTTGGGTTTAAAAAGAATCGAGAATATTCCCAGAAAACATACTCTTTGATCGATGAGTTTCACAGATGACTGAACTTTGACATGGGGACCAGACGAATGAATATTGGAAATTGAAGAATAAAAATGCTATTAACTATATTATTGCGATTTAAGCCATTTTATATTTTAATGGTGCCATCAAGTTTTATGGTATGATAAAGATATATTGCGTTTCAATCACATGAAAATGAAATCGTTTGAGCATCTTATTGGTTGGAAGTGTAAAAAATTTTTTTTCACCGACTTTAAAATAGGAGGAAATAGGAGGTTATCAATTTGGTTGTATTTTTTCTATCATTATTTTTTTCTTTTGTTTGTTACTTTAGAAATCCATTATTTATAGACCGATTTGCATTTTTTTTTCTTCTTTTGTGATATGCTTCCAGATTAATCCCATTTTTATCAAAATCCAGTTCTGATGATGGGATCCATGAGGAATTGAGGGACCTCCTCAAATATTATAGGCAACTATATAGTGATTTTGTTATTTTTATCGAGAACTTAAGCATGTACGGTCAAAAAGTAACGTTTGATGAAGTGGAACTGATGAACAAGAACAGAAAATGACCGATGAAACTTCATACTCACATAGAACATATAACACACAGAACACATCACAATAAAGATAGTTAAGCCACTATGACAAGACAAACAATTAAATGGTTCTGAATGTTGAAAATGGAATCATCGAACTTGATGATGATGATGGATCCAGAAGATAGGCACTGGAACTACGTAATTAAACAATGTATCCTGGTCGTGTCTGGGCTTATTAGAATCGTCATGAGATGCACTTTGGCTATAAGGTACTATCGAACTGATCTGATGATGGAGCCAGAAGGTGGATACAGGAAGTTCATAATAAAACAATGTATCAAAATATAAAACAGTGTTTGGGTTGATTCCAATTAAATCATCATGAAAAATAGATGCTCTGGTTATAAATATCGAAAATTATCATCATCATTTCTACCGAAAGACATCCACTGTTGGGCTCTCCCAGGCCTCCCCCAAATGTCGCCATAATGACCGGTCCTGTGCGTCTCGCATCCATCGGATTCCCGCGACCCTCACCAAGTCATCGGTCCATCTTGTAGAAGGCCTTCCAACGCGGCGACTTCCGGTACGTGGTGTATCGCAACTAAAAAGTGTGAAATAAAAAACTCTTTACAACAAAGTTAAAGCCAATGCTTGCTAGGGCTGCGGATTATGAGAAAGAGTTACTGTAGCCCTCACAAAAGGATACAATAAGAACTCACAGTGTTTGAATCAGTATAGCCTAACACAAGGAGTGTTCATTCTCTCTCTTTATCCTCAATGGGAGAGAAGATTAAATTAAAAATTTATCAGGATATGTGTAGGATAAGAAGGTAGTATTTTAAGACAGGTTAATAATTATTATAATTATGTAAACTTAGTTAGTTTGCTAAGATGCTAGTTGCGGTATATTTTGTGTTGAAATTTGTCCTGGGTGGGAATCGAACCCACGACCTCCGGCATAGCAGTTAGGGCCTCTAATCACTTGACTAACAGGCCAGTCAAAAGGTAAGCAAAATAAATAATAATATAATATAATATTTAATTAATTACCTGTAACAAATTTTTGCATGTCATTATGTTATGATTAAATATGTTAAGCTACTATTATATATATAACCATTGTAAGAACTTTTATAACCATATTTATCTGCAAATAAATCTTTGACTTTAACTTTGACTTTGAAAGATAAATAAAAATAAAGAAAAAAAACTAAAACCAGACTACGACAAAAAAAGCGTCGACAGCGTCGTTTTTTTTATGTCGTAGTCGGGTTTTAGATTTTTACTTTATTTTTATTCAAAAAAATTTGGTGTTTAATTTAACACATGACTTTTTGTCCGCTAGAGGGCGTCACTTTAAATTTGAGCAATATTTTGGAAATGTACAAGTGAAGACCTTTCAAATGATATCAAACTCGGCGTACTTATCTCCATTTTTATTTTTTATCACATTCTTTTTTGTCCACCAGAGGGCGCCATATCGAGTTTTGTGACATGTCACGTAGCTTATTTTCAACGGACAATTAAGATGGTTCTAACGATACCTCATACGTCGAGTTCCGATAAGAAGATTAGGAGCTATGAGGGAACAGATGAATATACTCACATACATACATACAAACATACATACATAGCCTGTCAAAATCATAACCCTCCTTTGGCTTCGCCGTAGCCGGGTAATTATTCAAAATACATTGCACTTGCACCACACAACTAAAAATATGTCCTCATGAAGCCATGACTGAGAAAACCAACACAGCATTGACGGTTCACTTAAATGTATATTTAACTTGGGTTTTACGATCTTTTATGTACTGAAATAATATGATAATAAAGTTGAAATTAGAGTGATGACAGTATAATCGCATGTTCTAAGCTTAGAGTATTCTTGATATATTGGTGTCACGGCATTTTTAGAACTTTCATTTAGCAAAACAGGATTTGTTTTATACTTAAGATTCTTTTTGGTTAATTAGGGTTCCGTACCACAAAAGTAAAAAAAATCGGAACCCTTATAGGATCACTTTGTTGTCAATCTATCTGTCTTTCTTTCAAAACCCTTTATCGTCATAGGGAATTTATATTCATAGGGTTCTTTCTTTTTGTCCTAAAATCCTGAAAAATCAAAATCATGAAGCAATGTCTCGTAAAAAAAATCTAAAAACTACAAATTTGTAGTTACGTCACAAAAAAAAATCTTCGGAAATTTAACTGTTTTCATAGGTAAGTCTGTACGGAACCCTCAGTGATAGAGTACAACTAGCACCTGCCCGGTTTTTTTTAATGCTTGATTGCGATCTCACATAAGCAGTCATGAAATCGTTAATAGTGAATCGCACTAGTTTATTAAAAGCCTATTAACATTAACCTTGAATACACCTAAATTATAATCGGACGGGAACACCCCCGCAGGCGAATTGTTCTAATCCAATTTTCGACAGGTGGAACGCTAAGTTCGGACCGTAGAGGTGTCAGCAACTTAAAAGTGGACACTCGCCATATGTTAAATTATTTCTACATTTCTTAATCCGTCAATACTCGTTAGACACCTCTAGTAACCCTCCAAATCACGTTTTCGTCGTTTATACCGCGTACATCGAAGGACTGGAACAATTTGCCTGCTGCGGTCTTCCCGTCCAACTATAATATAGGTGTCTTCAAGGCTAGAGTGAATAGGCTCTTAATAAACTAGTGCGCCTGACCATCAATGATTGCATCTCCGCTTACCATCAGGTGGGATCGCAGTCAAGCACTGGTTTATATCAATTAAAAAAAAAAAACCAAATCCTACCTATAATTTAAAGCCCGTAAAAAATACCAGTATAAGCTGTTACGAAACATTGCAATAACTGTCTGTTTTCCTTTCATAGCTTCATCAACCGTTGAATGCCCCTGGATGCAGCTTCCAATGGATCGCAAGCACTAACGATCGCTGCATTGAAACATGTTGCAGCAACTTTAACTATCCACCGTCAATCAGTGATCCAGCCGGTGTAACTTTTTGCTGAACAAAAAAATGTTTTATTGAAAATTGTAGTTGGTATATATTTTTATTATTAATCCATTTATTTCAGACGTTGTCCTTAAGTATAGAAAATTAAAATCAAGCCAAATAAAACATTACAACTTAGACATTAAAATCACATACAATTAAATTAAATATACAATGTCATAGATACGATAAAATAAAATATAAATGAAATTATACAGTAGCATACCAAATTAGACAAACTCAATAATTAATACATGTTGTCAAATATAATACGGTCAAACAATACGAGGAGAGCCGCTAACATGAAGCTGCATTCACCAGTGTGGGACCCCAGGACCAGAGGTTCCCCAGGAGACTGTTCTAGAAGGATTATATAGATTGATTTTGAATATATACAGGTATGTGCGTGCGTACTCAATTTGCCTGACAGGTCTTCCTGCCCAGAGTAAACAGGATTTTAATAAACTAGTGTGATTCACCATCAACGATTGCATCACTGCTTACCATCAGGTGGGATTACAGTCAAGCACTCGATTAAATCGTTTAAAAAAATTAAAAGATTTTTAGTGCGTAGTTTTATTAATACCAGATTGTTGGTCTTCAATTTCTTTTACTTCATTATTTTGACCGTTTTATTTTAGAAGTTTAAATAATTTCTCAAACAAAAAAGTATATCAACGATATATTATTATTAACTCATCACCATCTTCCGCTATGCTGTTTGGGGTCGGAGAAACACGTTTTCTCGGTCACATTGTGCCGGTCCCCTTTGATCAGTTGCGTAGTTGGTTACGTGAAGACACACATAATCAAGCAGAGCGCTGGTGGTCCTCGACACTGTGATGCAGGCAGGCCAAGGAGGCCATGCCACAACTCAACAAAGCCCTCACCAAAAAACTCATGTGACTGGATAGAGGTAGCCTGTGCCTGGTGGCGGGGACCATCAGCGGACACTGCACACAGAACAAGCACCTCCATACAATAGGCATTGCAGACAGTCCACTGCACAGAGCATGCTTAGAGGAGGAGGAGACAATTGCGTATATGCTCCTAGACTGCACAGGTGTCACTAAAACACGTACACGGACTTTAGGATCCCCGAACTCCCTCAATGACGCACTGAAAAACCTGTGAGGTCTAATCTGTTTTCAGAAAAAGATGGGCTGGTTGGAATAAACCCAACAAAAGTTATGGCCACCATGGGCCACGTACAATGGTCCGCATAAGACTAAGTGCGGAAACCACACTCAGACATAACATAACTTAACCATCTTTACAACATTTTACTCAACGCTTTCATTGCACTTCACATAACATCTAAACGTTACTGCAAATTGTACTCGTCTGCTTACGTAAACTTTTATAATATCAGTACAAATAAAAGAACATATTCGTATTAAAAATTATTAGGTTTGAGGATGTACATTGGCATGACAACGGTGGGGCTTTGGAATGAATCGTAGTAGAATGAATGGGCCGTCATAATCCTCCACGCGGGACCAGTGCGGGTTGGTGGCTGTCACATACGTATATTATGTCTTCTAATTTAATTTGAATTAGAGCAATTTCGATGTATCAGCCTTGACTTCAACTATTCCAAATGTGAAATTTTTGTTTTTAACTGTACTGACAGACAATCGACTACAGAAATTCAATGCAATAATAGCCTTAGTGAGAGCAGTGGTGGCCGTGTGGTAACGGCCCCGACTTACGAGTTGTAGGTTGAGGGTTCAAACCCAGCCAGGCGCATTATTTTGTGTAATTTATTTCATCACCACTGCTCTCAAAACGGTGAAGAGAAACATCGTAAGGAAACCGGCATGTGACATTCACCAACCCGCACTGGTCCCGTGTGGTGGATTACGGCCCATTCCCTCTCCTAGAGAGGAGGCCTGTGACCCAACAGTGGGAACATCATAAGGCCGACTATGCTATGCTATAATAGTCCCAGAGATCAAAATTTTAGAAAAATGTTCACTGCATCTCCTAGGTTCTCCAATTTTGAAAGACACTTTTTTTTCTATTCATTGACGACAAAATTAAATGTTTCAACGATATTTCGGATAGACTTTCAAAAATTAACTTAAATTCGGCTTTCACCCTCGTTAGAATAGATATTGGTGTTTTGCACCAAATATCATGTATATTCTCCGCTCTTCTCCTTTGTGGAAACAACCAAACCTTTTGGACAAAATTGATCAAACCTTTCGATACACTCTAGCATCATTCATCGTCATTTCAGGCGGAAGACGTCCAATGTTGGACACAGGCCTCCCCCAAGTGTAATGCGTAAGGCCGCAGCTATATGCTGAGCATTCGGCTGATTTGCGCGGATGTGACGCAAATCAGCATTCGGCTGTTTTGCGCGGATGTGTCGCAAATCTTCCCTATCTATTGATTATGTTTGTTAGCTAGTTTTAAGATTTCGCGTAATTAAACTGTTTTTCTTTCTTTCTTTTTAAAAGACAATTGGTATTCTGGTACACATATAAAAGTCAAAGTCAAAACTGACAAAGATCTATTATAAAATGAAAAAAAAAGAAGACTATACATGTAGATGTAGGTTAAGTTATCCTACACATAAAATATTTTATGCGTGACGCTCTTAATGCTTCTTTCAGACAATTAGATCAGATCTTATTTGCGCCTTCTAGCACCTGAATAGCAATGAGTCGCGTTTCTGTTCCATCGTGTTTAAGAGTATCACCAGTTATATATATGACTGGTTGATAGAGGAAAAATTTTATTCAGTAAAAGAGTTTTTGAAGAAAAGTTCATGTTGTCACATGTTTTTTTAAAGATGCATAAATAATTATGTCTATAATATAAATTTAATATCTATTTTGTAATTTTTAACTTGGCTTGATTTTAATTTTGTGTACTTATGGACAACGTCTGAAATAAGTGAATTAAAAATAAATTTATTACATGTTTATTTTTTCTATTTTGACTAATATAATAAATTTATTTATATTATAATTTATTAATTTTCATGTTTAATAATAATCATTGTAATATAATCAATAATGTAAACCTCAATTATATGTTAATCAATACTCATTAATTCATTTTATTATTTTTTTTTTTTATTTGCAAACGTGTATCTTAGGTCAAATATGACTCGGTCTATAATTGTGAGTATAACAACTCCTGTACTATATTTATAGTAAATAAATGATTGATTGATTATCAAACACTAGTATTTCCAAATAATAACCTTTCGTTCACGGCGATTTTACACAAAGTTATTTGCTTCGTTCAGTAAATGTGAAAAAAAATTTCATGTTGTATATTACAACAACAAACTTAAAGTTATTGTGAAGTTGTCATTTAGCATTTAATATATCTATATTCAATTATGACGTACTTATATTATTTATTTATTTATAGTTAATTAAAACGGTCCATGCCCACTTACATTAACTAACAGAGCGGTGAAAATTAAAAAAAAAACAATTATACTATTGCCAACATTATTGGCAGTGGAGCAGTGGTGGCCGAGTGGTAACGGCCCCGACTTACGAGTTGTAGGTTGCGGGTTCAAACCCAGCCAGGCGCATTACTTTGTATAATTTATTTCATCACCACTGCTCTCAAAACGGTAAAGGAAAACATCGTGAGGAAACCGGGAACCAAAAATTCGAAGACATGTGACATCCACCAACCCGCACTGGGCCCGCGTGGTGGATTATGGCCCATTCCCTCTCCTAGAGAGGAGGCCTGAGTCCCAACAGTGGGAACATTATAAGGCCGACTATGCAACATTATGGCAATATGCCAATATGTTGGTATTTATGTTGTTGTATGTACATGTATGTGTCGCAGCTAAACAATAGAATCTGCTGCACATCATAATCCTAGCGGTTAGCAGGTTTAAAAAAAGGGGCCGTTTTGTAAAAAGGCCTATTTAGACCTATGCGGAATTGACCAAACAGCGGTAAAGGTTTTTACTCCATTTCGCGCGGTATACCACCGGGTATTTTGTTTGAAGTTCCGCGGTTAAAGCAAAACTTTTTTTTTTTAAGGTGGGGAAATCATTTTATGACAAATCCCACTCTTGGACGGAGCGTGAGATAGTTTTAGACTTTTACTGACTAAAAACCCACTCCAGTTCCTTCTTTGCCCTGGTCCCATTGCCCCGAAATTCACCTTCGAAATAACCTTCTTCCAACCCTACTACGATTTGCTGACACCTGCCTGAGGCGCGCGTGGAACAATGACTTGGGCTCGGTCCGGACGGTAACCCATTGCTCACCGTCCGCAAGCCCGCGCCTACGGTGAGCAATCGATCGACGTTCCAACTGTCCCTGGTGACCAGGATAGGTGATGTAGCTGTCTGACGGGTACGCTTTGACCGCACGTCCGAGGTAGTCCGGTGATACCGGAGTGCCCTCTTTATGCTACTCCAAAGCAGGGAGTTGAAGGCGTTGGCGATGTGCAAAGACACCACCACGACACACCTGCCCTGGGACACCGCATCCTCCGTCGTGAGAGCTCGCATGCGCATGATGGCGTCCACCGTGGAGCGCCTCGAGTAAAGTTGGAAATTTCTTATAAAATAAATAAGAAATAAAATAATATAAAACAATTTCGCATTCGAGTGGCATGTTTTTCACATAATGGCTCTTCAAAATAAGAAGTAAACTAAAAAGGCAATGCCTCTTTCATACAAAACATGAGCTAGCTCTACGTAAAACCAAAAAAGGCTATATTTTTTTTTTAATATTCTATTCATACGACACAAAAACTGCAATATCGTATAACATGCATGAGTGATGGGTTAGGTTCTGAATAAAAACCTCTGTATTGTTGAATATGATACATTGTGTGATATGAAATTTAATATTAAAACGTATTTGTTTTGACCAATGCTTTGTTATTTTATACCAAAATGGCGATGCGGCTCAATAAAATAAAATACAAACATAGTTACTCGTACTTAGATACAATTGTGAAAAAACAGGGCAAGTATGAGTCGGTTTTGCGCACTGAGGGTTCCGTACAAACTTACCAATAAAAATAGTTTGATTCCTGAATTGAGTTACGAAGATTTTTCCGAATCGTAAATTTATAATTTTCAGATTTTTTCCCGTATTTGTGCTATGAGACCTTGTTTTCCTTGCTGCAAAATTTCAGTATTCTAGGTCAACGAGAAGTACCTTATGGATTTTGATTCCCTTGAGAGTGTCGAAATACACGTTTTTTTTTTTGACATAAACGGTAGTATTTTTGTTTTTTTCGTTAATTCGGAAATTTGATTTTATCACAGCTTCAAGGGACCGCAGATTTCAGTATATGGTTTTAATTTCAACTCGATACCTTCACGCGTTCCCGAGATAAAGGGTCTTAATAGACAGACAGACGGACGGACAGCAAAGTAATCCTATAAGGGTTCCGTTTTTTCCTTTTGAGATACGGAACTCTAAAAACCAATCAATTTTATGATGATTTTATCAACTTTTTGCGAATGTGCCTTCACTTCAAAGGAGAACCGACTGGTTGCCATGTTTATCATGTAAATCTAAAGACACCGAATACTAAACGTGGTCTTCTTGCCTAGTTTTCATCCCATCGACCGGCCCTAGTTTCTAACATTCAACAGACTGTCATAACCCAGGTCGGCTGACGACCTGGAAGAAGGCTTTTTTATAAATGCTTACCTTCTGGTCATGAAAAATAAACAGCGTCGCCATTCTACGACATAGGCTCAACTGACTGCAAAAAAGCTGGGAATCCTTGCGAAGGTTAGACAGTACTTTACGCCGGAACAGCTACTTAAACTTTATCAAGCGCAAGTTCGATCGTGTATGAAGTACTGCTCTCATCTTTGGGACCGATCTGCCCGATACCAGCTTGATGCACTTGAGGCAATTGAGAGGCGAGCCAGGAGGATCATTGGCAATGATGCCCTCGTCGAGTCGAGGCTTCAAAGTCTTGAGCATCAACGCCAAGTTACTAGCCTGTCGGTTTTCTACCGGTTGCATTTCGGAGTGTGTGCGTCGGAATTGCATAACCTAATTCCGCCTAGCCCATTCCATCATCGAACCACCGGCGTACGGCAATGCGCCACCGGTACATTGCCGATATATGTCATTTTTGATATCCCACCTATACGCACAGAACGTTTTGGGAACACATTCATTGTGCGTACAGCTAAGGAATGGGATTCCTTACCGGGATCTGTGTTTCCTGGTGGTTACAACCCGGGAGTCTTTAAGTCAAGAGTGAATAGTTTACTTCTAGGTAAGCGCACTCCATCGTCGACCGCATCGTCGCTTTCCATCAGGTGAGATAGCGGTCAAGCACGAACCTATCAACAATAAAAAAAAAGACATCAAAAAATTCATGCCTCATTTCTGTTATTTAATCAGCAAAGCACCAAGTTGTAGTTTATATCAGTGGTTTTAGAATCGTAAATGTTTAAAGTGTAAAACTGTTTCATTAAAAATTAAGCACCTTTTTATTGTGGAAAATAATCTAATTACTTTTGCGTGAGAAGTTCTGGGGTGGAGTGAGAGAGCGTGTCAGACTTTTACTGACTAAAACCAGCAACTGAAAGAATCAGTTGCCCTTGAATTGTACGACCACGGGATTCCCTTTCAGATGTAGACCCATAGCCCCAGTAGGCTTTGGCCCCTACGGTTTTGCTGACATCTCTGAGATGCGCGTGTAACACTACGTGCCGTCGACAATTTAGGCTCGTTCTGGACAGTTACCGGATGGTCGGACGCTGAGCTATCCATCGCTTAGTGGCTGGTAGTCGAACTTAATGTCTCGCCATCTGCTAAAAACTAACAATATCTAGAAACAACGTATTAAATCACATCGTGTTTTTTCCCATGTTCTCTGCTATAAATAACGAATTATGAAGCAATTTGGAAAAAAATACTTTTGGATTAATTATCTTTTGATAATAATATGGAATCATAATTAATGACTCTTCCTTTTCATAACTTCAGCTGTTTCATAACGTCAGATACGCGTTAAATTACATGATACGATGCTAATTAGCTTTCCAGAAATAATTTCAATTTCAAATGAATTTTTGAAAGTACATTTCCGAGAGACTATTTCTTTTTTTAGAAAATTGATATAGAATATTATTTAAAGGGAAATAGTATTATTTTTTGTGGTAGAAAACTACCAAATCACTTCTCCCACTACGGGCGGAGCGAAAAAAAAAAATTCAAACACTGAACTGTTTGAATTTTACTGACTAAAAACCACCACGCTACAATAACTCGTTCGAACAATCTAGCTGCCCTAGCAAGCATGATATCGGCTTTAGTGCGCACTGTCCATTTTTCTGTCAGCTCTTTGAGTTTCACGTGGAATATAACGCGCCGACGACACGGGCTTGGTCTTTACCAGATCGAGGGACCAGTCGGGAGGAGAGCTACCCATTACTCGCCCCGCAAGCTTGCGTCTACGGTGTCCGAAAATCACCTTGCGATTCCCAACACCCAGATCATCTCCTATAGAGCCAGATGAGGCACCTTCTTCACTTTTTTATTAGAACTCTGATATAGGTTATATTTAAAAGGCAAATAGTATCCTGAATTTTCTTTTTAACCTTAACTTATTTGAAATATCCCTCTTCATTTCTTAAATCGCGACCCAACACTCAAAAACAGTGTAGGTATATTTACGCTGGTACCATATGTCTTTATAATCCGGATCTGCTATGCAGCTTTTTGTTGCCTGTATATAGCAATGTGACTAGAAGGGATGAAACGCATGTTACTAAAAGAGTTTGGAAAAATGTGGAAGAATGGAGAAGGAGATTGAGGCCAAAGTAAAGAAGAATGGATTGTGTGAAGAATGATAAAAAGAGTTCTGAGAAATGTGGAAGAATGGAGAGGGAGAGGGAGGCCAAAGTAAAGAAGAATGGATTGTGTGAAGAATGACATAAAGAGTTCTGAGAAATGTGGAAGAACGGAGAGAGAGAGAGAGACCAAAGTAAAGAAGAATGGATTGTGTGAAGAATGAAATAAAGAGTTCTGAGAAATGTGGAAGAATGGAGAGGGAGAGGGAGACCAAAGTAAAGAAGAATGGATTGTGTGAAGAATGACATAAAGAGTTCTGAGAAATGTGGAAGAATGGGAGAGAGAGAGAGACCAAAGTAAAGAAGAAAGGATTGTGTGAAGAATGATATAAAAAAAGACTCAGAGATAGCATAATGATTGACAGGACAGAATGGAAGAAACCCCAAGTACAAAAATATGCGTATGCGTAGGCACAGCTGCAGGTCTGGTGCAGCGGCAAGCGGGCACAGTTACAGGTATGTGAATTTATTTTATTTTATTCTATCTATTTTAATTATTAATGTTACTAACATATTTTTTAAGTGCTAATAACATAATATGGATGTATTTGACATAAATAATAAAAATAATCACCCCTGCCTTTTTATCGATGGAAATTAAAAACATTGTTCAGGCAGGGGCCATAGCCTTAACATAGTTCCTGGTAACCCGTCCATTTAAGAATCCAAAAACCATAGCCCTATTGTTTTCCTTATGTTGCACCGTTTCCCACCAATAGGACAACCGTCCTTGAATGATCTCGCACAGCGCGTACAGGGATAATCGCTAGTTGATACCACGTTCCATTAAAAGAGTCAAAGGGGCCTCTGCGAGTTCCAAGACCAAGGTTCTGAGATATAATAACCCATATAATAATAATAATAATAAAGGATACAAGAGCTAGAAGATGATGAGGGCTAGAAGATGATGACTACTTCAGCGTTGTTGATGATGACAACCTTGAGGTGGTCAAATGATAATTAATGTAATTAATAATAGATAATTAATGTAATTGATAATTAATAATAATAATCGTTTATTTTTGGTGAGAAATAAACGATTATTATTATTTAAAAAAAAAATGCGAGGTGGTCCAATAACTTTAAAAAGGACGATTTATAGACTGGATGTGGGAGGCAAAGCACTGAGAATTGTGGCCCAACTTGGAAGAGGTTTCTGTTTCGATTTTCTTTTTTTTTCGTTACAATTTTACGACCTCTACTCATAATCATTTAGCCATTTCCCTAAAAAAAATACAAACAACGAGCTCCACAATATTGGGCCCAAATTAGATTTTAATGAAAAACATAATAAAATTCCAGTGTGCCGGCTGACCGACTTTTATATTTTCACGATCCTAAACAGTAATCAAATCACCGAAGTACCGGTAACGCGGCAAGTGGAGCCGAGTGGGTACTCCAGACCGCCTGGTATCGACAATTCTGTCAATTGAAATACCTAGTTAGTACTAATTCTATACCTAATACCTAAATAAAGTAGGATGATACTGGTTTATAATTTAGGACAATAGAGATAGAGAGAGAGTATGTCGACAGTCGGACGGCTAGCTACCCATCGCTCGCCGTCCGTAAGCCCGCGTCTACGGTGGCCGGAAATCGGGATTGAAATCCCGGCGGCTGGGGCGTGAGGGCCGATGCCTCGCGCGTACGCCCGCCTCCTTTGCTAGCGTTACTGTTTCGCAGAAGGCCCGGTGCGAGAGATCGCTACCGCCGAGCTCCCCCACGAGGAGATTTTTTTTGCTGCTGCCGATATGATTGTAAAAGCTGTTTCTGATTTTCCAGTTCAGGTCGCGTGTCAGGAGGTACAAAAAATTGAATAAATAAAGTATGTGACAGCAGACAGCAGCGGAGCCTATTGGGATATGATTAGGTAGAAAAACTATTCCAGAACGTCCTTGAAGCGCTGATCCGACCATAAAGTTGCAGCTTGAAGTAGTTTTTTTTTTGTCCACCAGTCACATATATTTGAAACAAAAAATGGTGAAGAGTGACGACTTTAAATAATTAGATAAGGTTAGGCAAAAACAGAATCAAGTAAATTATGTTTTTAAACATCTCATGTCTGAATCGCTCTAGCTACAATAAAAAAAACCGGTCAAGTGCGTGTCAGACTCGCGCACCGAGGGTTCTTTGCAAACTATAATGTCCAATTTCCTAATCGAGTAACGAAGATTTTTCCTTGTAGACTTTTTCCTACACTTGTGCTATGAGATCTTGCATTGTGACAAATTTCACGATTCTAGGTCTACGAGAAATACCCGATACGTTTTGATTTCTTAGTGATAGTCAAAATGATTTCCTTATCTTTAAATTGCGTTGACTTAGAAGTTTGTTTTTTTTTGGAGTAACTACTGGTAGGGGTAGCAAATCTGAGCATTTGAAATTAATTTCATTTTATTACCTTCACGAGTTCCTGAGAAACAGGGTGTTGATAGGTGGACAAACAGACAGACGGATAGATGGGCAAACGAACAACAAAGTGATCCTTTAAGGGTTATTATTGCCGACTCTGGTATGGAACCCTAAAAATAGGCAAAGATTACTCAGTGTGTCATCAATCTAGGAGCAAATTAGCTATAGGAATTTATTATATTCTCTGAACGAATTCCTTATGACAAGCGACAGAAATGCATCACTATATTAATGGACTTTCTTCTGCAGATTATAAAGCATTACGGAAGTTCCTAACATTTTTTACACAGTTTGCAGTACAAATACAGAACTTTGTGAGTTTCTATGTGCCAGTATTGTTGCCTTAGTATTTCTTTTTCAAAGGAATCGTTCTGAATACTCTTTTTGTGGCCTTTTATTATGCTTGCTTTATATTGGTGAAAGCTTTGTTTAGGATTTTGGCCAAAAATTGCATTTTTGTAGGTTTTTCAGTATACTATATATCAGAATGTTCTAGCTTCTATCAAAGGCATCGCCTACGTGAAAAAATATCTCAAAGGAAACTACTCTAGGAATAAAAAGATATTCCAAGAAATGGTCTACCTGAGTGCAAAATTTCATTTAAATCCATTAGCCGTTTTATCATAAGAGAAACCAAGACACACATTATATGTGATACTACAATCAGTCAGCCTTCAAATCAAGAATATACAGTATTTTCTAAGCACGCTATTCTCTGGGCACGCCACAATAATGGCGGTAAGTCCCCTCTTTGAGGCGTGGTTGGAAAGACCTCACGGCGTCCTCACATTCCGCATGACGCAGGTTCTCACCGGACACGTTAAGTTCGGGAGGTTCCTGCACCAGATTCGTGCAGAAACGACGCCCGGGTGTCGCCACTGTGTGGCCCACCCGGAGGACACGGTAGAGCACACGGTGGAGGTGTGCCCCGCTTGGGCAGAGCAACGCCGTGTCCTCGTGGGGGCAATCGGCGGCGGCGATCTCTCGCGCCGGGCCTTGGTTCAGGCTATGCTCCGGAGCAAGGAGGAGTGGCAGGCGGTCGCCTCCTTCTGCGAAGCAGTAATGCTAGCTAAGGAGGCGGCCGATCGCGTGAGGCAACGGTCCTTACGCTCCAACCGCCGCCGGGATTCTGATCCCGATTTTCGGCCACCGTAGGCGCGGGCTTGCAGACGGCGAGCAATGGGTGGCTCGCCGTCTGACCGTTCGGTAACCGTCCGGACCGAGCCCAAGTCGTCGACGGCGCGTATTGTTCCACGCGCGCCTCAAGGAGATGTCAGCAAATCGTAGGGGCCCAGCAGGGTCGAAGCCTACTGGGGCCACGGGTAGTGTGAAAGCGGAACCCGGGGCCCTGGGACGAAGGCAACGAAGGAACAGGAGTGGGTTTTTAGTCAGTAAGAGTCTGACACTATCTCCCGCTCCGCCCAAGAGCGGGGATGTCATTAGGATGATTTTCCCACACAATAAAAAAAAAGCACGCTATTCTCATTGTAGGCCATTATATATTACTTTTTGTCTATCGAGTTTAGTCATTAAAGAAACACAATATCACGATAAATGATATTCATTTTGCAAATGGGTTTAAAAAAATATTCACATTTTTTTCGTCAGTTTAAACTATATGAGGCTGATGTTTCTTAGCTGACTACCCTGAAAAGAAACACCCAAACAAACTAAGGGGTCAAAGTCTTTTTTAAAGTCCTTACAGCAAACATGTAATGGTCAAATCATATCAAATCATCAGCTTATTAGTATGTTGTATCTAACCTGCTAATTAATTGAGGCAATTGTGATGTTCATAATTTGAATACGCTGTAAAAGGTTTGAAATTGGAAATCACCACGTTAGAAAACCGAAAAGTTATTTAACAAATACATTGCATCTAACAAATTGTAAGTAACACAGTCCAAATAAATATAAAAATCCAAAATACATTCAGAGAATCAATCGCAAATATTAATCAAAATACGGATAGCAACGTCATGTTACATGAATATTGGCAATATTTTGGTACACTGCAACCTGAACTGGCGGCGCGGAATTAGAGTAGCCAATCATTACGAAGCATAACTGGGTAGGGTCTGCAAAAAAGGAAGAGAAATATTTAAATTGTGATTTTATATTTTTTTTAATGTTGCATGGAATAAATATTATATCATTCGTAGTTTGGTTCAGAAAATTTCTTGAACCAAACTACGTGAAATGAGATTCAAATATATAGACGTAATCAGAAAATTGAGTTGGGAAAAGGGGAGTGTCAGACTTTTATTGACTAAAACCACAACTATGTACCTTCAAAAATGTATGTAGAAAAAGTAAGTTTTTATTTTGTATATTCGGTAATATTGACTAAGACATTTGTCTTAGTGAGGGACCACAGTTTAGTCGTTATATATTTTTTTAATCTTTGGTGCTTTGTGGTCTGAAATTCAGTAATGTTTACGAACTCTCTACTAAGTGTCTGTAGTCACAATATTTCAATTTTTCTGATAATTTTCGAGATCTGGCTGATGGTCTGTGAGAAATGAGGGACCGCACTTTAAGGGCTGTATCTTTTAGTATATTGGTTTACAAATTCTCATATTTGTTCTTTTATGTTTTTTGCTAAATACCGGTATGATCCCTCAGTACACACGCACATAATGATTGCATCACTGCTTACCATCAGGTGGGATCGCAATCAAGCACTGGATTATATGAATTAAAAAAAAAAAAAAACATCAATATTGTGTGTTATTAATTTATTTATGTCACATCAATAATACACACATAAACATAGACAAATTACATTACTCGAGGTCATAAACTAGTATTAATATCAATAACAGATGTGCACAGTACAGCATATTTTGTCATAATTATATTATAATTTAGGTTTCGCAATTTTGTGTGGACCTTATCTACCAAATTTTTATTTATTTATTTAAACTTCATGTACAGTAGTGGTACATAGGCGGACTTAATACAACAAGGTATTCTCTACCAGTCAACCTTTGGTGCCTCGCCGTTTCAGTGAAATACAACCTGAAGTAGATGAAAACTTATTTGCCATGACCTCATATGTATTAAATGAAGTCTATAAGTTATATAAATTCTACCATCCCACATGCCTCAAGGAGATGTCAGCAAATCGTAGGGGCCCAGCAGGGTCGAAGCCTACTGGGGCCACGGGTAGTGTGAAAGCGAAACCCGGGGCCCTGGGAAGAATGCAAAGAAGGAACAGGAGTGGGTTTTTAGTCAGTAAAAGTCTGACACTATCTCGCGCTCCGCCCAAGAGCGGGATTTGTCATAGGATGATTTTCCCCGCATATAAAAAAAAACCATCCCACATGAAGAGAATATCAGTTTTGAAAACTTTATTTATTTATTTATTTAAACTTCATGTGCAGTGGTGGTACATAGGCGAACTTAATGCCACAAAGCATTCTCTACCAGTCAACCATTGGGTTAAAAAGACAAAAACTGTGGTAGGTGTGCACAATAAACAAATAACAGATATTTTTGAAATAGAATGTAGTATCATTAAATTAAGTGGCTTATAATAATAAAATACGTACATATGCTAATATAATAAACTAATAAATACTATGATACATAAGAAAACATTCTAATTAAGAGAACTTAAAATATAGCAATTATGACGAAGACCGAACTAAGATTGAGAGAACTTCAAGTAGTAGTTCCGAATTATACGCTTGAAGGAAAATTTACTTTCAGCTTTTTTGATGTCAAGGGGAAGCACAACTCAACTAAACTACAACTTCAACTTCATCTCCTTCAAAAATGAAATAAAGAAAATAAAACTGAACTAATAAATTGATTTCACCTGTAATTTGATCCAATTTCACTTATATATCTCTAGTATCTTGACATTTAATTAAAGGCTCTGTCAAAAACTTGCGGAAGGCCCTTACAAAGTCATCAACCCTGATAATAAGAAAATAAGAGGGGCTAAAAAATAGGAGGAAAAATCGTACGATATCCTCAAAGACATTGGTGTGTTCTGACAGCTCCTGGATATCAGTCCATTTGTTAGATAAGATTATGAACCAGATATGTTACTATAATTTTAAAAAGATCTTTTTTTCCTAAGTGTTGTGCTTTCTTTTCGTTGAATAAAATGGTAGATGTATTTAGAGGATTTTGGTTGCTATTTGTATTTCAATTGTTATTTCTTTGGTTGTTTGATTGCCCTGATAGCCCAGTGGTTAAGACACCCACTTCTCATGCATGAAGTTGGGTACGGATTAAAAAACGGGCAAGTACAATGAGAATTTTTCAATTCATACTACTTAAAAAAGTAGGTACATACTTTTTTAACTTTATCAAGGACATAACTTAGCCGTTAGCCGCCTGGACGCGATTTGCAGTGGCCGGTATGGAAGGCACTAAATCGGTTGCGAACCCAGGTAGGCCGCTGCAAACTCAACTTGGCAAAATGGGGTTTTATAGACCCATCGAATACTTAATGTGAGTGCGGAGCTCCTGTTAAAAACATGAGCCACATGTTGGAATGCCCCAAGTGTCCGTATACCTGCACTTTGGAGGACTTGATGAGTGCTTCCGATGCTGCTATTAATGTAGCCACCTATTGGGCCCAAAAAGTTTGACGAGTTTACCATCGAATCGAAAAGAAGAAGAAGAAGTCGTTAGGTCCCGGTGACATTCGTAAATCTTTGACAGTCGTTACAGGCTGTCAGACGCCAGAAAGTCTGACCATCAGTTTATCCAAGGAGTTTGATAGGCTGTCGTTCTGTATAAAACACAGATTCATCCGCATCCGTTTAGACTAGAAGGTGACTCCAAGTGTTGGAATCAAATTGTTTGGACAGGGTTTTAAATTGATCAATCACTTGTTGCAGTGTGTGAAAGCTGTTATTTTAAGGCTAAAAATGACTGTCGTCTTTTATTAATAGATGGCGTTAGTTTGGGTATATTTACAATCCTTTTATTTTTGTCAAATAATGATTTTACATTTAAAGTGGTTTTTTTTCGGTGGGAAAATCATTCAATGACATCCCTCGCTCTTGGGCGCAGCGGCAGATAGTGTTAGACTTTTACTGACTAAAACCCCACTCCTGTTCCTTCGTTGCCTATCATACCAGGGTTGAGTCTTCAGAATCAGACCCTTGGACCCAGTAGGCTTCGACCCAGCAGGGCCCTTACGGTTGCTGACCTCCCTTGAGGCACGCATGGAATACTTCGCGCCGACGACGACTTGGGCTAGGTTTGGATGGTTGGACGGTGAGCTACCCATCGCTCGCCGTCCGCCAGTTTGCGCCTAAGGTGGCCGGAAATCGGCATCGAAATCCCAGCGACTGAGGCGCGGGGGCATAATTGAAGCTACGATGGGATTTCTTGCTTGTTTCAACTTTTCAGTCACTGGCGCCCCTTTCAAACTTCCTCTAATATACTCATTTCTCACTTTATCCATTCTCGTCACAACAAACATCCATCTCCGCAACCAGACACTAAACAAAATTCTAAATTGCTGAACTAAAACATTATCCTACTGTCCATCAATTTACATTATCAGCTCTTTAGCATGTATCCATTTTAATTATAATTGACGGATTCTATTACGTATACGTGGTAATTATAACAATAATTTTAGTTAACAAGACAAGTATCTAATTACAGATTGTTATCATCTCATGAAGCATCATGACAGTTCATGTCTCCTCTCAAAACTATTATGACAGAAGATAATAGGGTTGTCTGTAGTATCATATTGTCTTATTGATACCCTTTTCAATATACCTTCATCAATATTGAAATATTGTATTCATAAATAATTTCACATAAAAGATGTTTCAATGCCCTGGTATACCGGAAGAGCCAGCGTTGGAAAACCTCTTAAGGTGGACCGACTATCTTGTGAGATGATATGAGACGCACAGGACCGGTCGTTTTGGTGACACTTAGGGGAGGTTTATGTTTAGAGGTGGATGTCGTTTGGTTTAAATGATGATGATGCTCTGATCTTGGCCGAGTTTTTAATTTGTAAAATATAAAAATGTTTTCGGTTATAGGTTTCCTTGGTGAGTTAGTTTAATTTATAAATTAAAACATTATATCACTACATAGTATAAAACAAACTCGATTCCCGCTGTCCTTATGTAGGCTTAGATATTTAAAACAGCGCAACGGATGTTTGATGCCGTTTTCTTTAATAGATAGTGTGATTCAAGAGGAAGGTTTATATGTATAATACTTGCATCATATAGTAGAGAAACACTGGTCATTTTAGAAGTTTCTAATGTGATGTCGTAGTAAACACATTTTTTGCGTTTTATTGCAAACTCTGGCTGAACCCTACATTGCGCTTACATTGCAAACTCTTGCTGAACCCTACAAGATAGATCAAAATAATGTAGTACAGTATTATACACCTTAAAAATGTCGACAAAAAATCCGCAATGGTATATCTCTTATGGTTAACAAAAAATAATCATTTTTAATACTTTACTTTTTACGATAAATAATGGCTCATTTACGAAGCGATTTTAAGCAATACAGCATGAATCCTTATCCAATTAATTAATTAATTAATACATTATGCATTTAATATAGGTTAACTTGGCCCTTTACAGCATGTAATATAAATGAATATTTTCGAAGATATTATAGATTTTAAATGCAGGGACATAGCGGTTGCGGTGGTATCAGCATTGCATCCGTGCGAAGCCGGGGTGGGTCGCTAGTATAGTCATTGTACGTACAAATTAAAATAAAATTGTATTATACATGTACGAATGTTTCCGAATAGCTACTGTATTTTAACGCTGTATTAAGTCCATTTCTTTTTTCAAAATAGCTCACAAAAAAACTCTAAAACAAACCAAGACCATAATTTCGTGCCCCCTTTAATATACACCCACTTATTTTTAATTAGTAAAAATACATATAGGCCTTATTAGAAAAAAATCTTGTTATTATTTAAGTAAGTCTCAATAAATAATATTCATAAACAGCAAAGTTTTTGTTTATAACCCAAAATGTCACTCAATTTATGGAAACATTGTACAGGCTATCGATTATGAATGAATAAATGACGATCAAAATGGAAAAAAAACACGTGCGCAGTATTTTCTAGAAGCAATTGTTATGAATGATTGATTCTATTATGAATTTACCAATTATTACAAAATTTCGTGGACAATTTTGGGACTTCGTTTTTTTTTTTTACTTTTGGCTACAAAAATTTGATCAGTAACAGGATTGAGCTCCATTTTTTTTTATACTATTTAGAAACTAGGGGTGTATTTCCCTTACCTACTAGATACAACATAAATATGGTTTGCCTCGTCGAATTAGACACTATTCAACCCAGCGATAATCGTGGGGTTAGTAGCCCCAAGTCATCGCCCCAGCTGTAATTCCGATATCAATCATAAATTCTAATACTAATGACGCATTTGTTTGGGGTGATCAGAATAACCACATGTGGGGGAGTGTAATGATACTGTTTCTAGTATATTGTCGAGTAAATATTGGTATAAAAATAATTTTCTTCTTCCCACTACACGGCCCGTTTGTTTTTGTTGCATGATAACTTTTTTAGGGTTCCGTAGCCAAATGGCAAAAATCGGAACCCTTATGGATTCGTCATGTCTATCTGTCCGTCCGTATGTCACAGCCAATTTTATCCGAAATTATAAGAACCATACTGTTGAAACTTGGTAAGTAGATGTATTCTGTGAACCGCATTAAGATTTTGATACAAAAACAAAAAAAAAATGGGGGGTTCTCCATACTTAGAACTGAAACGCAATTTTTTTTTTCTTCTAACCCATATGTGTGGGGTATCTATGGATAGGAAAATGATATTGAGGTTTCTAATACCATTTTTTTTTTTCTAAATTAAATAGTTTGTGCGAGAAACACGTGCAAAGTGGTAAAATGTGTGTCCCGGTAACTTCTAAAATAAGAGAATGATAAAACTAAAAAAAATATATGATGTACATTACCATAGAAACTTCCACCGAAGAACGAGATCTAGTAAGTAGTTTTTTTTAATACGTCATAAATTGCAAACCGCAATTTACCTTTCAAATTTGTACGGAACCCTCAGTGCGCGAGTCCGACTCACACTTGCCCAGTTATATCTTTATAACTTGCTGCCAGCTGTTTTGCCCAAGTGATTAAGTCCACCTTTGGTTGCAGAAAATTATTTCAATGGAACATAAGCCCGGGATAAAAAGTTCTACATAAATGCTATTCTGGAACACATTCTATAAGCCAAGGTTATTCCAAATCCGTACAGCCGTTTGTGTGTGAAAAAGTAACAAACATACACGCACATACACACTAATAATATTAGTACACACTAATAATCTGCTGAAAAGCACTTTTAAGTCATTTGACTTAAAAGTGCTTTTCAGCAGATTCAAATGCAACAATAGTAAAAGTAATCGCAAGTTAGCTGCTCACAAATAGCTTGTTTAAATCTACGATCCCACCTGATGGTAAGCGACATATGGAGAACGAAGATAATAGGGCTATGGCTTTTGGAGTGGGCTGGTAACCTGGAACTTTATTATGACTATAGCCCTTGCCTAAACAATGTTATTATTATATTTTATATTGTACATCTCATAAAAAAATACAGCATTTATAAAAAACAAGAATACAATTGGTGTTTTACTATCACTTACTTTTTTTATTATGGATATCTCACCCGATGTTAAGCGGTGATGTAGCCGACGATAATATCATAATAATACTTATATAACATACTTATACTTTGATATAATACAATATAATCTTTATAAATGTATTCGTTTATTTTCCAGACATTGTCATATTAAGTCCTGTGCTGGCGAAAAATTACTTACCAATAAATTAAATTATTTATTTTTTTATTTCTTATACTGATGAAAAATTATCTTTTGGTTAATACATAAAGTTTATTAATTTATCTGACCTATATTAAAACAAAAAACTGAAATGAAAATTAATAAACTGTAGATACCTAAAGTTACGTTCATTAAGTAAGTACATAGTTTCACTAATTATATTTCAGTGTGTGCATCTTTATTCTGTTACTTTACAGCTGCCTCTTTCATCAGATTTTCAAGATTTATAACTTACTTAGCGTAAAGCATATATATATAGTTTTATAACATTCCCACTGCTGGGACTCACGCCTCCTCTCTAGGAGAGGGATTGGGCTATAATCTACTACACAGGTCCAGTGCGTATTGTTGAATGTCACATGTCTTCGAATTTATGGTTCTAGAACATACCAGTTTCCTCACGATGTTTTCATTCACTGTATTGAGAGCAGTTGTCATGAAATAAATTACATAAAGTGATGCGCCTGGCTGGGTTTAAACCCGCTTCCTACAACTCGTAAGTCGGGGCCATTACCACTGGGCCACCAGTGACTATTGCATTACGGATTTAAAAAGTTCTTTATTTATTTATTTAACAATTTATGTACACACAATAATAAAAGAAAAGAAGAAGGAAACAGAAGAATAGTACAAAGGTGATGCTTATTTCTAAATAAATCTCTTCCAGCATACCTGCGAAAGGAGAGTTGGAGAAAAAAGATATGTAGACACTGTGTGTAGAAGTAAAAGGAAAATTGGTACACATAAAATATGATTATATACATACACTGAAATAAATATCACAAAAATACATACTAAATAATATAACAAAGTAATACATACTAATTCTTTGCGTAATATTAAAAAAAGATGCGTCTTTAGGTAAGACACATTTTAACCTAACCTAACCAATTTTCGGTGTTCAACCTAGATTAAGTGTTGTATAAAGATTATTTATTTATTATTATTTTATTAAAAAAAAAAAAATATTGTTAGCAGAACATTTTCAAAGAACCCAATTTGTTACAACAAAAATTTATTTTTTTCTGAAAAAGCTCACGTCATGCCCATTGTTAATATTCATCAAGAGTGCACTCTCGATACAATCAGCTCTCAATACAAAATAAATGGTTAAAAACGTACGTCGAGGATTTTTAAAAGCTGGTTTTTTTCGTATATTAGCTTTAGCCAGCGGCATTGCCCGCACGCTGAAGCCTTTTCTTATGACCTGATCCAGCTTAGTCCACTTGTGTGCTAAGTTTCAACTAGATTCTTTCAGTAGTTTTTTGCGGGCTCATTGATATACACACAACCAAACTTACACATTTATAATATAGTTTTTTTTTTTTTTTAATTGATATAAACCAGTGCTTGACTGCGATCCCACCTGATGGTAAGCGGAGATGCAATCATTGATGGTCAGGCGCACTAGTTTATTAAGAGCCTATTCACTCTAGCCTTGAAGACACCTAAATTATAGTTGGACGGGAAGACCGCAGCAGGCAAATTGTTCCAGTCCTTCGATGTACGCGGTATAAACGACGAAGCGAAACGCTTAGTCCGGACCGTTGAAGTTTCAACAACGTAAGGGTGGATACTACTAGCGGTTTTGCCTGTGTAATTGTAAAAAACTGGGCAAGTCCGAGTTGGAATCGCGCACTGAGGATTGCGTACAAAATTACCTATGAAAACAGTTTAATTCCCGAATTGAGTTACGAAGATTTTTCCGAATCGCAAAAAAGTTACTACAAATTTACAATTTTCAGTCTTTTTCCTATACTTGTGCTATAAGACCTTGTTTCATGTTAAATTTCAAGATTTTAGGTCAACGGGAAGTACCCTATGAATTTTAATTCCCTTGCGAGTGTCGAAATCCACTTTTTGCGACATAAACGGCTGTATCTTTGTTTTCGTTAACTCAGTCATTTGATTTTTGCACAGGTTCAAGGGACCGCAGATTTGAATACATTGTATATCCTTTTTATACTTTTTCCCATGGCCCTTATAGGCTTCGGCCCTGCTGGGCCCCTCGGTTTACACGAAACCTACGAACTACTAAGCTTGATCGAAATCTGATCAGCCGTATGAGAGTGAAGAAGTAACATACTTACATACAAACACACAATCTTCGGTTTTATAATATGAGTACGTTAGTATAGGTTAAAAAAGTTACATATAAAAATGTTGAAAGATATATCTACGTTGGGATTTTCGTAAAAGCGGTCTTTTTCGTAATATTTACTTTAGTAAACCATCCATCATTGTAAGGTAATTAAGCAAACGACGAGCTTGTATACTGTGTTCTAGGTTAAAAAGCGAAACGGTTTTTAAGGTAATAATAATATAATATTCCACAATTTTCATACAACGCTATCTAGTCCTAAACTAAGCATTATATTTCTAAATACATACATGATATAGATAAATTACACCCCGACACAGAACAAATCATCATGCTCATCACACAAATATTTGTCATCGGTGAGAATCAAACCCACTACCTCCGGCACAGCAATCAGGGCCACTAATCACTAGGCCAACAGGCCAGTTAATAATGATTTTTGAAAATAGTATATATGCCCTGGGTTGGAAGTGCCATGATCACTGAATTGTCTTACTAATGCTGACACATGAGCTGGAACGTTCAGTTGTCTTCAAAATGGTTTAGCTGATGCTAGCACATAAGTCATGTTCGTGAACAGGCTCCGTCAGTCAACTCATCATCATCATCATCATCTTCCTGCCCTTATCCCGTGTTATTTGGGGTCGGCGCAACACGTTTTTTTCTTCCACTCTGTCCTGTTACTCCGTCAGTCAACTAATATATTTTATTTTGAGTTTTTGTTTTTCTTTTATTTTTTTACATTAATCTATTTCAACAAGCACGCCTTTTTACATCGTTCTCACATTTAGGTATTATGTATAATTTCAACATTAATGGTTTCTTGAAGATCAACGCTTTAGAAAGAGCAAATTTAAAAATCTTTAACTGTTCTTTCCTGCATAAAGGTGTGTCCAGACCTGGTGAATGCGCCACTCGCGAGCCGTTCGCGAGCTGTTTGCGAACTGCGCGCGTGCATTTCATGTTTGTACGAAACCCCTGCGCCGCTCGCGCAAGCGGTGCGCGCGTGCCATTCGCGGTACACATACATAGTTCAAACGGGAAAGTAGCTACGTGCTAGCGAACTGCACGCGCACCTCACTCGAGCTTTGCCGGAGCTGCAATAGTGCGGCTCACCAAACTTAGGCTGTAACCAGACGCGAGCAGTACGCGCGCAGTTCGGAAGCGGCTCGCGAGCGGTTTGCGAGTGGCGCATTCACCAGGTCTGGACACACACATTATGACTGACCGACATTGACAATTCAAAAGTGCCTGTAAATAGTTTCGAAAAGAAAGTGACCTTTAAAAATCGAATTACAAAACTGCAATTTTTGGTTGAAATTGTTCATGTTTGACCTTGTAACTAAAAAGCAGTCTAGGTTCATGAACATTTTTTCTAAGACAGACTAAACAAGAATGTTCAAAACAAATAGTGATACAGCAGAATGTTTCTACAAATATTATTAGTTTTGAAAGGTAATTGGATTGAAGTAAAACTGAGTAAACAAACTAAATAATAAAAAATGATTTCTTACTTTTGAGGTAGTCAAGAAAGATATGGACCGACCTCTAGGTAACTGTAACCAGCTGAGGTCAACAAAGTTACTACCTACTTGAATATTCATCGATATTAATTTTACTGGTCGTAGTATCCACGTACAAACATAATTTTTATATGACATAAAAGCTGAGTACGTCATGCGTTTCAGTAAAGAGAGTTATGTTATAACTGTAATACCTTTCGTAGATATGTAAACAGGATACATTAGTGTCGTATAGTTTATTACTGAAATAAAGTTCTATTGTCTTCTATGTGGAATTTAGGGAGGTAATACGTAGGTAATGCTTTTATTAATTTTATATTTGAATGGCCTGTTGGTCTAGTGCTTAGTGGCCCTGACTGCTATGCCGGAGGTCGTGGGTTCGATTCCCACCCAGGACAAATGTTTGTGTGATGAGCACCATCATTTGTTCTGTGTCTGGGTGTAATTTATCTATATATGTATGTATTTAGAAGTATATAAGTATCAGTTGTCTAGTACCTATAACACAAGCTCTGCTTAGCTTAAGCCTAGACGACGTTGTGTGATAGTTGTGGAATATATTATATTGTGGAATATATTATTACATCTGACCTTTACTGTCCATTGGTGGGCAAAGACTTCCCTCCATTCTTTCCATTGTTCCCGGCTCAGAGACACTTCTTGCCAAGTCCTAAGGATGACTTCTAAGTCGTCCCGCTAACTCTTTTGTGGTCTGCCGCAAACCCAGCGATTTCGGGGCATCGATGGACCTACCTACGATCGATATGCGGCAGATATGTCCAGCGTAGTTCTACTTAAACTAAACAATTTTTTTATCCACATCAAGGCTCGAGCACGAGCACACGAGCACTGTGATACTACATATAAATCAAACAAATAATAATACGCACCAATGCAAGCATTGCCGATGTTAGAGACCAATATGCAAGGCTTACCAACTGCATGGTTCTTAAATGATTTGACTATAACATGTTTTACATACACTCATGTGTGTGTAATCTGAGTTGGTCTTTGGAAGAAAGCACCACACAGATTTGAGTGGACCTATCAAGTTAGAGCTAGCATTTTTAAATATTCATATAACTAAACTCAAGGTGGGATGGGTGGAGAGGGAGAGGGAGGCCAAAGAAAAGATGGATGGATTGTGTGAAAAGTGATATGAAAGAAAAGGAAGTTAGTGATAGTATGACGGTTGACAGGATAGAATGGACGAAAAAAACGTGTTGCGCCGACCCCAAATAATATGGGACAAGGGCAGGAAGATGATGATATAGCTCAACTCAAGAATACTAAGGAGCTCAACAACCAAACAATTAGTTACTTTGTTTCTTTAGGACATACTAGAACCAGGAGAGAACTGAACTACTTAAAATTCACACTCCCTAATCACCACCCAATCAAAACCTCAACAGCCGCTATTTAACCAAACATGTCGGTAATTAATTCAGTCATTAATAATTCAACCATTTGAATGGAATAGTTGTTATATCGCAATCAAATTGTATTAGTACAAATGAAAATGGAATTTAAAGCCTCATAATGAATTAATGCGGCTTAATAGAGATGTACGCCTGAATAGATGAGCTGTACGAGTACTACTTATTTATTATTTAATTATTTTTATTCTTGATAGGTTCGCGGTTGACCGCTATCTCATCTGCCCCCCTAGTCAAGTTACTATCGTATCGTTCGCGCCGAACGCCTAGAGTAGGCCATGCCCCCGATTCCTTTGATCTGAGGTCATCTCAACGCTCAGTCACGTGGTTAGAACAAAGGAATCGGAGGCGTGGCCTGCTCAAGGCGTTCGGCGCGAACGAAACGATTGTAACTTGGCTAAGGGGGCTGATGAAAAGCGACGATGCGGTCGACGATGGAGCGCGCTTACCTAAAAGTAACCTTATTTACTCTTGTCTTAAAGATTCCCGGGTTGTAGCTATCAGGAAACACAGATTCTAACTAGTAATGACCATCATCATTTTCCTGCCGTTGTCTCATGTTATTTGAAGTAGGTGCAATGTTTTTTTTTTCTTTTATTATGTCTTATCATCCGTCCATCGTATAGCATAGAGCAGTGGTGGCCGAGTGGTAACGGCTCCGATTTACGAGTTGTGAGTCGCGGGTTCAAACCCAGCCAGGCGCATTACTTTGTGTAATTTATTTCATCACCACTGCTCTCAAAACGGTGAAGGAAAACATCTTGAGGAAACCGGCATGTCCTAGAACCAAAAATTCGAAGACATGTGACATTTACCAGCACGCACTGGGCCCGCGTGGTGGATTACGGCCCATTCCCTCTCCTAGAGAGAAGGCCTGAGTCCCATCAGTGGGAACATTGAAAGGCTGATTATATGATTGATGATCCATCCATCCATCTCCATGGCCTCCATCTCCCTCTCCAACGTAACATGCGTTTGATCCTTCCTCTTCACATGACCGTACCAAGACAGACGATTCCCTTTTAACTTTTCAGTCACTGACGTCACTTTCAAACTTCCTCTAACTAGCAACGATACACGGTAAAAATATTCAACGTGACAAGTTATAGAAATTGAACTAGAAATGAGCTGCAAGCAGAGATTTTTTAAAATGGGGAATCATCCAATGACATTTCCCGCCCTTGGGGTGAGAGAGAGGGCACCTCAGACTTTTACTGACTAAAACCCGCTCCTATGTTTCTTCGTTACCTTGCATTCCAGGCCGGGCCCTAGTATGTTTCAACCCTGCTGGGCCGCTACAGTTTTGCTGACATCTCCTTGACGCGCGCGGGGAACAGTACACGCCGTCGACGACTTGGGCTCAGTCCAGACGGTTACCGGACGGTCGGACGGCAAGCTACCCATTGCTCGCCGTCCGTAAGCCCAATTCTCTCCAGGGATGCGGAATTTATCGAAAGAATCACTGCGACCCTAGAACGCAAAGAGGTACAGAAGGAACACAGGTGACTTTTAGTTAGCAAAAAGTCTGATACTCCCCCACTCCACCCAGAGCGAGAGGAGTTATTTGATGAAGTCCTGAACCAACGAAGGTAAAAAACCCAATAAAAATAAAAAGTGGATTTTAGAACAGAACATTTTTATTTTATACATTGTTTCAATATTTGAACAGGTTAACCACTTGTCAGTTAAATATTGATCCAATAAATTTGTAATAAAAAGTAGACATAACTTTGAACTTTTCTGAAAACAAAATAATGTAAATGCTAACATATTTTACTAAAGTTATATTCATATTTGTTTTTGCAAAAAGGCAATATAATATTAGTCTGTGTTTTTTGCATTAAAAATTTGAATATGATAATATTTATTTTATAAAATATAGTATCAAATTGAATTGAGATTCCTTTTGAAATCGGCTCATATGATTAAAAGTTTACAGAAAACAAAACTGAAATTCATTATTTGTTGAGATTATTCCATAACTTTTTAAAATAAAAGGGCAAGTGGAGGGTAAATAATTGGTTTTAGTGAAACACGATCCAAGATTAATGAAGTGTGAAATCATAAACAAGAAAGAAAGGAAATGGATTCATTTGGCAGCACAATTCACACAAACAATAATGAGGTATTAACAAAACAAAAATCAAATAGTGTACCTCACAGCTGTGTCAAAATAGGTCCAGTTCAACATCATCATTATCATTTCTGGCGAAAGATGTCCACTGCTGGACATAGGCCTCCCCAAGCGTCGCCAGGAGTGGCTGGAAAGACCTCACGGCGTCCTCACCTTCCACATGACGCAGGTACCGAACATGGTCAGTTTGAGAAGTTGCTGAACCGGATTAGTGCGGAAGTAACGCCCGGGTGCAACCGCTGTGTGGACCACCCGGAGGAAACGGTGGAGAACACGGTAAAAGTGAGATTTTACGGAATTTACAATTAAAAAGAGGACAGATTTAAAAAAGAATAGGAAAAAAACCAAGGAAAAATTCCACCACTGGGGGGTCCAGAATCATGTACTGGATCCATGTTATTTGTTTGTGCTTCGATGTCAAAGACACCCTTTATTTTGTGTTATAATTAATTAAAAAAAAATATGTGCAGTGTAGCACGAAACTGGAATTTAACAAAAATAAAAATCGTAGAATTTAGAAGTCAAATTTTGTAGCGACATCTAAGACGCCACACAGGATTAAAAAAAAACAACAGCTCGAAATCAACTAGAGATCAATTTATAGAAACAAAAACCGACATAAATACGAAAAAAAAAACGAAGACCGTTTTAGTTTTTGGCTTTAGTAACAAAATTTTCGTTAATTGGTTCTAATATGATGTTGTTTAACTTTAACAATACCCACGTGTAAATAAAACATAAATAAATATCTCTTATTCATATTTTTCAGGACCCATTTTATAGGAATGATAGACCTAACCAAATAACAAGTTATTTGAACTTTACCACAGTAAGGCCAAAAGATTCTGGAGTGGGGGCCGAGACATCTTAGCCCTAGAACGCAAAAGGCAACTGGAGATACACATAAGTCAGTAAAAGTCTGATGCTGCCTCTCGCTCCACCAAGAGCGAAAGAAGTTCGATCGGAGAATCCTCCCTGGGGATCTTAAGTCAAAAGAGAATATGTTACTTCTAAGCAAGCGTGTTCTAGCGTACGGAGGAGCACTGTACTAAACAGTGCTCGGTGACCTCAGTAGAACTTCCTAAAGAGTAGGACTTAAAATGAACACGGACAAAATTAAAGTTATGTTTAACATCCATGTAGCATCCACTCCTATCAAGATCGGAGACTACAGTCGAAGTTGTGGACGACTGCGTTTATCTGGAACAGACAAACGGTCCAGTTGGGTAGATCTAACTTCGAGGAAGATGTCAATCGTCGAATCCAACTCGGTTGGACAGCGTTTGGAAAGCTACATGGTTTCTTCTCGTCCAATATACCACAGTGTCTCAAGACAAAAGTTCATATATGACCAGCGTGTTACCAATGATGACATATGGCTCCAAAACATGACCGCTTATAATAGGCCGCAAAAGTAGACTTAAAGTCAGCCAATGGGCAATGGAAAAAGTTGTGCTCGGAGTTTTCTTGCGCGATTATATCATAAATGAAGATATCCGCAGGAGAACCAAGGTTACTGACATAGCTCGAAGAATCGCCAAACTTAAGTGGCAATGAGCAGGGCACACTGCACGCAGAATAGATGGTCAATGGGGACGAATAGTTCAATGTAAAAGTTCAATGAAAAATCAGATGTTTTCCTTCACAGTTTTAAGATCTGGCTATCAACAATAAAAAAATCTCTAAATTAGATCAAACATCAGCCAAAATCAATGACTTTACGTGCTTTCTTAAGCTCAGACGAATCTTGGTATGTCATGAATGATCTTGTTAAGTTTCGACGTATGTATGCAGCTGTTACCATTTAGCAGATCTTCTCAAGAAAGGGATATCCGTGGTCTTAAAACGCAAAAGGCAACAGAAGAAACTTAAGGCAGGTCTAAGTCGGTTGAGAGCAGTGGTGGCCGAGTGGTAACGGCCCCGACTTACGAGTTGTAAGTCGTGGGTTCAAACCCAGCCAGGCGCATTACTTTGTGTAATTTATTTCATCAACACTGCTCTCAAAACGGTGAAGGAAAACATCGTGAGGAAACCGGCATGTTCTAGAATCAAAAATTCGAAGTCATGTGACATTCACCAATCCGCACTGGGCCCGCGTGGTGGATTACGGCCCATTCCCTCTCCTAGAGAGGAGGCGAAAATTATAAGGCCGACTATGCTATGCTATGCTAAGTCGGTAAAAATCTGACACGTCCTCTCGCTTCAACCTAGAGTTGGAAAAGTCATTAGGTGATGTCCCACCTGAAAAAAAAAAATCTTCCCAAAGACTTGGTTAATTGAATCAGTAAGCCATTTAACGTAAAATCAACAAGTCCAAATGAAGTTTAATGAAAGCTAGCGACAATGAGGTACGTCGGGTCGCAGATGCCACGCGATCGATCATCCATTCGTCGTGAATCGTGACGCCCTCATCAATCACGGGCCTCTAATCACGGGATGAGTTCGGGTGATATCGGAAGACTGGTGACTGGGGGCTGAATTAAGATTACAGATGCATGATTTTATTCAGTATTTTTTTTTTGGCTTTTTAACCGTTGACTTTGTCGAAGTCAGCAAATGCTAGACTTTGCTGGAACTTTTAATGTTGTTAATAACACTGCCTATCTACAGAGCCTATTGTATTGGTATTGAAAAACCAAAGTGGGCAGAGCACATTGCTCGCAGAACAGGTGATCAATGGATCTGAAAGGTTTTGGAGTGGCGACCACGTACCGGAGGACACAGCGTTGGAAAGCCTCCCATAAGGTGGGCCAATCACCTGGTGAGGGTTGTGGGAATCCGCTGGATATATGACGCAAAGGACCGGTCGTTATGGCGATACTTAGAAAAAGCCTGTGCCTAACAGTGGACTGAGCGGCTTTTTATTGGCTTTAGTTATGCCTACTGCTAGGAAATGATTTTGTAGCGACATCTATGTCACCACATACGAACTAAAAAAGATAAAATCCTACATCCCAGTATCAGAATTGTCCTCCCCATTAGAACAGAACAACAGTCCAAAAGCAACTACTAGACTAGACACGACATTCGTCTGGTGGAGGATCATCCCCAATTAATGAAGATTTGTGGGACTTTAAATACAGTTCTTCATTCTTCTATAACTTACTCTTTCATCTTTCACATTCTTCTGTCTTATGCAAAGTATCGAAATATACGTTTTTTGCGACATAAACGGCCGTATCTTTTTTATTCGTTAACTTAGAAGTTTAATTTTTTCACAGCTTTAAGGGACCTCAGACTTGAGTATTTTTTTTTAATTTCAACTTGATACCTCTACGCGTTTCCGAGATAAAGGGTCTTGACAGACAGACAGACGGACAACATGGTAATCCTATGAGGGTTTTTTTTTTTTTTTTTTTTTTTTATTGGGTGGGAAAATCATCCTAATGACATCCCCGCTCTTGGGCGGAGCGGGAGATAGTGTCAGACTCTTACTGACTAAAAACCCACTCCTGTTCCTTCGTTGCCTTCGTAATCCTCTGTTTTTTCTGTACCTCAAAAGGAACCAAAATCCTATATTGCTTCCCGTTGACCCAAAATCCTGAAATTATGCATAAAGTAAGGTCTTATAACACAATTATAGGAATAAATCTAAAAACAGAAAATTTGTTGTTACGCCACAATTTTATTTTTGGTGTTTGGAAAAAATTTCGAGACTCCAATCAGGAATTGTATAGGTAAAGAAAATACGAAACCTTCAGGGTGCGAGTCCGACTCACACTAGTCCAGTTTTTTTTTTCTTTTGAAGTACTGAACCCCAAAAATACCCAAGTGCCAATTACCCCTAACACTACTTGTTACCAGAACGGAATCGTTAATCAGCTTCTTATACCAGCCCAAACACCATATAAATAACAAAACTATCTTATCTACAAAACTTCTAACATCTTGTAATGGGAATGGGACATCGCGTATCGACGCGGCGATCTCGACAGGCGAACATTTGTCTTGTTTGGCTGACCGTACGACGTACAATAGTTTGTAGATAGATGCAGAATGTGTGTGAACAAAGAGAAAAGAAAACAAACATGAATTAACTGAAGCTAGATATTGGAATATTTTTGTGGGTATCATCAAATAATTTTTCCCTCTCTGGGTGAAGCAACAGGGAGTATCCGATTTTAACTGCTTGAAATCCATCAGGCTGTGGTAATTCTTTCAAACCATCTATTGCGGTGGTCTACGTGATTAACCAGACGTTGGTGCGGTGTGGCGATGAACGAAGCGATGCCGCCTCAATAATCATCATCATACTTTTGAGCTACTGAATACACGTAACAACTGCCAACTCATCATCTTCCTGTCCTTGTCCCATCTTATTTGGGGTCGGCGCAACACGTTTTCGTCTTCCATTCTATCCTGTCAACCATCATACTATCACTAACTTCCTTTTCTTTCATATCACTGTTCACACTGTTTAATAACAACTGCCAACTAATGATCTTTTGGAGGCAAGGGGGTTCTTGACGAGAATGATGCAATGGATTGTTTTGAAGAGTCACCGCAGTCCTGAAACGCTATGAGCAACTAACTAGCAAGGAATACTGCTAGATTTCAGTCAGTTAAGTCTGACACACCCTGTCGCTTCACCGAGAATGGAAGAAGTTATTCGATTATTTCTCACCATGAAAAAATGATAGAACTATCCATAGACGGACCCTGGTAATCGGCAGTGGACTAATTTGGTAATTCTTTAACCAACTACGAGTCTTTTACTTTTATTGTTTTTTTTATAGCCTTATTTGTGTCACGCTGTTGGGCAAGGGCCTCTCCTTTCTCCTTCTAAACCTCTCTGTCTAGGGCGATCTCTGACCAAGTTTGCCCTGCGAAAATGATCAAATCATCAAACTACCTTTCCCGAGGTCGACCTCGACGGCGTCTATCTTCCTCAGGCGTCCAGTTAGAAACAACCCTTGCCCATCTATCCAGGTTGTTTTGTTTTGGTTGAAAAAAATCAAATGACCTCTCTTTCGAACAATGCCGCAGTCCTGTCAGGCATTGGCCCTGCTTCCCCTGCCCCGTTTATTTCACTGACATCTTTTTGAAGCGCGCATACACGGTGTGCTGTCAATTCTAACCTGGTCCATATCAAATAGCGACCTATTATTTACCTAGGAATCACACTGCGACACCTGACATCCAGAGTTTCCATGTTTTCAAAACCATGAATCACCCTACACTAGTTGACTGGCCTGTAGTTTAGTGGTTAGTGGCTCTGATTGCTACGCCGGAGGTCGTGGGTTCGATTAACACGATCATTTGTCTTATGTCTGGGTGTTATATATCTATAATATATATGTATTTAGAAATATATAAGTATGTTTATCAATTGTCTAGTACTATTAGCTCAAACTCTGCTTTGTCCGGGACTAGATGGCGTTGTGTGAAAGTTGTGGAATATTATTATTTTGATTACTGGATTTTGAAAAGTTTCCATACAAAATTATTCGTTTTTAGCATTGTCTGAAATAGAACTTCTGCAGAGTTTACTTCTATGCGTAAAATAAGCCAAGGCCGATGGCTGATTGTAAACGGCCATTGTAAGACTTTTTGCGGACATAATAAAGGTTTTTGTTTATTGATTTCTTGAGGGATTAATCTTGTTTGATTGATGATATTCTAGATTTGCCAGTGAAAGAGAATCCTGCGTCAGATGGTCATTGTCATTGGAATAGTCTTGCCGGAGACTAATCTATCACTAAGCTCCATAAATTAGGTTTTCAAACCTAAAATTAAAATGTCACTGTCGGTTTTGACTCTAATGCTTGTTTTTGTGATTGTTAACCAAATGATTGATTATGAAATAATTCGTCGGTAAATAGAAAAGAGAATTACTTACCTGTAAGTACGCAGACAGAAAACGCAGCGTTAGAAGACCCTCACTAGGTCATCAGTTACCTTGTGAGTGGAGACAAGGTAACTGATGACCTGGTGAGGGTCGCGGGAATCCCATAGATGTGAGACGCACAGGACCGTTAATTGTTGCAACATTTGGGGGAGGCCTGTGTCCAACAGTGGACGTCTTTCGGCTGAAATGATGATGATGATACATACGTATATGTATAGTATCTATTTCTCGTATTTGAATTGGACTTAATATCTATTGTAGTATTTGACACTAATTTGTACAATGTTAAAAACAAAATATTTCCAAAAAAAAAAAAAATACAACCGATTTCAATGTAAAAATACACTAAAAAGTGCAAAATAACTTTCATTTCGGAAGTCGGTGCTTTTATAATAGTTTTGTCTGTTCATTATATAACACAGACTTCAGATTTAGACAGAAAAAAGCACATTGAACACTTTTTATCCTGGAAGTACGTTTCCTTGGGATATTTTTCCACTTTTTGTTAATTATAATCATAATAATCTATTTTGTTAGTAAAACATAGGTATTACAGAGGGTGGTATAAATATACAGTGCGCTATGTTTTGCCAAATATTGGCATACAAACATATAGTACCTAAATCTCAGCATGCATAGTAACAAATATTTAAAATCATAATATAATGTCAAACAATTAAATGGTACTTTCAAAAAATAGGAAAATTGAAACTGAATGTCAAAACATAATAATTGAAACGTCACAAAAAGTAAATAGAATGTCAAAAAATTTAATACAATTTTTACTTTAGACATTTCATAAGTTTCTGTAAATTCTATAAAAAGCCAACTAAATTCCAATCCTTTTAAGTCTATTCCGAATCACTTGATGCCTGTACACATAACCGAAGTAGGTACTTCAGTTTCCATATTTTGAACTCGTATCATTTCGAAAAGCACACATATAAACATACATTGATCTAAACATTTTCAACGTAAAAGACTTTTAAAGTACGCGAAGGAAAGTTACAAGGATTCGTGATATCATTTATGTGGCAAGCACTTAAATGTTGAGATAAGGAAGAGCACATACTGAGAGAAGACAACTAAAACCAATTAAATAATGTCTTAAACATCTTACTTTAGTCTGGGCTGAGTATAATTAGAATTTAGTACTTTAATCTGCAAACGCGTCTGATGCATTTTCTGAAACAAGATAAGTTCACAGAATACAGTGATGTCTGAGATTAACAAAGAAAGTGGATATGAATTCAAAAAAGCAAACCCTACCTCGAAAAAATTTGGTGATCAAATCCTTGTTTCTAGGGTTCCGTACGGAATCAAAATTCATACGGTATTTCCCGTTGACCTAGTATTCTGAAATTTGGCATGAAGGCAAGGTTCCATAGCGCAAGTATAGGGAAAAATCTGAAAACTATAATTTTGTACTTGCGTCACAAAAAAGAAATCTTTTTTGCTATTCGGAAAAAAAATCGTAATTGAATTCGGGAATTGAATTTTTTTCATAGGGAAGCTTGTACGGGAATCTCACTGCGCACATACAAACACCATCACATACGCACACTCATAAACTTTCGCTGTTATAATGTTAAAGTGTGATTTTTTAGCCAAAAATAATAAATTATATTAGCTAAAGGCAGCAAAATACTAACAGCGCAAGGACACTAACCTTAATAAAATGCTTTGTCAAATCTGGAGGTTGTGTTTTACCACATTGATAAAATTTAACTACTAATCCAACAGTTGTGTGCACGTGCGAGGGGTGGCCCTCACACCCCAGCTGCCGGGATCCCTATCCCGATTTCCGGCCACCGCAGGCGCGGGATTGCAGACGGCGAGCAATGTGTAGCTCGCCATCCGATCGCCCTGTAACCGTCCGGACCAAGCCCAAGTCGTCACACGCGCCTCAAAAAGGTGTCTGCAAACCGTAGGGGCCCAGCAGGGTCGAAGCCTACTGGGGCCAAGGGTCTGCTCTTGAAAGGAAGACTCGGCCCTGGTATAAAAGGAAACGAGGGAACAGGAGTGGGTTTTTACTCAGTAAAAGTCTGACACACCCTCGCTTTACCCACCAAAAAAAAAAAAACCAACAGCGGTAATTTTACACAGTCCACATTCACCAAACTCTTGGCAGAAAATTCAACATCTCCCAAAAGTCATGTCCTACATATCCACACTGCACTTTTCTAACAACACGAACTTAACTTCAATTTGCAACGTCAAGTTTATCGTAAACCGATAAAACTGTATCCTACAATGCACAGGGAACTTCTCAACGTGGCAGCTAACTATAAACTGCAATAATATTAAATTAAACGTCAATTTTATAATGAGAAAAAGAATTTATTGTAGTACGCTCTCGAGTTAAGATTTTTCTCCAATTTAAGACTCGAGTTATGCCCGAGAAATAAAGATTGCACGTGCAGCCGTCAGTGGAAATTTTTTCGCGAAATATTCTTTACCTAAGTGAGAATGAAAATATAATGCATATCGTGATACCTACGGAAAATAGACTGCTCCATATTTTTCCGTGAGAGTCTACGCTTCTAAGATTAGAAAATTTTCAGATAGCTTTGGTAAAGAAGGATGAGCTCGCTCGTAGATAATTTTTTCATCGTCAACTCTGTCCTTAAAATATTATTTAGTTTAGGTTTTTTTTTTATTGGTTGGGAAAATCATCTTATGACATCCCCACTCTTGGGCGGAGCGAGAGATAGTGTCAGACTTTTACTGACTAAAAACCCACTCCTGTTCCTTCGTTGCCTTCGTCCCAGGGCCCCGGGTTTCGCTTTCACACTACCCGTGGCCCCAGTAGGCTTCGACCCTGCTGGGCCCCTACGGTTTGCTGACATCTCCTGGAGGCGCGCGTGGAACAGTACGCGCCGTCGTCGACTTGGGCTCGGTCCGGACGGTTACCGGACGGTCGGACGGCGAGCCACCCATTGCTCGCCGTACGACGGCGGATCGGCCGCCTCCTTTGCTAGCATTACTGCTTCGCAGAAGGAGGCGACCGCCTGCCACTCCTCCGATAGCCGATAGCCGATAGACGTCCACGACTGCTGGAGATAGGCCTCCCAAAATGTCGCCACAATGAACGGTCCTATGCCTCTCGCATTGATCGGATTCTCGCAACCTTCACCAGGTCATCGGTCCACCTTGTAGGGGGCTTAGTGCTCACAAATTGAAAAAGTAAAGACCTATCTAAACGCCTTGTTGATCTCGCCCGTGACCCAAAGGCTGGCTTTTGATTTGAGCTACACGAATACTGATAAACACTTGTACTGACTGGACAAAACAACTCAAAGCTGTGCGGTTTTTACCTCAAAATATCATCTCAGACACCAATCTGCAAGGTTTTCTTATTAATCTTATACTACCATTACATGTGGGTGTATGGATTTTAATTGAGAGTTTGACCTCTAAATTTGTTTCACTGTTTCTTCTCAGAATCAGTTGGCTAAGAAACACCAACCTCATCAAGTTTAAATCGACCAAAAAGTTATCATATAAGAGTGTTTTTAACCGACTTAAAAAAAAAAGAGAAGATCATCAATTCGGTTGTATTTTTTTTACGGTTGTTGCTTCAGAACTTCGTCATTTATGGACCGATTTACAATTATTTTTCCCCCTAAAGGATATGCTTCTAGTTTGTCTCAATTTTTTCAAAATCCAGTTTTGATGATGAGATCCATGAGGAATCGAGGGAACTCCTCAAATATTCTAGGCAACTATATAGTGATTTTGGTATGTTCATCGAGAACTTAAGCTTTTACAGTCAAATAGTAACATTTAATTAAATGGAACTGATGAAGAAGATCAGAAATGGTCATCAGAGTTTCATACTCACATAGATATACAATGAAGATAGTTAAGCGACTATGACAATAAAAATAAATAAATGGTTCTGAATAGTCATGTTGAAAATGATGGTTGATACCTACATCATCGAAGTGACCTGATGATGATGATGATGATGAAGCTGGAAGGTAGGCACCGGAACTCTGTAATTAATTAAAACAAACAATAATAATAAGAAACAAACAATACCGAGAAGCACCGACTTCTAAAATTAAAGTTATTTTTATCCTTTTAAGGTTTTTTTTTTGTATTTCTTTTTTTAATTTTTTGTAAAAAAAAAAATTATTCAAAACCTATTCGCATAATCAATATTTATCATTTTGCCTTGGAAAGAAGATAAGCATTGCCACACAGCGTGCAACAAGGATGCGAAGAAGTTTTTCGACGCCAAATTTTAGATTGGTTTCACTGTCACTTGAAATTATCATGTCCCTAGCCTTTTCCCAAATGACTTGAGGTCGGGGATTTCCATTATTACTAGAAGCGGCTGAATATTCGAGTTTTATATGTGAGTGACTGCTTATCAACCTTTTTTTCGTTTTCGAGTGGAAACCTTCAAAAGGACTTTGGGGATAAGTCCGGGGCGTTTGGGATTTTTACCTCACTAAAACCACCTCGGTGATTACCATCAGCACGTATAGAAGGGGCTCCATTACCTCTTAAAAGACCATTCTGGAACCCCCTCTGTGCAACGCCTGTTAGGGCACTTCCCTGAGGAGACTGAACAACAGTCTCCCCTGAGACTCTTTGTGCACGGCAGCACGTGATCACTGTGCCACCGTTTTCCTTGGAATCACTCGATGGGTGGGCAGAGTCCCCACTCTGTACGCCCGTGGTTCCAAAATCCCGTCTTCATTGGATGATGCAAGCGGGGTTTCGGCGTGTTACGCATCGAGGCGGTTGCCTCTCCGACGCCTTCTTCTCCGAGCAGGATCAGCCCTCTCACGGTCCCGCTCAGCCGCCTCCTTCTAGACCATTACGGTCTCACAGAAGGAAGCAACTTCCTTACAGTTTTCTAGCTCCGCCAGCATAGCCCATCAAAAATAAAAAAAAGCATCATGTCCCTAGTATTTTGCCAAATTACTTGGGGTCGCTTTCAAGTTGAACCAGAAGCGGCTGAATATTTGAGTTTTATATGTGAGTGACTGCTTATCAGACCTGCACAACTCAGTTACTGGGCAACACGATGCTCCTTGGTCAGACTTTCAGGCGTCTGACTACTTACAACTGTTAAGGATCTACGAATGGCAACCCGGACAAACGGCTTACTGTGCGTTTCGAGGCATGGAGTGTTAGTAATTTCTCCGATAAACTTACAAAAGAACATATGAAATGATAATGCTTAATGATGACACGGCATTATGCTGAGCGTACGGCCGTTTTGCTCGGACGTGGCGCATACTAAGTTTGCGCCTTTTCCGGCAAATAAAAAGTTTATTTTTCTTTCTTTCTTTTATAGTTTACATTGGTGAGGCATGAGGCTTATGTGAAGCCTCATGCCTCACCTCACACTTTATACTAAAACAGCACAAAACACTTCCAAAAGCGTTAAGGTTTGTTGAATTCAGGTCATATCCTACAAACAAAGTAAAATAATCCAACCAATAGACCAAGAAAATGCTAAACCAGCAGCACTAACTTATTCTAAACTCCCAAGCTTGCAAGGAAGCCTCCTCATAACTCGTTTATTTATGATGTTTGTGCATTCCGTATGCATTACCTACGTCCGCACACATTTTGTTGGCAACGCATCGTTCTTGGTAATTTATATCGATGTGCCAGCAATCGAATAGAAAATTATATGTCGCATGTAATTTGGGAGATGGGACTGCAATTTTGATCACGGTATGGAGATTTTAGATACGTAAACAGACATAAAATTTGATTTATTTTTCATATTAGAATATAATTTTAATGTTAGCTATGACATAAAATAAGCAGGGTACATTGCTCGCAGAACAGATGATTGATGAGGCTGAAAGTTTCTGGAGTGGCGTCCGCGTACTAGAAGACGGAGCGCTGGTAGGCCTACTACACCTAAATTGTAATGGGATGGGAAGACCACATCCTGCAGGCAAATTGTTCCAGTCCTTCGTTGTATGCGGTATAAACAACGAAAGTTAAGTTTGGTTTAATTCGTAGAGGTGTCCAACAACGTAAGGATTTTTTTTAGGTGGGCAAATCATCTAATGACAAGTCCCGCTCTGGGGTGCAGCGGGGGATAGTTTCAGACTTTTACTGACTAAAAACCCACTCCTATTTCTTCGTTAATTTTCGTACCAAGCCCGAGTTTTCGAGGCGAGAGATCGCCGCCACCGATCGCCCCCATGTGGACACGGCGTTGCTCTGCCCAAGCGGGGCACACCCCCACCATATGCTCCACCGTGTCCTCCGGACGGTCCACACAATGGCGACACCCAGGCGTTTCTTCCGCACGAATCCAGTCCAGCAACCTCCCGAACTTACTATATCCGGAGAAGACCTGCGTCATACGGAAGGTGAGGACGCCGTGAGGTCTTTCCAGCCACGCCTCAAAAACGAAAGGGTGGACTTTAACCATACGTAAGATTGTTCTATGGTAGAACGGTGATGGCGGAATCAAGTCATGTAATTCCTTCGCCCAATCTCCAAAATAGGTAACATTTACGCCTGTGTTCCAAGATTTGTCGATAGCATAATTGGCCAATAATAGCTCATTTGACATAAAGCGTTTAATCTGCCTGCCTAAAATACATAGTAGGTATGTGATCTCGATTCTAAAGGCAAACAAATGATATGCTATTTGAGTATGAAGAACATCGTATTCCTTCGCGATATACTAGCCCCGAAATAACAAATGCACCAATACACAACCCATAACGTAAACCACAGTCTTGCAAGTAATCTATCAAAAGTACTAGGAGCACATGCTGTACAAGTAGTTTGATCAATAGTGCGTCAACGTGAGATATGGCGATCGACACGGACCGAACAAATAGCGTTGGTGAGCCAATGCATACAGATCTAGTCGAGACTAAGATGAAATAGTGCTGGATGTGACACTTTGTAATCTGAACGTATTCTGAAACAAAATCATTGTAGAACTCTCTGATATCACATACAGCAAAGCTTGTGAGGTAGGTCTGTAGATGGGTTACCGTCTTAATATAAAGAGATTCCTACGTATCTGAGAAAGCATGCTAAATTTTAGATTCCACGTGTTATCAACAGCATTTGCATTTACAGTCGTTGCTTTAGGAATCAGAAGAAAAAAGTCAGAAGCCTGACAAGTTACACCGAGAAAATCTGACACAAGTCTTACCAAAAGGTATCGTATTGCCCAGTTACTGAGTTGTGGAGCTCAGATAGACAATAGCTCCATGTTAGGTATTGATAGCTAAGGAAGTAGTAATTTAGTAGTAGTCTAGCTTTTCCCTAACTAAGTTGACAAAACGATACATACAAAATTTGTCTTAACAAAGTTTTATTTTTTAATAAACAATCACGAATGACTCGTCTTGGATTTGTGATATTATAATAATATAACAGTGATACTTGTCTCAGTGTCTTGTAATAGTTTAATACTCCTATTGATTCATTCATTCTGCCTATCATAAAACTTAAACTAGTAAGAAAATAAGTTATTTTTTATAATAAAATATACAGTTAGAAATTTAATGAATTATAAAAAAAACGTTAACGCATTTCGTGGTATACCGAATGATATACCACGAAATACCTGCCAGAAGCTTTGTCTGCAATGAGTAACAAGCGACCGAACACCGGGCTCCGCGGCATACTGCTTCACCATGACAACGCGCCCGCGCACTCAGCGCTCAAAACGAGGGACTTCCTGGACACCACACCGGTCAGAGTCTTAGGGCATTCTCCTTACAGTCCTGACCAGGCACCGTTTGACTTCTTTTTATTCCCTTAAATAAAAAATCAGCGGAAAGGGGTACAGTTCTCATCGCCGGAAGACGCGCTAGCAGCGTTTGAGAAGGCCGTGGAAAAGGTGTCTTCGGCGGACTGGAAAAATTGTTTTGAAAATTGGTTCAGAAGCATGAAACTTTGTATAGCAGCTGGTGGAAAGTTCTTTGAAAAGATTTCATAAAAATATTTTATCTATAAAAGTTAGTTTTTTAGTTTCTCAAACGTTTCTAAGTGTTCCACGTATATACTTAGTTGTAACAGTTTGATCAATGATAGTAGGTGCACGCTCAATGTCTCTTCCATTTTTTCTGTCTCCACGCGTCTGACTGTCCCAAAACTGTAATATATTATAACAACCAATAGCATAATCAATCTTGAAGGCATTCAGCGACCTTCAAGCTTATTTAACTTGTATGTAAAGACAATAGGGGATCAATATTGACTACGTGACATTATGTGCCCTTCAAATGTAAATAGAAAACGTATTGAACACTAAAAACATTTACTGTGTGAATAACCAAACAACATCAAAGATCAAGAAGACTCTGTATACCTCTTATTATTCTGTACGTGTATTTGTCACCTGACTCCTAAACGGCTTGACAGATTTGGATGAACTTTTGTATGTATATTTGAGTGGGTCCCAGGAGGGTTTGAAAATACAATTAAACACGGTAAATTGCGCTGCGATTGGGTCCTCAGTTTTTTATGACAATAAGTCTGCCTTCGGGCAGGACAACGTCAGCCGAAACTGCTACTGTAGTTATTTTATCGTTACCTGCAATAATATTATAAAGTTTAAGAGTTTGTTCGAAATTCGCACGCTCAAACAGAGCGTGCGAATTTCAGAAACTATAACTGGTTTAAATTTTAGGTAAAAGGCTAATAACATAACTCTATGAGTGCTATACGACTCACGGGAGTGGAGCAGGAACGCGGGTTTTTTTTTTTTTATTGGGTGGGAAAATCATCTTATGACAAAACCCGCTCTTGGGCGGAGTGGGAGATAGTGTCAGACTTTTACTGACTAAAAACCCACTCCTGTACCTTCATTGCCTTCGTCCCAGGGCCCCGGGTTTCGCTTTCACACTACCCGTGGCCCCAGTAGGCTTCGACCTTGTTGGGCCCCTACGATTTGCTAACATCTCCTTGAGGCGCGCGTGGAACAGTACGCGCCGTCGACGACTTGGGCTCGGTCCGGACGGTTACCGGACGATCGGACGGCGGGCTACCCATTGCTCGCTGTCCGCAAGCCCGCGCCTACGGTGGCTGGAAATCGGGATCGAAATCTCGGCGGCGGATAGGGCGTAAGGACCGTTGCCTCACGCGATCGGCCGCCTCCTTTGCTAGCATTACGGCTTCGCAGAAGGAGGCGACCGCCTGCCACTCCTCCTCGCTCCGGACCATGGCCTGAACCAAGGTCCGGCGCGAGAGATCGTCGCCGCTGATTGCCCCCACGAGGACACGGCGTTGCTCTGCCCAAGCGGGGCATACCTCCACCGTGTGCTCTATCGTGTCCTCCGGGCGGTCCACACAGTGGCGACACCCGGGCGTCGTTTCCACACGAATCCGGTGCAGGAACCTCCCGAACTTACCGTGTCCGGTGAGAACCTGCGTCATGCGAAAGGTGAGGACGCCGTGAGGTCTTTCCTACCACGTCTCAAAGAGGGGACTTACCGCCATAATTGTGGCGTGCCCAGCAGGAACGCGGGTGAAACCGCAGAGGAATAGTATACCCTACTTACTAGCTTTTACTCTCGCGCAGCTTCGCCCGCGTACATTACATATATTTATTATTAATAGGCTCGCGTTTGACCACTATCTCCCCTGATGGTAAGCGATGATGTGGCCGACAATGGAGCACGCTTCCCTAGAAGTAACTTCTTCACTCTTGACTTAAAGACCCCTAGGTTGTAGCTATCAGAAAACACAGACTCCGGCAGGGAATCCCACTCCATATATGTCATTTAGGAATAAAGCAGCTTTCTAAAGAAAAAAAAAATTTGCAATCGAACCAGTAGGTACTTCCAGAGTTTACTTCCTAAAAACAAAATGACAAACTTTACCTCTTTATAATTATTATAAGTGTAAATACATATATGTGCTTAAACATTTCTCAACTATATTCGAGTTTGCCTTCCAGTTTAACCAACTTCAGCTGGGTTCCTGAATTTTACATAGAGTGACTATCTATCTGACTTCCATAACTCAGCTAATAAAAGTCTGATGCTCTCTCTTGCTCCGTCCAGAGCGGGAGAAGTTACTTGACGATTGTCTCACTATAAAAAAATAGGAACCGGCCTATTGATAGTTCAGCTGATGGGCCTAGTAGAGCCAATGCCTGCCAGAGCCACGGAGATTTTCTAAAAAGGAAACTCGTGATTTTAGAACCCAAAAGCCACTGACGGACACGCGTATTTCCATTTCATACAAGGCCAGATCGCAGCCATAGAAACCGGCTTGCGTATACTTTGTATTGCTATTAAATCTGCAATTACAATGTATACACGAATTCTGCGCACTGGTCTTGTATAGTTTGTAACGTTCTCCGGCGCTCTGGTTCTAAACTATAGTAACTACAGTTAACATCACTTACGCTAAACAAAATCTGCGATATAATTTAATAAAATCATTTATGCATATAATGGAATGAAGTTTTAACATTATTAATGCGAATAATGGCTTTTAACGTAACCAAACCCAAATGATTCATTAACATCAGGAGATCTGGATTTAATGGTCACTGTTCTAACCTAACCTAACCCACATGATCGGTTCGTTAGCTCGCCACTACGCTCTGATGGTTACTATTCTAACCTGACCTTATCCAGGCGCGATTTTCAACTTAATCTAACCCAAAATTATTTCACTAACATTAGAAGGGGATCTGGCGCTCGGCGGCCGCTGCCGCGGCACGACCGCTGCACTCACTCACCTTCACGCTTTAATGGTCACTGTTCTCACCTCACATAACCTACATGATCGCTTCGTTAGCTTGCCATCGTGTTCTAATGGTCACTATTCTAACATATAATCCAGGCGCGATTATTCCGATCTACGCACTATTAGTCCATATTCGCACTAGCACTGTATATTATGGAATAAGGTAGGTAGTTACGTCACTACGAAGTACACGCGAGTATTTGCGTACTACTCTTGTATAGATTGGAAAAACTCGATTAAAAAGTGATTTCCAATCTATACGCGGCTAGTCTGACACCCTTGCGTTCTGGCCATGTACAGAATGTAAATACGCGACGGACACCGTTGTGGTTTTCAATAAAAATCTGACTCTCGCTCTATCCACCGTGAGAAGTCATCAGATACTTTCCCACCTTAAAAAAACCCTGTCGCGCTTGATTTGTACGAGTATTATTTCTAATGCCGTCTCTACCTGTGGTACACAAAGGCACCGAAGAACACTCTGGAATACTTAGGTACCTGAATTCAGGACCGTAGGCTATTGTTTCTAGAAATAGCCAAGAATTTGCAGGTTGAATGGTGTTCGACGTAGATATTACCGGTTCTATGTTCGGGGAATGAATTATACCTGAGAACCGTAATTGAACCTGGATTTTCAATTGTCAGGGCATAGAATAGATCCTATTTCATTTTGTATTTAACCTAGCTATAGAATCAAGGGTCTGTAAAGTACAAAATCACTATCATTTTCAAAATATTTTGTGTGGTGACATTTGCCTTTGGAGTTGCCATTAATGTGTTGCTAATTTGATAGAAGACTCAAAAAATTTTTATGGAAAGTAAAGTCAAGAATCAATGTTACACACAAGGTCCACTCAAATTTATGTGGTTCTTTTCCCAAAAGATCATTTCAGACTCTAATCTGTATGGTTTTTTATGTACCTACAGTTTTGAGCTGTTTGGGGTTTCGACCCCAGGCTTGGGTTATGTGGTCCGAAAAATTTCACGCCGACTGATCGACACTACATGACCAGAGGGCTGGCTCGTTCTTCGCCTAAAGAATTAGCATTGCTATTCAACATGGTAATGCTGCCAGTCTCGTGGTAAGTGCCCAAAAGCACATTTCCGGATGACAGCGATGTGAAGGAGTATTTCGACGCCTAAGTATACTTTGTGTTTTTGTATTATATTTATGTACATAGTTAGGTTTTAGTATAGTTTGGTTAATAGTTTGATTTAGAACTATTTACTGTATGGACTTTAAAAGAGGCTTTGACCTCTTAGTTGGTTTCGATGCTTCTTCTCAAAGTAGTTAGCTACTAAAGACCAGCGTTTCGTAGCTAACTACTACACCTTGTTTAAGTTAATGAGAAAATTTACGAATATTTATTTATAAACTATTTTCAAAATAAATATCATTACACACTTACGCTTGTTTGCCGAGAACAGAGTTGACGATTTCTATGCTGAGAGACTTAAACTCCTTTCATGCAGGACTGATGAGCTGCAAAAACAATATTGTTACCACGATTTTCAAAACACTATTTAAGAAATCTACGTATTTTATTATTGTAAATTGAAATCCGTTATCTATTTATTTATTTGCCATTTTTAAGGAACTGAATCTCATATTGTATTATCTATTAACTAAATCTGACATTTTGTTATTTATTGATCCTAATCTGACATTGTATTAACTATTGAACTGAATCTGAATTTGTATTATTATTATTCCATTTATTCATTTAACATAACATATAAATTGTATTTTAAAATATTCCAATAAAAAATAAAAAAAATTTAAAAATATAAAAAAATTGTACCCCACCGGTATCGGGAACAGGGTCCAAGCTACTGGCGGTCAGGGCTCCTAAAAAGGAACCTTCTAACTATACGAGCCGTGTCCAGGAGTACCGCTGTCTGAATCAAACCTTTGATCCAGTCGCCTAACGCGAGCCTTCTAAGGTATTGGTCGAGGCTCTTGGCTTTTAAGTCATTGCCCGACACGACTATCGGACAATGATCGCCGAGTCCACATCCCACACATGGACAACCTCGCGAGCCAAGTCAATATATTATTATTATTTATTACTAAGAGGTTTAAGTTTAAAAGAACCAGTGATCATCTCAAAAACGTAACAAATGACAAAGAAGATTTGCACATGAGGAAATAAAATACAAAGAAAGAAAACATGTTTGTCCAAATACATTGTAGAAATAAAGATGTTTAAACTTAAAAAAAAAAACACTAGGTAACATGTTTGTTTGTCTTCGCCAAATAAGTCCAGATCAGCAAAATGCCAGGTAATTACTTAGTAGTTGCCTGACGCTGGTTTACAATTGAACCTTTTTCTTTCATCGTTTCTCTACATTTACCTTCCCACCCTATACCGTACAAACACAGAAAGATAAACTAACACATCGCCAGCCAATCTCCGTAATACACGCTCCTGAACAAAGCCAAATACTATCTAGTAAACAATTCTAAAAGATAATTAACTGCTGAACAAGACAACAGAGCACCAATAAGAGTAGTGAATTTGCATTCCTAGTCTGTTGTATGCACGTTGATAAGAAGGGCCCCTACCTTGAGTCGCAGTTAAGAATTTCATGTGTGAGGAATTGGGGTTAGATCAGTCTGTACGATTTTTTACTGGCTGTCTTTTCATTAGGTAACTATTACAGAGAGTGATTTCAATATATTTAAAGACTATTGGCTGGTTTGCTCCTAAAGAAACATTACCCAATGTTTTAAGCAATTATTTATTAATTTATTGACACCCCAACAACTTAGAGAGCAGTGGTGGCCGAGTGGCAATGGCCCCGATTTACGAGTCGTAGGTCGCGGGTCAAAACCCAGTCAGGCGCATTACTTTGTGTAATTTATTTCATCACCACTGCTCTCAAAATGGTGAAGGAAAACATCGTGAGGAAACAGGCATGTCCTAGAATCAAAACTTCAAAGATATGTGACGTTCATCAATCCGCATTGGGCCCGCGTGGTGGCCCATTACGGCCCATTTCCTCTCCTGGAGAGGAGGCCTGAGTCCCTGTAGTGGGAACATTATTATGCTATGCTATGCAACAACTTATAATTCATTAGTTCAATACATTATAATTTTTTTGTGCGAACGAAGAAAAAATGTGGTGAATTTGGCACCAGGAGTGCACAGCACTAATATAGTTAGTAATAAAAATAGCTCGTGATTAAATAAAAACAATTCAGTTAAATTACATTGAAATAAAATATAAAATACATCTGAATGTCAGTGAGTTAAAATACAGTCTACAGTGTAGTGTAGACTCTACACTAATACTGTAAACAGGTAAAGGTTGTTTTATTGTTTGTAGGAGGTGATTTCTGAAAGTACTGTTCCGATTCCAAAAAAATTTTACCAATAGAAAGCTGCTTTATTCCTGAGTCACATAGGCTAAACTTTATGTATGTGTGCGCGGGTAGAAACTAGAGCATAATAAATTATTTATTTCAAGTATTACAGACTCGTTTAAAAAAGTATTTACAATAATCACATTTAGAAATCAATACAAATTCGGGTGTCAATAATCATATTTAAATAGAACTAAAATTAAATTCTATTATGGCTCGGTCCGGACGGTTACCGGACGGTCGGGCGGCGAGCTACCCAAAGCTCGCTGTCCGCAAGCCCGCGCCTACCATGGCCGGAAATCGGGACTGTTGCCCCACGCGATCGACCGTCTCCTTTGCTAGCATTACTGCTTCGCAGAAGGAGGCGACCGCCTGCCACTACTCCTCGCTCCGGACCATGGCCTGTACCAATGTCCGGCGCGAAAGATCGCCGCCGCCGATCGCCCCCACGAGGACAAGGCGTTGCTTTTCCCAAGCGGGGCACACCTCCACCGTGTCCTCCGGGCGTTTCTTCCGCACAAAAAAACTAGCCAGCTAAACCGGGAAGAGGGTTGGCTAAAGAAAAGAAGCTTCTCTCTTAAAATAGGCCTGATAAATAACATATTTTCCAAGAGCGTAGCCAGTGCAAGCTGAACAGGAACGTAGGATTATGAGTAAGTTGAAGGAATGTTAATGGCTCTTGTTATCCTTTGACTAATTTGTCTTCTAAATACTGGATTTGAAAAATTTTTTTAGTAGGTATTTACATGAATTCAATGATATAATTTTGTCAAGCATTGATTGACTCATTATTATCATCACCATTATCATTTCAGCCAAAAGACGTCCACTGTTAGACATAGGCGTCAACCAAGTGTCGAATATCGAATGAACGGTCCTGTGCGTCTCGCATCCATCGGATTCTCCTGATAATCGCTAGGTCAGCAGTTCACCTTTTGGGAGGCCTTCCAATGCATCTTCCGGTACGCGGTCGTAACTCCATTGATTGACTGCTCTACCTTATTCTATGCAATTTGAAAAGCGGTAAGTTCTGCAACGCTCATTTAATTCAACGATTCCCGTTTCATACTACATATTTCATAGATTCTTTAGGAAGTGAATTTTGGAAAATTCTCTCTTAGTGCTCGCCTACATCATAAAAGGAAATCTCGTGCAAATTGTTATGCTCCTAGCCCCAGTAGTTTCGGCTGTGCGTTGATATGTCAGTCAGTTTCTCTATTTATATATTATCAGGTATAGATATAAGCTTTTGACAACGACGTCGCTCACCGTAATTCCCCGCATAGATAGTTTCAGTTTCACAATTCCTGTTGTGGAGTGGACAACCTATCTGAAACTGTTTAACAATAATTCAACTGCAGAAAATATCTAATTACTGCGACGAAACACTTGGCTAACTTATGCTTAACTGAACGTTTCTTTTTAATAGGTATATGACAAAGAATTTTTTTTCTTGGCAGATTGTTAATTTAAAGATTTAAACCATAGCTTGTATGTAATTTCGACCAAATGAGGAATTAATAGCAATCGTTATGCCAGAAACTTCAATTTTAAAACTTTCGTGTGAGAAACCTAACCTCTGAATGTTCAATACTCAATACTCAATTATTTATTGCATTCCACAATGTACATAATTAGGTGGTAGGTGAAAACATTTGATACAATCGTGGACCCTGTTGGGCACAGCAAATATAATACTTAATCTACTTAAAAATTAACTTAATCTTAGAACAATTTTATTAAAGATTGATTAAATTATAAATTATTATTTATTACATTACAAAAATATTATTTATTACATTAGAAATTATTATTTACTATATTACCAATTATTATTTATAACATTATAAATTAGTAGTCTTTTTTTTCGTTTTATTTTTATTTATTTTAAACTTCATGCAACATAAATTACAAAGGCGGACTTAATGCTTTAGGCATTTTCTACCAGTCAACCTAGGGTGGTGAAAAACAATATGATAGGTGCATAAAAAGAATATTTTACATGAAAAACAAGATTTAAAAAAAAAGTATACATATAATTTAGTTATTTTGTTTCTTAGTGACTCGGGTAACTTATTATAAATTTTTATCGACATTGTAAGTAGACCAGATGAATGCATTTTTAATCGAGATGTTGGTAGGTTTAGACGTGTTTTGTGTCGAAGTGTGAATCTTGTTTGAATATCTTCTCGTTTTGTGTAAAAGTCTTGGTGTGTGTGCGCAAATTTACAGATTTCTAGTATGTAAATAGAAGGTAGCGTTAAAATATTTAGTTTTTTGAAATGTGATTTGCAGCTATCGGTTTGATCAATATTAACCAAAATACGTATTAATTTTTTTTTAGTGGTAAACAGCGCTGGTGCGTCTGTGCTATTTCCCCACATTATAACACCGTAGTTGAGCCATGCATAGGCGTAGTACGTAACTAGAGCTCTCTGCCAGTTTGTGGTCTTTTTTTATTAACATTGTGGAGCGCCTTTTTCCCATACAAAGTTAATGAACGTCTAAAGACGTCCCGCCGTAACATGCACATAGTTGGTTGCAGTGCTAAGTAGATTATCATCATCATCATATTAGCCGAAAGACGTCCACTGTTGAATACTGGCATCCCGCAAGCGTCGCCACAACGACCGGTCCTGTGCGACTCGCATCCATCGGATTCCAGCGACCCTGACCAGGTCATCGGTCCACCTTCTGGGAGGCCTTCCAACGTTTCGTCTTCGGGTACGCGGTCGCCACTCCAGAACCTTTCGGCCGCAACGACCATCTTGTCTGCGTGCAATATGCCCTGCCCATTGCCACTTAACTTTGGAGATGTTTCGTGCTATGTCAACCTTAGTTCTCCTGCGGCTATCTTCATTTCTAAGCTAAGTAGATGCACCATAGGAATAAGCCCATAAAGTACCTAGACGTCATATGACGTTGCGGAATTTCATAATTATAAGAACTAAGACCTTGCGCACGCGAATGTATTAAGAACTACCATATGTTTTCAACAGTTTGGGGTCTTCAGCCCTATCAAATACATGACGAGTTTATCCGTTAACCTAAAACATATGAAGACTCTAGGCCGCTTGCAAGTACATTTCTTTTCACCTTTGTTTTCCCTTCGTACCTACATTATTTGCCAGTTAAGTTATTATTTTATTGTTACAGTAGATATTCTATAGTTAATCCATGCTGTTTGGCGACCAAAAAAATAATATTAAGATGCAAAAAATTTTTATGCCTGCACAACCACGGACCATTATCCGTATGTGTCGTGCTTTCGACCACTTAATAAATTACATAGTTATCAAATACTATCTACACCTATTTCATAATGACATACGGGGGCTCCTCCTTCTGCAAAGCAGTAAGCCATCTAACGCCTCACGCACGAGGGAACGTACATCTCACGCCCCAGGCCGCCGCCACCGTGACAGGAGACGTCCCGGGCAGAGTGATCATTAGCCGCTGCAGGCACGGACTAGCGGTCAAGCGCCTTTAAGAGATGTCAGCAAAACGGTACAGAAGAGCTAATGCCTGCTAGAGATTATGGAAAATTTCTGAAAAGAAAACCCGTGGTTCTAGAAAGCAAAGGGCAAATGTGCTTAGGTAGGTTTTAGTCAGTAAAAGCCTCTCTCTCGCTCCATCCTAAAGCGCGAGATGTCATTAAATGATTTTCCACCTCCCATAAAAAACCTATTTCAGAAGAAGGAGTTTCTTTTTTTAAAACATTGAACCATCAGACATACTCACCTGCAGCACATATCTAACTTACCATTCAAAACTGTACCAAACTATTACCAACTACGTCATACAGATCAAACTAGACCGGTACATTGGCGCGGTGACTTCGCATCGAGTTCGACACCGCCGAGGCAGTAGTTGTACGCACTCTCTCTGTTATGCAGATTCTATTAGACAGCTCTGCAGACATGTGTGCTGGTACTGGCTGTTTACACGCTTGTAGGAATTTGTGGCGTGACGTCAATTGTTTAAGATGAAAGCGTGAAGGAGCCTGTTCTATTTTTAAATTAATTTTTGGCACCATGTTTGTTCATTCAAATTCGACAGTTGCCGCGTTCCCACTTTGTCGTGACGACAGATAATCGTGTAGTTTTTGGTGTTTATATATTTAAATGGAGATGTTTATATATAGGACGACTCCACTCGACAGTGGGAACGGCTAGCACGACAGTCTTATAAGGATAAAAAAACATCAGATGTGTATTGTATAGCATGCTACTGATATGCAAACATTTTGGTTTTTCTTGTGTCTTGGTACGACAGTCGTGAAATGATAAAATGTCGTCGTCTTCAAATGGGAACAGCTAGAGACGACTGGCCTATTGGTCTAGTGGTTAGTGGCCCTGACTGCTATGCCGGAGGTCGTGGGTTCGATTCCCACACAGGGCAAATGTTTGTGTGATGAGCACGATTATTTCTTCTGTGTCTGGGTGTAATTTATTTATCTATAGTATGTATGTATTTAGAAATACTGTCCAGTTGGGAAGGTCTAACTTCGAGAAAGAGATCAATCGTCAAATCCGACTTGGCTGGGCAGCATTCGGGAAGCTGCGCGGTATCTTCTCGTCCAATATACCACAGTGTCTTAAGACGAAAGTCTATGACCAGTGCGTGTTGCCAGTAATGACATATGGCTCTGAAACGTGGTCGCTTACAATGGGCCTCATCAGAAGACTTAAAGTCACCCAAAGGGCAATGGAAAGGGCTCGGAGTTTCCTTGCGTGATCGAATCAAGAATGAGGATATCCGCAGGAGAACCAAGGTCACCGACATGGTACGAAGAATCGCTCAATTTAAGTGGCAATGGGCAGGGCACATTGCTCGCAGAACGGATGGCCGTTGGGGCCGAAAGGTTCTGGAATGGCGACCACGTACCAGAAGACGTAGCGTTGGAAGGCCTCCTACAAGGTGGACCGATGACCTGGTAACGGTTGCGGGAGTACGATGGATGCGAGACGCACAGGACCGTTTATTGTGGCGGCAGCAGGGGGAAGTCTATGTCCAGCAGTGGACATCTTTCGGCTGAAATGATGATGATGATGATGATGATGATGATTTAGAAATATATAAGTATGTTTATCAGTTGTCTAGTACTCTTAACACAAGCTCTGCTTAGCTTGAGAGGAGGAGACTGTTGCCTAAACTAGGGTCAAGGCCTGTATTTTAGGTCACTAGGACTCCTCGATTTAAATTTAACAAATTGTATTATGAAGTCGTACAAGTTTTATGCAATTAGGGACATTATCACACTATAGAAAAGCTTATTGAGTAGTAATTTTAGGTAACTACACAGCATAAGTCATTTTTACCAACTTTACAGGAAACGAAAAAAACTGTGCGGTGTTGAGAGGCCGACTTGCACACTATCACTACTTTTCGAATTATGGCTTCTGATTGGCTGAAATCTATATCATGTGACTAATGGTTAGACGTGCAATGAGCAGCTCTATCTAAAACCATTCAAATGTGAAAACCGCCAATTTTCGACTTGAGCGGCGTTGTAAGCTAAGGGACGTATAGCGACTTATGGAAACCAAAGATATAAGGGCTATAGTTTTGAGAGGTTAAAGTGGACTAGTTACCAAGTACTATATAAAGACTATGGCAAAAGATACCCATTCCCTCTCGCACCGTGCCATGGTCCAAACCAGGGTGATTTACCCCAGAAAACCGCTCCTTCGTCGTGAAGGCTCGCAAGGGCATGTTGACCTACACCGTAAAGCGCCCTCTGAGGAAATTAAACTTACTCTCCGGACATGCTCCCATTACCCACGCGTCCGGGCGCTCTGCAATGACACTTTCAAAGAGCTTACACACCTCGTTTTTTTAAGGTGGGAAATCGTCCAATGATTTTTCGCGCTCTAGGGCCGAGCAAGAGGGTGCATTAAACTTTTACTGACTAAAACCACCTAACCCCTTATCCCTACCCACCTATGAACCTATGAACCTAGGAACCTATGTTCCTTCTTTGCCCACCGTTCCAGGACCTCAGGTTTCACTTTCGTAAGTCAACCCATGGCCCCAACAGGCTTGGTCCTGCTGAGCCCCTACAGTTTGCTGACATGTCTTTGAGGCTTGCATGCAACACTATGCTTCGTTGATGACTCCGACTTGGCCCGGACCGTTACCGAGCGATCGGATAATAAGCTAATGATTGTACCCATGGATTTAAGTTCATGTAAAAAGTTGTATAATTTTTCTGTCGTGCTGTAAATTTTTATTGTTTTTATTCTATTCTATTTTCATAATTTTCAAAATAAACTACTTGTGTTGACTGCGAATAAGTTATAGGAAACTTTTTCACAACTTTAAAAGTTAGACTGTGCGAAATGCACTTAGTTACGTAAAATATTCAACTTAACTGAATATGAAAATGTTGTAGGCGTCCATATCTTTTAACGTCGGGCCACTAAAAATTAAGAAGTTAACAGATTCTGTTAATTTAACTGTTTTTATTTCAACCAGCTGTTGTTTATTTTGTTTAGTAACACAAAATGTGATTTTATCGGTTTAATAAATTTTTAAGTACCTACTCTACTATCAAATTATGGATTGAGGATCTCAGTTATTCAATAATAACTCTATAAAAATAAAACTGGGCAACTGCGAGTCGGACTCGCACCCTGAGGCTTCCATACAAACTCATTTATGTAAATAGTTAAATTCTCGAAGATTATTCTGAATGGCTGTTTTTTTTTTTTTTGTGTCGTATATAACAAGAAATTTACTATTTTTAGAATTATTCCTATATCTGTGGTATAAGACTTTGCTTTATGCCAAATTTCAGCATTCTGAGTCAGTGGGAAGTACCCTATGAACTTTAATTTTCTTGAGAATGTCGAAATGTACGTTTTTTGTTACATAAGCCGAAGTATTCGTTAACTCAAAAGTTTGATTTTGTTTTGCAGCTTCAAGAGACCGCAGATTTTAGTATATGGTTTTAATTTCAACTCGATACCTCCACGCTTTCCGTAGATAAAGAGTCTTGACAGACAGACAGACCGACAGACAGACAGACGGTCGGACAACAAAGTGATCCTATAAGGGTTCCGTTTTTTTCCTTTTGAGATACAGAACCTTAAAACACTAAAATAACCAAAATAACTTTAATTTTGGAAGTCGGTGTTTCTCGATATTATGTGTTTCTCAGTATTGTTTGTTTGTTTTAATTAATTACAGTATCTTTTGTTTCCATTAACTAGAAGTTTGATTTTTTACACAGCTTCAAGGGACGGTAGATTTAAGTTCATAGTTATATTTTCAACTCGATACCTCTATGCGTTCCCGAGATAAAGGGTCTTGACAGACAGACAGATAGACAGACGGACGAACAACAAAGTGATCCTATAAGGGTTCCGTTTTTTCTTTTTGAGATACCGAACCTTAAACATAGCGAAAAAGTGGCCTGCGTGGAAATATTACGATATGTCCTACGACGTCAAACGCAGATATACACAACAGTGACACATAACATTAGAAAAAAAACTTTTTACAAAAAAAAGATAACCGACTTCACTAAAAAAAACACTAAAAGGATCAAAATAACTTTAATTTCGGAAGTCGGTGTTTCCCGGTATTATTTGTATCTTATTTAACACCGACTTCCGAAATTAAAGTTATTTTGATCCTTTTAGTGTTTTTTTTAGTAAAGTCGGTTATCTTTTTTTTGTAAAAAGTTTTTTATTTCACACTTTTTAGTTGGGATACACTTATAAACAGAGTGCCTATTTCTCATGACAATTCCAATTAATCCAAACACTACTAGGTTACATTGTTTTATTATGAAGTTCCCGTGCCTACCTTCCACCTTCCGGCTCCATCATGAGATCAGTTCGATAGTACCTTATAGCCAAAGTGCATTTCATGACAATTCTAATAAGCCCAAACACGGTTAGGTTACATTGATTAATAACGGAGTTCCAGTGCCTACCTTCTGGCTCCATCATCATCAGCTGATCAATTTGATGATACTTTTTTCACCGGAACTATTCAGAACCATTAATTTATTTGTATTATCATAGTCGCTTAACCATCTTCATTGTGATATCTATGCGAGTATGAAGTACCGTTGACCATTTCTGATCTTCTTCATCAGTTCCACCTCATCAAACGTTATTTTTTGAGTGTAAATGCTTAAGTTCTCGATGAAAATACCAAAATCAATATGCAGTTGCCTATAATATTTGAGGAGTTCCCTCGATTTCGCCATGATTCCATCATCAGATCCTTACTTGGTGATTATGGGACTATTTAGAAAGTATACCCTTTCTAACAAAAAAAATATTTTTCAAATCAGTTGGCAAGCGACGGAGTTATGCGCGAACAAACATAAAAAAAAAATACAAACATCCGAATTGAGAACCTCCTCCTTTTTTAGAAGTCGGTTAAAAAAATGCAAAAGAATATGATTAAACGTATAACCGACAATCATTATCATCATCATTCATCATTCTGGCCAAAAGACGTCCACTGCTAGACATAAAAGGGAAGCCTACGTCTTTCAGGTGTCGTCACAAAAAATGGTCCTGTGGGTCTCGCATCCATCGCATTCCTTTACTCTCACTAAGTCTCTCCACCTTGTGAGAGGCTTTCCAGTTCTGCGCCTTCTGGTTTCGCGGTCGCCACTCTAGAACCTTTTGACCCCATCGAGCATCTGTTCTACGAGCAATGTGCCCTGCTCACTGCCACTTAAGTTTGGCTTTAACTTATTATTCGGGCTATGTCCTTAGCTGCGGATATTTACATTCACAAAAGATTTTTGCAAAGCATATAATTTAAATGGATATGTAACCAGTTCCACGTTTTTCAATTCCGGTATCCCTAATTCTATGGCCCTAACTTACAAGTAAGAGACAAAATGTAGGGCAAGTGAGCGGCCCAAGTTAGCAGCAGCGAAAGTTTTGGAGCAGTCCGGACTCTTGTAACGGATACTGGCGAACGTCTGTGACTTGAACGTGGAGTTGTGATTCGAATTATTATCTTAATATTTGCATGACAACTGCTAGATCAAGGATTTGTATAATTTTAAAAGAAAGAATAGTGCTATAAAGGTGACACGATATTTCTGATCTCCACAACCCAGAAATTTGGTAACACGATGTGACACATGACCTTGACAAGACTGGTCTCAGATTTCCGTAATTACTATGAAAGATTTGCAAATGACAGCTTTTTTTTATTGGGTCGGAAAATCATCTTATGACAAATCCCGCTCTTGGGCGGGGCGTGAGATAGTGTCAGACTTTGACTGACCCGGATTTCGCTTTCACACTATCCGTGGCCCTAGTAGGCTTCGACCCTGCTGGGCCCCTACGATTTGCTGACATAACGTTGAGGCGCACGTGGAACAGTACGTGCCGTCGACGACTTGGGCTCAGTCCGGACGGTTACCGGACGTTCGGACGGCGAGTCAGCAATTGCTCGCCGTCCGCAAGTCCGCGCCTACGGTGGCCGGAAATCGGGAACGGAATCCCGGCGGCGGACAGTGCGTAAGGACCGTTGCCTCACGCGATCGGCCGCCTCCTTTGCTAGCATTACTGCTTCGCTGCTTCGAAGGAGGCTACCGCCTGCCACTCCTCCTCGCTCCAGACCATGGCCTTAACCAAGGCCCGGTGAAATGACAGCTGGAACCAACGGCATAACATACATTTCAAGGCATAGGCTTTGTTGATATGTTACGATGATAATATCAACAGATAAATTTTGGCAAGCTTTGCTTAACCTTAGAGATTCATAATAATTGTAATATATTCATTTCTCATAACAAATGTTATGGTGAACAGTAGTAAAATAAATATAAACATTTGTGAGAGACTCGTGCCCGAAATCAAGAATCAAAGCATTTATTTCAAATAAACCATATACTATATCTATTTATTTTTAGATTTTCAAGAAGTTAGTAAGTAAAAAAAAAAAACGATGCTAATTACACATTCCAAAGCGTAGATCTCTATGGAGAAGAATGTGCAAGAAACTCCCCGGAAACTCTTTTCAATCATGTTATGTATTACAAATACATCGTTTACATAATAGGCAAACGAAATTAGCATGAAATACCTGTGTCACCAGGCCCCCAAGACTTACAATTAGACAAATCAGACTAGCTACTAAACATGTAAATCATGAATTTTAAATTCTAAGTACATAATCTCTGTCAGGACATACACCTAAGTATAGATTTTTAACAACCTTGAACCTTACGGCTGTTACTGCTTTATTGCTACAGATCCATGAGCATTGTCTTGATCATGTCAAAGTCAAATCTATTTCATTAGGTGTAGATTCGCACTAGAACATATATGACATATCAATAAAGTTCACAATCAATGAATCGATCAATCAAAGCATCTATATATAAAAGGGGAAACTGACTGACATATCAACGCACAGTCAAAACTACAAGGCCTAATAGTGTGAAATTTTGCGCAAGGTTTCCTTTTATGAAGTAAGCGAGCACTAAGAGTCATCATCATCTTCCTGCCCTTATCCCGTGTTATTTGGGGTCGGCGCAACACGTTTTTTTCTTCCACTCTGCCCTGTTACTCGTCATGCTATCACTAACTTCCTTTTCTTTCATATCACTCTTCACACAATCCATCCATCTTTTCTTTGGCCTCCCTCTTCCTCTCCATCCATCCACATGTAAACTCGTAAGGCGAGCACTAAGAGTGAGTTTTTCAAAATTCACTCCCTAATGGGATGAAACAGGGGTTCAATGTTTGCATGAAGAAACCTACTTTCATGCTGGTGAAGCCGCTAGAAGAAGTTAGTTTCAAATAAAACGTTTGAATGTTGCACTTTTTATGCACTTTTGGATTTTTAGTAAAGAGAATGTAGATAGTGCGGGTGATTGGAATAAAAGTCACTGCTGGTTAGTACTCACGGTTTACTCGCACTAGGGAAACATCCAGGCCTTTTCAGGCAGGCCATCGGGTCCTGAGGCGGTATTCGTGGCACTAAGCCTACGTACCGCCATTCGCATCTCTACTTCGGTCACCTATGGAGCAATGTCGTCGTCGTCGCCGTTGTGGTCCACGTCGAACACCGCATGTGGCAGAGCCACTGGCGGATGAGAGTGTGCCTCTCACGCGAGGAACAGAGCGCTAACCACACACTTCACAAGCTGGGGCTGGAGAATTTTTATCACTTCGTGAGAACAATATAAAAAAAAAAACAAGATTTTTTTTTTAAATATAGAAATCAAAATAAGCTACTGGCAGTCGAGGGATCACATTATAAACAATCACTGCATCTATCACAAATTCAGAAACACACTCTATTTTATTTGAATGAGCGAACAGGAATTCCGTTCATTCAAAAACGCATTAATACAAGCGGGTTCAAAACCGCAACATCAATTTTGTGTTTCGCTCCTACACCCTCGAATCATTACTATCACCAATTTTATGCCGCAATACCAACAGCTTTTATGTGAAAATTTTTGTGGTTCATATCTTTTACATGAGTATTTTATTTACCCTTGTTTTTCGTTTGTATGAGAAAAAAATAATAACCCAATGCAAGGATATTAAATCAACGAACGAGACTAAAAAAAGGTCGTAAATTGTGGTTTTGTGTATAAAATTTGATACTAGAACATCGTTAAAATGCCGGAAGGTGATATCAACTCTTGGAGGATTAACGATAAAAGCAATCTTTGCGAAGTCCTAAAACTCCTATTATTTACAGATTAATAATTTTCATCAAGTTATAACAGCAAACTTCATATCACCTTAAAAGTGTTTACTTATGTACAGCCTTTTGCCTTTCAACGCTACGTTTTCCGGTATGCACTCCAAAACCTTCTCACCCCGTGTTCTGCAAGCAATATCATAATAATAATCTAATAATAATATTCCACAACTATTATACAACGCCGTCTAGTCCCAAGCTAAGCAGAGCTTGTGTTATGAGTACTAGACAACTGATAAACATACTTATATATTTCTAAATACATACGTCATATTATAAATAAATTACACCCAGACATAGAACAAGTTATTGTGCTCATCACATAAAATTTTGTCCTGGGTGGGAATCGAACCCACAACCACCGGCATCAGCAGTCAGGGCCACTAACCACTAGACCAACGGGCCAGTCGAGCAATATGGAAAACATAATAATTGTATCATCATCATCATCTTCCCGCTCTTGTCCCGTGTTATTTGGGGTCGGCGCAACACGGTTTTTTCTTCCACTCTGCCCTGTCACTCGTCATGGTATCACTAACGTCCTTTTCTTTCATATCACTCTTTACACAATCCATCCATCTTTTCTTTGGTCTCCCTCTCCCTCTCCATCCATCCACATGTAAACTCATAACTCTTTTAGTAACATGCGTTTCATCCCTCCTCTTCACATGACCATACCAAGACAAACGATTCCCTTTCAACTTTTCAGTCACTGGCGCCACTTTCAAACTTCCCCTAATATATTCATTTCTCACTTTATCCATTCTCGTCACACCACACATCCAACTTAACATTAAAACATAATAATTGTATGATTACCTAAAAAACATAAAAATTTACTTCACCTTTTACAGTCACGAAAATCCAGCCAGCAGTCTCACAAAATCGAAGAAAAATCGTTCTTTGAGACTAGTGAGATGAAAACGTCCGATATAATTTCCAGTTCTTAATGAAACCCAACGGGTGTCATAAACGGTATTCCGCTGAGCGCTGTGCATCTAAATCATAACCTACCTTTTACTCAAAAGGCGCCAGAAAAATCCAATAAAGCTCTTTGTGAGCCCATCCGGCGTATAGAAGTAAATTAAACGGGTGCCCTGGGTGGCCAGGTGAAGAGAATTTTTTGATTTCAACTTAATTGCAGATTTTTGAAACAAAATTCTTCTCTCAAAAAATCTTTCATTTAGGTAGTACCAGTATTGATGGATTTATTTATACCAGTTCAAAGTAAGATAAGGGTTTAGTTCAGATTTGTTTTATGTATTACATACTGCTCAAAAGTATCAAAAAATATGTGCCATAATAAAACTTTCAACATTTTTAGGGTTTCGTACCACAAAACAAAAAAATGGAACCCTTATAGGATCACTTTGTGGTCCGTTTGTCTATTTGTCAAGACCCTTTATCTCGGGAACGGATAGAGGTATCGAGTTGAAATAAAACCATATACTCAAGTGTGCGGTCCCTTGAAGATGTGAAAAAATCAAACTTCTGAGTTAACGAAAAAACAAAGAAACGGCCGTTTATGAAGCGAAAAACGTATATTTCGACACTCTCAAGGGAATCAAAATTCATAGGGTACTTCCCGTTGACCTAGAATCCTAAAATTTGTCATGAAGCAAAATCTCATAGCACAATCGTAGGAAACAATGAAATTTGTAAATTTGTAATTACGTCACAAATGAAAAATGACGTCCGGAAAAACCTTCGTAACTAAATTCAGGAATTGCATTGTTTTCATAGGTAAGTTTGTACGGAACCCTCAGTGCACGAGTCCGAGTCGCACTTGCCCGGTTTTTTTTTCTTATTGAATGCAATTTTTTTCTTGATGGCTGTTTGCTACATCAAAAAATCCAGGAACTATATCTCCCATTTTACATGATCCAAAAAAAATTCTCTAACGGGAAAATTAATTTCGTTAAATGAATCAGAATTTTCAAAATGGCAACTTATGTAATTTTAATATTGAGATTACTTCAGTTAAAACTGTCCGCTTGGCAACACTATCGATGCCTCAGTCGCCTCAATTAAAGTGTCGTTGAATAATTCAGTTAGATAGTGAACGATTTTTGATGTGAACGGAAAATTTAAATTACAGTATGATAATTAATATTGGTAGGTGAAAGATATCATTGGAACAAAAAAATGTACGTACAAAAAAATTGGTTACCAAATAACATTATTATTATAGTATATTATTACAAAAAGAGATAATAATGTATTTTATTAACCGACTTCTAAAAAAGGAGGAGGTTCTCAATTCGGATGTTTGTATTTTTTTTTATGTTTGTTTGCGCATAACTTCGTCGCTTGCCAACCGATTTTTGCAAATCGGTCTTCTTCCCAACTGGTCCCATAGACTGGTGACTATGGGACCATTTGGGAAGTATACCGACCGATTTGATAGTCGGGATCTGATGATGGAATCTTGGCGAAATCGAGGGAACTCCTCAAATATTACACAACTGTATAGTAATTTTGGTATTTTTATCGAGAACTTAAGCATTTACAGTCAAAAAGTAAAATTTCATGCAGTGGAAATGATGAAGAAGACCAGAAATGGTCAACGGAACTTCATACTCGCATAGATATCACAATGAAGATAGTTAAGCGACTATGATAATACAAATAAATTAATAGTTCTAAATAGTTACATTGAAAATGATATCAAAGTAATCTGATGATGATGATGGAGCCGGAAGGTAGGCACTGGAACTCCGTAATTAATGAATGTAACCTAGCCGTGTTTGGACTTATCAGAATTGTCATGAGATGCACTTTGGCTATAAGGTACTATCGAACTGATTTGATGATGGAGCCGGTAGGTGGAAGGTAGACACAGGAACTTCATAATAAAACAATGTAACCTATCAGTGTTTGGGTTAATTGGAATTATTATGAGAAATAGGCACTCTGTTTATAAGTGTATCGCAACTAAAAAGTGTGAAATAAAAAACTTTTTACAAAAAAAAATGTAACCGACTTCACTAAAAAAACACTAAAAGGATCAAAATAACTTTCATTTCGGAAGTCGGTGTTAAATTATATACAAATAATACCGAGAAACACCGACTTCCGAAATTAAAGTTATTTTGATCCTTTTAGTTTTTTTAGTGAAGTCGGTTATATTTTTTTTGTAAAAAGTTTTTTATATCTTAGAAAACTTTTAGTACTTAATAAAAGTGCCTTGAGGAATAAAGACTGTCAATAGTATTAATTTAAATTTTTCAGGATAGTTTTAAAGTTTCCCCGTTTTCTTTACTGTTTTATCGATATAATTATAAAGTATCTTTTATAAGTTCTGCGCGAACTTTCAGGGAATAGAGGTGTGTTTGTTTAATTTTTGTTTCGCTTTCATACCATTACTCAAAGATGGAGTCCAATATCTTCTCCTGGTCTAGGTGGAGCGGGTTGGCATGTCAGGTTTTTACTGGCTAAAACCACACCTGTGTCTTTCAGTTGCCCTTGGCGTTCTAGGACTACGGGTTTCCTTTTCAGAAATTCTCTGTGGTCCTGCAGGGCCTCTACGGTTGGCTGACATCTCTTTGAGGAGCGCGTGGATCACTACGCGCTATCGACGACTGGGGCTTGGTCCGGTCGATTACAGGATTACTGGACGGTGAGCTATCCATTGCTCGACGTCCGCAAGCTCGCGTCTTTCCTGGCTGGTATATGGGGTCGGGGTCTCGGCAGCTGGGGCGTGAGAACGTTCATTCTCTCACGAATGCGGCCTCTTGCTTTGCTAGTATTACTGCTTCGCAGAAGGAGGCGACCACGTGTCATTCCTTCACACTCCCGAATATAGCTTGAACTAAGGCCAGGCGTAAGAGTCTGTTACCGCCGATTGTCTCCACGAGGACACGGCGGTACTTCGTCCAAGTAGGGTATACCTCCACCGTATGCTTCACCGTGTCCTCCAGGCAGTCCATACAGTGGTGATACTCGGGCGTTTCTTCCGCTTGAATCCGATTCTGGAACCTCCCGAACTTATCATGTCCAGTGTAGACTTGCATCATGCGGAAGGTGAGGACACCGTGACGCCTATCCAGCCATTCCTCAAAGATGGGGCTTACCACCATAGTTATGGTATGCCCACTCATAGATGGAGTAAGTATTACAGGATGGAAAATCATCAGATTCAGACTGGTCAACCTGACTTAAGTCTTGTCCAAAATCATGTAAATCTTGTACTGTGACACAGTTTTGAGAAGAACTCTCAGCCTGAGACGGATCCTCCGTTGCCTCAGGTTGGACAGCATTGAGGTCTGAGACTATCTGACCTGTGCACTGACACATAACTAACTCATTAGCATCTAGAATATGTTCTTTAATTTGGTTCTGAGATTGTACATACTTACTTTAAAGAGAACTGAGTGGATTTTCAAGTACCTTTATTTCCGACTGTAAGTGCTGTGTATCAGTTTCATATATCTTCTTGCTGTCTTCTAATTTTATCTGATAATTATTTAATTTATTCATGAAATCAACACCTTCTTTCCTGAGTGGAGTATATTCGGAAAATCGTTTATGTTGTTTGTGACTTATTCACTAAACTTACTATTAAATTAACAATTGCACCTTATTTTTTAAAAATTATTCAAAAAACTCCATTCATAGATTCATACACTTACAAATCCTAGGTGTGACTAAGACCAACTTTAGTCACACCTTCTTCTTCTTTTCGAGTCCATATTCTTAAACCATATTTCTTCTGACCAGTATTTCGTCACACCTAAAGAACCCAGATATCTGCTGGCACATTCTGCTTCTAAAATTACACCACCACGTAATCTTGTTTGTTCATTTAGTAAACGATGTCCGTTGTAACGTCGATCTGTGCAAATAAGAGCAGCTTAGTTACCGGCTCGACCTAAAACTTAGTTTGTTTGACTTGGCCCGTGACTGTATGGTTAGTGGTTAGGTACTGCAGATTCTCTTATATTTATAGTGGTGGTCTAATATACTTAGTTTATGATGTGAGTTTGTAAAATGTTTTTTTAATACTAGTCTGCTTTTCTAGTGATATTAAATACTGATTCATATGCTTTTGTACGAAACTATACTTCATTCACGATAGGATTAGACAAAACGAGGTTCATAGAAGCAGCACACCTGCTTGTTTGTATTTTTCTTTTGTTGTATTTTTACAAGTGACACTAGTGAAAGCGAGATTAAGCGAGCCAAACGTTAAAACGCGATTAGATTTATTGGTGAATTCCGGCTTTATTTTAGAAGAAGTCTACGTTTGGGGCTTTTATTTTTCTGTGAGAAAATCATCTAATGACCAATCGCGCTCTTGGGCAGAGCAGAAGATAGTGTCAGACTTTTACTGACTAAAAACCCACTCCTGTTCCTTCGATGCCTTTCGTACCAGGGCCGAGTCTTCCTTTCAAAATCAGACCCCCAATAGGCTTCGACCCTGCTGGGTCCCTATAGTTGCTGACATCTACTTGAGACGCGTGTGGGACGTACGCGCCGTCGACGACTTGGGCTCGGTCCGGACGGTTACCGGACGGTCGGATGGCGAGCTACTCATTACTTGCTGACCGCAAGCCCGCGCCTACGGTGGCCGGTAATCATGATCGGAATCTCGGCGGCAGTTGGGGCGTGAGAACCGTTGCCTCACGCAATCGGCCGCCTCCTTTGCTAGCATTACTGCTTCGGAGAAGGAGGCGACCACCTGCCACTCCTCCTCGGTCCGGACCATGGCCTGTACCAAGGCCCGGCGCGAGAGATCGCCGCCGCCACCCAAGCGGTGAGGTGTGCCTCGCTTGGGCAGAGCAACGCTGTGTGAGTACACAGCGTTGCTCCACGGTGTCCTCCAGGCAGTCCACACAATGGTGACACCCGCGCGTTTCATCTTCACGAATCCGGTGCAGCAAACTCCCGAATTTACCATGTCCGGTGAACACCTGCGTCATGCGGAAGGTAAGGACACCGTGAGGTCTTTCCAGCCACGCCACAAAGAGGGGACTAATCGCCATAATTGTGGCGTGCCCATTGGGGCTTTCAGTTATAATAATGTTTATATATAAAATATGGCACATCTGTACTATATACCCAAAATATATAATATCTGTACTAATATAATACCGCACAAACTCCACAAAACCTAACCAAGTGTTATTTTCTTAATTTCATGTTAATTCACTGTAGGTTTACATGACCTAAGAAAAGAAATAAACTAAGAAGAAAAACCAATCAAGTGCGCAGCAAATGCGCACTGAAAGTTCCGTACAAACTTACCTATATAAATAGTTCGATTCCCTAATCGAGTCACGCTATTTTTTCTGAATCGCAAAAAAGTAATATATTGTGTGGATTCTATGTTCATTGGAAAATATCCTATAAGTTTTGATTACCTTCAATATGTCGAAATATGTGCTATATTTTCAGATTGTGTCGACTTAGAAATTGGATTTTTTTTCACCGGTGAAAGAGGTAACGTATACTAAGCATAAAATAATATGAAATATCCTGAGTATTTCATATTATTTTCTGTTTTATAGGTATCTTTACGAGTTCTTGAAAAAAGGGCCTTGAGAGACTGACAGACTGACAGACCAACAGACCGACAGACCGACAGACTGACAGACTGACAGACTGACAGACTGACAGACTGACAGACCGACAGACCGACAGACCGACAGACCGAAGTTAACCTATAAGAGTTCCGTTTTTGCCGACTGAGTTAAGGAACCCCAAAAATGACAAATTTAATAAATATTATTCATTTTTGATCGATTTAATTTGATCAACCTTTCATATTTACCTTATACCATTTCTCTCACTACAGTTAAGAAGCTCTTTCAAAGTCATCAAAATAAATTGAGTTATTCCTGTTTCTTTTGCCGGGTTTTATTCAATTTAGCGGCAACCGAAGTTGCTAAAACCGATGTTTAAGCAACGTGCAACTTCCTGCTGTAAAACTAATTACAAAGTTTCCACTCCGTTTTTCTTGCTCGTTTCATAGTTTTCCTTAAGTGTTAGGTAATAATCGAGATATACAGAAAAGCTATTAAAATGTGAATGGTGTATTTCATTTTTCATTATGATTTGAATGACTTTATTTTTAGCTGGTGAGAAGCGGTTGCCAGTCGGTATTTTGGCATAAGAACGTAATAGGAACATTTCTTGACGTTAGTTTTTATTTTTTAACCGACTTCTAAATTTAAATTTAAATGAAAAATTCTTTGTTTGTTAAAAAGAGTATACTTCCCAAATAGTCCCATAGTCACCAAGTCGGGATCTGATGATGGAATCTTGGCGAAATTGAGGGAACTCCTCAAATATTATTGGCAACCATATACGACTTCCGAAATTAAAGTTATTTTGATCCTTTTAGTGCTTTTTTTTTAGTAAGTCGGTTATTTTTTTTGTAAAGAGTTTTTTATTTCACACTTTTTATAAGGTGGTTAATCATCAAATTACTTCTCCCACTAAAGGTGGAGAGAGAGAGTATCAGACTTTTATTGATTTGAACCCACTCTTTTTTGTGCTGAGACATTGTAAAAATAACTTGTTCCATTCTAAGGAGAGGCGTTTTACTGACTAAAACCTCTTGTCACTTGCAGTTACCCTTTGCGTTTCAGGACCATGATCACTTTTTTAAACGTTCTTGAAGCCCTTAGGAGGTATCGGTTCTATCGGAGAACCCACCTGTATTACTTCAGTTACCTTTGACGTTCCGCAAACGGTTTGACTTTTTGACACATTCCTGCAATCTAAATCGGATCCAATCTAAGCATAAATATTGATAAATTATTTGTCTTTTCTCGTAATGCACTCCAGAATATCAGTAGTACAAACCTATTACAAATAAATAAGAGAAACATAGCCAAGTGCGAGTCGGACTCGTACACAATTTTTCTGTACCGTCCGTAGCAAAAAACTGCAAAAAAAAACGTTTGTATGGGAGTCCCGCTTAAATATATATTTGATTCTGTTTTTACATCATAGAGGCAACAGAAATACATCACTTATGAAAATTTCAACAGTCTATCACGGTTCATGAGATACAGCATAGTGACAGACATACGGACAGCGGAATGATAATAATAGGGTCCCGTTTTTACCTTTTGGTTACGGAACCCCAATGAAAACTAAGTACTGTCACATTTTATTGATTGTTAATAGAATTTATTTTCTGGAATTCGTTCTCATATAAATTTTCAAGAGTCATTGAAATAAAATAAATAGATATAAAAAACTGCTTCTGTTTTAATGGATTCCACTTACAAAATTAAGGCATAACACAACACCGTATCAAATCAAAATCACATGACAGCATCTTGAAGCGAAGTTTAGGCTAAGTACACACGAACTGTGATGTTTGAACAGATGAAATGTTGATATGTAGCAGTAACAAAAACTTTTTACAAAAAAAGATAACCGACTTCACTAAAAAAAACACTTAAAGGATCAAAATAACTTTAATTTCGGAAGTCGGTGTTTTTCGGTATTATTTATATCTTATTTAACTGTCTGATGACTGTAACTATCTGATCCTTTAAGTGTTTTTTTTAGTGAAGTCGGTTATCTTTTTTTGTAAAAAGTTTTTTATTTCACACTTTTTAGTTGGGATACACTTTTTTTTTTTTTTATTCTGGATAGGTTCGCGCTTGACCGCCATCTCACCTGATGGATAGCGATGAGGCGGTCGACGATGGAACGCGCTTACCTAGAAGTAACCTATTCACTCTTGACTTAAAGATTTCCGGGTTGTACTTATAAACAGAGTGCCTATTTCTCATGAAAATTCCTATTAATTCAAACAATACTAGGTTACATTGTTTTATTATGAATTTCCTGTGTCTACCTTCCACCTTCCGGCTCCATCATCAGATCAGTTCGATAGTACCTTATAGCCAAAGTGCATTTCATGACAATTCTAATAAGCCCAAACACGGCTAGGTTACATTGATTAATGACGGAGTTCCAGTGCCTACCTTCTGGCTCCATCATCATCATCAGATCAATTTGATGATACCATTTTCAACGGAACTATTCAGAACCATTAATTTATTTGTATTATCATAGTCGCTTAAATATCTTCATTGTGATATCTATGCGGGTATGAAGTTCCGTTGACCATTTCTGATCTTCTTCATCAGTTCCACTTCATCAAATATTACTTTTTGACTGTAAATACTTAAGTTATCGATGAAAATACCAAAATCACTATGCATTCGCCTATAATATTTGAGGAGTTCCCTCGATTTCGCCAAGATTCCATCATCAGATCCTAATTTGGTGACTATGGGACCATTTGGGAAGTATACCCTTTCTAACAAAATAATAATTTTTTAAATCGGTTGGCAAGCGACGAAGTTATGCGCGAACAAACATAAAAAAAAATACAAATATCCGAATTGAGAACCTCCTCCTTTTTTAGAAGCCGGTTAAAAAGAGATGTCGATTGTCGCACTGGTCAAGTACGAGGCTAGCGTACTGCGTGTGCGTGCTGCGTGCGTGAGTGCTGTACTGTGGCTGGTTATTGCACCATCCAGAGGTGCTGGAAGCGCTGCAGCTGAGGCGCCGGACGGGTGTGTGGGCGGGCTCCGCCGCCTGCTAGGACTAACTTCCTAAAGTTTGACCCTTTGTCACGAGCCATACGTATTTTTAATGAGATATCGCTATCAGAGGATGTTTTTAGAAAACCTACCGAAATTTGTAAAAGCGGCTCAATTAGTTATTAAGAAAGGTCTGGACTGATAATAATTTATTTAACAATTTATGTACACACAATAATAACAGAAAATAAGAAAGAAACAGAAGAATAGTACAAAGATGATTCTTATTTCTAAAGAAATTTCTTGTTAATCATAATTAATTTAATAATATATATTTATTTTAAGTGTTCGTTACAACATCGCCTTGGACGCGTCTGTAAAGATTTTTTAATAAATAAATTAGTAAATAAATAAATCTATCGCCAAAGTTGACGTGGTCAACAAGGCTAGAAATTGTTTCTGTGTTAAAGAAATTGCTGCACGAACTACACGAGGAAATCAATTTATTGTGATCACTATACTAAGAAATTGACATCTCACGGCTGTTTAGGTCCAAAACAGCCAGCAGAAAATTCACCATCCACAACCATTTGAACTCTGACACCGTCCTGCTACGACTTCGTGCTGCAAGGATAGGTTACAAACTCCTCAGAGAACATCGAGTTGCCAGTTTATACTTTTCTCAAGAACCGATGGACAGATGAAGATTGGTTCAGGGTCATTGTTTCCAATGAGTCTATGTTTTAGATAGATAGATATATATACTCTTTATTTTACCTACACCATAAAATACAGTACGAACTTAAAATAAATAAGGTGTAATAATGTGCGGTTTTATCGCTAAGAGTGATATAACGCATACAGCTAAGGAGTGAAATTCCCTATCGGAGCCTATGTTTCCTGATTGCTACAACCTAGGGGTCTTTAAGTCAAGAGTGAATAGGTTACTTCTAGGTAAGTGTGCTCCATTGTCGGCCACATCATCGGTAACCATCAGGTGAGACGATGGTCACACGCGAGCCATAATAAAAAAATTAAAAAAAACGCTTAGGATAGAATTGACAGAGAAGGAAAAAAGACACGCTGGTAGTTCGTGGTGAACTATTTATGAGATGGGATTTATATAACTTTTTTAAGTCATTTCTGCATTATATTTATTACTCTTATTTGAAAGCGTAGTCTCTTTAATTAAACTATTTGTGATTTGGGACCATATACTTTCAACATGCACTTAACAAATATATTAATCAATTTTATTTATTTAAATAATACATGAACCTAAATTCAATTGAAAGTGCAGTGTGGCAGTGACTGAATAAACAGTCATCTATTCTGGGCCTAACCTCAGACAGATATAAATCCTCAAGAAATTAAGTATTTGACATGTGTAAGAGTTTCGTTTCGGAGTTCATGCAAAAAGTGATAAAAAAACACAAACGGAACACGTGTTTGTGGGTACGATGTTACTTTTAAGTAGGGTTACCAAACTTTTGGATACATTATAAGCTTATTTTTTAAACTTGCTCGAAAACACGCCTTTTTACTTTTATGCATGAATTTACTGTTTTCTGCTCTAGTACGAAAAAGTGCGCAAGCTCACTTCCGCCGCAATTTATAGTATTTATCGCAACAAGATGGTCGCTAAGCGACTCCCACGAATCGCCGGTCAATCCCCGTTTATTTTTTTATTGGTAAGTGTATTGAAAAACGTTGTTTGATACACTTGGAAATTTGTCATTGCAGTACTTGGTCGCAAAGACATACTCTCTCCACTTGTATCAAAATAATAATACTATAGAAGCTATCGATGGTTGTTTGATTTTATATGAATTCTATTATGAAGTTATGTTATTATTATGTTAGCTTAAAATGTTTTTAAAGTTACATACAAAAACCTTGTTTTGAAAATGGCTCAAACATTGCACGAATATATATAATGCATAAATTGGAGATGCATACTGTTAGTTAGAAGTTGCAGCCAGCAAACTTACTATCTAGGATGCATAATAGTGAACAACAGTGTTTGCAGATGGATGGAGAATATTCTGGCACCCAGCCGCAATACTTCATGCATATCTTAAGAAACGGCCATGGCCAGTAACGTATCCGGGCTTGCGAAGATATGGTTGTGGGACCAGATTCTACTCGTTAATAAATTCGCCTGCTATGCTGGAGGTCGTGGGTTCGATTCCCACCCAGGAAAATGTTTGTGTGATAAGCACGATCGTTTGTTCTGTGTAGGAGTATAATTTATCTATAATATATATGTATTTAGAAAAATATAAATATGTTTATCAATGGTCTAGTACCACTGATCTCTGCTATATACTACTGCACAGGGTGTTCCATATGTTTGACAGCGAATTTTTTGTGCATATTTGAAGCGCCACTTGCGAGCGTCCAGAGAACTAATTTTGACTTGTAATGCAAATGGCTGCAGAGTGTACCGTACTCTGAAGTATTTTTGCATTTAGAAATAGAAATAACATAAAATATTAATATATACATCTTAACTACTAACTATTATAACTTAATAAATATTTTTGCATTTCGAATTAATTTCGTTCGAATTCCATGTTATTCTTACTTCACGAATTAAATAAAACCTATGAAAAATGAGTATATTGTAAGTGGCACGACATTATTAGTTTTAGTACCGTAGACACTCGCCAACACTTGCTACGGCCGACAGCGCCAAAATGGCGAATATCAAACGGGCACAAAAGCACTTTGACGACCGCCATGACAGTCCAGTGCTGCAAAAGCTGCAGTGTGGTAAATAGTAGAGGTCAGTGTCTAGTACTCATACTACAAGTTCTGCTTAGTTTGGGACTAGATGGCGCTGAGTGAAAGTTGTCGAATATTATTATTATTATATTTAAGTGTTTGATTAGTTTTAAAAATAACAGTTTGCTGTTAGCGGCTTCACCCGTATCAAAGTATAAAATTATCCCAAGAGAACATTTTCCTGGGTAAAAAAACAAACAACAAACTTACACACCTACTTACAAACTTTCGTTTTAGTAATATTAGTGTGATGTAGATTTCTAAGATAAGAACGAAAATGGTTTGTTGGTAACTTTGGGTTCTTCAGATAAGACGACCGAGATTCCTACCAAAAGGATCGGCACGCATCAGCCAGTCAAAATTGTCTATAAAAGGAAGAAAACGCCTGTAACCTACATTAGGACAATATTAAGCTGAAGAGATTTCATTATTAATTTTAATATGGTTTTTTTTAGTAGCTGCTGAGGGATTTGACGTTTCTATTTTTTGTTAAATTAACCTACGTTGAAACAAAATTTCAACAGATTTTTAGTTTAAGTAAAAAAAAAGAAAATATTTTTATTGGTACACATGAAATAGAGAAGAAGAAGTAAACGAGATAAGTGTAGTTTGCCAATTTTTTTTATTATTGTTTTGAATAGGCTCGCGTTTGACCACTATCTCTCCTACAGGTCTAGCCAAGTTACGACCGTTTCGTTTCGAATCTCTTTCTACAATCGGTAACGCCTCGGCGTGTAAGTGATTTTAGAAAATGATAAGTTGGTAGCCATGTTGACACGCCTGAGTCGAATGCTCATTCTACAAAAATTGTAACTTGGCTACCATTTATACCGTAAAACTACAGAATGGAGCAATAAACATTGTAGAAACGATTACATTTCATTTTATCATTTTGAACGATGTGAACTTGGTACCAAATTTATATTCGTTTGTTCTGACTACGTGACTTAACGTTAAGATGATTTCATTCCCATACATTTGATAAGTTTTCTACTAGCGTTAACGATTGTAGATTATCAACTTAACTAAGCCTGCTAATGGTAAGCGATGATGTGGCCGACGATGGAGCACGCTTGCCTAGACGTAATTTATTAACTCTAGACTTAAAGACCCCTAGATTAGAGCTATCAGGAAACACAGACTCCGGTGGGATATTCCACTCCTTAGCTGTAAGCAGAATAAATGTGTTCTTAAAACGATTTGTACGTATGGGTAGGACGTCCAACATGTAACGGTGGCGCAACGCTGTACGTCTTGTGGTCCGAAGATGGAACAGACTTAGTGGAATTAAATTGTGCAATTTCAATGCATACTCCCCGAAATGTAAACGATAGAAAACTAAGAAAATTTTCAACTTCAAATGCTTAATTCTAAAATCGGCCGCATGACTTCATTTTAAGCAAATAAACCCCTATTGGGTTTTACATGGTCACCCTACTTTTAACAGAAGTCGGATTTAATATATTTTGAAACGAATCATTTCAGTAGTGTGAACAGCTAAATATTTGGATTTCAATCAGTTTTTTTTTTTCATTTACTGTTTGTTCAACCTTTTCCACGGAGAAACATACTCGTACATAAAAAACTCTTACAAAAAATATAACCGATATCACTAAAAAAAACCAATATCGATGTTTCTCGGTATTGTTTATTTTTTATTTAACACCGACTTCCGAAATTGAAGTTATTTTGATCCTTTTAGTGTTTTTTATGTCGGCTTTTTTTTGTAGTTAGTTTTTTATTTCACACTTTTAGTTGCGATACACTTATACTCTGTTTATAAGTGTACCTGTTTATAAGTGTGCCTATTTCTCACGACAGTTCCAATTAATCTAAAGTATGAATCAGTAACAACCGAATTGATAACCTCCTCCTTTTTGGTCAGTTGTAAATCAAAATGAACTTATACCTAAATAAAAAAATCGGGAAAGTGCGAGCCGGACTTGCGCACTGAGGGTTCCGTACAAACTTACCAATGAAAACAGTTCAATTCTCGAATTGCGCTACGAAGATTTTTCTTAATCGCAAAAAAAGTTTTTTTTTTGTGACGTAACTACAAATTTACAGTTTTCAGATTTTTTTCTATACTTGTGTTATGAGACCTTGCTTCATGCCAAATTTCAGGATCCTAAGTCAACGGAAAGTACTCTATGAATTTTAATTCCCATGTGTGTGTCGAAATATACGTGTTTTGCGACATAAACGGCCTTATTTTTTTTTTTCGTTAACTCGGAAGTTTGATTTAGAGACCGCAGACCTGAGGTTTTAATTTCAACTCGATACCTCCACGCGTTCTTGAGATAAAGGGTCTTGACAGACAAACAGACAGACGGACAACAAAGTAATTCTATAAGGGTTCCGCTTTTTCCTTTTGAGGTACGGACACCAAAAATTAAAAGCATAAATGAGTAACTTACCAAACATTTTTTGATGAAACTATCATTTCCCTAGCCTTTTATCAGCTAGCTTAAATAATTTTAAAATTTATTTATTTGGATTTATTATTTTATCATTTTATTTTAATTTGAGGATGATTGAATTGGACCATAAAAAATTTTAGTAATTTTTCAGTCGGGGTCGGCTTACGGTCCAGTCGGATGCGACTGAATACCTATGTTTTACATGGATCGACTGACTATCCTTCTCTACAACCCAGTCGGGCAACACGATACTCCTTGGATAGACTGATGGTCAGACTTTCTGGCATCTAACTACCTATAACGACTATAAAAGATCTACAACTGAAAACCGAGACCAATGGCTTTACGTGCTTTCCGAGGCACGAGGTACCAGTAATGTTCTAGATAAACGTACAAATGTACGCATGAATTGATAAATTCATCTTTTTAGAGTTCCGTACCTCAAAAGGAAAGACGTCTGTCTGTCTGTCAAGACCCTTTATCTCGAGAACGCGTGGAGGTATCGGTTAAAAATAAATTGTGAACTCTCTACGGTTCCTTGAAGCAGTAAAAAAAAACAAACTTCTAAGTTAACGGAAATATATGTCGTTTATGTAGCAAAAAACGTATATTTTGACATTCGTAAGAAAATTAAAATTCATAGGGTACTTCCCGTTGACCAGAATCCTGAATTTTGGCAAGGTCTTATAGCACAAATATAGGAATAATTCTGAAAATAATCAATTTGTTGTTACTTACGTAACAAAAAAAAAAAAATAGCGATTCGGAATAATCTTCGAGAATTGAAATATTTACATAAGTGAGTTTGTACGGAACCCTCAATGCGCGAGTCTGACTCTCACTTGCCCAGTTTTTTTATTATTGATAGCCTCAATTTCAAGCAGGTGAAATAGTCGTCACACCTGATGGTAAGCGGCGATGTGGTGGATGATAGAGAACGCCTGACTAGAAGAAGTCTATTCACTCTTGACTTCAATTCCCCTAGGTTATACCTATCAGGAAACACAGACTCCGGTACTGCATTCCACTCTTTGGCTGTACGCATAATTAATGTGTTCCCAAAACGTTTTCGGTGAATTCATAAACTTATAGCCTGAAAAACCACCAATGTTACATAATTTTATGTAAACTGGAAAAATTTCATGGCCCTAGACTGTAGTTTTGGCTGTATGTTGATATGTCAGTCAGTCAGTTTCTCCTTATAAAAAATATATAGATAACTAAATTTAAGTACTCATAAGAATAAGCTTTATTAGTTAGAACACAGATGCCTTTAATTATATTTCCGCCATCACAATTTTTAACCTTGATTATTGTCATAGCAGTAATATTCAACATCCAAAAACAGCTGCTAAGGTTAACAAAATACACATAAAAACCACAATTTTTTCCGTCTCCTTCTACACAGAAGTCATACAATAACTTCAGCATCTCGTATCCGGTCCATAAAACTGCTAATGTATTCGTTTGTGGACGCACCATTTACTGTTATGATCGTGGTTTACTTGCCTTACGTCGTATTTATCCAGAAATGCGTTGCACATACGGGAAAACAAAGTTATTGTGTCGTCGGAGGAATGAGTCTGACTACAAGGTTCAAATGGCTAAAAGAGTAAACAATACATATCGTTGGATGGATATAGAAGGTGGCTAAATAAACGATTTTTAAATAAAATATAAGTCATCATCATCATCATCATTCCAGCCGAAAGATGTCCACTGTTGGACATAGGCCTCCCCCAAATGCCGCCACAATGACCGGTCCTGTGCGTCTCGCATCCATCGGATTCCCGCGACCCTCATCAGGTCATCGATCTACCTTGTGGGAGGCCTTCCAACGCTGCGTCTTCCGGTACGTGGTCGCCATTCCAGAACCTTTCGTCCCCATCGACCACCTGTTCTGCGAGCAATGTGCCCTGCCCACTGCCACTTAAGTCTGGCGACTCTTCAGGCTATGTCCGTAACCGTAACGTAAAATATAAGTACGTAAATGATATCATGACGGGTGAACGGAGAGAATGGGAGCAAAAAATATGATATGCAGACTACAGATGAATTAAGAGAAGAAAAGGTGGCAATGATGATGATGACGGAGAGGATGTAAGCGGTTTTGTAAGTTATGTTAATGAAGAAATAGATAGTGTCAAGTTTTGAATAATGGAACACAAATATTTATCGATTGTTGTGATACAACTGGGGGCCAAAGCACATTACAGACAGCAATAGCTGGAGATGATGACATTTGAAAGAAAAAGAAATGGCTGCGACACAACTGTAGAAGAGTACGAATGTTTCATGTAATTCTATAATTTAAGCATAAAGTATGACCATTTTATTATAAAATAGATTTGGAAAAAAATAAACCATCATCTACATAAAATACATATTTTTTCCCAACTGCAAACGGAACTTTGTTATACGGCCAAGAAATCATAGCGAAGCTGAAATGCCCTGTGGAATAGTACCGCGTATTTTTGGCACAAAAACAAATGAGTGCAGTTAAATTTTAAATGTGTTGTAAATTTTTGCAAATGCACTTTCCGGTTTTGATATTGGGATGATCTTTTATTGCTCTTCTGACGGGTATTATTTGCGGTATTATTGATGTTTATGTGGTTTATTTTAGTATTTTTTTTCCGTAAAAGCGTTCGGTTTGTTTCGACTACGTGTGGGCCACAATTATTTTTCGTCGGTGCAGTGCACGGTGCCAGTATTTTCATTTCGACGTCACTACCGAGAAATGCCCGAAGCTTTTTGACAAACCAATTAATAGGATAGATCTTTTTGTTTGCCAGTTTTTTCCAACGTTTTGGATGCCAATAAAAGAGTTGCCACATGTGGTGATACTTCGTCACCTTTCGATACCCTCAGGCAGCTACCATGCTTTACAACTAGTTGTTAAACTTTTTTGCAGTGGGTTATCTATTCAAACATTCAAAAAATTCTTCAGTTCTAGCAAACATTGGCTCTAGTGGGCATCTATGGTTGTACTGACATCAATTATAAATAAATAAGAGTTTTAACTATATTAAATCTTCATGTATCTAAACTACTTCCAGGGTTGCAGGATTGTTTGGAACACTAGTTATCACGGCTCTGGAACGCAAAAGGCAACTGAAAGTTAGTCACTAAAAAATCTAACACGTCTTCTCGCTCCACTCAGTGTGGCAGAAGGTATTTAATTATTTCTCATTAAAAAAGATGAAGACATCTAAAAAATCAAAGGTCAGACATTGCACTTGCTTCTGTTTAGTATCAGGAAATAGGGCTCCCCCAAGTGTAGCCATAAGATCCGGACCTGTATGTCTCGCATCCATCGGATTACCGCGACCTTCACCAGATCGTCGGTCCAACTTGCTACTAAATCACCAAAGAAACTTTAATTTTGCTCTAACACACGTTTTCATTATGTAGCATTCACTTAAGTGGTAGTGGGCAGAGCACATTGCTCGCAGTACAGATGTTCGATGGGATGAAAGGTTCTGGAGTGGCGACCACGTACCGGAAGATGAAGCGTTGGAAGGCCTCCAACAAGGTAGAATGATGACCTGGTGAGGGTTGCGAGAATCCGATAGACGCGAGACGCACAAGAGCGGTCGTTGTGGTGACACTTGAGGGAGGCATATGTCTAACAGTGGACGTCTTTCGGCTGTAATGATGGTGATGATGATGACACATTTTCATTCAAACTATTTTAATTCTGAACAACACTACATAATAAAATTTCGTAGGATATTATTAATGCTCACACTAGTGATATAGTTTCTCTAATATTAAGGTTTCGGCAGTCATAAAGGACAATTGCTATGTCCGGATCGTGCAAATTGTTAGAATTTGGACAAAAGGTTTTGGGTGTTCATGTTCGATGGGGTATCTTTGCGTTTATGGGATGTCGTGGTGTTTAATGTTAGTATGGGACGTGAGATCAGATGGTAGTTATGATTTTTTTTTTAATATTCGATACTTTGAGACTCAGATAAGCATAATGATATTGAGTTAAAAGTATGATTGGTTTCGAATGTGATTTCTCCTATGTTTTTGTTGATAATATAATTGTTGCTTTTTCTTACGTTTCTTAACACGTGCCGGGACACTTGACTATTTGCAAATGTTATGATATAATACTTCAAAATCCCATATATTTTGTCATACCGTCTACAGCTGCACTACCATAAAACATATATTTTTAATATTTTGTTATGACGACTACGGCTACAGACGTGGACATCACGTGGACTTGTATGGCTCAGTCTACGCCTGTCAGCAGTGTGAATGTGTAGTTTTGGTGCATAAACACTGCGTACATGTGCGTAATCAGCCTTATAATGTCCCCACTGCTGGGACTTAGGCCTCCTCTCTAGGAGAGGGACTGGGCCGTAATCTACCATGCGGGCCCAGTGCGGTGAATGGCACATATGTCTTCGAAGTTTTAGTTCTAGGACATGCCGGTTTCCTCACGATGTTTTCCTTTACCGTTTTGAGAGCAGCGGTGATGAAATAAATTATACAAACTACCTACAACTCGTAAGTCGGGGTCGTTGCCACTCGGCCACCACTGCTCTCCTAACACTCCGTCCAGCTGTTCGGCAATCAACCGGACCGAGCCCAGTCGTCAACAGCGCGTAGTGATCCACGCGCTCCTCAAAGAGATGTCAGCAAATCGTAGGGGCCGAGCAGGGCCGATGCCCGCTAGCTAGAACCGCGGAGAATATCTGAAAAGGAAACCCATAGTCCTAGAACGCAAAGGGTAATTGAAGGACACAGGTGTGGTCCACCCAGAGCACAAGAAGTCATTTGGATGATGTCCAAACTTAAAAAAAAAAAACTGCTCTCCTAACACTGCAGGAAATACAGACGTGATGTTAGCATCACACGATAGAACCTAAATTTGATCTCTAAAAGCAATAAGTACACGTCCCAATAAAGTGTTAAACTGAAAAGTTCGCAACAGTTCCCCATTTAGCTCACACTACAATTTTGCAGTGTTGCTGCAAATTCATACAATGTTACATGGACGGATTCCAACTGTTATCGCCTTGTATATTGTTTTCGTTTATAGGAATGAACAATAGAACTTTTCTGATAACAAATATGTTATGGGTGCAACTATGAGCATCAAAAAATAAAGAAACTGTAGTTTTATTTACAATAATAAGATTAGCATTATAATGGTCCCACTGTTGGGACTCAGGCCTCCTCTCTGGAAGAGGGAATGGGCCGTAATCCACAACGCGGGCCTAGTGCGGGTTGGTAGATGTCACATATCTTCGAATTTTTGGTTCTAGGATATGCCGGTTTCCTCACGAAGTTTTTCTTCACCGTTTTGAGAGCAGTGGTGATGAACTAAATTACACAAAGTAATGCGCCTGGCTGGGTTTGAACCCGCGACCTACAACTCGTAAGTTGGGGACGTTACCACTCGGCCACCACTGCTCTTAATTTTTTTTTTACACTTTATGAATATGGTACCACCACTAAAAAGTACCCCTCAGCCCAACTTAAATACATTTCTTTTTTAATTTTCGATAGGTTTGACCGCTATCTCACCTGATGGAAAGTGACGATGGGTCGACGATGGAGCGCGCTTACCTAGAAGTAACCTATTCACTCTTGACTTAAAGATTTCCGGGTTGTAGTCATCAGGAAACACAGATTCCGGCAAGGAATTCCACTCCTTAGCTGTACGCACAATGAATGTGTACACAAAACGTTTTGTGCGTATAGGTGGTATGTCCACCATGTACCGGTGGCGCATTACCGTACGCCTGGTGGTCCGATGATGGAACGGGCTAGGCGGAATTAGGTTATGCAATTCCGATGCACACTCCCCGAAATGCAACCGGTAGAAAACCGATAGGCTAGCAATTCGGCATCGATGCTGAAAACTTTGAAGCCTCGAGTCAACGAGCGCATCATTGCCAATGATCCTCCTGGCTCGACACTCAATTGCCTCAAGTGCATCAAGCTGGTATCGGGCAGATCCGTCCCAAAGATGAGAGCAGTACTCCATACACGACGGAACTTGCGCTTTATAAAGCCAGAGTGCATCTTATGACAATTCTAATAATCCCAAACATGGTTAGATTACATTAATTTAATACAGAGTTCCGGTGCCTAACTTCAGGCTTCAATATCAGATCAATTCGATATATTCCCCCTCTCCTTTCAGTCAGTCAGTACACGTATAAACAAAGCAATTTTACTTGTTACGGCAGTTCTGCTGTGATCCTGTGAAGAGTTCTGTTCCATATCTTCAAAGTTCATGATCAGATCATATCTATCTTCTAAAATAAAACCTTTCTTTGTGTTCTTAACGCGCTTTACGACATTGATCTATCTACGATTGCTACCAATTAAAATGTAATACCACATTTTAATACTATTCAAATATTACATTCATAAATCTCCATATATCTAAAGCAAATTAAAGAACATTCAGAGTTTAACAATCGTAAAAATATCTCGATTTATTCTCACTTTATTTCATGGTTTGACAGATAGTGTTGGGTACATTGTATAAATCCACTCTCATCATTTTCACTTACTGCATCAAATTTCTTTTCAAAAATCATCCTTATGTGTTTAAGTTTAAGGTTTTCGGGACTGGGATCTGCATTTTCATGATTGTAAATTTAAGTTTGCATTGCAATAGTTGGTATTCTAACCACGTACGGTTGGCATAGCCCCTGAATAGATATGTACTAAAATGATACGGCCCTCTCGATACCAATAAAGCTTGATTTATATAAAATACTTGCAAATCCAGTTCGAATTTTCGAAAATTTTCTTCTCTATCTCCTATGACGATCGGTCTTCCATCTTGTTTGTGACGAAGAAATATATTCACGATTGAAAGGTTTCGTTTCAGAGATAGCAAAGCGCACTGACTCGGTGGCGAACAAAACTTATTTAACTTTTACATCAGTTCTTTCTTGTGAAACTGAAATCGAGTAGAAACTGAATTTATTGGAAATATTTTAATATCTATCGCCCGTTCTTGTTTTCAATCAGTCAGATTTTTTTGAAAAACTTTACTTTTTACTACAATCTTGAGTTTTTGAGATAAAAGGTGAAGTTGACAAACGTTTTTGAAAAAACGATAAATCCTTGTGAGCATAGACGAAAGGCTCCAATTGTCACCTTGATTAACAAAGTTGATTTTTTGGGCATTATTAAAGCCAATCCTCTGATCACGTTGCCTAACAGCTGCTTGCTGATTTCATAAAAAAGTGCAGAAGAACTTGGTCCGTAATATTTCAACCCCAAATGGCTCAAACATACGCCCAATACGGTTATATTGCGTCATTTGCGGTTTATATACTTCAAAATTCGATGAGCCACAACCACTTATTTTAGGCCATGGGGTCCGAGCGCTCATCGAGTTGTTCGGGATATCAGCAAACAGCTGGTCGACTCTTCGCGTGACCAGAGGGCTGGGCTATTCTTCGGTCAACGAATTAGCATTGCCATCCAGCGTGGCAATGCTGCCAGCGTTCTGGGCACTTTTCCCATTGACATCGATGTGGACGAATTTTTTTATGCCCCATGAGTTCTTTTTCTACCAGTTTGTACATAATATTATTTTCAATTTGTTTAAATATTTATTAAGTTACAATATTTATTAGTTAAGATGTATATATAATATATTGAAAGTATCAAATTAAGTGGCTTTTATTTTAGGACTACAATCCAAAGACCTTTTTTTTGTACATCATTAACTGCTTCTGTGACAAATATGTGACAGTTATTATTAAATTCTCAATGTTCCACCTTCCTATATCAATGGATATATCAATCCATGTCCCAGGTAAATGTTAGTATGGCGATGACAATTTTATGGTAATTTCGCTGAATATGGGGGAATAACATTTCCATTAAGTGGCACGTGTCTTTTCATTTCGTTGAGGAAAAGCCAAAGTTCTTTCGCACGTGTTTTTGTTTAACAGGGAAAATAACACAAAACAATGTGAAACTTTTTGTTACCTTTTTTATTTTATTTGTGTCCTTGCCATTTTGTTGTTTCATTTAAATATAAGTATATATCGCTCACCTAGTAAAATATTGGCACATCTACTATAAATACGAAATTGAGTTTTAACAGCCTAAGTGTTTAAAAGTGGATAATTTATATCTTTGACTATCTATTATGGTCTATATACTAGCAGCCAACATCACAATTTCTGATATAAAATATAAAATGAACTCAAAACTTCTTTTTAAATACTTGTACAATCTTTGATCCTAGATCCCTTCTCAAAATATGAAAAATGTAGATATGCCAATACATTGCTAGGTGAGCGATATGCTATTTGCATTTTTGAATATTAAATGAAATAAAATATGTAAACACTAAAAATTATAAATAAATTTAATAAATTCTCCTCCAGTATCGGGAACAACCTTTTCAATATATACTATTTAGTTTGCGAGTACAGTTCAAGTAAAATCTTCATTAACTTGCAATTTCTTGAACATCTATCAATAGCTAGGCATTATATATACAAGTCCAGATTTACATAATAATATTCTGCAGTTTAATATTATCACGTACGAGTAAGTCATTCATACAAAACTCTCAGTCACACAAAAGCAAACTTAGAACAATGAATATCGGGAGTTAGGTACAACTTAGTTGAAAGAGTTTAACAGGAATATTAATAAAGTTTCATACATTAATACGCACATAAATTGCTCCTGTGATGTATTATCACTTTTTGCATTAAGTACTGTTGGGAAAAAGTTATTACCTTAAATTGTGTAGGCATAAGATTTTCTTTTACCTCAAAATAACTTATTTACTCTTTATACGAAAGTAAATTCATGCTTCTTAGAAAGTTTTCCAGACACGATATTCGGTGTAATTGACAAAAATGCAAACGAAAAGACGCCTAACAGAGTTCAATAAATATTTGTTTGATTTTTTTGTATCGCTTTTGGCCCATCTATTATAATTATGCTATTATTTTTAATATATGTATGTGAAAGTCAAATGACAATTAAAATACTCAGCTGTATTATCCAGTCTAATGACTGAAAACCGAATCCAACATGATTGACAAAAATTTGTGCTAATGATAAAATGCTTCAATATTGCGATTGGCCATTTTGCTGTACATCCTGTACAGAAAAAAATCAAAAATGTTTACCGACATTATAAGTAACTTAAAATCCGAAATATAATAACTTAATCAAAATTAGACATTCAAAGTTGTCAAAATCTTTGGCAATTTCCAATAACAACTAGTTATTATTGTCATGCCATCAGAGATACGTCTCACTTTTCACAATACAACACAAAGCTAAACACTTTCTGATCTGTCGACGGGCTTACGTTTTCTATTTTATGAACATCCCCATTGATACGTGTGGGTTTTGCAAAAAGCAATCTTCTGTGTTGACTTGTAGGGTTGCAATTCTATTCGAGTTGTGTGTGTGTTGAAATATGTTACAAAGCTGTAAGGTGCGAGGTTGTTGTTGAGCGGGAGCGGAGCGATTTGTGTAATGAAAGCTCGTTGATGGACTATCGAAAAATGATCACATGGTTTGACAATCTGGAAAGTATAGCAATCTGTCTATTCTATAAACATCTTACCGTGAATTTACTTACGAGTATATTGAGACAGTATAAAGTGAACTGATATTCCCCCTAAAGATTTTCTTCTCCTTAGTTTCCACAGCAGTCTTACTTAGTCTTATTTTATAGGACTCCAGAAGAGTGAGGTGCAAAGATTGTTTAAGTTATTCGACGAGTTTATCAATTTTGATCACAATCAGTGCTTTAATAAAAATTTTCTATTTCAAAAAATCATTAAACTAAGCTGGAATATGTACGAGTAGTTGCAAAATGTAGAATAGTTTTGTTTTTTTATTCCAGGATGAAAATAATTACAAAAACAGGACAAACATTCAAAAAGGAATGAATAATGGTAAATTTTATTATGTTATGTATTATTTAAATATGTCTGTCAACTTCTCAGTCACGTTTCGTTAGGTCGTTTCTCAAGTTTGGTTTCAACTGACCTACTAAACTATTGACAAGTACAAGAAACTTGCTTCCAATACTTCAAACCAGCCTATTTCGTCCCCAGAGACATGCCCTTTACACATTAATTTGTACTCCTACTATTAAAATTATTCCCCGCTCCGCTTGCCACGGGTTTCAGCCGCATAACAGTGACAGTTTGAGATCAAGTATGATAGCAATTTCCTGGACGCATCGAGTTTTAATATAAACGTTGTATCGAAAAGGGATGTAGCTGGGGCAAAGAGTTGGAGCAGATGAGACTTGGTTTTTGAGGTCGGGACTTAGAATCGTGTTCGAATAAAAGGAAAATTAAGTGAGTTTTGAGTGGATAGTAAGAGAAAAGCACCAAAAAAACTGTAGATGGACTGTATGAAAGATAAAAATGTACGTATTGGGGGAACTACTAAAATGAGGACTAATGGTGGAATATGATAATAGGAGATCTATATTATATACAATACAAATTCAAAATTGAGGTGAAAACAAAGAAAACCGCTTAAAAACCGGTCGGCCACGGACAGAAACACAGACTCATAGGCACGTTAAACTTATAACACCCCTCTTTTCCGTCGGGGGTTAAAAATATAGTGTTACAGTTTATACAGAGAAGTACCTCTATTTCACGCCTTTTGGTATACAATAACATAAGTCCAACTCCATTTATTGGACTTCGTTTATTGTAGTAATATCAGGAAAACTCAAAATGTTATTTTTTCAGCTTATTGAACCGTGTAGCTTGAATGGTATCGCAGACCTCACTGCACTGATCCATTTCTAACATAAGATGTAACTGTAAATTTACAAGGTATACAAAAAAACCCCACGTCAGTGTGTGTTAGTATAAATATGTATTGCACTTATGTTTTGGGTCCTAAGAACACGCGGTACAAGAGTTACAAAAAAAAAAACGCAGACTTCAAAGTACTGTCTCATCTGAATGCAACAGTTAGTTGATCTTTTCCGTGCGGTTAACAATAGGAGTTCGTTGTGCAGATGTGTACACGAGCTGTCTTGATACTTTCGTACCTTTTAGGTTATTCTTTAATTCTTATTTTACTGATTCCTTTTTTTAACCATTTCTTAATCAGAACTTAGTTGGTTCGTTTTATATGTTTGACCAGATATATAATACGGTAGTTAAATGAAATTTTATCTAAGTAACGAAATTTTGATTCGACGTCTATTGTTAGTAAAAACGGTAATCTGGCGGCACGGTAGTGCCACCGCCCAGGTGAGCAAGAGCTATTGAGCTTTATTTTTATTAACTTGAAAATGTCTTAAACACTGGTTACTGTGTTAAAGACATTTTAACATAGCAACCTGTGTTACTATATTAACTCCTCCGCATTGCTGTCGACTAGTAATGTACCCAAAAGACTGGCGGCATTGCCACGCTGTATGACAATGCTTATTCTTTGTCCGAAGTAAAAGCCAGCCCTTGGGTAAAGTACTTTAAAGTTACTATTTAACTACTCGGGACAACCCGACAAACGGCGAGTATCCACCCTTACGTTGTTGAAACTTCAACGGTCCAGACTAAGCGTTTTGCTTCGTCGTTTATACCGCGTACATCAAAGGACTGGAACAATTTGCCTGCTGCGGTCTTCCAGTCCAACTATAATTTAGGTGTCTTCAAGGCTAAAGAGAGCAGTGGTGACCGAGTGGTAACGGCCCCGACTTACGAGTTGTAGGTTGCGGGTTCAAACCCAGCCAGGTGCATTACTTTGTATAATTTATTTCATCACCCCTGCTCTCAAAACGGTGAAGGAAAACATCGTGAGGAAACCGGTATGTCGTAGAACCAAAATTCGAAGACATGTGACATCCACCAACCCGCACTGGGGCCGCGTGGTGGATTACGGCCCATTCCCTCTCCTAGAGAGGAGGCCTGAATCCCAACAGTGGGAACATTATAAGGCTGACTATGCTATGCTATGCTATGCTTCAAGGCTAGAGTGAATAGGCTCTTAATAAACTAGTGCGCCTGACTAGGGTGGAGCGTGAGGACGTATTAGTCTTTTACCGACTAAAACCCCACCTATGTACTTCACTTGACCTTTGCGTTTTAGGACCGCAGGTTTTCAGAACACATAATCATGTCAAAATTAACGTGCATTTTAAGATGAAGTAAACTAAATAATTGAGATTTAGTTATTGAGACTAGACTTACATTATTTAGTTCACTACATCTTTTTTATGCTAGCATTTTCTATCTTTAAGGACTGATTTAAGCTTTGTTATTGATGAAAAGCGATGCCAGCGTCGTCGTTCACGCTTGCCTAGAGGTAACATATTCACTCTTTACTAAAATACCTCCAGTTTATAGCTATTAGGAAATACATAAATAGCTGTACTGTACGCGCAATCGCAATTGACTTTGACTTTGCTGTACTGTACGCGCAATCAAATCAAAAGATGAAATGTCCACCGTGCAAATGTTAATTTAAAAAATGTTCACTGAAGCACGACAAATATCAAGACGTTGTCATCTACCAATAGTAGATAAAGCACGTTGCTCGCCATACTACCAGCAACGCATTCAGATAGAGAAGCTTTAAAGTGAGCATATGCTGATAGTTTCTTTTACTAAGTTACATCCATTCTTTAAACAATTTACAGGTGAGATACTCCAGTAAGTTATAACTTGAATACACAGTGCACTTTAGGTTCATTGACCTATACTGCATATATATATTAATATAAACTGACCTCGCAGGGAAACACGACACCTTCATTTCGTGTGTAATATTAGTTTATAGATTAATTGTTGTTTGTCAATATATAATATTATTTTGTAAGATTATTATATGTGTATTTTGTCTATGGGTCTTAGTTGCCTGATAATAAAGAATTATTATTTATTATATTGTATGCTCCATGGGAGCAGTGGTGACCGAATGGTAACAGCCCCGACTTACAAGTTGTAGGTCGCGGGTTCAAAATTTTTTTCATCACCACTGCTTTCGAAACGGTGATAGAAAACATTCTAAGGAAGCCGGCATCCCATCCATTAAAACGGCCATTTTTTTCATGTGTACATAAAAAGACATGTGTATCCACCAAACTTCAATAGGCCTGCATGATAGATTACGGCCCATTCTCTATCCTAGAAAAGAGGCCTGAATCCCAGCAGCTGTTGTAAAGGCTAAACATCGTTTTTTTTTTCGGCGGGAAAATCGTCCAATGACATACCCTGCTCTTCGACGGAGCAGGAGATAGTGTCACACTTTTACTAACCAAAAACCTATTCCTGTTCCTTCATTGCCTTCGTCCAAGGGCGCCGTGTTTCACTTTCATACTACCCGTGGCCCTAGTAGGCTTCGACTCTGCTGGGCCCCCGGTTTGCTGACATCTCCCTGAGGCACCCATGAAACAATACGCGCCGTCAACGACTTGGGCTCGGTCCGGACGGTTACCGGACGGTCGGACAGTGAGCTACCCATTGCTCGCCATCCGCAAGCCCGCGCCTACGGTGGAAAGGCTAAACAGCCTTAACTTATCTTAGCTTTACCCCTTTCCGTTCACATCTACTCTTTTTACCAACGAAATAACCAAATTTGAGGCAGGTTTTGAAAACCGTAAATAATATTACGAGTCCAGTAACTTAGTTTCGAATTAGCGTCCAAGTTTTAAATTCAATATATTATTTAGTACGGATGGATTTGCAAGTTTTTATTTAACCTTGTTATGTACTTTGCTTTTGGGTAGGTGCTTGGGTAAATACTAAATAGATTTTTGGGACAAAGTTTTGTATAATAGGAAAGTAATTCATTGTGCAATGAAGTAGAAATAATAATTGTTAGGAGATTCCTTTCTCAGGAGCCCTGACTAAGCGTGGCTTGGAAACTGTTCTCAATGCCGGTGGGCTACTATTTTTTTGTTTGTTTTTTTTTAAGAAATATTTGAAAATGTAATAAATGTGTATATAAAACAAATTAATGGAATAATAATAATATTTCACAACTGTCACACAACGCCATCTAGTCCCAAACTAAGCAGAGCCTGTGAAATGAGTACTAGACATCTGATAAACATACTTATTTATTTCTAAATACATACTTATTATCGATAAATTACACCGGGACACAGAACAAATGATCGTGCTTATCACATAAACATTTGTCCTGGGTGGAAATCGTACCCACGACCTCCGGCATAGCAGTCAGGACCACTAACCACTAGACCAACAGGCCAGTCAAAGAAGTGGTTTTAAGATACTCAGCACTATACAATCTGGAGACGAAAATACAACAAAAAATATAAATACTAGAAATACTTATAAATATGAACCACTTTTAATGTGGCACAAAAACCTCATTTCGACTTCAAAATATTTTTTTTTTTTGTTTAATCGTCGGCAAATCATCAAATAACTGGTCACTCTTTCACTTGATGATAAGCGATGATGTGACCACCCCCAGGTTTTAGCATTCACAGACTGTAACACGGAATGCCACTCCTTAGATGAACGCACAATAATTGTGTTTCCGAAACATTTTTCCCGCTCTTAGTGGAGCAAGCCGTGACTTTGTATGTGTTTCTTCTATTGCCCTTTACGTTCTAGAGCCACGGTGTCTATTTCTAACAATTCCGTAGAGCAGCCCCATAGGAATATTTCTACACCGATATTATAAAGAGGTTAAGTTTTTTTTACTGTCACTAGTACGGTCTGATTACTAAAAATTTTTCACCGATAGAATACTTTATTTCTATGTGAGATAGGCGATATTTTTTGAACACAGACGAAGCCGCGGGCTAAAGCTAGTATGTTTATGAAATTCGATAAAACATTCTGTGAAAAAAATATCGCTGTTCAAAAAGATTTTTTTTTTTCGCAACAATAATCTAGACTGGTTTCACAGTAAAAGTTAGTCCAAACTGAGTTTTTTTTTTGTGCGATATTAGTCCTCCAATTTTTGATTTAAGCATTTTGTTTTCTTCTTTTTGTGTCGATGTACTCTAACAAAAATTTTTCTGACCAGTATTTGGCAACCTCTACGCCTCTGTTATTGGCTTCGCATAGATCCTGAAAACTGCAGATGGTTGTGCAGGATAGACAGCATAGCAAATGACGCATGTCCTGTGCAGCGGCTCCACACTGGCACTGTGTTAGAGATGGGTCGAGGAAACCCCATTTGGCCAAATTGTTTTTACAGCGGCCCACCTGGGTCCGCAGTCGGTTAAGAGATTTCCAGATTGGCCTCTGCAATTCGCATCCAGGGGGGAGATGTTCTGACGGGGTGATGAAATGTGTAGAAGTTGGATGCTTCTGCTTCCATAGCTGTTTTTTTTTATCAAGATTTTATTTAGGGGCTTCTGTCCAAAAAAGATATGTCAGCCCCACCGTACCTTATAACAATTACTTCACATTGATTTATTAAGCATTTGAAATTAAGTATTTCTCAAACTCTACTTTAATCTGAAAACCTGTCGAAATAAAATACTCAATTCAGAAACTCGCCCATAGCCTCTGTTGCTAATTCAAACAAAACGGTTAGAAAAACATTGGACCAACTTTCTAAATCCCAGATTATTTACAATTTCTACCAACTTATTAAAATAAAACATAAAGCAAATGTTACTACAGGAAATAATAACAATACATCGGTAACCAAAATATGTATATTCATTCATCTGCAAAACTAACTTAAAGTCAATACACCCTCCACATAACTATAAGCAAATATGTTAAAGTGGTTGTACGCTGAGGTGATTATAAATTATTCATAATAGATGATTTACAAGTCAAATTGTAATTAAGAGGATGAGTCGTAAATGTTAGCATTTAAATATGTAATTGAGTAAAATCTATTGGTTATGTGAATCCGGAAAAGATATACTTACAACATTTAACATGAAAAAAAAAACGCACATCCTGAAAATGGTATGTTAAAAATCGGTTACTATATCGGTTAAAGCTATTTTTAAAATAAGTAAGTTTTTATCCTACCATGATAAGGAAGAAATAATAAAAAAACAACCCGACTGCGAAAAAATAACTTAAAATAAAAACTGAAAAGAAAAAACAAGTTCCCAGTACTAGTAGCGTAAGGACCAATTTAATTAAAATAAAACTGCAACAGTCGGAACCTATATTATATGGAATGATTTTAATCCAGCTTATTTTAATGGGTCCCGACTGTTGCAGTTTTGTAGTCGAGTAAAAATAATAAGTAAAAAAAGAAGAAGCCCTGTTTCCGTAACCAGTGCGAGTGGTCCGTACATGCTGCTGCATCCTGCTGTGCCTACGACGCAGCTATACATTTCGCGCCTGCATCACTATACGAAGGTTGATTAAGTCGTGGACTATTTCAAAGTAAATACCAATTGGACTCTGAAGGTCATAAGGTTGGAAGCGCGCCACGACGTCAATTTCAATTTCGTGGTACGAGTTCCAACCCTACAGCAACACAATAGGCGCGGGCGGCGAGGAATGGCCCCCTCGCCGTCCGATCGTCCGGTAACCGTCCGGACCGGGCCCAAGTCGTCGACGGCGCATACTGTTCCGCGCGCGGCTCAAGGAGATGTCAGCAACCGTAGGGGTCCAGCAGGGTCGAAGCCTACTGAGGCCATGGGTGATGCGAAAGAGATCCCCGGGGCCCTGGAAAAATGGCAATAAAACACTATCCCCCGCTCCGCCCAAAAGCGGGGGATGTCATTAGATGTCATTTTCCCACCCGAAAAAAAAAACCTATAGCTACAGTCCTTCTTAAACGAGGACTTCTGGCCGAAAGGAGTCGTATATCGACGTTTCCGATATGCGATACCACGCAGCGCAACACGACGCCGACTACATTACGTGTACAACTTCATGTTTTCTTTTTTAACACGCAAAATGGAAAACTCCACAAAAAATATTTTTCCATAGCAACTAAAACTTGATTACGAAATCCTACAAAATAAAATTTGGTGGATGAAAAACATCTAGACACGGTCTTAATCAGAGCAAATAAAAAAGATGCCTTACCTGTTGTAATCAGTTCCGTGCTTATACGGCTTCAACTACCAATTTTTCACATATCAAGAATATGCGTAGCAAAGCATAATCTGCCTTATAATGTTCCCACTGCTAGGACTCAGGCCTCCTCTCTAAATGAGGGAATGGGCCGTAATCAAGTAATCGTCATCTAATGCAATCCAACGCCATGTTTGACGAAAACGCAACGCGAGAAAAGAGAAATAACGCCTGAAAAATTTGTTATCATTCGGTAATTCCGTGATTTACTCGAATATTTTACAAAACTTGTTACAGGAAATACGTGTTTTTTTTTTAAACCCTTAAAAGTTTTTGTGTAAATTATTTTCATCCAGAATCTTGATTAAATTTGCAAGGCTTCTATTGTTATAATTTTTGACTTTTTAAATTTTTTTGTACATTATGAAGTGTCAAAGTTCATGCAAAATAGCAGATTTTCAGAGGTCTTTACTTAAAAGAGGTCTTTAGTTTTACACAAATTTATAAATTGATTTTAATAGAAGCCTAGATAATATTCACAAGATACTGTGTTTCCAAAATATCTAATGAAAAATGTGTAATAAACGTCACAATCGCGTAAGAGCGGTTGCATTAAAAACAGTGAAAATATATGTTGAGTTGCATCCCCCTAACTAAAATTACTGTTGTCAACCTCCGCCGTCACAAATTTTGGTTTGTCATCACTAAATCTATTCTTTTAAATAACATCTTGTACCTTCTTGAACCCACCTTAATAAAACATGATGAAACTTCAGAAACTTGTCTAATAACACGAAACAGTCTGAAATAAAATAAAAACTAGAGTTAAAGTGACATCAGTACCATCTGGTTCAACAGTCGGACGGTATAATTTTTACAATCTTTCCTTTTACATTTTTATATTAGTTGCACTTGGAGGAAATGTTACTTTATAAAGAAGAGTTTTATACTAATTATTGTTTTGTTAATCCATATTTTTGGAAATAATCGCTCCAAAAGTTAAAATAAATCCCCCCACTCCCCTTCTAACTTTTGAAGTATAAGTTTAGAAAATATGAAAAAAATCTCAAAGTAGAAGTTTATAAAGACTTTCTAGGAAAATTATTTTGAACTTGATGGGTCGAACAATTTTTGAAAAGTTGTACAAAATAATTTCTGAAATAAGTTTGTAATTCAACCGTATATGCAAGCATTTTTTCAACTTAGTTTATATATCAATCAAAATAACCGTCTAGTTTGTATAAATTAGTAACCCAATATCCTGAAAGATGGCGTTGTACTTTGGGCTACTTCGCGTTGTTAAGATTTTTCCCAAGTTGATGGGGTCGGGACGGGTATATTGTCGAATTGTTCGGTTGGTCTCTCGTTGGCATTAGAGATATTTGTTCTTGCTCGTTGTCTGTCGTTCATTAATTCTTAAGTGGGGACACTTATTGTGCCGGACGGGAAACTACGGAACCCTACACTGATCGTGGCCCGACACGCTCTTGGCCGGTTTTTTTTTGGCTCATTTTAAATGAATATTTTTGAGGATATTACAGATTTAAAATGCAGGAGATATATATTCATAGCGGTTGCGATGGTATTAGCATTGCACTCGTGCGAAGCCAGGGTGGGTCGCTGTTAATATTAAAATACAGATTGAGCGGCTTTTAGCGACTAATCGGTATTACGGAACTTTGCAGTCAGTTTTTGTAATAATGTGGCACCCGTAGGTACCTGTACCGCATTCTTGGAACTCAAAGGGCCAATCAGCAAACACAGGTGGGGTTTTGTAAAGTCTTACTCTTCCTCTCGCTCCACCTAGAGCGAGAGAAGTTTATTGATAATTTTGAACCAACAAAAAAAAAACCAGGCAAGGGCGAGTCAGAAGGTTACTTAGATTACACAGGCAGACAGACATTAACTAACCCTAAAAACCAGGCAAGTGCGTGTCGGACTCACGCACTGAGGGTTCCATACAAATTTACCTGTGAAAACAGTTCAATTCCCGAATTGAGTTACGAAGATTTTTCCGAATAACAAAAAAGTTTTTTTTGTGACGTAACTACAAATTCAGTTTTAAAATTTGACCTATATTTTTGTTACAAGACCTTGTTTTATGCAGAATTTCAGGATTCTAGGTCAACAAGAAGTACCCTGTGAATTTTGATTCGCTTGAGGGTGCTGAAATATAAGGTTTTTGCGACATAAACAGCCGTATTTTTTTTATCGTTAACTCAGATAGTTGATTTTTTCACATCTTCAAGGAACCGCAGCCGAGTATATGGTTTTAATTTCAACTCAATACCTCTACGTGTTTCCGAGATAAAGGTTCTTAACAGACAGACGGACAACAATGTGATCCTATAAGGGTTCCGTTTTCTTTCGAGATAAGGAACCGTAAAAACCGCACTAAATAACTATAATATATTGAATCTATATATAAAATGAACAGCTTTACGTTAGTCTCGCTAAAACTCGAGAACAGCTGGATCGATTTGGCTAATTTGGGTCTTGAAATATTTGTGATAGTCCAGGAAAGGTTTAAACGGTGAAAAAATATGGAAACACTCACAAAAAAAAAAACCGTATACAATGGCATCTCTAATTGAATGTCATTTTAAAATGAATTATGCTGGTTCTGGTATTGCCTGTAGATGGCGTTATCTTTTGAAAGTTCAGCTAAAAAGTCAACGATCATTGACTATTAGGTGGTACGAAGTTTTCTGGGTCAGCTAGTATGAAATATATTTTTTTTGAAATTGGGCTGCTTTATGTAGAGCTGCTTTAGAACTGTGATATCTCCAGGTTCAAATAAACTTTATATTGAAGCTACGTTTTTTTTTTGTTTTGTGACATATTGGTGTGCTAAAATGCCAATTTTATGTGTAAGGGACTAATTTAAAAAAAAAGATTATTAAAATGAGATAATATAAGTTCTTCAATTCAGGTTAGAAGCCGTTTCCAACATAGTTGGCAAGAGCTGGTCAATGGTGACTAGCTCTTCCCAAATCAACAGCCTAATCATCATTAAAATGATGAATTTGATTAATTATAACAGTAACATCAAAACAAATCTGTCCAAGGCTAGAGTGAATAGGCCCATAATAAACTAGTGGGCCTCACCATCAACGATTGCATCACTACTTACCATTAGGTGGGATTGCAGTCAAGCACTGGATTATATTAATAAATAAAAAACAACTAATCCAATCGTAAAACTTTAATACACGAAGTCTAATTATTAGGTCCTTAACGATCATTTCATGTTTACTGTTTCTACTAACATGGAGAAAATCTTTATCAGTGATGTTGTTTCTAATGATACATGCACTTTGATAAAAATCCTCAATTCGTTATTGCTTTCTTAGCTAGTTCTATCATGTTGCGTTTCTTAAAAAGTAAAGTTAGTGGGGAAAATATGGAGCCATTTTGAAAATATTATGTTGAGGAACGGAGTATTAATGAAAGCTGCCACTTTGACCCTTTTCAAATATATCGTGCTAATAATAATTTAGATTATCACCTTTATGGGTTCAAATTGTTGATTGTAATGAAAGATCAGCTAGCCTGTTTTCATTGAGATATTGTATTTTAGTATGTGAAACTTTTTGTTACCTGTGACGTTACTTTATCGTTGAGTTCATTATCCATAGTTAAATAAATCATCGATGTAACCACTAACTAGAACTTTCATCATTATTGTCTTGTACAATTTTAGTACCTTTCAAATTATTTTTATTCCTATTATATTTTTTTATAAATTAATCATAAAAATACTAAGATATAACTAGTTTAACTCTAATTAGTTTTGATCATTGCAAAAAATGGATCAAAACTTGGTGATATCCTGTGACTAAATCTAATGTATATGGCATTAAATCCGAATTGTATAGTCTTATGCATAAAGTTTCCATAAATAAATTAAATAAATCTAATGAAGCCAAACCAAACTTAATTCCATTTCTACTTTACTATATAAATATTTACTAAGCCTTTCAAAAGTTGTAAAGCTTAAAAGATTCCTTTCAATAGATCGTCAGTTCCTGATGTGGTGAATGAGATAGTAAATGAACTAAGTTAGCCAACAGATAGCTTAGTAACTGGAGCTTGGAAACTGTGACGTTATTAGCTGCCCTCAAAATGTCAGCCTCAGACAGTTGTTATCGGGCTAATGAAGACTGGATGTCGGATTGAGATTTTTATTGTTCTTGGAGTGGTTTTACCAAGTAGATCAGTAATCAAAATAATTGATTGATTTCATTTATGTTGAGAATTTGGTCGTAAAAAATTACGGAAGGCTGGACAGTCCTTATCGAACAATAGTGTTCAAAGGGTTTTTTTTTTATTATTGATAGGCTCGCGTTTGACCACCTGAGTTTTTATTAGCTTGTTGATGAAATAATAAATTATATTCGATACAAAAACCGATAAAACTCCTTTTTTATTCCTTACGTAAAAATTATTTGACTGTAGAACTGTTTATGGGCTTAAAGTCAAATGATTTTTTCTGATGTGATTTCTAAACATTGGCAAATAAGTAATGGAAATCCAACCATCAAAAATTGTGCACTTAAATCTACTTTTCTAGGTGGTCTAAAAAAATAACTGCAAAGGGGATGGAGGGGTCTATATGCGCTTGTTTCGCTCGCTCACTTGACACCGCCATCTCCTTCTAAACTAACATATTCGTGTCGGGGTGCCCCAATTATCTTAATATTTATTAAAAGTCCATTAATATTTGGGGAACAATTACTATTATTAGCGGAAAATAAGGTTTTTAATATACAGCTGAAAATATCCTAGTAATATGTAACAAAACTTTAACAGCAAATAATTTAATACCAACACGCTATCTTCAAACACTTCACAACTTACCTGCACAAAACCGTACCTCATAGATAATGATTACTACCAGTTCCTACGCTTCATTAATTCTGCCTTACGAAGCTTCAAGCCACTCTGTGCCGCTCGCTTTGTGTAAGTACGGGGCTATTGCACTAATTTAGTTCTATATGACTTCTTGCGGTACCACCGAACTTCCTCTATCAAACGGTTGGGACTACGTGTGTTTATTAAACATTGCTGGCCGCTCGGTTGGGGATTTATTGAAGCAGAAGGACTTTGGTATACTAATAATTTGGCCTTTGTTATGGAAGAAAGTTATTTCTATTATTTTTCATGGGAGTTAGACCAGGCTTGTGATTCAGATATCATTGACCCTTTTTTCGAGGAGGGAAATCATTTTATGAATTTCGCTTTAGGGTGGATCAGAAAACCACACCAGTTTGCTTTTTTGCTGGCATCGGCCCTACAGTTTGCTGACGTCACTTCATGGAGTTCTTGAAACTCTACGCGCTACGGTGCTATTTCTTTCTATTGGGCTCGTTCCGGAGGGTTACTGTACGGCAGGATGGAGAGTTTCCCATAGCCCGTCGTCCGCAAGCCCACCTGATACCGAGTAACAGTTGCTGTCGTCGTTGTCGGGGTCGGGGTTGCGGCGACCGCACGCTTAAAGAAGTTCGTTCCCTCACAATTGTGGCCCTCTCCTTCGCTAGCATTACTGCTTCGCAGATGGAGACAACCGCCTGCCATTCCTCCTTAATCCGATCATGGGCCGAACTAGGGCCCAGCGTGAGAGGTTGCTGCCACCGATCGCCCCCACCGGGATACGGCGATGCTCTGCCAAAGCAGGGCACACTTCGCTCCGACCATTGACCCCACTACATGAATGAATTAACCTTATCTTCCTACAGGTAACAAAATAGTATTATTTTAGACAGTCGATACCATTTATTACAGACAGAATAGATTATGATTGATCCATGAATCCATAGGGGCCAAGTATACAGCCTGATCAATATTTTAATTTTCAATAAGACCCGACCTACTGCAGTCTAGGGAATTATGAAAATAATACCTTCAAAGTATGAGCCGTCAACGTCCCTGGGCTTGTTGCTTTTTTTTCCGGTGGGAAAATCATCTTATGACATGCTTCTTCTACGCTCTTGGGTGGGGCGGGAGATAGTGTCAGACTTTTACTGACTAAAAACTCACTCCTGTTCCTTCGTTGCCTTTCGCACCAATGCCGAGTCTTCCTTTCAGAATCAGACCCTTGGCCCCAGTAGGCTTCGACCCTGCTGGGCCCCTACAGTTGCTGATATCTCCATTAGGCGCGCGTGGAACAATACGCGCCGTCGACAACTTGGGCTCGGTCCGGATGGTTACCGGACGGTCGGACGGCGAGCCACCCATTGCTCGCCGTCCGCAAGCCCGTCCCTGGGCTTGTTGCTACTTCATCAATTAGATGGCTTACTTTATTCGACAATGTAAAACCCTATTACAGTCTTTAACTCAAATAAAACACCAGAAATCATCCCAAACAGCTAAACTTCGACAGTTAAAAAACTTTGCAGAACATTACTTGTATTTTCTTATCGTAAGTTTGCATCAGGGAACGTTTGGCGTAATGTAGTTGGGCATAAGAGTTGTTTACTTGAGTCTTAAGCTCTTTATATAGCGGTTCTGCGCGGTGAAAATATCATTTTTGAGAGTACCATTTTATTACTCTTTTGACATGAATCGTCATTCGCCATTTTTGTTGTAAAATGAGCTCGAGTAAAGAGGCACGTATTTTTTAAGATGCCATATTAAAGTTGTCAACATACTCCATTTTTTATAGAGTTAAAGAAGATCTTAATATGATGAGAACTTTTGGTATGACAATATCTTTCTTCTGTGTACTTAAACTAAAAGCATTTATTAATTATTTCATAACATCTCACTGAAATACACCCTCACTATTTCAGCCAGAAGACGTCCTGTGCTTGAGAAAAGCCTTTTCAAAGGACACCATATTAACCAATCTAATAATTCTCGTATCTTCATCCTCCTTCTTCTGGCCTTCATAAAGTCATCTCAGTCTTACAACGATGCGCTTTCTGGTTGGGGAAAATGAGCCTTTTTAGGGTTCCGTACCTCAAAAGAAAAAACGGAATTCTTATAGGATCACTTTGTTGTCTGTCCGTCTGTCTGTCTGTTTGCTTGTCTTTCAAGACTCTTTATCTCTGGAATGCGTGGATGTATCGAGTTGAAATTAAAACCATATACTTAAGTCTGCGTTCCCTTGTAGCTGTTAAAAAAAACAAACTTCTTAGTTAACGAGAAAAAAAGATAAGGCCGTTTATGTCGCAAAAAAACGTATATTTCGACACTCAGGAGAATCAAAATTCTAGAAAACTTCCTGTTGACCCAGATTCCTGAAATTTTGCATAAAGCAAGGTCTTATAAAACAAGTATAGGAATAAATCTGAAAACAGAAAATTTGTTGTTCCATCACAAAATTTCACAACACACAGACACACAACACAGTTGTAGGTAAATATATAAGTTCACATACTCTTAGTTTACGAAAGAATATCCTCGATTGGAAATATAAATCTGTTACAAATCCAAAATTGATTCCTTGCGCTGTCATTTTTCCCTTAATCAAAATGATCGAATTCAATTTCGATCAAATAAAGTGAAGTTTTTTATCTCGCGGCTAACAAACTGTCGGGAGCTTCTATAACTGATTAATAAAGCCGCGAAGACCTTTGCACTGTGGACCCATTTGTTCGTTTCTTGTTCAGAACATCATTTATTAGAGGATTCCATTATTCAACTAAGAAATTGAGGATTTCTGTTTTTATGTTTTATGGTGTTGAATTGATTTGGTTGCCTTTTTACCCTACTGCCACTAAGGAGGTGTGTTTTTAAGTGTGTAAGTGTGTTTTTAATTTCATGCGGATTTCATCACGCATGCGAGATTGCTCCGCACGCGTAGCGTAAATAATAATAATAATAATATTCCACATCTATCACACAACGCCGTCTAGTCTCAAGCTAAGCAGAGCTTGTGTTATGAGTACTAGGCAACTTAAATGTCCTTTTCGTATGAGTATTTATTATAATGCGTCGATAACGCACGCGGGATGCAGAAGCCTCGCATGCGGAGCAATTCCGCATGCGTGATGAAATCCGCATGAAATTAAAAACACCCTTAGATTTTACGTGTACTTTTATCTTTGTGCCGATTTTTTTAACACCAAGGTAGATAAGTAAGGTAGATAATTCTCATTAGATTCATGACTTCAGAAATGAAATAGGCTATATAAATTGTGAAAAGAAAAATGGCGACCCCCGTTTGGTAAGCGTAGTCGTACTTTATGTAACATGGTCATGTAGGATATCAACATATTGAATTCGATTTACAGAAAGGTGACATCATTAAAAAAAAATATTTTTATCAACTGCCTCGGACGTTTGTCGCTTAAATAGTAATTTTTTTAGAACTTTCAGTTGTTTTTTGCCAGTTTTTGTATTTTTTGAAAATCACTTACGTATCAAAGAATTTTTTTTTTTGATAAGATCATATAATTTATTCATTTCTACAAATTGAGCACTGCCTTTTTTGACATTATTAGGAAACAAGTTTTAAAGAATTTCAAAACGAAATAACATGTATATGTAATAAATAACAATTTGGGTTTCAATAAAGTGTAACTTATGGCCCTTTCAAAAAGCATTTAGGAACATAGATCGTCATAAACTAACCAAAAACATTTACGCGCCTGCTCAAAAATAACAATAGCACATTTACAACAAATTGCTAATCATTTTATCGTAGGCGCAATTTATATTTGCGTTACAAAGCCGACTTATAGCCAGGGACGGGCAATATTGCCCTCTAAATTGCAAATATATTAAAACTAATTGCCAGAATTAATAATTGGTGCAATATTTTAGTGAAATATAATCCGGAGTTTTGATGAAGAGGTTGTTTATGCAAAGCGAGGCGGTTTGTCACAGACTTTACTTGAAGAACTGTTTTCAGTTTTCGACAAAAGTTGTGCGAAATATTAATAATTCAATCTAACACTGATTTTGCGGACGTATTATTTCTATAACTGTATGTTTTTGTCTAAAATAAGAATTGCCTCAGAAACGAACTTTTTATTTAGGGGAAAATCATCCAATGGCATCTCCCGCACTTGGGCTGGCGAGAGGGTGTATCAGACTTTTACTGACTAAAAACCCACTCTTGTTCCTTCTTTTCCTTCGTTCCTGTACCCCGGGTTTCACTTTCACACTATCCGTGGCTCCTGTAGGCTTCGACCCTGCTGATACCCTACGGCCTCAGCGACGCCCTACAATATCAGCTTTTTCTTAGCGTATCAATGGCAAAACTAATTAAATTTCTTGCCCAGTATTCGGCCACGGCAATGCCCCCCGCTGATGCTGTCATTAGGTCCCTACGTGAACAGGAATATCAGCTATTTATCAATGAAAGTCCCGGCAAAATCAGTCCAGTTGTTTAGGAGATTAACCAGAACAAAAAAAAAAAAAAACAAATAGACAAAAATATTTGATTATACTCATAGGTACCGAATAATCTTTCGTACGGATTTGGTAAAAAAAAAAACTTTGATATTACAAACAAATATTATAATTATACAATTTTAATGTATAGATGCCATCGATGACATTTTAAGTGGAATATAATTAAAGGTGAAAGGCTGCCACAGCTCCGCCGTAATTGCGCACCCTAAGTGGAAAAATTTTGGATGACATCTTAGCATAAAAGGACGCATTTTCTTGAAAAACGTGGGTCATATTGGCGTCCAAGGCGGCAATGCTCTATGGTTGGACAGAAATTCGGAATAAACCAGAGAACATAGTCGAAAGGCACTGCCGCCCTAGCCAAGTTACGATCGATTCGTTATGATTCTCTTGCGTCGAACGCCTCGAGTAGGCCATGCCTTCGATTCCTTTGTTTTGATAGACTGAAAAACAACTGAACAAATTTTCATGCGATTTTTTCCAATAGAGTGATCATGAGGATCATCAGTAAGGTTTAGATACATATGTACATAAATGAAAAAAATCTTTCTTTTTCTTTTCTCTTTATATATTATAGTTGGAAAATATATTTAAAAAAATTAGATATTACCAGATATAACTCTCGTTTGAAGCTGGAATGGATCGCTATCGCTAATTATACCTAGTAAAACCAGCTGTCCCCTGCTGTTTTACCCTCTTCTTTGATTACATTATATCTTTTTTTTTTACCCTCACACTGAAATATTTTTTCTATGTTCTATTCTAGTACATGGCCTATCCCTTTGCCAAATTTCATTCAAATCTGTTCAGCTATTCGAGAGATTTGGGAAGAAGTAGCAAATATACCCAAAAACTTTCGCTTTTATAAAATTAGTGTGATGTCATATTGTGTTGTGTGTGAATGCCTTATGCCTTGTTGCCCTATGTAACATTACTGTACCTACATGAAGTTCAAATAAATAAACATTAGTTTATATACTTTTTTTTTAGGTGGGAAAATCATCTGATGACAAATCTCGCTCTTGGGCGGAGCGGGAGATAGTGTCAGAATTTTACTGACAAAAGCCCACTCCTGTTCCTTCGTTGCCTTCGTCCCAGGGACCCGGGTTTCGTTTTCACACTACCCATGGCCCCGGCAGGCATCGACCTTGCTGGGCCCCTATGATTTTCTGACATCTCCCTGAGGCGCGCGTGGAACAATACGCATCGTCGACGACTTGGACTCGATCCAGACGGTTACCGGACGGTTGGACGGCGGGCTACCCATTGCTCGCAGTCCGCAAGCCCGCGCCTACGGTGGCCTGAAATCGGGATCGGAATCCCGGCCGGCGGTAGATGGGGCGTGAGGACCGTTGCCTTACGCGATCGGCCGCCTCCTTTGCCAGTATTACTGCTTCGCACAAGGAGGCGACCGCCTGCCACACCTCCTTACTCCGGACCATGGCCTGTACCAAGGCCAGGCGCGACAGATCACCGCCACCGATTGCCCTCGGGAGTACACGGCGTTGCTCTGCCCAAGCGGGGGCACACCTCCACCGTGTGCTCCACCGTGTCCTCGGGATGGTCCACACAGTGGCGACACCCGGGCGTCACTTCCGCACGAATCCGGTGCAGGAACTACCCGAACTTACCGTGTTCGGTGAGAATCTGCGTCATGCGGAAAGTGAGGACGCCGTAAGGTATTTCCAACCACGCCTCAAAGAGGGGACTTACCGCCATAATTGTGGCGTGCCCAAAGCTGCGGTGGGTGACTTTTTTGAAGGCCTTGAAGAAACTTTTTTTATGACCGGCATACAGGCGTTGGAAACCAGATGGAAGAAGTGCATAGAGTTAAGTGGAGATTATGTGGAAAAATAAAATTACTTTTGCTTATATTTGATATTGTTAACGTTAATGCTTCTCTGTTTGTCTATTTGGACCAATTTTTGTTGTTTTTTTTTTGATTATATATATTTAGTTCATTAAATTAAGTATATATTATGTAATATATATTATATTTATTGTATTGTATCTGTGATTAATTTGTATATCTTTTTATATTAACCCTTTTTTTTTCTCTCTTTTATTGCACCTACCACTATTCTTCTCTGCATCACCCAAAGGTTGACTGGTAGAAAATGCCTAAGGCATTAAGTCCGCCTCTGTACCTTTATGTGCATGAAGTGTTAAATAAAGAAATAATTTTTTTTCTTGCTGAGGCCGCGAACTTTTCAATCCACCCTCGTAGTACTTAAATATTTTTCTCAACTTCATGAGCCAGCGTTTACAATCGCCCTTCTATCCCCTGAGTTTCCTCTTTAAGTTAATTTTGTTCGTCTAATGGGCACCGGCGAGGGTTGTTTCGCGAATAAAAACTTTCACCACAAAGTTAGCGCTCCAACACTTTCCTAGTTAGCTGAAATTTACAAATTAACTGTTTCTGTTATTCTAGATATAATTTGGTCGGATGAGTTCCTGAAGTTATTTGTCATAACAATCAGGTTTTTGTCTTTTGTTTGGATTAACAAAAGCATTAGCATTAATATGCATAATACTGTTATGTAGGGCAACCAATGATTTTTTTAATACACTTACTCTTTTTCGCACCAGTGTGGAAAAGTGCGCGAGCTCGCCCCCGCCACAATTTATTGCAGGTATTTATCATATCAGGCTGGGTGATAAGCGACCCTCCCACAAGTCGTCCGTCAACCCCGTTTTATTTATTTCTATGTAATGGTATTGGAAAAACTTCGTTTGATAGGTACACGTGGGTCACTGCAGTACTCAGCTCTATAATACCCTCGCCTGATGCTCGGGCAAATTTCGCCTTGGTCGCAATCGCAACGACAAATTTTCTCCACTAATAAAATGTCCTATAATGATTTAGATATCCATGGTGTCCATACGCAGCACGTATGTGTATTGGTAACGCAAGTTAAAATGCAACAAAAGAGATGGCCTAGTCGCAGTTATTCCTTTACGTTTTTTGTTTCCGTTATTAGTTAATCAATAACAAACTCCTCAATAAACTGGACATAGACAATTTAAACAAGTTCCAATGTGAGTCCAAAGATAAAGAATTTCTGCTTACCCTCAAATATGACATTACGGAAGAATTTCTTAAACCCTAACCAGTTAGGCATTCACATATCCAGGTACAATACACACGACACAAAAATTCCCCCTTCCTTATGGTGTCTTCAAGGCTCGAGTGAATAGGCTCTTAATAAACTAGTGCGCCTCACCATCAACGATCGCATCTCTGCTTACCATCAGGTGGGATCGCAGTCAAGTACTGGTTTATATCAATTAAAAAAAAAAAAACTGAGTTTTGCTCATCAAAATCATTCGATAGATATTTTTTAAGCCATAAATAGGTAACTCTTTTGTAGTACCTAAACTTTATTATTGTAAGACGTTTTTATGTAAAAAACTGGTGATCAATATTTAGATATTATCCTGCCTATCCCGTTATGTAATTCGTGATGGTTAAAATATATTTTAGCGCCATCTACATAACATTGTATGTACTACGTACCAACTCAACTCCCTGCGCCTCGGTTAGTATAAACTATAGTAGATTACTGGTACATTCAATAGAGGGCGTTTACTACATACTTTGCAAAATTTTCACAGATGGCGCTATGTGAGCGATATGGAATTAGAACTTCAGAATTTAAGAATTTCGATCCTTATTTGATACTAGCTGTTGCCCGCGACTTCGTCCGCGTTAAGTTCGTAAAACGGTACAATCACTCTGTGCTTGCAATTCATTCAGAAAGCATCGCAATTATTTATTGTACTTTAACATAAAACGGTTAAAGGTAAAAACGCAAATTACCTTTAGGAAACATGTTATGTACTCGTCCAGATCCAGATGTATGACCGTCAATGAATAAAATGAGCATGTATGGGTCGTAGCAGTTGTCATTTCTGCCTACCCCAAGAGAAAAGGCTTATGTATGCATGGGTATATGTATGTTTCTGGTTTATGTTCTGGTAAAACAACATAGTATGATTTTAACCCCTCGCCACAGTGAGCACGCCACAATCGCAGCGGTAATACCTGTCTTTGAGAAGTGTCTACAGAGGCGTCACGGCATCCTCTCTTTGTGCAGGACTCACCGGATGTGGGTGTTTCGGAAGGTATTTGTATCGAATTCAGCGGGAAAAAACACTCGGGTCTCACCATTGTGCAGATCGCCAGGAGAATACGATGGAGCATGCGGTGGAAGTCAGTCCTGCTTGTTCGGAGCGCCGGCGCCGCCTTGTCCTCATAGGGGCGATTGGTGGAGAAAATGACAACCAGTAGCCTCCTTCAGTGAAGCACTACGATCAAAGAAGGTAGCTGAAACTATGAGGGATAGGACATCCTGATTCCTCAGCTGTCGCTGCAAGTGACGTTCTGGGTGCTGAAAGCCGCAAAGCAAGTCCCAGCCATCGCAAACACGGGAATGTGGTGGTGCTGTCCGGCCGTCTGGTCAAAGCAGTCCTGAATCGACGACGCGTAATATACTACGCGCGACTCAAAGAGATTTCAGCAAATGGATAGGGCCCTCTAGGGCCGATGTCTGCTAGGGCTGCAAGATTGATCGAAAGAGTTATCTCCCATAACAATTTTCGCCTCTATAATGTTTCGCTGAAGAGTTTAAGCAGTTAGACAGCTTTGGTAGAGGTAAACGAAGGAGCATAATCGGGACACTGACCTTCAGCTAGATAACGTGCACTGATAGTGCAAAACCTTAACTGAATCCAGAAACTACCATCATCATCAACTATCTTCTTCCACAACAGTACTTATGAAGAATTGGCGAGAGCAAGCTTTGATTGTTGCAGTTTGATCATAATGGACGTTAGAATTACTTGTTCATTACCTAGGATATTTTGGTATGTATTTAACTGACGTCCCCGTAGATAAGACCAATGTTTTTTCCACAGCGGAAACTACCCTATGAAGAGTCTCCAACTTATGAATTAATTTCGGAGAAATCTTGTACGTGTGTATCCCCGTTAAATCGAACTCGCATATTGATGGCCAAACCGAGAAATTACTGACGCCGATTGCCTCTATGAGGTCACAGTAGTTCACTCAAGCTGGATATACCTCCACCGCATGCTACACCGGGTCCTCCAGGCGATTCGCAAAATGGTAATATCGGGAACTTTCAACCGAACCCAGAACAGAAACCGTTCGAAATACCCACAACAGTCCTGAGCTTGTGTATCCATAAAACAATGAAATTACGGTAAAAAAATGTAGCAGCCGATTAGTGTTATCCCTGAGACTGGCCTCCCTCAGAGGGTTGTTCCAATGTTGGTCACCACTCACTGCAAGGAGGTAACGTCCAGATGTCGACGTAAGGCTGCAAGGAATCTGAGATACATCATACGTTGTCGAACTGTGATCAGAAAAATACATTCGATCCCGTTTTATATGAAGCAGTGACTGCAAATTATAAAACACACCATTATTAATCCGCAAGGTGCCATCTTCCCGGAGGACACAGTGGAGCATACAGTGGAGATGTGCCCTGCAAGGGCGGAGCACCGCCGTGTCCTCTTGGAGGCAATCGGCGTCAGTGACCTCTCGCGCTGGGCTCTGATCCAGAGCGAGGAGTAACGGCAGTCGCCTCCTTCTGCAAAGCCGTAATGCTAGCGAAGGAGAAGGCCGCAGACGTTAGGGAACGAACGTCATCACGCCGAGCCGAGATTCTGACCCCGACTACCAGGCACGGTAGATGCGGGCTTGCGGACGTCCAGCAATGGGTAGCTAGCCGTCCAGCCGTCTGGTAGCTGACCGGACCGAGCCCAGTCCTCAACAGCGCGTAGTGATCCACGCGCTCCTCAAAGCAACTGGCAAACAAAGGACATAGGTGTGGTTTTAGTCAGTAAAAGATTGACACGCCCTTTCGCTCCCACCAGAGCGGGAGAAGTCATTGGATGATTTCCACCCTTAAAAAAAGAAAAAGAAGGTGCCTTCATCATCATTATCATTTCAGCCGAAAGACGTCCACTGTTGGACATAGACCTCCCCAAGTGTCGCTATAATGACTGGTCCTGTGAGTCTCTCATCTATCAAATATAAATGTAAAATACGCAATGTCATCTATCAAATTTAATATGAAGTTCAACCGTCATTGTCATCATTATTTCTACTTTGAGTCTTTAGATGGCGTTGCGAGTTGCGTGTGGTGTCATATTTTACTTCTTGAAAACTTTGATTTCATACCGTTTGTCTTTCATATGCTTTGTTTAATTGCGATGAAACATTAGTAACATATCAAGTTACACACAATTTTAATGTATAAAAGTTATCTACATCGATCTCTAAAATTAATAATAGGCACTTCACTAAAATTTCTACTGATATATTACATACGTAGATTTATAAAAAAAAAATTGTAAGCATGCAAAAATGTATAAAAAAATCTTATTCACGGTGAAAAATAAAACAAAAATTTCTCCTAAGAGAGCCATATGGGATTCGAACCGCCTTTACATTACATGCAAGTCTAGATACGAAACCACTGCGCTACGGTCTTCGATGATTAAGGTATAAAATAGACGTTCTTATATAAACGTCATCATTGACTGGTTGGCTCCCTAACGATGATAGCGTGAAGATTTTCGTTTTAGAAGTTAAATTTGCAGCTAAATGGAATAATGTAACATTATGGTACGTGATTTTACTCTCCGCTTTGATTTTATTATGTGTTTTGATTAGTTTTTACAAAATATTTAGAAGATATCGAATAGATATATCAATTTTATTTTGAAAAAATGGTAAAAGTTATTTTAATACAAAAAAATAAGATAAAATAATGACATAATTTTTAACTGTAGCAGGGAATCGAACTCGCGGCAAATGTCGTTCAATACCCACATTTTGGATTATTGCTTACCCCCCATAGCAAATAGCGTGATAATTTATAGCCTATAAGTTGCCCTGATCTATAAGGATTATGTATGCAAAATTTGAACAGGATCGGTTCAGTAGTTTTTGCGCCAATTAATACCACCGCAAAAAAAATTTACTGTTTTATTATATGTATAGATTATTAGTGGATACCGGGCGTGTGCACCTAACCTAAAAAAATAAAATAAAAAATATCTTAATTAGTATTTTCTAGTATTAATTTTATAAATTGTATTATTGTTATTTTTATTTTTATATATAAATCTCGTTTGTCTGACAATTATCTATTATAATAAAATATGATGGAGTATTTTAGAATTGAAAGGGCCAGTCAAAATATTTGTTAATTTTTAAGTTATAGGCGTTTTTTTTTTTAATTTACAGGACACAAGAAAGTGAAAGTAGACACTGGGAAGTGACTATAAAAAGATTTTATGACTTTATAATCGACTTGACAGTAATTATACATGATAATATAATATATATAAAATTAATTGTAAAATATTTTTGCATAAATGAATTTAAATGTGCACTATAATACCAACCAGAGAATTGATAAATAAAAAAAATAGTACTGTCCATAAATTGAAATAATAATTACGAAGAATATTAAGTTTCCTTTATTAAACATTTTTTACATGGATTCTTTACATAAAAATACTAGACATGAGATTCGGGTTTCGCATATACTGAAATTGATCACTTTATGATTAATGGCCTAGTAAAACTGGCCAAATTGTGTTAAATGTAAATTTTTTATTATATTTCAACCTTCTTTTGGCCCATTTTCTTTAGATCTTTTATTATCATAGAAATCCTAAATCAATGATATGGCCAAACGAGGATTGACGTATCATCAAATGTAAACGTTTATACGATTTAGCCAGTTTTAGTTGGCCATATCATGAAGTGATCAATTCTAAGATCTGGCCACGACATATATAAAAGGAGAAACTGACCCGACTGACTAACGTATTGTAACAAAAAATATTAATTAGCACAAAGTTTTTTTTTATGACGTAGGCAAGCACTAAGAGAAGATTTTCCGAAATTCAATTTCTAACGGAATGATATCGGGGGTCCAATTTGGAATACAATGTATGGAAAAACTAACACGCAGGCAGCCGCTGGCAGAAGCTAGCTTCACGATACATATCAAACCTCAAAAAAAAATACTATTCTTCTCAAAGTATACCTACTTACGTACATGTTATAATAGCTTGGGTATGCTTGCATGATTTGCCTAAGTTCATCATTACACGCTAATTGATATGTCGTGAAGGTAATGGTGTTTCGACAGTTTAAAAACTTTAATTCAATGACACTCTAATAATAATCGATTAAGTGTAATTTGAGAACCAATACCGGAATTCTTGACCATGTTTAGATTGGTAGGTATTTTATATTCAGATATTTATTGGCAACGTACCCTTCTTTTTTTGAGGTGGGAAATAATCTAATGACTTCGCTCTAGGGTGGAGTGGGACGGCGTGTCAGGCTTTTACTAACTAAAGCTACACCTATGTTCCTTTACGTTCTAAAATCACGGTTTTTTTTTTATTGGGTGGGAAAATCATCTTATGACAAATCCCGCTCTTGGGCGGAGCGGCGGAAAGTGTCAGACTTTTACTGACTAAAAACCCACTCCTGATCCTTTTTTGCCTCGGGTAACCTTTTTAGAGGTAAACCAATGGAGCTAGTAGTCATCGGCCCTCGTGGGATCCTACGGTTTTGTTGACATCTCTTTGAGGCGTGCATGGAACACTACGCGCCGTTGACGACTTAGGCTCGGTCCCTAAGGTTAACCGGCCGAACGGCGAACTACCCATTGCTCGTCGTCCGCAAGCCCGTTTGTAGGTACAGCTAATTGGGATCGGAGTCTCGGTGGCTGGAGCATGAGGATTTCCGTTTCCTTACATGTGACGCTTTCTTCCATCACCTTCAAAAGAAAATGTAAATGAAAAACTATAATTAAAAAAGTACAATAATATGACAAATAAAACAAAAACAATAAAATCTGTAATAACATTTTTGCAATTTAAAGTTGTTTTTTTTTTACTCTCCCCGAAATGCAACTGGTGGAAAACCAATAAGCATTTTTTTTAATTCAGATCGTACAAACGTTCTTAGTTTCATGGCAAGCTGTTCTTTTAATAAATATGTACAGAAGAAAGAAGAATTCTTCTTTATTTACATACCTACAAGTTATTTTTCAATATTTGGCACACAATTGACTGTTTCACGCACTAGTGCGGAAAAAAACGCGTCTCCACCCCTTACAGTTTTATTACATTTATCGTATCAGGCTGGGTGCGCGTCAACCCCCACGAGTCGTGCGTCAACCCCTATTTATTTATCTTCGTAAATGTATTGAAAAACGTCGTTCGATACACGTGGAAATGTCACTGCAGCCCTCGGCTCCATAATAGCCTCGCCAAGGTTCGAGTTTAATGTCACAATGTCAAACTTTCTCCACATGCATCAAAATATACTACAACTTGTCTAGTCAATTTGTATGGCGAGTAAATTGTCCTCTAGACTTGTACCACTAATCAGTCATTCATTGCAACAGTATTTGCAGTAGTTAATTAAAATTAAATTGGGAGTTGAGATACAAAATATCACACGCGGTCTGTTAATTAATATGATTTATTTATTTATTGCACGCAATGTACACATATGTACATATACGTAGTTACAGAGAAGTTTTTCTTACATGTCTATGTTATAAACCTGACCAATCATAAATTAAGTAAAATTGTAATATTTTCTATACAGTAATACTTACAACTATGACTATGAAAAATAAACCGGATTTTTTATGATATAAAAAAGTCATCATCATCATCATTTCAGCCGAAAGACGTCCACTGTTGGACATAGGCCTCCTCCAAATGTCGCTACAACGACCGGTCCGGTGCGTATCGCATCCATTGGATTCCCGCGACCCTCACCAGGTCATCGGTCCACCTTGTGGGAGGCCTTCCAACGCTGCGTCTTCCGGTACGTGGTCGCCATTCCAGAACCTTTCGTCCCCATCGACCATCTGTTCTGCGAGCAATGTGCCCTGCCCACTGCCACTTAAGTTTGGCGATTCTTCGGGCTATGTCCGTAACCTTGGTTCTCCTGCGGATATCCTCATTTCTGACGCGATTACGCAAGGAAACTCCAAGCATAGCCCTTTCCATTGCCCTTTGAGTAACTTGAGGCCCATTGTAAGCGACCACGTCTCGGAGCCATATGTCATCACTGGCAACACGCACTGGTCATAGACTTTTGGTATAAAAAAGTGCTTAGCGGTAATCCCACCTGATGGTAAGCAGTGATGCAATTGTTGATGGTAAATCGCATTAATTTATCAAGAGCCTAGCTGTTCACTTTAGCCTTGAAGACACCTAAATTATGATCGGACGGGAAGACTGCATCAGAAATATTCATATTTTATTAGCATTACATACCTAGATCTATTTCGCAGTTAAATAAAAATATCATCATAATCATTATCTGCTATGAATCTGTGTTCTTCTAACAATCTTCTACTGCTTTGTCCTTCTCATACTTCTGATTTTGTTTATTCTTCCTTTCATATACAGTCCATACTTCTGTGGAATACGCTTCCTCTCGAAATCAGGACGGCCGGATCAGATGAGGGTTAACTTTCTGCATCGGGAAATGTCGATTGTGACTAAATTGGTCTTACAATTTTTTTATTACCAAAAGTCCTTTGTAGCAGTTGTCAATTTTAACGCGATTAATAAAACATGGTTGCCTGTCAAATATTGAGACACCATCTTTACCGACTATAACTTTTTATAACTACAGCCTGAATTTGCAATTATTTGAGAACTCTTACTAAAAACTGACGATTTCAAAAGCTCAAAATTCAAATTTGAACGCACATTAACATGTGTGCTTAGGTCTTTGGACGCCACTTAAGTCTCTCGCTTAAGTCGCTCCATTTAAGTTCCAAATTTTTTCTTCATAGGTCGAAAATCTTCAAACTTCTTCGGATCTTCTTCACATTTTGAAACCGGTCTAATATACGACTACCGAGCATGAAACGCTCTATGTCTCTCTGTGCAAACACTTAGCACGTACAATGTATGTACATAACGTGAGCGTTTACGTCAACAAAAAATTAATTGTCAGCCGTTCGAAATCGCATACTGTCTATTGAAAATTATTTAGGTATGTCATAGTGTTGTTCTTTGTATGACGGTCGTAGTGGGTATCAGAATTTGTACTATCTAAACGGCATGGTGGCACGAAAAGTCTTAAAATATATATTTTTTTAAACTAGCTGACCCGGCGAAATTTTTATCGCCTAATATTAAGGATAACGCCATCTATTGGTATTACCGGAACAGCATAATTAACTTTATAAAGATATTTTAATTAGAGATGGCGTTGTATTCGGTTTCTTTTTTCGTGATTTTTTCTCCATTTTTTCTCACCATTTAAACCCTTCCCTGAACTATTTCAAATATTTCAAGACCAAAATTCCGCCAGATCGGTCCAGCGATTTTTGAGTTTTAGCGAGACTAACGAACAGCTATTCAATTTTAAATATATGTATATAGTTACAGATAGATTAATTAATCATTTTTTCGGCTAGATGAAATCTACCAGAGAACTGGGTAGGTTAATAGGTTAACCACCCCAATGATCCTTCTCTAAATTAGGATCTATCAGAGCAAAAAAGTGTCCTTTTTGAAATGCATAAAGTTGTAATATAAATACAGGTTTGCACGCTAGATGTTTTTGAAAATGAAGTCATCGTAACCACAACGGATTAGTTTTGTCTACATAATAATTCTTACGATATGACATAATTACAATATTTTTACCTGTCTTTGTATTCTGTATTATTTATTATGCTATTTAAAATTACAATATTTGCATATTACAGTATTAATAGATATTATGTAAGAACTTATTATTTATACTAAAACCTAACTATGTACATAAAAACTATAAATACTATTATACTAAACCTAACTATGTACATATAATACAAAAACAACTATTACACTCAGGCGTCGAAGTACTCCTCCACATCGCTGTCATCCGGAAATGTTTTAAATGTTCTTAGATAGCACTCATAAGTGTGTTGACTAAAAGATATAAATTTACAAAAAAACTGTAAATCGAAGCGAGTGTTTGAATTTGTGCAATCTAAATGACCAGTTTTCAAGTCAAAAACCATTTTTAATTGATCAAAAATGTATACAGTTTGATAATATACTGTTATTCTGCAATATGTCCACGAACACCATTATTGGGGTGTTTGATTTTATCAGAGCAGGTTCGTTGTTGCAACACAAAAAGTAGGTACCTAATATTTCTATGTTCTATTTAGCACCCAATTTTTCTTAAAGTCATCCTTTAACCTAATTGCTAAACCACTTTTTAAAAGTTTCGCCAAAATTTATGAAGAAAACAAGGTAAAAAAAATTACAAATTAAAACTGGGCATTGCCTTTTTTAATTATTGGCTAATTACTTTGCCAAATAAAAAGCCACAAACGGGCATTGGCAAAGATATTGCCGTAACCCAAAAAAGGGGAGGTTGGGGAATAAGCAAGGGCGGGAAATCAATTAGTTTTACAAATGGTATTTCGCAATGTTTAGAATAAATGAAACCAAAATCGGAGGTGTAAATAGTATTGCTCGCGAAAAGGTTCCACAACAAAATAATGTCAGCCCACAAAATTAATAGTTCAGAGGCTTTATTTAAAGCCTGTAGCAATATTGTTTAGTGTGTCAAGTATGAATAACCGCCTGCTTGTAATTGCTTCTCTAACCACAGGTTTTAACAGCTTGAAGCGGTGAAGACTATGCAACCAGTTGTTTTTGCGTACTCATTGTAATTACCTACTTAAATGTCCCTAACTGCTTACCAGTGCCGTAATTAGGTCGATACCGGTAGTGGCCAGACACAGAAAGAAAAGATATAAAGAAAAACGTTTATTCGTACCTCTCACAATCGTATACAATATAATTATATACAGACAGGTTTAGAACTACTGGGGCCACGGGTAGTGTGAAAGCGAAGCCCGGGGCCCCGGGATGAAGGCAAAGAAGGAACAGGAGTGGGTTTTTAGTCAGTAAAAGTCTGAGACTATCTCCCGCTTCGCCCAAGGGCGGGATTTGTCATTAGATGATTTTCCCACCTAAAAAAAAAGATAGGTTTAGAAAAATAACATTAAAATCTCTGTGAAGCCAAAACGACAGGGCCGCAGGACTTGATGGGGCGTAGAAATTATCAAACCACAGCCAAGTTTTATATCATTTATTTATTTATTAAAACTTCATGCCACACAAAGTACAAAGGCGGACTTAATGCCTTAGGCATTCTCTATCAGTCAACCTAGGGTGGTGAAAAGAAAATGTGGCAATCATTCAGTTTCATCAGAAGGACGTTACTGTTTCTCTTTCCCTTTCTCTTCGTATCATGGCCTGAACCAGGGCCGGACGCTCGGGTCGCCATCATCGATCGAGGACGAGGACACGGTGTGGCTCTGCCTAACCGATGCGAAGTTCCACCATAAGCTCCGGGCAGTCCGCAAAATGGTAAAAACCGAACGTATCATCCAGTCATATCTGAAACAGGTACTGGTGAAAACCTGCATCAGATAGATTAAATTTACACTCCAGGCGTAGAAAAGACTAGTTACGACACTGCTGCTAGGTTCTTTGAGGTACCTTAATATTTTGGCCTATGTGCAATGAGCCTTTAGATTTCACAAAAGATAAAAATAATAATTAATTTACTAAAATATCTTGAACAAACAATACAAAGAACAAAGACATATTTGAAAGTAAGAATAGATATTGCAAAGCTACAAATTTCGATGGCGTAATTCAAGGTAGACCTCTCTACTATCTCCCCAGAGATATGTCCTAAAAGGAGTTGTAAGTACAGGATATATTAGTCTAGGTGTTCCTTTAAGGGAACATGGGGATTCCTTCTATGTGTTTATTTATTCATTCATTTATTTATCTTTGATTCAGGTAGGTTACCCATAAATTCCTTATGTTGTTGTAATGTTCGGTGGCATTCAGTCTTACTGGTAACAATGCTATCGCTGCCTCACATCCGACGCAGTAGTGCAGCGGATCTTTTTTTCATGATCGCAAAAAAGTCACCTGTACGCACTGCTGCGAATATATCTGACGTGCTATATCTGACGCGTTGCTGCACTACTGCGTCGGGTGCGGGGCAGCGATAGCAGTATCCTAAAACAGTGACCTAGGATTATTTAAGTAAGATAAGATTTATTCTACTACCCCGATACTATCCCCAGAGACAGTTCCTATGCAGAAAAGAAACAAACATGTTGCAAGACACTAGCCCTTCAAAAGGCTGCTCTAGCATCACTGTGTTCTTGTTTGAAAAACGCATCAATTTTACCAGCTCATCAAAACAAAGCCGTCAAACCGTCGCCATAACTTAGCAGTACTTTGCCAAGTGAAAGGCCTGTCCTTGCTATGTTTACAACCGCCATTTTTACGCCATAAATCATGGCATCATAGGTAATACACGCTTTGTCTCTTTGTGTTCGGCTATAGTAGGTTTGCTTGCGACAGAGAGAAATGTACGACTTTTTATTGTGGAGACTTAAATGGGTTTGTGTTGTAATTAAATTAAATAGTTCAAATTGGCACGTGAAGAATCGTGAGGATGTAAGGTCATGATCTTGATCTTCGTCTTTCATCTCGTTGAAATAATAATAATTAATATATCTCTCAACCGAGCTCTTAATATTGACTGCAACAAACATGCTTATGAACCCCGAAAAACCCTTCCTACACTTTTCCGGAAAAGAAAAAATGTAAAGTATGATTTTAATTTTTCAAGAACAATAGACTCGTGGACTTCTGGGAACTGCCTGTATTTACTACCTTGTTTAAGAAATTTTTGTTTCTGTATATCAAATGAACTAGCTTCTGTCTGTGGCTTCCCTCGCGTGAAAGTATGTTTCTCCATACAAAGTTTGGACCCCCGTTTCATTCACTAAGGAGAAGAATTTTGGAAAATCCTCTCTTAGTGTTCGCCTACGTCATTAAAGAAAACCTTGAGCAAAATTTCAAGCTCCCGAAACTACTAGGGTAGTTTTGACTGTGTGTTGATATGTCAGTCAGTCAGTTTCTCCAATTATACAATATTAATTTTAGGACATGCGAAACCCGAAACACGAGTCTAGTATTTTATGTAAGAATATCATAACTGTACGATGAAACATCACGAAGTTAAAAGCTTGTTATGTTACCTGGTTGGCCGCACAAATACACGATCACCGGGTCACCCAGGCTACTGACGGGTTGTTTTACTCCCGCATCCAGCCGTGCGCTAGTGTCTAATGTCCGCTATAACCTGCCCTGACCTGTATTGTTCTTAGTGTCGGTGGTGTCCAACTTGTGACCTTTTTTAAATATTTTTGGAATCGATTCAGTTACTGATTCTGAACAAACTATATTCAGATTTCGCATATATTAAAACTAATGTTGTATATACTGCTCTAGTTTTTAATGAGGAAAATACTTAAAGGGCTTATTAGAAAAGGCCTTGTTATTATTTAAGTAAAGTCTCAATAAAATCATATTTATAAACAGAAAAGTTATTAGCGTTTGTTTATATGCCAAAATATTACTCAATTTATGGAAATATTGTACAGGCTTTGATTATGAATGAAAAACAAAGGAAAAACACTGCGCGTAGTATTTTCTAGTAGCAATTGTTATGTATAATTGATTCAATTATGATTTTTTTATTTTTTTTATTCTTGATAGGTTCGCGCTTGACCAGGGGAGCAATGGTGGCCAAGTGGTAACGGCCCCGACTTACATATTGTAGGTCGCGGGTTCAAACCCAGCCAGGCGCATTACTTTGTGTAATTTATTTCATCACCACTGCTCTCAAAATGATGAAGGGAAACATCGTGAGAAAACCGGCATGTCCAAGAACCAAATATTCGAAGACATGTGATGTCCACCAACACGCACCGGGCCCGCGTGATGGATTACGGCCCATTCCCTCTCCTAGAGAGGAGGCCTGAGTCCCAACAGTCAAAGGGAACATTATATGCCTATGCCGCGCTTGACCGCTATCTCACCTGATGGAAAGCGACGATGCGGTCAACGATAGAGCGCGCTTACCTAGAAGTAACCTATTCACTCTTAACTTAAAGATTCCCGGGTTGTAGCCATCAGGAAACACATATTCAAATATAATTCACAATTTACCAATTATGACAAATTTTCGTAGACCATTTTAGGATTTCGTTTTTTTTACTTTTGACTACATATATAAGATCAGTAACGGGTACAGATAGAGCCCATTTTTTTTGTACTAATTAAAAAATAGGGGTGTATAGATGACTACTGCTTCATTTAATAATGAGTGTTGATGTTGTTTTCAGTAAATCATTTATTTATACTATTATTTTCGTTATTTTCTATAAAACATTGCATAAACATAAACACAGGAAAATAAGTTTGTACTGTTATTTTTGTTGTTTTGAATAAAATGTTGTACTAGAATAAACAGGAAAATACCCAAATCAAATAAACAATTCAATTATAAAATGTAAAGTTGCTTATTTTTGTTCGTATTGTGTTGAGTTGTTCGTACAGCTAAGGAGTGGAATTCCCTACCGAAGTCTGATAACTACATCCTAGAGTTCTATTAGAAGTCAAAAGTGAATATGTTACTTCTAGGCAAGCGTAGTTCATCGTCGAACACATCATTATTTATGATCAGCCGCCCCTAGCCAAGTTACAACCGTTTCGTGTAGAATTCTGTTCTCCAATCGGTAACGCCTCAGTGTCAGCAATTGTAGAAAACGATATGTTGGTAGCCATGTTAACGCGCCTGAGTCGGCGGCTCGTTCTATAATGTCGTTCTACAATAACTAAGGATGCAGCGTTGAACATTGTAGAAACGATAACAATTCATTCTATCATTTTGAACGATGTGAACTTGGTTTTTTGGTAATGACAAATCTCGCTCTTGGGCGGAGCGAGAGATAGTAACAGACTTTTACTGACTAAAAACCCACTCCTGTTCCTTCTTTGCCTTCCTTCGTCCCAGGGCCCCGGGTTTCATTTACATACTACCCATGGCCCCAGTAGGCTTCAACCCTGCTGGGCCCCTACGATTTGCTGACGGACGGACGGCGAGCAATGGGTAGCCCGCCGTCCGATCGTCCGGTAACCGTGCGGACCGAGGCCAAGTCGTCGACGGCGCGAACTGTTCCACACGCCCCTCAAGGAGATGTCAGCAACTGTAGGTGCCCAGCAGGGTCAAAGCCGTGTCCTCGTGGGGGCAATCGGCGGCGGCGATCTCTCGCGCCGGGCCTTGGTTCACGCCATGGTCTGGAGCGAGGAGGAGTGGCAGGCGGTCGCCTCCTTCTGCGAAGCAGTAATGCTAGCAAAGGAGGCGGCCGATCGCGTGAGGCAACGGTCCTTACGCCCTGTCCGCCGCCGGGATTCCGATCCCGATTTCCGGCCACCGTAGGCGCGGGCTTGCGGAGGGCGAGCAATGGGTAGCCCGCCGTCCGACCGTCCGGTAGCCGTCCGGACCGAGCCCAAGTCGTCGACGGCGCGTATTGTTCCACGCGCGCCTCAGGAAGATGTCAGCAAATCGTAGGGGCCCAGCAGGGTCGAAGCCTACTGGGGCCATGGGTAGTGTAAAAACGAAACCCGGGGCCCTGGTACGAAAGGCAACGAAGGAAAAGGAGTGGGTTTTTAGTCAGTAAAAGTCTGACATTATCTTGCGCTCCACCCAAGAGCGGGGGATGTCATAACATGAAGAGAAGTCATTGTTTGCTTTCTCACCTGAAAAAAAATTCCATGGAGATTTTTTTGAAGCATCCTTGCTAGATTGATTACTAACATTGTGTTTCGACGTGTCGTAACAAAATTGGAAGTAGGCAACTACTGATTGAATCCCGAACAGCAGGAGACGACGACGTGGTAGGCCCAGAAGAACTTGGACTCCTACCTAAGGGATTGGCCAGAAGTGGCTAAAAACAGAGAAGTGTGGAAGAATGCTAGGCCTCCCTTTGTCCTGCAGTGGGATACAACTGGCTCATAATAATAAGAATCGTCAGAGCGATCGTGATCAATTAATATAATTAAAACTTTAAAATTGTTTCAACCTACCGTTATAGACTTTGGAACCATCCAACTTCATGTGCCGAACCGGTTTCATCGAAAAGATAATACTTTGAAGACGATTTTAGATCATTAAAACCAAACCATTAAAAAATGTAAATTTCCTACAAATAAACACACAAATTTTAGAGTTCCGTATAGATATCGTATCGTGTCGTTTCGTATAGGTGTCGTGTGTTCGTTGTGTATGTATCTAAGTATATATTTATTATTGTATTTCTTAACCATTAAGTTGCACCTACCATGTTTTGTTTCTGCACCACCCTAAAGTCGACTGGTAGAAAATGCCTAAGGTATTAAGTCCGCCTTTGTACAGTGTTTATTACTTGTGCATAAAGTTTTAATAAATAAAAAATAAATATCGGCACGGATCTTAAGGGCTGACTTTTATAGTTCTACTCGCGCAGAAGCACGCAGAAGTGAAATATTGGGTCTCTTTAATGGTATGAAGAGAGATGCGGGGGCGGGGACTGCAATGTTTGCACATTGATTGGCTCGCCGATCTTGTACGATGCGCAAAGCGATCCCCTCTCTTTCGCCGAGCGCTCAAGATTCGAGCCGCTATCTATACTCAAAGAACAAAACAGGACCCTATTACTGAGACTCCACTGTCCGACTGTCTGTCACCAGGCTGTATCACTTGAACCGTGATAGCCAAACAGTCATCTTTGATGTTGTATTTTTGTTGCCACTATAAAAACAAAAGTAAAAAACAGAATAAAATGAATATTTAAATGGGGCTTTCATAAAACAAACGTGATTTTTTACTCGATTTTTATATAGTAGATAGTACGGAATCTTTCGTGTGGGAGTCTGACTCGTACTTGAATAGTTTTTTTTTCCTTTTAGCGTTCACACGCCCCGGGTATACGTTCCGCTTATTTAAGGCCGAAGCCTACTGGGGCTATTGGTCGACTTCAGAAAGGTAAACCACACCTATATTCATTCAGTTGTTTTGTGTTCGTTAGAGCAGTGGTAACGGCCCCGACTTACAAGTTGTAGGTCGTGGGTTCTAATCCAGCCAGGCACATTACTTTGAGTAATTTATTTCATCATCACTGCTCTCAAAACAGTGAAGAAAATCATCATGAGGAAAGCGGCATGTCCTAGAACCAAAAATTCGAAGACGTGTCATTCAGCATTCCGCACTGGGTCGACGTGGTGGACTACGGCCCATTTCCTCTCCTAGAGAGGAGGCTGAATCCCAGCAGTGTTGATTATGCTATGCTATTATTATGCCTTGCGTTCTAGTAACGTAAGGCAACTGAATGAATATAGATGTCTCGTAATTTTAGTCAGTAAAAGTCTGACAGACTTCCCGCCCCGTCCTCGGGCGTGAGCAGTCATTAGGGGATTTTCAACCTCAAAAAATAAAAACAAAAAACAATCGTCTGATAATATGATTTACGTAAATTTACATACCATTACAATTTTTTTACTAAATCAGGAAAATACTAAAGTTTAGAATGCGTAATCATTTGTTTATCATCGTTCATTTACCTTATAATAATAATCGATGCGGTAAAAAACATCGTTGATTGCTGGTTTGTATACAACTAGTACGACCGCCAATGCGTCATATCCGTGAACGAACGCTCTCAGATGACTTTTGACTGTCAGTGACTTATTTTAATTTCTGCATTTTTTTAAAAGTTTAAGTTGATGTATATAAGTTTTAAGTATTTACGTTCGTATATAAATATTATTATTATTATCTCTTTATTTTTCTTATGTACATATAATCTACATTTTTAAATATTTCAAAAAAAATAATTTACAAAAAACATTTAAAAATATAAAAAATAGTAGTCCTCCGGTAACGGGAGCAGGGTCCAAGTTACCGGTGGTTAGGGCTCCAGAGACAGGGACCTCCTCACAATGCGAGCCGTATCTAGGAGTACTGCCTTCTGTATCAGGCCCTTGATCCAGCCGCGCAACGACAGCTTCGACAGATGGTCGTCGGAGCTTTTGGCTATAAGGCCATTGGCGGTCACGACAATCGGAACAATAACCTCGGCTGTTAAGGTCCACATTATTATTATTTATTTTCTTCCAAAAAGGTAAGTAACTTATAAGATAAGCCCCACAAAACCGTTGCAATGATTTGATTGTGGGGTCGGTGAGTCTCTAGACATATTTAAAAGTAATTAAAACATTTATAAATAATATAATTATTTCATTGTGTCTATATGTCATATCCAGATCCAAAACTCCGAGAGTTTTCAGCTCGAATTTCAAAATCGCTTCGAATGCCTAGGAAGCTCTGTGGATGAATACAACGATGGGTTCGTGGAAACTGTCCATACGGTCGGGTCTAAATTCTATAAGACTCGTACAAGTAAGAGCAAGAGGCTCACAGATCGAACTCTCCGGCTTATGAAGGAGAGGCGTGAGATGATTCTGCAGTCTTCAGACGATGCGTGCACATATCGGCAACTCAATAAACAGATCTCTAAGTCCTTGAAACGTGATCTCCGTCACTTTAATACCGGAAAAATTAAAGACGCGATTGAGCGAAATAAGGGCTCTAAGGTGTTTGCAAGAGATCTGTCTATTGAGCAGAGCTAGCTCACGAAACTGAAGACCGACGATGGCAGAGTCATATCCGCCAAATCGGAGCTTCTGGGAGCGATCGAGGCTTTTTATGGACAGTTGTACACGTCAATCACAAAACCCACTGCGAATCTAGCAAACGACCCAAGAGCTAGATTGACCCGACACTATACCGAAGATATCCCGGACGTCAGCCTGTACGAGATTAGGATGGCTCTGAAGCAGCTTAATAACAACAAGGCACCAGGTGATGACGGAATTACGGCCGAACTCTTGAAGGCGGGTGGGAAACCGATCCTTAAGGCCCTTCAGAAGCTGTTTGATTCCGTCATATTCGAGGGAAAAACGCCACAGGCGTGGAGCAGAGGTGTGGTGGTACTCTTCTTTAAGAAGGGCGACAAGGCCCTGCTCAAGAATTATAGGCCCATCTCACTTCTGAGCCACGTCTACAAGCTGTTTTCCAGAGTCATCACGAACCGTCTCGCGCGCAGGTTCGACGACTTCCAGCCTCCCGAACAAGCCGGATTCCGAAAAGGCTTCAGCACCATAGACCACATACATACGATACGGCAGGTTATACAGAAGACCGAGGAGTATAATCTGCCTCTGTGCCTAGCGTTTGTGGACTATGAGAAAGCCTTTGATTCGATCGAGACTTGGGCTGTGCTGCAGTCTCTCCAACGGTGCCAGATTGACTATCGGTACATCGAGGTGCTGAAGTGTTTGTACAAAAACGCCACTATGTCAGTCAGACTACAGGACCAGACCTCGAAACCTGTCCTGCAGCGGGGTGTGAGGCAGGGAGACGTCATTTCTCCGAAACTGTTCACGGCCGCAATGGAGGATGTCTTCAAGGTTCTGGTCTGGAGTGGATTAGGCATTAATGTCAATGGCGAGTACATCAGTCATCTTCGGTTTGCCGACGATATAGTAGTCATGGCTGAGACTGCGGAAGAGCTCAGCACAATGCTAAATGACCTCAGTAGAGCTTCCGAAAGAGTGGGTCTCAAAATGAACATGGACAAAACTAAAGTCATGATAAACATCCATGTAGCACCCACTCCGATCAAGATCGGAGACTCTGCACTCGAAGTTGTAGACGATTACGTTTACCTGGGACAGACAATCCAGTTGGGTAGATCTAATTTCGAGAAAGAGGTCAACCGTCGAATCCAACTCGGCTGGGCAGCGTTCGGGAAGCTGCGCGGTATCTTCTCATCCAATATACCACAGTGTCTCAAGACGAAGGTCTATGACCAGTGCGTGTTGCCAGTGATGACATATGGTTCCGAAACGTGGTCGCTCACAGTGGGCCTCATCAGAAGGCTCAAAGTCACCCAAAGGGCAATGGAAAGGGCTATGCTCGGAGTTTCCTTGCGTGATCGAATCAGAAATGAAGATATCCGCAGGAGAACCAAGGTTGCCGACATAGCACGAAGAATCGCCAAACTTAAGTGGCGATGGGCAGGGCACATTGCTCGCAGAACGGATGGCCGTTGGGGCCGAAAGGTTCTGGAGTGGCGACCGCATACCGGAAGACGCAGTGTTGGAAGGCCCCCAACAAGGTGGACCGATGACCTGGTGAAGGTTGCGGGAATCCGATGGATGCGAGACGCGCAGGACCGTTCTTTGTGGCGACATTTGGGGGAGGCCTATGTCCAGCAGTGGACGTCTGTCGGCTGAAATGATGATGATGATGATGATTGTGTCTATACCTGTGTGCCAAATAAACGTGTTTTCTTTCCTTCTTTTTTTTTTGATCTCAGAAGCGACAAGAAATATGTAACCGTGTGTCCATAGATTTTTGAGATCTACGCTTTGAAACGTGCAAATAGCTTTACCTTGTCTTGTGACAGACCGACCTTGACAATTCAAAAGTGCCCCCTGCTTGTAAAATGGTTTATCTATACATAAAATAAATCTGTAGAAGTGAAAATTCTGTACAAAGAAAATATTAATAAAATAAATGGCGGGTGGTGTTACTAAACGGACAGCGAATCCATAAACGTGATTAAAAATTTTTTTGTTTGTTTGTCTGTCTGTCTGTCTGTCTGTCTGTCTGTTTGTTCAGGCATCACGCAAAAACTACCGGTTCGATTACGATGAAACTTGGTATAATTATTCTTTAACATCCTGGGCACCACTAGGCACTGGGCTGGGTACTTTTTATCCCGGAAAAGTATATACAATAAAAAACAAACTTAATGAGGTTCGATCCCTAGACCCGATTACTGTACCAACCGTAAATAATAAGTTTGTTATAGGTTACGTCACCTGCAGTGGAGTTCACTAAAGGGCGCTGCACACGGCTAAGATACTATAATATTTTATCTTAAGAAACGTATCGCTCGCCATACAATTCAATGGACTATCACACACGATGAAGATACTATAATATTTTATCTTAAGAAACGTATCGCTCGCCATACAATTCAATGGACTATCACACACGATGAAGATACTATAATATTTTATCTTAAGAAACGTATCGCTCGCCATACAATTCAATGGACTATCACACACGATGAAGATAATAAATAATATTTCATATTTTCGTATCTCAAAAAACCTAATAAAACCATTTTCGACTTCTACGCGGATGAAGTCGCGGGCAAAAGCTAGTTTGAAATAAATACTTTGCGTTTTTTTAGTTATGAGAGACATCGGAGTAGAGCCAAGTTTAGATGGTGGGACGAGCTGGACACTTACAGGCAGGCCTAGTTCGAAGTAGTCAAAAACCGGGTGGCATGAAAATAATAATAATATTCCACAACTATTACACAACGCCGTGTAGTCCCAAGCTAAGCAGAGCTTGTGTCATGAGTCCCAGACAACTGATAAACATACTTATATATTTCTAAATACATACACATTATAAATAAAATATACCCAGACACAGAACAAATGATCATGTTCATCACACAAACATTTATCCTGGGTGGGAATCGAACCCACGACCTCCGGCATAGCAGTCAGGGCCACTAACCACTAGACCCAGTCAAATAAGAAGAATCTGAAGACCCGCTAAACTTCAGTAGCAATGAGCTGGGCACATGTGGGATCAAACGTTCTCGCGGTCGATCACCAACCAAATCCCTCATTGAAAGTAAACGAAGAACCACGAATAGAGAGATATGGAGAAGATTCACAAAAGCCGCAAACATTTTACCTGACGATTCATAACCACAACCACTCCTTCAGGAGTGTACGACTGAGAAGAAGAACCACTAGTTTTAATTTGTGACATCAAAAGGTTGACTCCTAAAAAATGTCCAACGCATTAAGTCCTTCTCTGTAATTTTGTTTGCTTAAAGTATTTAATAAATAAATAATTAATTAAAATATGCCTCTCATCATCATCATCTTCCTACCCTTGTCCCATCTTATTTGGACCGGCGCAACACGTTTTTTTCTTCCATTCTATCCTGTCAACCGTCATACTATCACTAAGTTCTTTTTCTTTCATATCACTGTTCACACAATCCATCCACCTTTTCATCATCATCTTTGGCCTCCCTCTCCCTCTCCACCCGTCCACATGTATACTCATAACTCTTTTAGTAACATGTATTTCATCTCTCCTCTTTACATGACCATACCAAGACAAACGATTCCCCTTCAACTTTTCAGTCACTGGCGCCACTTTCAAACTTCCTCTAATATATTCATTTCTCACTTTATCCCTTCGCGTCACACCACACATCAATCTCAACATTCACTAAAATATGCCTCTATTTCATATAATTATTTGTTTTGTAAGAAATTTAATTCAATGGTAACAACACAAACAAATCGCTCGCTTCACTAAATCCTCGGTATACACTTACGAAACGTCGACCATGAAACTTGCCTGATCATTCTTTTCGCATAAATATCACAATGAAACTATTTGGAAGCCTAACGAGTTTTGCAACTTTTCATGGCAAACAGCTTATAATAATCATAGCTAGTTGAATTTATTATAAAAATCTGGTCAAATGCAAGTCGGATTCGCGCACGAGGGGTTCTGTATCAGTTATAATAATTATAGTGTCTCTCGTATTGAACATAAAACGGCAAAATGTCACGTTTGTTGTACGGGAGTCCACTTAAATATTTATTTTATTCTGCTTTTATTAATTGATGTTATAGGGGCAACAAAAATACATCATCTGTGATTTCAATTATCTAGCTATCATGGTTCATGAGATACAGCCTGGTGTCAGACAGACGATCTGTAGAGTTAAGACTTCACTGACCGTCTGTCTGTCTGTCACAAACCGACCATGACCCAAAGAGAAGAGAGAGATACTAAGGTCCCTTTTTACTTTTTGGGTCATCATCATTTCAGCCGAAAGACATTGGACATAGGCCTCCCCCAAACGTCGCCACAACGACTGGTCCTGTGCGTCTCGCAACTCTCATGAGATCGGTTCACCTTGGGGAAGATCATCCAACACTGCGTCTTTTGGTACGTGGTCATCACTCCAGAACTTTTCGTCCCCATCGACCATCTGTTTTGCGAGCAATGTGCCCTGCCCACTGCCACGTAATTTGGAAGATTCTTCGAGCTATGATGGTAACCTTTGTTCTCCTGCGGATATCTCCATTTCTAATGTGATCATGCAAGGAAACCCATAAAGGGAAACTTTGGGTACGGAACCCTAAAAAATAGACACCGATAGATAGACCGTTATTTGTGATGCTGATGACGCATTTTGAGTTTTTAATCTCAGTTCACAGTTTAGTTAGTACGGTACAGCCCCCGTTAGTTCGAATACGTCTTAGTTAGAGGAAACATGTTATTTAAAATTACTTAACGACACACCATCGACGACGGCTGGTGCTGAATATATCAGCGCTGAGGCTCTGTCTTCCACGAGCTCCAGCATTTTGCTGAGCGCTGGCCGTTTTGCGCGGATGTGACACAATCATATCCTACCACTTATAATATAAGTCGGTTATTTTTTATTGTTTTTATTTTTCGAAGTTTCCTTGCGTGATCGAATCAGAAATGAAGATATCCGCAGGAGAACCAAGTTTGCCGACATAACACGAAGAATCGCCAAACTTAAGTGGCAATGGGCAGGGCACATTGCTCGCAGAACAGATGGCCGTTGGGGCTGAAAGGTTCTGGAATGGCGACCGCGTACCCGAAGATGCAGTGTTGGAAGGCCCCCTACAAGGTGGACCGATGACCTGGTGAAGGTTGCGGGAATCCGATGAATGCGAGACGCACAGGAACGTTGATTGTGACGACATTTGGGGGAGGCCTATGTCCAGCAATGGACGTCTATCGGCTGAAATGATGATGATGATGATGTTTTTATTTTTAAGGCCGCAAAAAATCTAATATGGGGTAAGAAATATTGGAATCGTGGAATTCTGATAGGTTTCGAATATATCAAAAATAATGTTGTTTAGGATGTTTAGAACCTGACAATTTAACATGTCATCGTAATGGCCCTGGTCTCCTCTCTAACGAATCCACGAATCGGACCTGGTATTTTTTTTATAGGTGGGAAAATCATCCAATAACATCCCCCGCTTTTGGGCGATGTTAAAAGGCGTGTCAGACTTTTACTGACTAAAAACCCACTCCTGTTCCTTCGTTGACTTTCGTACCAGGGCCGAGTCTTCCTTTCAGAAGCAGACCCTTGGCCCCCAGACCACGCCACCAACACCGACTTGGGCCCGGTAGGGGTTGGAGGATTACATGTCTTCGATTATTACTTTTTTGGTCTAAGCCGTGCCAGTTTCCTTCAACGTTTTGAGAGCAGTTGTGATGAAATAAATTACATAAAGTAACGGCTGGGTTTGAACCCGAGGCTTACGTACAACTGGTAAGTCGGGGCCGTTACTATAAAGTAAGGGCTGGGTTTGAACCCGAGGTTTATGTACAACTGGTAAGTCGGGGCCGTTACTACTCTACCACTACTGCTGGAGGGCCGATTGTAGATACGTCTGTGCAACTTGAGTGACCTTGAAAAACGCTTAATTATCGATTTGTACACACGGGTGTACAAAATTTATTTGACCGGAAATTTTCTCTATGTCTTCGTTTTTCCATTTCCAAAATCCAGATTTTATTTCTATTTCTTTTTTTTTGGTAATTTTACGTAAAAATGCGCAATTACTTCATACAATACCCTTACACGCGCGAGGGGTTAATAAAAAATCAATAACAAAACCACAGAAGAGATCTTGTTAGTCATAACTTTATTTACTAATAAAAAACATGACCTAATCACGTGTATTGCATATACCTATTACAAGTAATACTCAGTAACACGTTATTATAAAGAGTTCACTGTACCAATGACCATCATAAATTCTTAATAGACATTCCTCTAGGTTTTTTCTTACTTGATGTTTCCTTACGTGTTATTAAATAACATGTTATTGTGATCCTATGGTGTTTAATGGACACTTTAGTTTCCTTGAGCATGTAATTAAAATGCTGGATGTATTTGAAATAATTGTTTTAAATGTATCATTTGCCAAATTCTAAAAACATCAAGATGAATATCAAATTTAACGCCATTATGTGTTTTTGGATTTGTGTCGTAATTTAATTATCTATGTGGATATTTGTTATTTACCTTAGCCAAGGTAAATAATTAGGGTTGCGGAATTACTTGAAAGTGGGGCGAAACCAATCTGGTTAAATTCAACGCCGCCAAAACACAGGCGTGTCTGTTCACCGCTAAGAGGAGCCCGTTCACCTTGGCTCCCGTTTTTCAGAATGTATCCCTGGAGTGCACCGACCGCCTTCAACTCTTAGGAGTTGAAATTTCCTCAGATCTCAATTTCGGGCGGTTCATTGAGTCCAAAGCCATGGTAGCTGCTAGAAAACTAGGCGTTCTTGCAAAGGTCCGACGGTACTTCACACCGGGACAGCTTCTAATGTTATACAAAGCACAGGTCCGATCGTGTGTGGAGTACTGCAGTCACATATGGGCTGGTGCTGCAAAATGCCATCTAGCAGCTTTGGACTCAGTGGAAAGGCGTGCGAAGAGGCTAATTGGGGATCCAGATTTGGTTAAGTCCAATCTACAAAGCCTCGAGCACAGGCGCAGAGTAGCCAGCCTATCGGTATTTTACAGGTTACATTTTGGAGAGTGTGCGCGGGAACTGCATGACTTGATTCCGCCATCTCCTTTCTACCATCGGACAAGCCGACGAACGGCGAGTATCCACCCTTACGTTGTTGAAACTGCAACGGTCCGGACTAAGCGTTTCGCTTCGTCGTTTATACCGCGTACATCGAAGGACTGGAACAATCTGCCTGCTGCGGTCTTTCCGTCTAACTATAATATAGGTGTCTTCAAGGCTAGAGTGAATAGGCTCTTAATGGACTGGTGCGCCTGACCATCAATGATTGCATCTCCACTTACCATCAGGTGGGATCGCAGTCAAGCACTGGATTATATCAATTAAAAAAAAAAAAAAAAAAAAAGTAGTACTAGTTACCGTAGCCCTGGAATATAAAGGGCAACTGAAGAAACATGGTGGGTTTTTTGGTCGTTAAAAGTCTGACATTCTTTTACGGTCTACCTTGAGAGCAAGAAGTTACCCCTCAACAAACTCTCGCACCGGGCCTTGGTACAGGCCATGGTCCGGAGCGAGGAGGAGTGGCAGGCGGTTGCCATTTTCTGCGAAGCAGAAGCCCCAACTGCCGCCGGGATTCTGATTCCGATTTCCAGCCACCGTAGACGACAGACGGCGAGCAAAGGGTGGCTCGCCGTCCGACCGTCCGGTAACAGTCCGGACCGAGCCCAAGTCGTCGACGGCGCGTACTGTTCCGCGCGCGCTTCAGGGAGATGTCAGTGAATCGTAGGGGCTCAGCAGAGTCGAAGCCTACTGGGGCCACGGGTAGTGTGAAAATGAAACCCCGAAGGCCCTGGGAGGAAGGCAAAGAAGAAGCAGGAGTGGGTTTTTAGTAAGTAAAAGTCTGATACTACCTCCCGCCCCGCCCAAGAGGAGGATTTGTCATAAGATGATTTTCCCACCTAAAAAAAAACCCCTCAACATAATGATTGGCTTATTTTTTTACTAAGTGCATAAATAAATATAAGTAGGTATTGTCGATAACTACGATGCATTGACGTTTTGGTCCATTATTTTAGGTTTTTGGGTTTATTATTTTGAATATTAAATAAACTTTTCACATTACTAAAAGTCTGGCCTTTTTTACCAAGAAATATCAATAATTACATTGCTATTCAACGTGTTCATACTGTTAGCATTCTGTGAACTTTTGTTATTGATAACGATTGTATAATTATTTGATGCTCACAAGCACAATCAGCCTTTCAATGTTCCCACTGCTGGGACTCAGGACTCCTCTCTAGGAGAGGGAATGGGCCGTAATCCACCACGCGGGCCCAGTGCGGATTGGTGAATGTCATATGTCTTCGAATTTTTGGTTCTAGGACATGCCGGTTTCCTCACGATGTTTTCCTTCACCGTTCTGAGAGCAGTGCTGATGAAATAAATTACATAAAGTTATGCGACTGGCTGGTTTTGAACCCGCGATATACAACTCGTAAGTCGGAGCCGTTACCACTCGGCCACCACTGCTCTCCAAAATTTTGATGCTCAATAAATTATTTTAAACGCGTTTGTGAATACTACTATTTTTTAATCAATACAAAAAAATAAAGCTCTATCTGTACCCGTTACTCATCATATTTTTGAATACAAAAATAAAAAAAAGATCACAAAATTGTCCACGAAAAGTTGTCATAATTGGTAAATTCATAATAGAATAAGTCATTCATAAAAATTGCTACTACAAAATGATGCGCAGTGTTTTTCCATTTTGATCGTCATTCATTCATTCATAATAATAGCCTGTACAAATATTTCCATAAATTGAGTGACATTTTAAGATATAAAAAAAACTTTGCTTTTTATAAATATTATTTATCGAGACTTTACTTAAATAATAACCAAACCTTTTTTAATAAGCCTTTTAAGTATTTGTTGTGGTGTATTATTATTTTCAGTTAATACTAATTATTTATTGAATATTTATTTATTTAAAATTTCAGTAACAACACCTTAACAGCTCACGTAAATGTTAATACATTCATCATCATCTTCCTGCCTTTGTCCCGTGTTATTTGGGGTCGGCGCAACAAGTTTTTTTCTTCCACAATCCATCCATCCACATGTATGCTCATAACTCTTTTAGAAAAATGCGTTTCATCCCACCTTTTTCCATGACCATACCAAGACAAACGATTCCCCTCAATTTTTCAGTCAGTGGTGCCACTTTTAAATTTTCTCTAAAATACTCATTTCTCACTTTATCTAATTTCGTCACACCACACATTCATCTCAACATTATCATCTCCACTACATGTGATCTTTTTTCATCAGTCTTTTTCACAGCCCATACAGTATGACAGGTCTTATCACAGATTTTTAGATTTTACCCTTCAACTTGAGGGGTATCCTTGGGTCACAAGTTGTTCCAGTATCGTAGTTCGTACTTCCATTATCATTATAAATTAATCATAATACGTAAATGTTTTTCTTTGTGTTTCTTTTCTCTTTCATAAATGAGTCATTTATTTGTTTATTTGTTCGTAAATATGTATTAATTATAAACTAATTCTTTACTAATAAAACTAAGTAGAAACTTAACTCTTCAATAGCACTTCGCTTCCATCCTTTTATAGTAACAGTTATGCAATATGGTGTCCACACTTCACAGACCCCGCGATGTGCAGACGCACCAAGTCACGCGCATCGACCTGAAGGCCAAGGTCAATGATCTTCACGTACGAAACTACAATTAAAACTCCTAATTAATATTATAGACAATAGATTAATTAATATGTATAACATTGATTGCTAATGATTACGTATGTCAGGTTGTCGACAGTTTAAAATTAGACTTGAAGTAATGGAACCTAAAATTTCGAAGCAAGACGATAAATTAAAAATACTTTTATTAAAATATATGCGCATGCAGGTCTTCGCTAATTGTCGTATTCCCGGAAACACCCGAATCATTGAATCGTAAGCTTGAAGAATTATGCGTGAAGAAAATGCACTTAACCACTCTATATACATATCGTCTTCCGACGCTCGGGGAATACGACCGTTGCCGAACAGTCACGAAGATTTCTATGCGTATTATCACTTTGGGAGTCGTGTACCAGACTTTTAAAATTGGAAGCAATTTTAAAGTACACATGATCTTCTGGCTAGATCTAATCCCATTTATTTCGGGTCGGTCCTCCTTGTCTTCGTTTTCCACCATATGATCATCTGAGCGTCTTTGCACGTGACCATACCACCGCTTCTCTTTGCCTTTATGAGATATTGGAGTAACTTTAAAACTGCCTCATTCGTACTCCCTCTCCCACTGTATTTTTTTTTTTAGAAAGTAAAGTCATTCAATGGCTCTTAGGTGGAGCGAGAGGGTGTGTCAGACTTTTACTGACTAAAAAACCACTCTTGCTCCTTCTTTGCCTTCGTCCCAGGGCCAAATTTTCCTTTCAGAAACAAACCCTTGGCCCCAGTAGGCTTCGACCCTGCCGGCCCCCTATGGTTTGCTGACATCTTTTTGAGGCGCGTGCAGAACAGTACGCGCTGTCGATGACTTGGGCTTGGTTCGGACGTTAACCGGACGGTCGGACGGCGAGTTACCCATTGATCGCCTCCTTCTGTAAAGCAGTAATCGGAAGAACAGTTACCGGACGATCGGACGGAGAGCTACCCATTGCACGCTGACCGGAAGCCCGCGCCTACGGTGGCCGGAAATGGGGATTGGAATCGCGGCGGCTGGGGTGCGAGGATGTCCGTTCCCTTACGTTTACAGCCATTTCCTTTACTCGCTTTACTAATTCGCACAAACATCCAGCTGTTTCTTAATCCCTCTCGATCTTGACCATGGCCTGACCCAGATCCAGACGCGAGAGGTTGCTGCCGCTGAACGCCTCCGCAAGAACACGGCGGCGCTCCACCAAAGCGTGTTAGACTTCCATAGTATGCTTCACCGTGTTCTCTGAGGGATTTGCACAATAGTGACACCCTGGTGTTTTTTCCCACTTGATTCCGAAACATGAACTTTCCGAACTGCCCATGTCCAGTGAAAACTTACGTTAGGCGGATAGTGAGGACCTGTCGAGATATAGTGTGGCGTAGCGCACCCTCCGAACGGAAATATGGTGAGCCAAATTAGAGGTCCGTAAGGCCGTGGCCCCTACAAAATAGTGCGGGATAAGCTCCGCGCCTGGGCTCCCCCGTTGATACAGAGTCTCCGGCCCCAGATCGTGGAGGGTATAGTGAACGCTCGCTTCCCTTTGAGAGGGGAGCATTCTTCCCCGCCAATGGCTCCGCCTCTCGCGGTAACCGACGCGGACCACGACGGCGATAACGACAATACTCCGGAGGTCACCGAGGTAGAGTTTGGCGGTACGAAGGCTAAACGCAAAAAATACCGCCCCAGGACCCGACGGTTTGCCTGGGAAAGCCTGGGGACTGGCCATGGAAGAACTCGGGCCTCGACTAAGGGGGCTGTTTAGGCGCCTGTCTAGCCACTTCTCTAAGAGGGACTTACCATCGCGATTGTGGCGTACCCTGAAGTAAATATACGCCACAATCGCAAAGGCGTATACTCCATACTGGAAGAATAATGGGTGTAATGTTAATAATGCTGCGGTAGTTGCAGCAGAGGTACGAAAGAACTTTTTTAAGTATGTACGGCATTTCAATAGCTGCTTTTACGGTGATTTCCTGATATTTACTTCTATAGTTGAAATTCCTGAAATTATGTTAGCATATTAATTCCTCACTGAGGATTTTTATCCTCAAGATTAATGTACAGGTATAGATGTATAGTCGTACCTGACTGGACTTTTAATTTGCATATTATGAACTTGTTGTTTATCTCTTTATTTTAGTTTATGATCTAGGAAAATATAGTGTGAAATATTGCACATTGTCATGTACATGCCAAGATTAATGGATAACATCAATCAGATTCAACATAAAACTCTATTAATAATACCAGGTGCCAAGTGTTTTCTGATTAGGTCATAGTTTTATTATTTTCATAAAAATTGTCTTACACTGGGAATTACTCCTGTATAATAATAATAATCAACATCGCCGTATCTCTACATTGCCGTCGTGGTGGGGCTTCCGCGCTTCAATTAACCATAGATCCGTATCGGTAACGTTTGCTTTGCCGTAACATGCCTAGGGTGAGGGGCCAGACGAAAAGAGATACAATTCGTAGGGCGGTTTTGTGGCGAACTGTTGGGCATTAGCGACCCCACGGACCCGATCTCCCGGGAGATTTCTTATTCTTCATCTCCGGCTTACCTTTATTAGCCGGCCGTAGTGAACACTGACGAGGAACGGAGCTCCCACCTTTCTCTTGCCTTTACTGGCTGGCTTGAGTGGAGACTCGCAAGAGCAAATGTGCTCGGGAGAAGGATGTATAATCCAGTAAGGTGCTGGTAAGGATTTTGACCATACTTCCGGGATTATCCGCTGTGGTATACCTCTCCACTCCTCAAGCACCTCAGGATATGTTGCCCTCTTGTTGCTATGTCACTTCATGCTAGCGACCGTTTTTGGCCCATTTATTTGGTGTTAAGTCACCCACTGCCTTTTCATTAAAGGAAATTAATAACATTGTTTAGCCAGGGGCTATAGTCTTCTACGCCTTATTTTATTTTGACGTTTATTTGCAGATATATCTTGATATTCTCATTTAGAACATAACATTAAAAAATTGTAAATAAACAATTGACATTCTTATTCTTCATAGTGAATTTATCAAATAATGCTTGTATTTTTTTTTATTATTATTGGTAAATAGTATCGAGATACAATTGTTAGTAATACTTTGACATTTATTAACAATTTTATCTTGACATTATTATTTTAGAAATTACATTTTAAACTTCAATTCTTTAAGTGACATTATTATCAACTTCATTTAGTATGTGCCTTTGTTATTTGCTAATTGCAACGGTGAAATGAATAAAATTAAATTGAAATATTAATTGTAAATATTTTTTGCAAGAAAATGTATTGGAACAATAAAATGTTTGTAATTTGCATACCTCAAAGTGTAATATGGTTGGACTGTGCTATATTTTCTAAACTTTATGTAATTGCCCATATTAGCAAATTAATGAATATGAATTATGAATATCTTAGTTTTCCATGTGTTGCAAAGTTTCCCACCAACCGGGGGTCGTCCTTGCATGCACTAGCATAGCGCATAAAGGGATAATCACCGGTTGGTACCACGTTCCATTAAAAGCGTCTAAGAGTTGCGAGTTGGTTTTGGCTCCTCTTACGCCTTCCCTAGATCCGGGGCAACAGGGTCCTGAGATAAATCTAAATATATAAAAGAAAAAAACTGACTGATTGACATATCAACGCACAGCTGAAACTACTGGGACTAAGAGCGTGAAATTTTGCAAGCGTTTTCCTTTTATGAAGTAGGATGAAACTAAGAGAGGATTTTTCAAAATTTACCCCCCAAAGGGACGAAACGGGAGTCCAAAGTTAGTAATGAGAAACTTACTTTCAAGCGGGCGAAGCCGCTGATAAACATACTTATATATTTCTAAATACATACATCACATCATTGCTCGTAGAACGGACGGTCAATGGGGTCGAAAGGTTCTAGAATGGCGACCGCACACCGGAAAACGCAGCGTTGGAAGGCCTCCCACAAGGTGGACCAACGACCTGGTGAGAGTCGCGGGAGTGCGGTGGATGCGAGACGCACAGGATCGGTCGTTGTGGCGTCGCCTGGGGGAGGCCTTTGTCCAGCAGTGGACTTCTTTCGGCTGAAATGATGATGATGATGATGACATACATCACTACATAGTATAAAACAAAGTCGCTTTCCGCTGTCTGTCCCTAAGTATGCTTAAATCGTTAAAACTATGCAACGGAATTTGATGCGGTTTTTAATAGATAGAGTGATTCAAGGGGAAGGTTTATATGTATAATACGTGCATAATAGTAATAATTACACACATACAAAACACTGATAATTTTAGAGGTTTCTAATGAGGTGTCGTAAATAAACACTTTTTTTGCGCTTACATTGCAAATGCAATTACTACAGTATTGTACATCTTAAAAGGGTCTACAAAAAGTCCGCAATTGTGTACGTCTATCTCTTAGGGATAACCCATAACAACCATTTTTTATACTTTTTTATACTACTACTAATGATTTAAAATGCAGGGATATAGCGGTTGCGATGGTACCGGCAGCCCCCTAACCAAGTTACAATCGATTAGTTTGCGTCGAACGCCTCGAGTAGGCCACGCCTCCGATTCCTTTGTTCTGACCACGTGACTGAGCGTTGAGATGACGTCAGATCGTAACTTGGCTAGGTCAGCGGCTAGGGGGCCAGAGATCAGCGGCGCGTGCCTAAATCCACCTAAACTTTGCAATACGCGATTGTTGGTAAAATCACCAAAAACTTTCACAATAAAGTCAAAGTCAAAGTCAAAGATTTTTATTTCACATAGGCCTACATGGGCACTTATAAAACGTCAGAAGCTAGTGCACGGTTCGAAATTGGTCGTTTCCTATGGAGAAGAACCGGCAAGAAACTCCATGGTTACTCTTTTAAAAAAGAATTTGTTGATACAATATTTTCTGTTTACAATATATTGGATTTATTATGTAAGGACAGTGTAGACTGGTCAATAAAGTACAATAAAAATAATCATAATAAAAAGGAACCTAAGAATTCGCGGAGTCTACAGTGTTCTCACATTCACATTATAAAAAAGAGGCTATATAAATAAAAACAAGTAAAATAAATAATTACAATTATTAATAAATAATACGTTAACAATATAAATAATAATAAAAAAATAAAAAAAATATATATATATTGCAAAAGCAATGTATATATTACAACAAATGTGGAGCAGTCAATAGATACATTTACAAAATATTATGAGCTACCAGGGGGCCACATGTGCAGAAGCAGTCATTGCCAAACTAGCGTGTCTTCGACATAGTCTTTAACCTTGTAATACGCTTTTTTAGTTAGGACACGCTTAATATGGGTTTTGAACTTTCCTTTTTTTTTTTTTTTTTTTTTTAATTTATATAAACCATTGCTTGACTGCGATCCCACCTGATGGTAAGTGGAGATGCAATCATTGATGGTCAGGCGCACTAGTTTATTAAGAGCCTATTCACTCTAGCCTTGAAGACACCTATATTATAGTCCTTCGCTAAGTTCAGTCACCACCTTTGGCAGCTTATTATAAAAGCGTATGCTGTCTACTAAAAATGACTTGCTGGTCTTAACTAATCTCCATTTGGACTATACAATTATAATAATAATAATAATAATAGACTGCACAATAATCACTGGATATGGTACCCGAGAAAATGTATTGATTCTCCGAATTCCAGTGATACCATCGGATTCACCGTTCCAATTTAAATGCCTACAATTTCCGGTAAAGATATCTTTTGCAATGACCATTAATAAATCTCAGGGTCAAAATTTCAACATTACAGGCTTAGATTTGAGCGTTGACTGTTTTTCACATGGACAATTATAAGTCGCTATTTCAAGTAACATCTAAAGATAACGTGTTTGTATTGTCTAATGACAGAAGCTATGAACGTTGTATATAAAGACATTCTGTCGTATATTTAGTATCACGGCCGCCTGATACGAACCCTCCCGCATCTCTAAGATTCGCCGTCCTCGGCATACTCTCCTCACCCCCGATGACCCTATTACTCTGCTCCAAGAGAGCCGTAGGGAAACTAGTACAATTCGCAGACCTTACAGACCGCCGTCCTTCCGTCCTCGCCACCGTCTGTGGTGTCATTTTAAATCAGAACAATATTTTGGAAATGTACAAGTAAAGCCTTTATTACTTATACCAAACACGGCGTATTTATATATTTTTTTTACACAATACTTTTGTCCGTTTGAGAGCCACATTGAGCTTTGTGACATGTCACGCAGCCTATATTCAGCGGACGATTAAGACGGTTCTAACGATATCATTTGTCGAGTCTCCGATAAGTAGTTTAGGAGCTATAAGGATAAAAGATGAACATACACACACATACATACAGACATGCATAGCCTGTCAAAATCATAAACCTTTGGCTTTGCCGTAGTCGTAAAAAAATATAATATATTTCATATCATAAATACCTTATAGACACAATTACTTATATTATATCATTTTGTTAGTGAACATGATTTAAAACTATGTTAGTATCACTTCACTTCGCATATTATCTTGGTGCTGTCCTGTGGTACTTGTCCGTGAAAGCATCGGAACACAACGTCCTGTGGCAAAAATAAAAAAATAGTTGCTAACACGTATACGGTTGCTAAGATGGGTATAAACCAAAAGGCGAAGGTTCGCATTACGTTCACAAGAGTGATGTCAATATTTTAGGCACTCCTTACTGACTCATTCCTTGATCAAATGAATAAAAATGTTTTTTTTTAACCATTAGGTATAGGTTTTTACTTCGTCATATCAGGAAGTATGAAATCCGAAATTTTATGTATATCAATCAAAGAGGAAACGTATTCGCACCTAATTTAAATATTTTATGGTGTTATTTGATATTCTAGTGGTAACGAACCTGTATATTTTTTTTTGCCACTTAAATCTTCTAAAAAAAAATCTGTGGGCTGACATGTTATTTAAGTCTGAGCATTTTTTTTTTATGTTGTTATGAGTGCCTAATGAACTGCTTTGACGTCTCTAAATATATAACATTAAAAAAAAACAAAATATGTATTTTTAAATGTTGGCCTTTTGCTAGAAGCTCCTTTGCTAAAGGTGGACTTAAGTTCTTTTGAGTCTGGTCATTTGTTCGGAAATATATTTTTAAAACATTAAAGGCTCTTTTCAATTCTATAAGGACAAGTTATTCGTTTATTCATTTATTAAAACTTCATACAACACAAAGGTACAAAGGCGGACTTAATGCCTTAGGCATTCTCTACCAGTCAACCAAGGGTAGTGAAGAGAAAACATGGTAGGTGCATAAAAAAAAAGAAAAGATTAATAGGAAAACAAGGGATCAAATGTAATAATAAATAAATAAAAAATAATAATAATGAACATACATAAGTATTTTATTTAATATGAACCTACATATATATAAACATATATTATTTATATAAGGAAAAATGAAAGGATTTTTAAGGCTACTCCGCTATTTGCGTAGAAAATAAAGCCGCAACTTCCGCATAAATTCTTATTGATTGGTGGCCATCCTGATATCAAGAGGAAGCGCATTCCATAGAAGTATGGACTGTATATGAAAGGAAGAATGAACAAAATTAGAAGTATGAGAAAGAAATCTCCAGGCGTACGGCAACGCGCCACCGGTACATGGTGGACATTCCACCTATACGCACAAAATGTTTTGGGAACTCATTCATTGTGCGTACAGCTAAGGAGTGGAATTCCTTGCCGGAATGTGTGTTTCCTGATAGCTACAACCCGGTAATCTTTAAGTCAAGAGTGAATAGGTTACTTCTAGGTAAGCGCGTTCCATCGTCGACCGCATCATCGCTTTCCATCAGGTGAGATGGCGGTCAAGCGCGAACGAGAGAGAATAATAAAAAAAAAAAAAAAGAGAAAGAGAAAGCAGTAGAAGATTGTTAGAAGAACGCAGATTCTTAGCATGGGAAGAACATAGATATTGAAAGTGTGATATAAGATAAGAAGGTGGGGTGGGAGAGTTGAGCAAAGAAAAAAGCGTAGTGAGTGCGCGCAAACGTCTTCTCTGGCGAATGGACATCCATTTGAGCTCAGATCTGTAACTAGAAATATGGTCATATTTTCTTAAAGTTAAATATGAACCGGATGCAGTTGTTGAGGGCCCTGTCAAGTTTGTCTAGCAACACCGTATTCAGGTCAAAGTAGCACACGTCTCCATAGTTGATTATAGGGAAAATTAAAGTCTGCAAAAGCGTTGTCTAAAAAGAAGCAAGCAAGCAAGTTATATCTCAGCCGGTGGAAACATTAGTATAGGGTGGAAGGCATTTAATCTTTAGTGGCTTCTTAGTAATGTTTATTGTACCGAATTTTTTTTTATTATAGACTCTTGTTTGACCACTATCTCACCTGCACTCCTTGTCAAGTTACGATCGTTTCGTTTGCGTCGCCTCGAGTAGGCCACGCCTCCGATTCCTTTGTTTTGACTACGTGACTGAGCGTTGAGATGACGTCGGGGGGGCGCGACAGGGGCTCATCGTAACTAACGATGTGGTCGACAATGGTATGGTCCAATAGAATGGATGGCTTGCGTAGAAGTAACGTATTCTCGCTAATGTATGTAGTATAAGGTACATAATTATAAATAAAATTATTAAATTTAAAGTTGAATTACGTGGAATTAAATTGAATTATATTGAAAAAAACAAGCAATAACAGGTTTCTAGGCCTAAACAATGTTTCATAATGGTGCTGCAGAACCGTCAGTTTGTTCACCTAATTATATAGAATGACTTATCGTGACAATTATGACGAAAATGGCAGAGCGGCCTTCACCTAGTCAGTTCAGAGTTTTTAAGTATTTAGCGAGTGACGAATAAAAGTCAGGATGAGTCGGCATGTTGTATCTTTTTGACCTTCTGTTAGAGTTCATGGTTAATCGATTTGATGAGCACCTGTGTGAGTGGATTCGGATAACCGCTATTGTTTTCGAAGGTCTTTATAAGTAGTGAAGGGTTTTGTAAACTGGTTTTTTTTTGTAGCACCAATTTTTTTTCTGTTGGTATTTTCATGAGAGAAAAGATTGAAATATATTCACCAAATACCTTTCGGAGGCTCAAAATGTTTTTGACCGACAAGTTTTAGAGTCAAACTCAATTTTTATTTTATTTCAAATAGGTCAATTACTGCCACTTATATCTTGTACATAAATTACTAAGTCAGAAAAACTGGGCAAGCGCGAGTCTGACTCGCGCACTGAGGGTTCCTACAAAATTACCTATGAAAACAATTCAATTCCCGAATCGAGTTACGAAGATTTTTCCGAATCGCAAAAAAAGTATTTTTTGTGACGGAACTAAAAATTTACGGTTTTCAGATTTTTTCTTATACATGTGTTATAAGACCATGCTTCATGCCAAATTACAGGATTCTAGGTCAACGGGAAGCACCCTATGCATTTTGATTCCCTTGAGAGTGTCAAAATACACTTTTTGCGACCTAAACGGCTGCATCTTTTTTTTTCGTTGACTCAGATGTTTGATTTTTTCACAGCTTTAAGGAATTGTAGACTTGAGTATATAGTTTTAATTTCAACTCGATACCTTTACGTGTTCTCGAGATAAAGGGTTTTGACAGATAGACGTACTGACAACGAAGTGATCCTATAAGGGTTCTGTTTTTCCTTTTAAGATACGGAACCCTAAAAATGAAGCAAATTGCAAATACCAAAGCGAAGGTCTCTATGGAGAATGTGCAAAAAATACAGAGACACTTTTTTTAAATTATGTTATGAATTCGAAAATTCAGGTTAGATAGTTAGACTCAAAGTTAGTCCAATTTACTACATAATTATTTAATTTATTCTTTTAGGTTGCAGGCAGCAGCATTTCTCTAATATCTCGAACTAACACATCAAGTAGGTGAAAACTTTCTTAGATGAGCTTAACTTGCAAATATTAACGTTTTGGAGGTAACAGAGTGTAAAGTCTCGCAAACGTTCTTTGAAAAGGGAGGATCCTCCGACCAGACCAATGTTATGTCTGATCTGGGCAAAGGTCCAATAGATGATTTCGGGCTGTTGTATATGCTCGAATCGCATGGGGAACTTTAATGCAGGATATCATAGTTTAGTTCCTATGTGACGTCATAGACGTCGGTACAACGTTGTTGACGCAGCCAAGTAAACAACGATACAAAAAAACAAATTGCGTGATTTTTCTACGAAATTTAAATTTTATCTGTCGTCAAATTTGTACTGAATTGTCGAATATCATCTTGGCAGCAGTAACAATTTCAAGTTAGTGTTGTAGACCTATTTGAAATAGAAAACTTTTGTATTTTGAATTTTTGAGTCAAGCACCACAAAGTCTGACGAACACTTTATCCAAGGAATATAGTTTTACCCCAGTAACTGGGTTGTAAGTGTCGCCGCACATGGGCCACACGCGGTAGCCAAAAACGCCGCCACGAGAAGCTAGAAGCGGCCACAAAGGAAGCCGAAGCGCGCGACAATCACTTGTAGCCGATTGCTGCTACTTTTTTTTTAACCCATACGTGCAATATCAAAATAAACTCTATCGAAGAAAGTTTAAATGCGCTAATGGCGTGCGGCGGCGTTTTGTGACGTCGTTTAGTGGCCGGTGCGAGCCACAAGAAGCGAGCAGCGGCGATTTATAGCGTGTGGTAGCCACCGGCGTCAACCGTGTGTGGCGAATTTATATAGCCCTAGCATCGCATAGTCGGCCTTATAATGTTCCCACTGTTGGTACTCAGGCCTCCTCTCTAGGAGAGGGTATGGGCCGTAATCCACCACACGGGCCCAGTGCGGGTTGGTGGATGTCACATGTCTTCGAATTTTTGGTTCTAGGACGTGCCGGTTTCCTCACGATGTTTTTCTTCACCGTTTTGAGAGCAGTGGTGATGAAATAAATTACACAAAGTAGTGCAGCGAATTTATATAAAATGTATGAAAACTCTCGGAAATATGCTGGTGGTGGCGTTTTGTAGATGTGGCCGGTGGCCCGTATGCGGCGATCCTAAATGTTTGATAAGGAGTCGCTCCTTGCGCAAACACAATTGTGTTGTCACAATACGGTTGTTTACCTTACGACCGTATCCAGTTAGACTGAACGCCGACCATAAGCCAGTTAGTAAAACGCTAGGAATATGATGAATCTTCGCTAAAAAATAGATAAAAATTAATAAATATTACACAAAATAAAAACAATGGGTATTTAAATGATCACGGTAGCGGAAAAGAATGAAAAGAGAACGTTTAAAAAAACAAGTTTCTACGATCGCAAAGGACAGCAACTATCAAAAATTATTGATTTGGCTCATTTTGTGGACTTCGATTTCGTCAGCATCTCGTAACAATCTCCTATAGTCTAAATCTACATATAATAAATGTTATTTTACAAAAACAAAAGCCGGATAACTGTAACCACGGAAGCTGAGTTTCTGGTTTTTTCATTTGTCTCCGACTTTCGAAATTAAAGTTATTTTGAATTGTCTTGTTATCTTGTATACGTTTTGATAATACGTTTTTACATTTCAAAATGGTGACTATTGGTAAATTGTTAAACGGTGAAGGAAAACCATCGTCAAGAAACCGGCATGTCCTAGAATGAAAATTTTGAAGACGTGGCACCCGCCACGTCTTCAAAATTGGTGGGTACCAACTACGCTAGGCTCACGTGGTGGATTCATGGGCCCATGTCCATTCCTAAAGAAAAGGTCTCAGTAGAGCGAAAACAATAAGACTGATTATATCATATTATGGTAGTCGTAATAGTTCAAATTAAATTATCGACCTATAGGAAAGATAGTAAAGTACTGTGACGTCGAAAATGTGGTGAAAGACTGTTGTGGTCTAAATGATTACTTATATTGTTAGAAGCACTACATGTTATTATTATACGAAATAATTCGAAAAAATTAAAATGTTTTAGTTCACATAGGCCTACCTGGGCACTTATAAAACGTCAGCTGGTGTACGGTCCCAAATTGGTCGTTTTCTATGGAGAAGAACCGGTAAAAAACTCCATGGGTTCTCTTTAAAACAAATGTTGTTCTTACAATATTTCCATATTACAATATTAGTAGATATTATGTAAGGACTGTGTCCAGTTAGTATTGTACTCAAAAGTACAATAGAGAGTAATGTTAGAATTCGCGGAGCCTACAGTGTTCTCACATTCACATCATAGAAAATAAATAACTACAACTATCAATAAATGAGACGTTAACAAAATAAATTACTAGAATGAAGAGAAAAAGTGTTATTTCCAACAGCTTGACATTAGAAAACAATCACTTTTTGATATCACAAGGACTCAATCCACACATTACTTTGAGGTCTCTCTGCAGCCCTGGCAAGTTAGGTATTAATAAAATAAACAATCCTCATTTAGTGCCTCTCCTAGCAGTACCTGTTTAGCAAACACCTTTTAAAAATTTTTGATTGATTAAGACTTTAGTTGTTTGCGTAATGACATAGTGGCTTGAGTAATGTAAAGAAAACCATGACCTTACAATTTTAGAGTACACAGAAGATTATTGCTGAAATCAAAGATGAATGACCAATGATGACTAGGCAGTATCTTGAAAGCACTCGATTAAAGATTAAATCATTATCTAAGTGTTATCGATTATTATTAAATTTTTATCTACATACTAGAGAGGTAAAGTTTATTTTTTTGTTTTTAGAAGGTAATTTCAGGAGGTACTGGTCCGATTGCTAACATTTTTTCAACGATAGAAAGCTGCTTTATTCTTGTGTGACATGGGCTATATTTTATATACGCGGGCGAAGCTGCGGGTCAAAGCTAGTAATAAAATATATTATAGCAGATTTATAATTATGGGATAACACGACAAAATGGCTGAAGGTCACGTTTGAGAAACTGCGTTGCAGATAACGTCACATCTTTTTTCATTCGAGGTTGGAAAACTACTTCTTCCTAGTAGTCGATGCTTTTCTCACTCCAAGGTGGAGCAAGACGGTTAGACTTTTACTGACTAAAACCTACCTGGGTCCTTATGGAGTTTCTTGTCGCCTGATGGAGTTTCTTTTCGGTTTCTTCTCTATAGGAAACGACCATTTATAACCGTGCGTTAGCTTCTAAGTGCCAATGGTAAGCCTGTGTGAAATAAATAATTTTGAAATTGAGTTTGAAAAGTCAGACACATCATTTTGCTCTATCCAGAGCTGGGGTAATTAAAAAAATATTTTTTTTTACCCTTACAAAATAGGTTGGTTCGTCATTTCTAGAATGGTAATGTTAAAAACTAACTACCCGAATGAAAATACGAGTCATTCATTATATTATTAGTCAGTCATTATTTATGGGTGCTATAAAACTTATACACATACATTAATAACATTATAACATGTAACATTAATAAAAGTATGTATGTGTAGATATGTATGGGGTGGTTTTAATATAAGTATATTTGTGTATGAGATTGTTGTCGTGTGTATGTATGTGTGATAGAAGAGGTATTTTGGAATTTGTGGGATTAGAATAATACGTCCAAGAGAGCTTCTGTGGCAGCGTATGTTTGATTTAGAATCCAGGCTTGTATGTAGAGTGAGTTTAAAATTATGTCTGTTTAACGAGTACAAGAAAAAACTCGTTGTAAGTTATTGTAAAGATGAGGACCGAGGAAAAGAAAGAATCTATGACTTAAATATGTTTTAAGAGGAATAGCTTTAGCTAATAAATTAACAGTTTTTATTAGCGTGTTGTTTGATAGCAGTAGTCGATACGAATAATTGCCTAAGCGATAAAGCCCTTAAATCATAGCATAATAAGCCTTTTAATCTTCCCACTGCTAGGAATCAGGCCTCCTCTCTCTAGGAGACGGAATGGGCCGTTACCCAACACGCGGGCCCAGTGCGAGTTGGTGGATGTCACATATCTTCGAGTTAAATCAAATTAAAATAAATCTGGTGGATCTTAAAACTTCCACGAATATGTTCGTTTCTAACTCTTTAAAGCTAACCGTTCAAAGCCATTATTTTCTTTGGAAACCCCAGATAAAATATGTGATGACTTAAGTATTTAACACTACGTCCTACGTTCTCTTTAACAAACAAATGTAAGGTCAGAAAAATGGAAAGTTACTTACGTGTTTCCTTATCTGCAAATGGGTAACTTTTAAATAAATAATCAATTTGTCATGAATCGTGGTTTTAACCGACTCATAGTTTTCTAAGAAGATGTGTGGTAATAACTTTACCACGGGGTAGCCTTGAAATAGTCTTTTTATTTGATGAAGCCCTTTCGGCTTAGTTGCTTGTGTGACGTCAGCCTTTAGGAATTTTGTGCGGCAGTAGAATGCCAGCACATCCTTGTCAGTCAAAGGAAAAGTCTACAAAACCGCGGTCTTTCGGCAACGTAAGTAAGAGCTGGACACTCTAATGTTAGCCCCTAAAAAAACTCAGGGCACAAAAATGCACACGACTGAGATGAAGCAAAAGAATCTGTACAACTTGAATGACCTTGAAAAACGCTTAATTGTCGTTTTGTACACACGTTTGTACGATTTTTTTTTTAGCCAAAACATTTTGGTTTTTATATCTTTGTTTTTCCTAGAAAAATCCAGAAAAGGTTTTATATATTTATTTTTTACTCTTTTTGGTGATTTACGTAAAAACGCGCAATTACATAATAACAATATCGCCGGGGCGGTTAAAGCTAACCGATTATTATTACGTAATTCCCCACAACAATTTTCAATTGCACCCGAAATATATAGCCCCACAGAATACACTTCCACTTACAATGTTCAAATTAAATATATAGCCCCACAGAATACACTTCCACTTACAATGTTCAAATTAAATATATAGCCCCACAGAATACACTTCCACTTACAAAGTTCAAATTAAATATATAGCCCCACAGAATACACTTCTACTAACAATGTTCAAAATGCACCCGAAATGGCAAGTATGTAATAATAATTTTTATTTTATTAATGAATAACACTACTTCATAAGATGGCACTCCATTATGACCTTTTACATATAATGCAGTGTCATCTTATGTTTGTTTGTATAGCTGATTGTAACAACGTATTCAAAGATAAGTATATATTTTAAATTTATTTTTAATACTAACCTCTGCCCGCAGCTTTACCCGCGTGAGAATTTTATTATTCTCACGCGGTTGCGCGGCGCGCATTAATTGGGTATATTATCCCATAGGAATAATATACCCAATTGTTGAGAGGATCTGGCAGTTGGGACTCGAGGACACAAGTCCAAGGTTTCTTTTGCAGCGATCGCTCACACTGCTGTCCCGTAAAGTGCAATGGAACGCGCGATCTCCGAGCCTCTGGCAGAAGGCATTAAGAACCCCTAGATTGAGCAGGAGCCACTTGAAGACAGCCCTGCGTTCAAATTTGAGGTTGGAGTTAACACTAATGACATCATCAGAGTAGATACTCTACGCTCGCATTTTAGAACGCGAACGTAGAATTTAACTGTCAATGTCAAGTAAATGTCATATATGGCCGTGACAGCGGTAGTGCTCCTCGAAGTTCCACTAGACAAGTCACAGGTAGATACTTCATCATCGACTCAACGCAAATGTGAACCCCTCCTACCGTTATTGTACTACCTGCGGTAATTTTAACAGTAGGTCACAAATATCGTGAATTTCATCAAAGAAACATCGCCAAATTTTATAAGTGTCCATTTTACATGTTAAACGCTAATAAGCCATAATGATCACTATTGAATCACGCGAATGTTTTCAAAGAAGAAGACATTGTCATCATCGGAATTAAGGATAATAACTACATTATTAACACTGATTTTTAACAGTTTTGTGTGATTATTGACTTGGTAATAATGTACAAATTGGGTGTTTAACATACCACAGTTTTGACACGGATGTGAATGTTTTTTTAGGCTGTGGATTGTGGAAAGCATCGGCCCTCTTTTTATGTTCCTTAATTAGTGGGATTTAAATACAAGTATATTTATACTACATATATGAGAGCAGTGGTGGCCAAGTGGTAACGGTCCCGACTTACGAGTTGTAGATCGCGGGTTCAAACCCAGCCAGGCGCATTACTTTGTGTAATTTATTTCATCAGCACTGCTCTCAAAACGGTGAAGGAAAACATCGTGAGGAAACCGGCATGTTCTAGAACCAAAAATTCGAAGACATGTGACATTCACCAACCCGCACTGGGCCCGCGTGGTGGATTACGGCCCATTCCCTTTCCTAGAGAGGAGGCCTGAGTCCCAACAGTGGGAACATTATAAGGAAAAAAGAAAATAAGAAAAAAAAAAGGTATAATCAGTGCGAGACCAAAAAGGCACCTAACTCAGGCTGCGTTATTTAAAACGATAAATAACGCAGCGATGGTATTCTGTTAGGACCCGCTGTGATGCCACGAACACACTTACGGACGTTAAGTAGTCTATCGAAATAAAATAATGAAGAGATATATTTTAACCCACTGTCTACTTTGAATAAAACTACCCTGTATGTCGAACTGTTGCAAGAAAGAAGGACAAATATTTTATATTTTGGCACATTTGGACAGATTATATAGTGTAGAAACAACATTTAAAAATTTGAAATTAAAAACCGGCCAGATGCGAGTCAGACTCATGCAAGAAGGTGCCGTCCGTGGCAAAGAAATATATAAATTTTAATAAGATAATAAGTTTTAGTTTCCTTTAATGTTTGTATTGGTGCACAATATAGCATATAATAAATAAATTGTGAAAATTTCGACTGTCTAGCTGTCACGGTTCATGAGATACAGCCTAGTGATAGCCAGACCGACAGTGGAGTCTTAGTCCCGTTTTTACCCTTTGGTTATGGAAGCCTAAAATTATACCTTAGTATCAAATTTCAGAGTGAATAAACACCTACTTTTTTATACACTTTACTTTTTCACACCTTCTTTTTTGAAACTTTTTTGCACGTAAACTATAGAATCCTAAATTAAAAAAAAAAAAACAAAACAAGAACCTTTTGATTGTTCCAGTTTCGATTGTTTTTAAGAACAGCCTTCTTTTAGAAAAACGATAGATACGGCAAATATCTGAGTTATTTTCGTATTCGAGTTCCAAAGTCATACATTATCGAACCTGAAACTGCTCGTAATGGCAATGCTATATTTAGACGGGATACGGCAATTAACACACCGTGCGTTTTTTGTTTAACCATTTTTGTAAGTAGTAAAAGTAGAGTATGATGCTCGAGGATTGGAGTAGTTTGAAACCTTTACTGCAGTCAGGATTTCAGTATTAACTTCCTTACTCAGGAATCTTTGATATAAGACACTGTTTTATCCCTCAATGCATATTCTTCTGTTTTTTTTTTTTTTGTTAAAATTTTAGTTTAGTGAGAGAAAAAAATCGAATACCCCCCATACCACCCATTGTGACACCCTATTAATGTTAATTTCCTAATGTAAATTGTATTTTTGGTGTACAATAAAGAATATCTATCTATCTATCTAATATTAAAAAAACATTTTTCGGCATTAATTGAAGACTCAGTTTAATTGATCAATTTTGATCAATTACACTGAAAGCAATTATTAAGCTACTTTTCGAAAATAAATAATTCACCACAAAACACTTTTTTTTTCTTGACTCCTGGAACAGCTCCCCTAGCCAAGTTACAACCGTTTCGTTTCGATTCTCTTTTCGTTGATCGCCTCGAGTCGGCCACGCCTCCTATTCCTTTGTTCTGACCATGTGACTGAGTTGAGATAACGTCAGAATAAAGGGATCGGAGGCGTGGCCTACTCGAGGCGATCGACGAAAAGAGAATCGAAACGAAACGGTTGTAACTGGGCTAGGTGGGCAGACTGTGTTTAATTATTTATTTATTTGGCTCGCCAAAAATTTACCACACGTATGCAAAGATCTGAGATACATCAAAAAAACTTACAGACTAGTGTATCAACAAAATGAAACGATATTTTGGTTATTTAAATGATTGGAACGGCTTTTTGGGTAGGCTTTCCTAAACTAATTTATAACTATCATCTTCATGAGATATTACTATTTTAGGCAAAATTTCATGTATTTTCTCAGCTTTTCCCTTTATGGCCAAAATCGTAACTCTTTGATAACAATTATGAAATCATTCGATACAATGTAATTTAACCTCTTTTTTTAAAAGAGAAACCATGGAGTTTCTTAGTGGTTCTTCTCTATAGGAAACGATCAATTCGGAAGCGTGCACTAGCTTCTGACGTTTTATAAGTCCCCATGCAGGCCTATGTGAAATAAAAACATTTTGAATTTGACATCACACGCTTTTGTGTTCTCAGTTCGTCTTGAGGTTGTTGCTGTAAAAAAATAGGGGTGCTTCCATATTGCATTGATATAAACTATTTTCTTGATCGGGAGTAAACGCACTGGCACTAGTACGTACTGGTTGTCCCTCTGCGGAGATTGCGCAGGTCAGTATACATAAGTCTGAGGCTCTTTGCTTCCACCAGCCTCGGAGTAAAAACAAAACTGGCCCTCGATAATTGATAGAACGTTAAACAGCACACGCAACAGCAAATCAGTAGCTAGATATTATGCTTGAGAATCGTGCAGTCCGTGACCCTGTACGGAGCGCTCATGTGGGTGGATCGCAATTCAGCGATCACCGCAGAGAGTAATGGTTGTCAGGGTTATAAGAGAAAATCGGACGATCTTTTATGAGGACGATCTTTCTCTCGACCAGGTCAAAACCTTGGGGTCTAGACGCGAAGAGCCTTATGTATTGACAGTGGGTCAAGATCAATGCCAGTTCTACGGAAATTGAAGGCATAAGGGGTACCTTATGCTTAATTTCTCGAGCTCTGATCAATTATAATGGCTGAATGAAGAGAGTGACTTAATCAAACATATTCCTCAGGTTTTATTTTTTTACTAAGTATGTTTTTTAATGCTCTGTACCTCAAAAGGAAAAAACAGAACCCTTATAGCATCAATTTGTAGTCTATCTTTGTCAAGACCCTTTATCTCACGAACGCGTAGAGGTATCGAGTTGAAATTAAAACCATATAGTCAAGCCTGCGGTCCCTTGATGCTGTGATTAAATCAAACTTCTAAGTTAACTAAAAAAGAGATACGGTCGTTTATGTGGCAAAAAACGTATATTTCGAAACTCTCAAGTAATTCAAAATTCATAGGGTAGTTCCCGTTGACCCAGAATCATAAAATTTGGCATAAAGCAAGTTCTTATAGCACAGATATAGGAATAAATTTGGAAACAGTAAATAATTTGTTGTTAAGTCACCAAAGCAAAAAATATTTTTTGCGATTCGGAAAAATTTTCGAAACTCCGTTCAGGAATTGAACTGTTTACATAGGTAAGTTTGTACGGAACCCTTAGGGCGCGAGTCCGACTCGCACTTGTTAAGTTTTTTTTCTGCTAACATTTTTTGATTAAACTTGTTATTCAAAAAAGTTTGAATATCAAGGTTGCAAGTGGTCAAATGAAGGTTAAAATTGTAAAATCTATGATGATGAAACTTTATGCGGTTTTCGATAGTGCCTCAAATGTTATTTTTAATCATCAGTGGACTTTTTAGACACATTGCATTCCTTAAGATGTTCAATTCAGAGCAAAGTGGTTGATAAGAGACACCATATGAAATTGCTTTGATGTTTTTAGTTTTACGATATTTTATATATTTTCGATTACACTACCTATATGTCAGACATCGACGCACAAACGTAAACGTACTATTGATATATTACATGATTTTGGACCACCAATGGGGATATTTCTTGTCGATGTTTTTGTATTTTTTTTAATGTATACCTACTTTATTTTTTAAATTTAAAGTAAAAAGCATTATTCTAATCAACCCCAGTGACATTTTCAATGATTTTTAACCTTTTCAATTCTAAAGCATTCTTATGAGGAGAATCCTTAAAAAACACCTAAAAAGGCACTTACAGTTTTTTAAAGTTCTAAAAATACACCGCACTAAATTACAATTACATTAAAAAAAAATGAAGAATCTTAATAGATGTACCAACCGACTTGCCAACTAGACTGCCTAACAAGTGCTGAATGTATTTATGGATGGGAGTGCATCACTTCAAAACAGTTGCTTATTTGCCTAATTCTATTGTTTATTATTGTTTGGACAAGGTTTGTATGGAAGAAAAAATAGCTTTGCGTATGAGAAAAGCTGAAACTAGGCAGAAGTACAGTCAGAGAGAGCAATTTATTGTCTGGCTTAATATCACTTCTGTTTCTATTATAGGCTCGCGTTTGACCACTATCTCACCTGATGGTAAGCGATAATGTGGCCGACGATGGAGCACGCTTGCCTAGAAGTACCCTATTCACTCTTTACTTAAAGACCCCTATAGCAACAAGTTTAATGTCGCCGCACATAGGCCATATGCCACAGCTACAAACGCCGCAACGAGAAGCTAGAAGCGGCCTCAAGCTGAATTGCACAAGAGTAACTTGTGGCCGGTGGCTGCTACTTTTTTTAAGCGAGCAGTATCATAATGGACTACGTCAAAGAAAGTATAAATGCGTGAATGGCATGCGAGGGCGTTTTTTATCGACGTTTAGAGGCTGGTTTGGGCCACAAGAAGCGAGCAGCAGTGATTTGTAGCACGTGGCGGCCACCGGCGTCAACCGTGTATGAATCTATATAAAATGTATGAAACCTACAAGAAATATGCTGGCGGTGTCTAGTCTCAAGCTAAGCAGAGCTTGTGTTATGAGTACTAGACAACTGATAACACACACTTGTATAGAACAACTCATCACAGAAACATTTGTCCTGGGTGGAAATCCAAAACACAACCACCGGCACAGCAGCCAGGGCCACTAATAACTAGACCAACAGGCCAATCAAAGTCATTGACATTGATGATTCAAGCTATCAAAACTTGCAGTAGTAGATACAGTCAAGTTCAACATAAAAGGTGACTTTTAATTTTATGCCTCCTCATATAATTTATTAAATAAATTCTACATTCAATGCATATACTTAGGTATATATTATTATATTGTTTTATTTCGAATGTTGACCCAAGAGGTCAATAAGAATATTCAATTAATTATAATTATCATAATTTATAAACTTTCCAAAGAGTCAGCATGACATTGCTAATAAATATTATGATGCACAATTTAAAAAATGTTATCGTGAAATACGATTTTTTACCCTCTCATCGATGGTTTTTTTTTTTTCGGGTGGGAAAATCATCTAATGACATCCCCGCTCTTGGGCGGAGCGGGGGATAGTGTCAGACTTTCACTGACTAAAAACCTACTCCTGTTCCTTCTCTGCCATTTTATTTCCAGGGCCCCGGGGATCTCTTTCGCATCACCCATGGCCCCAGTAGGCTTCGACCCTGCTGGGCCCCTACGGTTGCTTACATCTCTTTGAGGCACGCGTGGAACAGTACGCGCCGTCGACGACTTGGGCCCGGTCCGGACGGTTACCGGACGATCGGACGGCGAGCCACCCATTGCTCGCCGTCCCAAGCCAAGCTCATCGATGGGTGTGAAGTAGAAAAAAAAATACCTACATTTTTGCGGGTTTCCTATATTTATACATTGCAGCATTGGTTATAGTCTGCAATATGGCAAAAATATTTACATAATTATATCGTCTTATTTTTTTTTTACACTTTTGAAGCACATAATTATGAAAGAAGATTTGTTATGGAATATGATATTTTTATAAATTTGCTGCAACTATCAGAAAATCAGAAAATTGAAGATGAGTTACCTTTTTTGCTTTACACCAGTCTACATGTCGAATTACAAAAGAACGGAAGAGAATAGAGATAGAAATGTGCATGGAAGAAGAAAACCTGTTGCGCCGACTACAAATAAAGTGGATAAAGGCAGGAGGATGATGGATGATCGCAGGTCAAATTGGTTAAGACTAACTCAAGTGTCTAAACATCAGAAGGTACAATCAAAGAGAGCTAGAATATGCAACAGTAGTCTAAACCTTTTCTGAGGTTTTGATTAGAATTTGTTAACGCTAACGTTTATATTTATTTTTTATTTTTTCTGGCGCATGTCTACTGGAATATTTTTTCCGAAGATACGCTGTTTTTGTACACAGCTTGTATAATAACGTGTCTCGTAGTGTATATCTTTTGGTTTGTTTACTTTTTTTTTGTTATTGCCTATCTTGTCTTTCACTATGTCCCGTGAGTGTCTCCGTGGCATTATCAGGATCTGTCAAAATACCAGCGCCGCGTTATTTCACCTTTTGTTATATAAAGCAAAGCATATGCCTTTTTACACAGGTCTTTTTATATTATTTGCTTTTCTTTTTAATTTTGGAATTTTTTAGTTTAGTTAACATTTTTTATTTTGCTGTATGTCCTGTACGAGTCACAAATAAATTGTGTTTTTATTGTTATAAACTACTATTCTCACACTAATTACAAAAGATTCTTCTCTTTTTAGGTGAGTGAAGCCGCTGGCAGAAGCTAGTTATAATTGATATTATAATTGATGTTATTACTACAGATTTAAGTAAGTATCTACTGTTAGTAGATGTTCACTTATTTCTAAACTTCATATCGAGGGTAATATCCGTAAGTATCTGTTCCAATACATTACAGATTGATCACCCAAACCGCATCATTTGAGTGACCGATTAGTGTTGCAACGAACAAGGCCATCGATAAGGTAAAGTTTGAAATACTATCACTGCGTTGTTGAATAGGCATGTGGATAAAAATCTTTATTTATTAGGTTGTCGGGCAATTTTTCTGGATAACGTTCGAAATTATGAATGATTCTGTAAAAGTTTTGATTGCGTCACTTGCGTGTTTGTATGTACTAGCGTAGATATTAATAGCAATACGTTACATATAGTGCGTCGATGTCTATAATTATTTGACTATTATTTAGATAATTAATTTCTTAAAAATACATTACCTAAGTACATTTAAATAAAATCTATGCTTAAATTTTAATAGTAATTTTTTTCTAATTGGGGAGTTTGAGGATATATTGCAGTGACATATCGTATAATCTAAGATTATTCCCAGCGGATTTCAAAAAAGGAAGATTCTTAATTCATCATCATCTTCCTGCCCTTGTCTCATCTTATTTGGGGTCGGCGCAACAGGTTTTTTTCTTCCATTCTATCCTGTCAAAAGTCATACTATCACTAACTTCCTTTTCTTTCATATCACTGTTCACACCATCCATCCATCTTTTCTTTGGCTTTCCTCTCCCTCTCCACCCATCCACATGTATACTCATAACTCTTTTAGTAACATGTGTTTCATCTCTCCTCTTTACATGACCGTACCAAGACAAACGATTCCCCTTCAACTTTTCAGTCACTGGCGCCACTTTCAAACTTCCTCTAATATATTCGTTTCTTACTTTATCCATTCTCGTCACACCACACATCCATCTCAATATTTTCATCTCCGCTACATGCAATCTTTTTTCATGCGTCTTTTTCACAGCCCAACATTCTGATCCATACAGTATGACAGGTCTTATCACGGACTTGTAGATTTTACCCTTCAACTTGAGGGGCAACCGTGGGTCACAAATTGTTCTAGTGACCTGTCGCCATTTCATCCATCCTGTATTGATCCGATGTGATACGTCTCGGTCTACCTCGCCATCTCCTTGGATAAGCGACCCGAGGTACCGAAAGTCGGAGCAGATTGGTATGAGCGTTCCAGCGAGAGCTAAGGGCATAGGACGGAAGGAAGATTCTTAATTCTTCATCAAAAAAACATTTATGTTTGATTTTTGTTATAAAAAAGTCGATTAGAACTATACACACAATAATATTATCAACAACAATAATATTATAAGTTAGTTACTAAAGTTCGCTCAGTCTATAGGAAATGTGAACGTGATGATTGATACACAAATTGTATGTATTTGAAAAATAAGATGTTTCGAAGTCGGTACTAATAACTATAATTCAAAGTTCGTGAAAAAGAGTTCTGTTTTGAAGTCAGTTGGAATTTTTGAAAAAAAAGAACATAATAACTGACGTAACTAAATTATTAAACGTACGTTGATATGCAAATTATTTATATTTCAAAAATTAGCTACTCGGAAGTCGGAAATAATTATCATTCAAAGCCCATAAAGCAAGGTCAGAATCGTCTGCTCAAAAAGAACAAAAATCAGTTTCCCTAAGTGGGGGTTGTTATAGTTTCTAACAGCTTGTGATATGGATGATATAACCATTACAACACACAACCTTGTCTATGTAATATGTATTATAATTGTACACTTGACATTGGATATGGTGGTTCTTATGTAAGGTATTTTTGTGAGCATCAGTTTTAAATGCCATGAGTTAAGGTCGAAGTTCGAACGATTTTTTTTTCTGTGGGAAAATCGTCTTATGACATCCCCGCTCTTGGGCGAGGCGGGAGATAGTGTCAGACTTTTACTGACTAAAATCCCACTCCTGTTCCTTCGTTGCCTTTCGTACCAGGGCGAACGATAGTTATCTAAATTAAAAATGTAGACGTAATCTAGAATTTATATTTTACTTTTACAGATAAATACTTTCAAGAGTCATCACGCAATGGTCCTGCAGGAGAAAGCGAATTGACTTGGGTGATAAGTGTTCGAAACTGAGTAAGAAAAAAAAAACTTTTTGTCTCTTCGTTATTTAACATCGGCTTCCGAAATTAATATTATTTTGTAACATAACATCACTAAAAAGTACCCCTTAGCCAAACTTAAACACTTTATAGCCAGAGTGCATCTCATAATAATTCTAATAATTCCAAACACAAAAGTCAATCTACATATTTGTATGTAGATTGACTTTTGTGCTTCTATAGATTTAACAAATAGACGCTGCTCACGGACACGATATCTCGGCTCAATTCAGCTCAATGCAAGCTCGAGTCCTATCCGTTTGAGACACGCGTCTTTAAATTTTTTGGTGGAAAAATGGACCAACAAAAAATACCTTATTCTAACTGTTCAGAGGATGGTTTTTGGAATTCAACATTAAACAGCGAATTGTCATTTTTTAGGCTAGCAGATGTTTCAGAGACGTAAGTAGATATTTGCTTGTATTTTTGATAGTTTGTTTTAATGTAAACAGAACAGGCCCAGCGCCGAGAAAGAGAAGATGATTTTGTGGCTATGTAATATTTTTACAATTCAGATTAGGTAGGCATTTATCACCGCGCACGGTCGCACTCGGACAGTTCGGCGCCACGCGCTGACCTTAGCACGATCGCCGAGCGTAGGTATGAAAAGTGAAGTACATACATGAGATTGACTTCTATACCTATTTTATGGTAGGATTGAAAGCACTCAATATCTCGTTCTTGCAAAGCTGTGACCTAAAAATTAGCGCATCGCTGTCAACAAGATGGTTGCTTGATGGTACAATTCTATTGGAGGAATGTTCACAAACTGAATTAAAGAAAACAGAAAAAGTTAAATTTTAATTTCATCTATATCATCATCATCATCATCTTCCTGCCCTTGTCCCATTTTATTTGGGGTCGGCGCAGCACGTTTTTTAGTTTCATCTACATAGTTATTGACAACTATGTGTAGCAAGATTCGCATTCAGTATGATATCTATATTTTTAGAGTGAGAGAATTGTTGATAATGTGGATATTGTGATACACACTTCATCTGGGGCCCACAGGTTCGCTTCTGAGAGGAAAACTCGGGGTCCTGGAAAGCAAGAAAAAGAAGAACTATCGAAGTGGATTTCATAGTCAGTAAAAGTCTGAAACTCTCTCCCACTCCGCCTTAGAGCGAAAGAAGTCATTGGATGATTTTCCACCTAAAAAAAGCCTTAACCTTATGTATATTATAAACACGTAACAAGTTATGTAAAAATTAAACCAAACATTTTGGACTTTGAATTACGAGCGGAATTAATTATGCTAAATTTTTGTCATCATCTAGTATTGACCTAGCATTTACGCAAAGTGGTTTGCGGAAATTGGTTTTTGATTTCGATCTTAAGTTTAGTCAGAAAATACATACTCTGCTGCCTTTCAAGTACCATGCGAGTCTAGAATACATAATTATGTTGTTGTTGAAGTCATCCTAAATTATTATAGTTGTGGGTTATAATTAGGTATCTACTTGTACTAGACGAGGTCATGGCAGATCACGAAGGAAATAGCAAAATGACTCTTGACTGATATATTTTTTCTTAGATTTGGCCAGAAGTGGCACAGAGCCGGAAACGATAGAAAAAATGGAGGAAGCCCTTGACCCAGCAGTGGGATATATATTATATTCAATAATAATTAGACTCAGTGTTATTTCAATATAAGTCCAACGCAAGATGGCTGGCGCTGAAAATCAACGCTATGGTTCTGTTTAATACATGACCCACAGCATTTTGCTAAGCACTGGCCGTTTTGAGAGGGACTGTTGCATTACTCACACTATATATAAACTATTTTTTTTAAATGTATGAGATAAATAAATAAATAATAAATAAAATAAAACTATTGTATAGTTTTTATTGTTTTATTTTTTAAGGTATGCGCCATGTTTCTCTTTTTTTTTCTTTTCTTCCCAAGGCTACAAGGTCCTTAGATTACCAATAAACCTCAAACTTACAGTGAGCATTCTATCTTCTACTTTAAATAAAATTTTAATCCTAAATATTTACTCGTGTCAAGTTGTGTCGCGACAAATCAACAGAAGCTATAAGATTAAATAAAGAGTAAACCTATGTGTTCTACAAGTATGTACACTATGGATTATGTATATTTATTTTAGATCGAAAAAAAGTTGCTGGAAGGTATACCGACTTAAAATTAAGAAGTATACGTCGTAATATAGAATATTATGTAATTGAAATGAGATCAAATGGCTTATTTGCCAAAACATATTTATTTATTATAATTAACACACAATTATTTTTACAAGTATACCCCAGGCCACTCCACGACTATCGCTAGTTCAGCTGGCCCCTGGTATGACTCTCCCTGCGCCAGGACCAGCGTGTCGTCTGCGTAACAGACAACTCTGACACAAGAGCGGTCCTAGTACTGTTCCCTGCAAAACACCACTTGATATCTCTGGCTATTTCCACTCTCCATGGTGACCGGGGTAGATAACGAATCTATCCGTCAAATAAGCCTCAATTACATGACGGCGGTAGGTCGGCAGCCGGTGATACCAGAGTGCCTCTGCAACGCAACACCTAGGCAGGGTATTGAAAGAATTGGAGATTTCCAAAGACACCACCAAGACAACCCCGGTCCGGGACACCGCATCTCCTGTCGTGAGGACTCGCACGCGCATGATGGCGTCTACCGTTGATCACCAGGGGGTTTCAGAGAAAGCCAAACTGGCTGTCCAAAAGATCTGGTTCCACCAACACCAGCTGCACGATGAGGCGATCTGCAATTATACTATCAAAGAGCTTGCTCACCTCATCCAGCAGCACGATGGGCTGGGATGCGGACAGAGAGTCTGCTAGGCGCCCCGGCTTCTCAATGAGAACCAGTTTCCCCGTCTACGAACGAAGTAGGAACTAGCCCCTCTCCATGCACGATGACTATCCAAAGGATTTTCAATTCATCTGTATAGAAAGAGAATGTAATAAGGTAGCTAATACAATATTTTCTAGGTCAAAATATAAAAATATCGTTTAATATAATAAATTCAGTGAGATAATTAATTTTACTTAGCAACAAATCTAATATCTCTACTCAGCATAATATGAGGTTGTCGACATTTGTGGAATGTGAACTCAACTGTCATTGTGCCAAAAGCCTCGAGAACGATCTGTCGAAGTTATCATTTGATAATTGGATCAAGGGCCTGATGCTGAGTAAAGTAGTTCTGGATACGTCTCGCGTTGGGCAGGGGTTCCTGTCTTTGGAGCGCTAACCATAGGCAGATGGAATCCTGTTCCAAACACCAGTAATTTTTTTTGGTTTCCAAATGTTATATATGCTTTTTTTGGATTCCGTACTCGTAGGGAACAAACAGGACTCTATTACTTAACCTCTGCTGTCCGTCAGTCTGTCAATCTATTAGTGGACTGTTACTCTTAAACCGTAAGAGGTATAGAGTTGAAAGTTTCACAGAATGCGTTTCAATTGCCACTTTGGCGACAGGACAAAATTGGACCATCGTTAATTATGAACGACCGTAGAATTTACCGTTCGTTGACCGATGACATAGAAAGTAACGTTGCACTGAATTTAGAATCTTGTAACAGTCATCATCATTTCAGCTGCTAGACGTCCACTTCTGGACATAGGCCTGCCCCAAATGTCGCCACAATGAACGGTCCTGTAACAGTGTTTAAGATTAATTAGCTGTCTTTAAGTCTTCATCAGAACCATCAAACATTTAAGTAAAGTTGATTCATTGATGATGATTAATGCAGTCCTTCAAACACACAGGCAATTGAAATCTAGACCAGAGTACGCGGAGATAATATCAAAGCGTACTTTTAGGATACCCACCCCCAAAAGGAAACTCTCTTATGGCAAGACGTTCCTCAAACTATTTATACCCACGCATATATAACGACGCTGTAAAGAATTGCAATATAATAGACCTCAAAATACCCCTGTGCAAAAAGATCATAAAGAACTGGCTTCTCACACTCTCCTACGATGAAACAGAAAGGATCATCTACAAATAGTTGCAAATGAAGTAAGACTGTATATACAGACAGCACTCCTAATATGACTTCCACCTCACTCCCACATACGCTCACACCCACACCCTCTCCCACACACACACACACACACACACACACACACACACCAAACACACACACACATAGTAACTTGAATATTGCAGTATAAGTATTTATTAAGTACCACTTTTTTAATTATTCTGATTTTATTTTTTCTCGAGTTCGTTTTTATTTATTTTTATCCATTCTAATATGCTAAGTTATGATTATTATTATTATTTTATTTTAATTCTTTAAATTCACTTTCAGTTTGATTTTGTTAATAATCACCATGTACGACCTCAATATAAAGAATATGTACAACTCTGATCCCCAAGATACAGACTAACGTCTAGTTTGAGGATCACAGACATGTATAATGTAATTTATTGTTAATAAACTATTAAACTATTTATTTAAACTTTATGTACTGTAGTAGTACATAAGCGAACTTAATGCAACAAAGCTACATCTACCGTTAGAAACGATAGAATAAACAAAATAATAAATATACGAAACATTCTTCTGTATTTAGTTAATCTTTTCTAATACCCAATGTTCTAGAAAAAAAAAGAATGAAGAATGAGAATGTTCAATGTGCTAGATACAGAAGAAGGTTCTACACATTTTTAGGGTTACGTACCTCAAAAGGAAAAAAACAGAACCCTTATAGGATCACTTTGTTGTCTGTTTGTCTGTCTGTACTCGAAATTTTAAATCTGTAAAAAAATCAAACTTGTAAGTTAAAGAGAAAAAAAGATACTTCGGTTTATGTGGCAAAAAACGTAGATTTCGACAATCTCGAGGAAACCAAAATTCATAGGATACTTCCCGTTGACCCAGAATCCTGAAATTTGACATAAAGCAAGGTCTTACAACACAAATATAGGAATAAATCTGAAAACAGTAAATTTGTTGTTACGTAACAATTTTTTTTTGCGATTCGTAAAAATCTTCCGAGACTCCATTTATTTACATAGGTAAGTTTTTACGGAACCCTCAGAGCGCGCGTCCGACTCGCACTTGCCCAATTTTTATCGTAACATCTAACGGTCTAAGCTAACACAAAAATGGCGTAAAAGGTTATTTACGCACGTGTGACGCAAATCATCTAACAAAAAATAGTATAACTAAATTTACAACCGTCTAAGAATGCCAGTCTTCAACCCACGCCTATCTCCTAACCTTTGGACAAAAATTGATTTAAAAACCATTTTTCAATCAAAATTTACGCAAGCTAAAGATCAAATGATACATTCGACAGCCTTCATCACCCATATTTTGAATCAACAAAACTTCATAATTTGTTGTTGGTTTTTGTCCCCTGTTATTACTACGGTGAATCCAAAACGAGGATAATGATTTCAATCCATGTGTATTGTGATCTGTTCCCTCATATTTTATAAATTATTACGTTACATCTAGTCCATTATATATGTCCCACTGCCAAGTATAAAATTAGAGGTCTTCCTCTTTTTTATATTTCTGTACCCAAGAGGTAAAAATGGGACTTTATTATTAACACTCCGCTGTCCGTCTAACTGTCACCAGACTGTATCTCATGAACCGTGATAGCTAGATAATTGAATTTTTCACAGATAATGTATTAGACTGTTGCCGCTATAATAAAAAATACAAAAAAATTAAAAAATAAATATACTACAAACGTGATGTTTTTAAACAAAAAAAATGTTTTTAAAGAGTGTATAATGTTATATAAATAATGCTACGGAATCCTTCATATGCGAGTAAGACTCGCATTTGGCCGGTATTTTTTTTTTTCATCTTTTTTGTTATTCTTTCTATTTCTAAATTACCGAAAAGTTACAGGTGAGTTATTGTTGGAAGCATCTTGATTGAGGACCGGTTGTATGCTACTGTTTCGTCATGCTTAATTCAGTATAACGCCCTCTAGAGTACAAAAAGCCATGCAAAAATACAACTAAATGAGTCACAATTTCAAACATGAATTAATATTTCTAATTTCGATTCATTTAATTGGAGAATTTTAAGTAATAATGATTTACAAAATTGACTGAAATGATGATTCTGAGTGAAATGTATTTCGATGCAAATTTTGAAAACTCGTTGTAAATAGTTAATAGTAAAGGTTCAGTTTTTTTAATTATTTAAACCAGTGCTTGACTGCGATCTCACCTGATGGTAAGCAATCATGCAATGGTTGATTTTGAATCGCTCAAGTTAATTTCGCAGGGCCCACTTAACCAGATCTTACTATAAATATTATATGTCACCGTGAAATTGTAAACACCGTTAGATTATAAGCTATCTCGAGAGATTGTAAAGTATCGAAAAATTGTGAACTTAACAAACAGTTAACGATTTAACGCATTATTTTTCGGTAGTTTGTAATATATCGAAGTTAAACTGTTAGATCACAATCTATCGCGCGTTAAATTTTCAATCGTCCGAAGGCTGTCTCTGATTGGTTATATTTCTATGGTTTTATAGTAGGTGTCTATAGAGTTAGGAATGAAACACAGGTGTCAGTCAAATAAAATAAATGCACTTCAAGAATTGTGACATCGACTATTATTTTTCTCTATTTTCGTTTTAATGTTGTAGCAAAAACAGATTTTTTTTTTAAATGATCCTGATATTGTAATAACCGTTTATACTCTTGATCTGGAGATGTTTGAAAATCTACAAAATTTATTTGTCCCCATCGATTGAAGTCGTCCAAAATCAATGATTTTACGACTATTTCTTTTTTTGGAAAGCTTTTCTTTGACAGACATGTTTTACACAAATTTAGGAATATTGAAACAGCAATTACTTATTTATCTCTCAAGGCGTGAAACGTGATGGCGTCGAATATCCTTTGATAATACTCTTCCTTTGGAATTATAGAATAGAATAGAATAAACTTTATTGTACACCAAAATAGTAACAAAACTTGTACACTAACTTAAATATATGGAATTATTTGTACTATAGGATCTGAGATATCCTTTCTTTCTATTATAAAAACTTTCTGGTTACAAATAGATATTCATTTACACCGTATTTTTTTGCATGATGGTAATGCTTGTTTGTTGGTCGCCTACCTTGTGATTTTATTGTGAGTACAGCACAATAAGTAAGTATAGTCTAACAATTATTACACGTTGTATTCGTAGATTTGTCCATTTAAATTTTTTACTAGTTTAATTATGCCTGTAATAGTTTTGTAACTCTATGGCAAATTGGTCTTGATTAATAATAACTGGTATTTATAAGTTTTTTTGATGGTCAGGCTCAATATCCGACATTGTAATTGTATTGTTATTGTAGTTTTATTCTATTCTATTCTATTGTAATTATTACCAAATGAGGTCACATAGGTTCACATGTATAAAAAATATGAAAACAGGGCAAATGTATGTGTGTGGCTGCTATGTTCGGTGACAAAAACTAACTTTAATATCATTCAAAATACACTTTAAGGTTAATCATAGATTCAGTTTCACTTCCACAACAATTACTTATGACTAATTCTAAAGCTGTGAATTATTTTCAACAAGAAATCAATTTAAAATCACCAAAACACTGTTTGTTTACATTCGAATACAAACGAATTGATAAACAAGTATGGCGGCTCGGGGAACATGACGTTCAACCAATCAGCGCGTGAGATATGTTCCGTTATGTTCCATTTGATAATTTAACAGTTTAACTTTGATATATTCCAATCTACTGAAAAATAATAAGTTAAATCGTGAGCTGTTTGTTAAAGTACACAATCTTTAGATATTTTACAATCCTGTTATATTATAATAATACATTTTTTAAGGTGGGATATCATCTAATGACTTCTCCTACTCCAAAGTAGAGCAGGTCTTCAGACTAAAGTGGTTTTAGTCAGTCTTCAGTTGTCGTTCTAGGGTTTTCCTGTTCAGAGAATCCCCGCAGCCCTAGCGGGCACCGATCCTGCTGGGCCCCTACGATTTGCTGACATCTCTTTGAGGAGCGCGTGGAACTTTACGCTTTTCTAGGGAGATGACCATCAAAATAAGAGCCAATATCATTAAAATAAAGAGACTCAGAACAAAAACTTAAGACAGCGATTTATGTTTGAAGATGCACAAGCCTGTAATGATCCTAGATAAATTAAAGAATGTGAGCTGTTTATACTAACTTTATATTCGCCGGAAAAGGCGCAAACTTAAAACTAACATATTTCAAACATTTTGCATGACAAAAATATATTTTAAATAACATATATGCGCCACGTCCGAGCAAAACGACCGTACGCTCAGCATAATACCGTATCCACACGTAAAATGCGACGAGTCCACAGAGCTGGTTTTCAGCGTGGGCCGGTGACGTTATCGACTAATAGACGTCGGCAACGGTATTGTGTACCAATAGATTTGAGTAAAATAAATATAAATAAATTTTTAGGACAAAGTAATAAATGGAAATTACAGTAATAAATAAATAGAGGGGAAATATAATTATCCACATACGTATAAAGTGGCAACATTACGCCGTCTTCAAGAAGGGCGATGGCATACAGAACTTAATATCCAGGTAAAAAAAAAACACAAATTAACAAGGACGCGATGACGTATAGCGAAAAAGGATGTGACGCTTAGCAAAGCCTACACACACACACACATACACATACACAGTACACATACACAGTACACATACACGGTAGATTACTTTTACTTAATTACTTAATAAAACCTGAACTCAACTAAATATGTTGCACAGTGTCAGTGCACACACTTTCTTATTATTTAAAAGACAATCCACAAATAAATCTCACAAAAAATAAGCAGAGAAAATAAAAACCGGCTTTAAATAAATCACGATTTGAAGTTTGCCACCAGCTGTTTATCGACATACTAATATCAAATCATTATAATTATAGGTGACAGTTAGCAATATTTATGGCAAAGTGGCATACCATAACGGTTATCCCTATTGACATAATTGTGGCAGGCGACCCAGGCTTTCCCAGGCAAGCCGTCGGGTTCTGGAGCGGTATTCTTGACACTCAGTCTTCGTAACGCCGCGTAGTGCTCACCACACCCTTTACAATCTAAGGCCGTAGACTGCGTCAGCAGGGGAGCCCAGTGGTGGAGTTTTTCCCGCACCACCTTGTAGGGGCGTCCTTACGGGTCTCCGTTCAGAGTCCCAGCCACACGTTGCCATCTTTATTTTCGCTTGGAGGGTGCGCTTTGCCACTCTTTATCCCTCGTACAGCTCAGCCTCTCTGGCCTCCGCATCCGGTGGACGGATGCGGCGACTGCAGTGTTTGGCGTGTGTTATTATACCTGGTCTACTGATTAATCTGTTTCTTTTCAGCGATTTCACACGTCGTCTATCTTACTGGAATCATGCATTTTCAAGGAATTAAAAAATTAAAGCAATGATGATGTAGCTTTTGATAGCCTGTAAAATATTTTATTAACAGTTTATTAAAGAAAAAAAGAAGAAAGACTACGTTGAAGACATGCTTGTTTAGCAGTAACTAGTTCTGCACATGTGCCTTCCCTGGTTGCTCTTGAACTGCATCTTTATTTTTTTAATTTCATTTGTGATTTATTTTTGTTACATAATCATGTCATTTATTTATAAGTTAACTGTTATATGCTTTTTAGTTGTTTTTTAAATAATGTGTCGGAGACAACTGTTAACGAACAGTGTTAATTTATATTTCGATCTACTTCTTTATTCTTGCTGTTCTATGTTGATTGGTCTACAATGTCCTCTCATACCTATTAATATAGTTTGATGTTTTAGAAGTGTCCATGTAGACAATATGAATTGAAATAATTCAAATCTTAAAACTATTTTAAATACATTATAAAATTAGTTTTAATTATTAGGTGATATAAGCTAATAAATAAAACTGATCAAATGACAGGTCAGAGGGAAATCTATCTAACTAGTTTAATTTATGCTCATAAAAGGCAAAACCTTCACAAAGTTCTTTCAACTTCGGTCAACTGTGTTTTTCTAAAGTTCAATGGCCTGATTTAGATGATAGGTACTGGCCGATAAAAAAAATACAATCTTCTTCTTCTTTATTTTTTGATTAACATAATTTTAATAGGCAATATCCACCAGGAAGCTCCGTAGCTTACTATAAAGGTATCCATTGTATATATTTCGTAGCTAGATCTTAGAAATTGATCACTTCTTGATATGGCCAAGTAAAACTGGCCAGATAGTTTCAAAATTTGATGATGTGTAAATACTTGTTTGGCCTTTTTTTTAGATCTTTTATTATAATAGATATCCTACATCAATGACATGGTTAAACGAGAATTAACATAGCATCAAACGTTAACAACGATCTTGCTAGTTTTGGTTGGTCATATCATGAGGTAATCAATTGTAAGATCTGGCCAGGACATATTATATACAAGGAGAAACTGAAGGACATATCAACGCCTAGAAACTACTGAGAATAGAAACGAGAATTTTTGCACTAGGTAGAACGCACAGTGTAGACTGGTCAATATTGTACTAAAAAGTACAATAAAAATAATCATAATAAAAAGGATTTAAAGACTGTCATAATTCGTTTTTCAAAACTATCATCAAAAGAAGGTTTACTTAACTTTTTAATGAAATCATTCTCACGAACAAAGTCACGGATAAAGCCCTAGTAATATTATAAATCATTACGTTTAATTCATTTACGTAAAAGTAGACATATCGGAGGCCACATTGGTAGTTATTTGCTTAATTGTGATTCCAAAATTAGCTTTAAATCGTAGCCATTGGAAAGCTGAGCTTAACGTAAAAGCAGTTTGCCTTTATTTTTCTGATGACGTCATTTTAACTACTCTTAACAACTGCACGAACCCGGACATCTATGTCCTGGTTGGAGCAGTTGTTAGAGCTTGACTGTTGAACTGCATATTGTAGGTTCGATTACTGCTTGGAATAATAATATTTTTAAAGCCTTCAGATAATATTTCGGACGCACTTTGAAAAAACAAAAAACAATAATAATATTAAAGCAAAAGTCTGTGAGTGTGAATACTTGTTACTTCTTCACATTTGAACGGGAGAATGGATTTAGATGAAATTTGGCACATAGATTATTTTCTGGAAAAACACATGGCAAACGTTTTATCCTGGGAGTATCTTCCCTTTGGGACCATTTTCTACATTCACGAGGGCGAAGCCGCGGACAGCTGCTATATAATACAAAGGCGAAAGGTTGTATGTAAATGTGTGTGTAAGGTTGTATCTATATGTGTGTATGTAAGGTTTTATGTATATGTGTGTGTGTGTGAATGTCTGGTACTTCTTCACGCTCAAACAGCTAGAGCTGGATTTGAATGAAATTTGGCACACTGGAATTTTCTACTTTCATATATTTTTACTTTCATGCACGCAAACCCATTGGCAGAGGCTAGTATTTTTTATTCTGTAATTTATCATACAACTAACTTTTTCACGCGGATTCACCCGTACATAAAATATAGGTTTGTCACTCAGGAATAAAGCAGCTTTCTATCGGTGAAAAATTTTTAGCAATCGGTTCAGTACTTTCAGAGATCACCTGCTATAAACAACAAAAAAAAAACTTGACCTCTTAATAAATACTAAGTGTATCTATTTATGTCTATCTATCGTTTATAATACAAAAGCAAGGAAATAGGTTTCAGTATTTGGTGCCTGGAGGGTAAACACTCAGTCTTAGAAAGCTATTCTACAAATTAATCAACATCAGATATCAGTAGATCTCCAGCAATATTCGCATTCGACTTAAAGAATTGAACTAAAATCCATATCTGCGATCTCTGGAATTACAGTGGGGTAATCAGATTGTTAGCTCTGTTTTTTGTAACCAATATTATTTCATTGGTTTTGTAATCGACTAATTGTGCTGGCAACACCGATACGTATTTGTGATTTTTTTAATGATATAAACCAGTGTTTGAATGTAATCCCACCTGATGGTAAGCAGTGATATAATCGTTGATGGTGAATTGCACGAGTTCTTTTTCTTTTCGATTCGATGGGAAGCTCGTCAAACTCTTTGGGTTCAATAGGTAGCTACATTAACAGCAGCATCGGTAGCACTCATCAAATCCTCCTAAGTGCAGGTGTATGGGCACTTGGGGCATTCTAATATGTGGCTCATGTTTTGAACAGGAGCACCGCACACACATTGAGTATCCAACGGGTCTATAAAACCCCATTTTGCCAAGTTGTGTTTGCAGCGGCCTACCTGGGTTCACAACCGATCTAGTGCTTTCCTTATATTTGCCACTGCAAATCGCGCCCAGGTGGAAGACGCTCTTGGGGTTTCTTTATTCTTTCTTTAGGTGGCAGGTCATCGATGGCCTGTGTGCTACGCAGGAAGCTCTTCCGGCTCTTAAGCCTACTTGAGGCTGCTTTGTGCACGAGTTTATTAAGAGCCTATTTACTTTATCTGTAGAAAAGCTGTTGATTTATCATGTCGAATAGCGGGCGACAGCCCTCTTGTGCGGTTTGCGGTCGCTGATTTCGGACGCACACACTTGCTTTTCCAATTTATTTAGGCATTGGCAGAACAGTCAACATTGGCTCTACTTTCTACTAACAAAAAGTAGGATAGAATAGAGATCAGACCCACAAGAGATCAGGCGTCAGGAGATATGTAACCGAGATGTTTGTAATAAATAAGTAACGTGATTTAGAAGAGTGTCTATGGAGTTTTTTTATCGTTTACATTTCGGGGAGTGTGCACTGGAATTGCACAATCTATTTCCACCAAGTCCGTTCCATCATCGGACCACTAGACGTACGGCGTTGCGCCACCAGTACATGGTGGACATCCCACCTATACGCACAAAGCGTTTTGAGAACACATTTATTATGCGTACAGCCAAGGAGTGGAATTCTTTGCCGGAGTCTGTGTTTCCTGATAGCTACAACTTAGGGGTATTTAATTCAAGAGTGAATAGGTTGCTTCTAGGCAAGCGTGCTCCACTGTTGACCACATCATTGCTTACCATAAGGTGAGATTAAGAGAGAACTTCATGGAGATCTGCACTGTGGAAGGTCTAATCAGCATCGTTTTTCTGTCTTACTTCTAGACATTTTTTTTTACAACTATCACATGACGCCGTCTCATTACAAGAAATGATCGGTCTATCACACAAATATTTGTCCTAGGTGGAAATCGAACCCACGACCTCCGGTCTTCTGGTAGCAGTCAGGGCCACTAATTACTAGACCAAGAGGCTAGACAATTGAAAAGTGCTCGTAAATAGTTGGTTTGAATTAAATGCTTTGAGTAAAAAACAGACGTATTATTTTAAACTGAACTGAGCAGTTCTATAATACGTTCAACTCTAACGTTCCACGTTTTGTGAACACATTCATTTTGCATACAGCTAAGGGGTGGAATTCCTTACCGGAATCTGTGTTTCCTGATGGCTACAACCCGGGAATCTTTAAGTCAAGAGTGAATAGGTTACTTCTAGGTAAGCTCGATCCATCGTTGACCGCATCGTCGCTTTCCATCAGGTAAGATAGTGGTCAAGCGCGAACCTATCAAGAATAAAAAAAAAATCTTTAAGTGTCGTTCGTGTTACTGTTGGTTTTACATCGAAAAGCAGATTACAAAAATAAAATAAAATGTAAATCCCAAACAAATAGCTATTTCACTTGAGAACACCTAAATTATAATCGGAGGGGAGGACCGCAGCAAGAAAATTGTTCCAGACTTTCAATGTACGCGGTATAAACAACGAAGCGAAACGCTTAACTTAGTCCGACCAGTCCTGGGAGCAATGTGACCTGCCTACTGTGGCAGTAGGCAGGTCACATTGCTCCCAGGACTTAAGTGGTTAAGTTTGGCGATTTATATCGATACCCCTAGTTCTCCTGCGAGTATCTCCATGAATACTATGAATTAATTTAATTGCCCTTTGGGTGAGTTTGAATCTTCTGGTGAGAATAATTTAGTGAGCGAGCAGTTTCAGCGTCATATGTCATCACTGGATACACGCACTGGTCTTAGAATTTTATTTTGAGAGACTAAAACCTGTGAGAAAATAAGACCTTATTAATCAAGATTTACGTAAGAGAAATAATCTTTATCTTTTTGTAAGTGCAATTTTATAAATACGAACTAGTTTTTTTTTCTCCTGGTTTCTCCGTCGATGTAGGTATTTCCCGTGGATATAGACAAGATACTCAACAGCTTATGTAGGCTTTATATATGCATATGTGGGGCTTTGACCTTTCTGTGACGCACGCCATTTACATGAAAAACAAGAGAGTAACGGACCGGTCACGCTCAAAATAATCGACATCAGTTTGATTGCCAAAGATGAAAAAAAGCTTTCGAAACTGTTTCATAAACACTAAACACCCATATTATATAATTAGTACAAAAAAAAAATGGGGCTCTAACCGTAACCGTTACTGATCATATTTTTGTAGTCAAATGTCCGCAAAATTACCTGTATTAGTTTACCGGTTCTATCATATTTTCGGTCTACGGCACTAATAAATTAATCAGAAACATTCTAACTTCAACACTGATTCCTTTTGATATGCCGTGCTTCACCGAGGCTATGCATGCCTGGAGACTCGCTTATTATTATTATTTATTTATCTTTATTCCAAAAGGTAAGTAATTTATAAGATAAGCCCCACAAAACCGTTGCAATGGTTTGACTGTGGGGTCGGTGAGTCTCTAGACATACTTAAATGTACTTAAAACATTTCTAAATAATATAATTTTAATTTGCGTCTAAATCTATTTGTGTTTCTTTCACTCCTTATGTCTGCCGGCAGACTGTTCAATAGGTGCTTTCCTGAATACAAATCCGCCCAACAACCCCTCTTCCCAGAGGCGGTGGGATGAGCTGCTCAGCAAAGTAGTTCAGGAAAACCTTATCTTGACTGCTACTACTACAGAGCGTGCGCGCCTACTGGCTGTGGGAGAGTGGGAGTCGGGCCTCTGGCTTCACGCACTACCATCGTCGAACATAGGCACCTTGTTCGACGATACAACTTTCCGCCTAGCTGTTTCTCTACGCCTAGGCGCTCCTTGACGTTCGCCTCATCGCTGCTACTGTGGCGAAATTGTCAACAGCCTCGGTCACCACGGCCTGTCATGCTGTCGAAGCGCGGGACGCATAGCGCGGCACGCGGATACTAATGACTTCATTCGACAAGCCCTTGTCACCGTCGGCATTCCGGTTTTTTTGGAACCTCATGGCCTGGCACGCGACGGCGGTAACAGACCGGACGGTATGTCTTTATTTCCGTGGAAGATGGTTACGTGGAAGAAGTAGGCTTTTAGTGTGGGACGCTACCTGTGTCGACACTCTTGCGCCGTCCCATCTTCCTAGCTCGTCGTGCTGTGCTGGTGTTGCCGCTGCGGCTGCGGAGAACCTCAAGCGGCGGACATGTAACAGCTTCGTCGGTAGTTATATTTTTGAGCCGTTTGGGGTTGAGACTCTTGGGCCGTGGGGTCCGAGTGCAAATCATTTTCATTAATGGTACTTACTAAAATAAGTTTTTAAGCAATTTGTACTACTAACAAAATATGGATATTTGTCCGAAATAAACGTTATTATTATAAAAGTAAAAAAAAATGAAAACCCAAAATTGTCCACGAAAATTTGGCATGATTGGTAAATTCATAATAGAATCACAACAAAACAAACAAACACCTACTAGACCAAATTCCTACTAGAAAATGATGCGCAGTATTATCCATTTTGATCGTCATTTATTCATTCATAATCAATATCCTGTACAATGTTTCCATAGATTGAGTGACATTTTGGGATATAAACAAACGCTTATAACTTTGCTGTTTATAGATATTATTTACTGAGACTTTACTTAATTAATAACAAGACCTTTTCTAATAAGCCCGTTAAGTATTTGTACTAACTAAAAATTAGTGATGTATTATTTATCTGCGTGAATGTCGGTTATTGCGGACGTGAAGTCGAATTCGAAGCCAGATTAAAAAGTAGTCCTTCTCGTTACTTGGGGTTCAAGCTTACTGCGTACCAAATTTCATCATAATCGGTTCAGTAGTTTAATCTTCTTTTTTTCGTGTCCATGGACTCAATTTTTTTTTTTCTGACCAGTATTTGGCAACCTGTACAGCTCTGTTATTGCATAGTTGGCCTTATAATGTTCCCAGTATCGGGACTCAGGCCTCCTTCTAGAAGAGGGAATGGGCCGTAATCCACCACGTGGGCCCAATGCGGGTTGGTGGATGTCCCATGTCATCGAATTTTTGGTTTTGGGATATGCCGGTTTCCTTACGAAGTTTTCCTTCACCGTTTTGAGAGCAGTAGTGATGAAATAAATTAAACAAAGTAGTGCGCCTGGCTGGGTTTGAACCTGCGACCTACAACTCGTAAGTCGGGGCCGTTACCACTCGGCCACCACTGCTCTCAACCCGTCTTTGTCATTGTCCTCGTATTAATCTTAAAACGTGCAGGAGGTTGTGGAGGACGGGAACCATAGCAGGTGACGCATGTCCTGCGCGGCGGCTCCACACTGCTACTGTGTTAGAGATGGGTCGAAGAAGCCACGATACACTTAAAGCCTTATTAGACTGACGGTTGCGAAGGGGAAAAATACAGGACTGGGTTTAAGGTTTGTAGTGCATATTAGGCAACCGAAAATCTTTTGATTCCGATGCGTTAAAGTTACGTAGTTATAACTATTAGCTACACAAACATATACCATAGTCATAAACGCAATCACATATGTGTATCATCGAAAATAAATGTGTTTCTATTTTGTTTTTTGTAGAGTAATTATATTTTTCTTATTGTATTTTATTATTGAACTTTTATTATTATTTTAAATTCTGTACCTATTATCTAAATTTTGAATGATTTACAATGTTATTTTTTTATCTAATTTGTATACCAGTATGTCTTAGGGGGCCTGGTGACCCATAACACAGGTATTCTTTACCTATTTCGGGCACCAGTCTCTCATAAATGTTTATGTTATTTAGATTAAAAAATTGTGTTCACCATATTGCATTTGTGATGAGAAATAAATTTATTATTATAATATTCATCCTAAAGTTTGCCAAGTGCTTCCAAAGTTTCTGTAACTTTTACTGCAGCCTCTTCGAAAATAGGTATCTCTGCGGTGAAACCAAGACAGTCTGTTTTACAAAAAGCGTTTTATTTAACCATAAAATCATAAGAGACAAAGTATCTTTGACATTTATAATATTAGTAAAGATTATTACCTTATGTGGCAATTTCAGACAATTGCTTGAAAGTGCTCAGTTAGTTTGCAAAATATCATCTAAACACTAATTGATTTATTTATTTTATTAGTGTCGTTCACACTAGAAAGAGTTCTTGTTAACTATGCAGTTATTTCCAGCTCATTCATATGTCAAACAGCTATTAATTAGCAGACACGTCATAATTGTAATAAGCGTATGAGAAAATATTTCGACATAGTGTTGCTGCACTATATTATACCTAGACTATCGACTTTAAGGCTGTGCGCAGACTGTTGTGCTAATACGAACATTATTTTTAATCGACTTCAAAAAGGAGGTGGTTATATATTCGGCTGTAGGTATTTTTTTATGTAAAATATTGTTATGTTGTGATGATGAATTTCGAAGATATGGAACGGAACTTCTCATAAGATCATAGCCGAACTATCGTATCAAGGAAAATTGCTTTGAATGAACATAGCAATACATATGAAATGTATTGCTATGTTCATTCAAAGCAATTTTAAAGCGAAGATTACTGGGGCCAAGGTTCTAATTTTCATAAAAGGCAACGAAGGAACAGGAGTGGATTTTTAGTCAGTAAAAGTCTGATACTATCTCTCGCTTCGCCCAAGAGCCGGGGATGTCATTGGATGATTTTCCCACCAAAAAAAAAAAACCCGCATCAGCTTTAGTGGAACTCGTCACCTCTTCGTCACTACGGTCGCAGTACCTAGCACCTTGAATGTTAGGCAATGAACTTGGACAGCAGTGCTATCATGAGCTCCATTTTATGACCCAAACTGAACTCTTAAAGGGAAAGGATGTATAGCTCCATCCCTCTTTCTTGCTTGCATGACTGACATTTTGACGCATCATGGTAAGTTGCCAGGTGAGACATTGACCCTATTGTTATTGTACTACTTAGTTGACACAATGAAGACAATATATTAGACTTTGACTTCTTAAGAAATTCTTAGACCTTCACGAGCCTATTGTAATTGGATTTTATTTATTTAAACTTCATGTACAGTAGTGGTACATAGGCGGACTTAATGCAACAAGGCATTTTCTACCAGTCAACCATTGGGTTAAAAAGACAACACTGTGGTAGACTTGCACAATAAAAATATAACAGATAATTCAAACAGATTTTAGTACGATTTTAGCAGAAATCTTTCACAAAAGTTTATTTGAAGGTTTATTAGTTATCGACTGTAAAAATAATAATATCTAACTTTATAAATAAAAATAAATCGCCACATGTAACGTGTCGGTTGATTTGGTAGATTACTTTTTTATTGCGTTCATATTTTTCAGCACAAGTTATTTTTTTGCAATATTTTTTTTGCAATATTTTCTAAAGATTATATTGTTCCCCGTATGAAGCCGGAGCGGATAGGGGACCCCTATCCGCTCTTACAAATACAGAAGAAAAGTAAAACACATACATACATTGAGCGGCCTTATCGCATTCCGCGATCTCTTCCAGGCAACCTGGAATGGACAGTAATTGCCTGGACAAGAAATGGGACTGTCATTGGTATGACAAAACCATTAATACTGGTTTTGTCACACCTACACATATTATATCATAATAGATACACAGATATATAGATATGCTGTGAAGGAAAACATCGTGAGAAAACCGGCATGTCCTAGAACCTAAAATTCGAAGACATGTGACATCCACCAACCCGCACTGGGCCCGCGTGGTGTATTACGGCCCATACCCTCTCCTAGAGAGGAGGCCTGAGTCCCAACAATGGGAACATTATAAGGCCGACTATGCTATGCTATACATATGCTATATATATCTACATACATAATTATTGAAAAACTATAGACAGAAATATAAATGACGACTATCGATATTCACAGCGACAAGTAATGTTCACATTCCATTCGACTTAATTCAAAAATGCATTACTCTAAATGATATGTGCAATAAAATAACTATTTGGGTTATAGACCACATTATTTGTAAATCAAATAGTTATTTTACAATTACACTGTTATTAATACATTCTTTTCATCTTTCCATTTGTTAGCGTTATCCAGTATTGGTATGAAATCATGGTTTGGAGTTTTTTGATCACGATAAAACAATTTTCAGGCTTTATTGATAATTGATGGGACCTTTCGGTCCCATCGTCGGTTCTGGAGTAGCGCCCGCGTACCGGAAGACACAGCGTTGAAAGGCCTAGAAGATGGTCGATGATCTGATGAGGGTCGTGGGAATCCGATTGATGTGGGACGCACAAGACTATTCTTTGTGACAGCCCTTAGGATATGCCTTTGACCTAATAAGTGGATTTTAGGCTGAAATAATGATAATGCATCCTAAATAAGCAGAATATGTACTAATGTTCATTCAAGTTGCATCTTTGGAAAAACTTAACTTGCTGTATATATGTTATTTATTTATTTTATAATTTATGTACACACATAAATACGAAAGAAAATACAACATCATAAAATTACACAAAGGTAGTGCTTATTTATAAAATAAATTTCTTCCAGCAGACCTGTGAAAGGAGAAATAGGAAGAAATGTGGACAAAAGTGTGTAGAAGTAATAAAAGAAGAGTATGTGAAATCTTACATTAAAATAATAAATACTTATATGCCTTTATACTACTCTGTCAAGAAAGTACCGGGAAAAGATCAATAATACACAAAATGTCTGTTATTCATCCAAATTTATTTTATCACCTTCAAAAAAAGCAACATGTTTCATACCCAAATGATTAGTTAAAATGGTACGGATCGACTCGTGAGATACAGAAAGTTCGGCGGCTATCTCTCTCAGAGTTGAATGGGGATTTTCAGTCACTATTTTCTTCACTTTTGCGATGTTAACTTCAGTTGCAGACGTTGACGGCCTACCAGAGCGAGGCAAATCTTCCATCACATCTCGATCGCTTTTGAACGCTTTGAACCACTCATAAGCACGAGTTTTTGATAAAGTCGATTCACCGTAAGCCTTCTGTAACATTTTCAGTGACTCCGAACACGAAATTCCATTGGCGATGCAAAATTTATGACAAACTCTTTGTTCGATATTTTTGTCCATTATGAAATTCGCAATACACACTATATATGATATTACTAAAACCAGCACTGTATTTAATATAAATAACAGATGCAACTCAAACTCCGCGCCAAAATGGAAAACAGTTGTGCCAATCTAACAACTACAAAAAAACAAAAATTTGAATTTGGAACCATAAACAAATCATCCATTCCCGATACTTTTTTGACTGAATGTATACCTTATATTAAAAATAAATACATAATGTATATACATATATTATTATTACACTAGAGAGGAAAGATATTGTTCTTTTACTTTAGATTTGAAGAGTGAAATCGTTTGCAAATCTCGAATGCTAGGCGGAAGAGAGTTCCACAACCTTACTGCATGGACAGAGAAGGAGTAGGAGTAGTAACTGGATTTATGAGGAGGGGATTTAAGTAGGGATCTTAGGTGTGATCTGCATGGAGTGTCGCTAGGGCAAGCGTAAGAGAAAAGGTCCCGCAGGTAGGAGGGATAAGATGGGTTATGTAGGATGTTGAAAAGGAGACTTAAAATCCGAGTGTTTCTGCGAAGACGGATAGGGAGCTACTTGAAACGTGATTATACTTTTGTAGACCAAAAATAAACCGAGAGAATAAGTTTTGCAGTCGCTTAAGCATGTTTAATAGGTCCTCAGTAGTATTCAAGTAGCAGGCGTCAGCATAATCTATAATCGGTTGAATGAGTGTTTGGGCCAAAGAGATCTTCGTTTTCAAAGGCAAGAGACCCAGGAGACGTTTGAGCGAATGAAAAGAAAAGTTTACCTTTCGACAGACCTCATTGACCTGCCTATTTACTTATGCCTATTGACTGCTATGTTGATAGTGGCAGGTTGCCAGTAATTGCCAGGCTGATCCTTTCCCTTTTGACATCCAATGCTTTTTGTTGCTTGTTACCGCCGATGCCGTAATAATAATAGATACCATAGATTAGTGCGTGGATTTATTGTTTCCATAAAAACGTCCTAATTTCCCAAAAAAGCCGAGTTCCTGCGGTTTTTACCGGATGCATTTTGGGGAGTGTGCGTCGGAATTGCATTACCTATTTCCGCCTAGCCCGTTCCATCATCGGACCACCAGGCGTACGGCAATGCGCCATCGGTACATGGTGGACATCCCACCTGTACGCACAAAACGTTTTGGGAACACATTCATTGTGCGTACAGCTAAGGAGTGGAATTCCTTGCCGGAATCTGTTTCCTGATGGCTACAACCCGGGAATCTTTAAGTCAATAGTGAATAGGTTACTTCTAGGTAAGCGCGCTCCATCGTCGACCGCATCGTCGCTTTCCATCAGGTGAGATAGCGGTCAAGCGTAAACCTACCAAGAATAAAAGATAAAAAAAACATGAAAAAAAAATGTATGACACCATCCACAATTAATGAAATGCCTATTTGATTCGTTTATCACGTTTACTATTAATTAAGATAAGATGTACCTGTGTGTTAGTAATCGTTTGTTTAAAAATTCCAAAGTGCAGTGTATTAATAACTTTTTTTATGATCGATTACAATGATGAGATCAATAATTACAGATGGAACCAGAAGTCATTTAAAATACCTTCAATATCTACAATGATACTAAAAGTAATTTTGTGGTTTGTGGTCTTCTGTAGTTTTCACTTTCATGTTTGTTTAATTGTAATTTAATTAAAATTCAATTTCATTACGAATTTATTTATGGCACTAATCATAATTATTTTGGGTTTTTTTTTTATTTTATCTCATAAAGTTCCTACATCCATATTTGGACAAGACTGTTTAGTGCGTGGTATTCTTTATTCTAATATGACCTTCGGAAACTCCAAAATTTGGTTTTCCTGTATGTTATCATAAGAGTATCTATAACTAATTTTGATTTATTACACTTATTTAACAGTTGACTATTGGAAAAAAATGATTTTTTTTTATGACATTAACTAGTGCTTGACTGTGATCCAACCTGATGGTAAGCAGTGAAGCAACCGTTAATAGTGAATCGCACTACTATATTAAGAGACTAGATCATTCTAGCCTTCTAGACTTATTTGTTACTTAGAGTTTATTATTAAATTATTGTCCTTTAACTGGCCTGTTGGTCTAGTGGTTAGTGGCCCTGACTGCTATACCGGAGGTCTTGGATTCGATTCCCACCCAGGACAAATATTTGTGTGTAGAGCACGATATATTTATCAGTTGTCTAGTACTCATAACGCAAGCTCTGCTTAGTTTTAGAGCAGATGGCGTTGTGTGATAGTGTGTGAATATTATATTATATTATTATATAAGAGAAAGAGAGAGAAAGTTAAACGAAGAATAGTTTGTGTATTACAAGATCATTTACCATAGCAAACAATTTTGCTACCAGTGAAAATAATATCGGTTCGTGTATTTTATAATTGCTATCACTGACAAAGGCATTGCGTATCATATCGTCACGTACAGTTTGATCTACAGAATCTTTATCGGAGCGCGCGCACCGAATGTTTATTACAACGACGCCGACGCGACTCTTTGCATTTTGTTTCGATCTAACGACACGCGCGCTTGCTCGTACGCAGCTTCCAGTGCAGCAACATTTCGAAAAAAGAACACTAAAAAAATAATTACACAGCAAAAATATATTTGCTCGTTAATTATTGTAGAGTAAATAATTATATTCTTAATTTTTTTCTTAGGCATGTGTAATTTTAAAGTGTAGTGCTTAATCGACTGCTTAATTAGCAGTGAATTTATCTAATTAGTGTAATTTACGTAGTGGTTTTCTACAATTTTGTAATTAGTGTTGGAATTGATAAACATGAATGGTAAGTGATTAATTTTCTATTACAAGTGTGATTTTATTTCGAGAAACTATGCAATTAATTGATTGCCATTATTAACTTGTTCTTATTATTTGTGACATATTCCAGCTTTTTCTTTGATGTCAACATACCCATTGTTACAAGGCAATAACGAATTAATAATTCATTTCTTAATTAAATTCAAATTATTCCATTATCTTATGTTAGTTTTTATTTAAATATTTAAATTTGGTACCAATCTTATTATTTTTCTTTTCTGTGTTTTATATATTTTACTCCCAAATTTATACCTACTTGATTATAATAATAATAATAATAATTTATTGGACTGCATCATTTTGTACAAGCAAATACTTAAACACAACTAAAAAAAAGAAATTTAAGAAAATAAAAAAAAAAACAGGATGTAAGGAATTTTGGTATCCTTGGAAAGATTTAACTTGTGTTATGTGTACCAGTATTCTCACACTAGCTTTACAGTATTTTTACAGCAAAAGAAAATAAAGTACTATCGGTCAAAAGCCAAAGAGTTAAAAACGAGAACAGCTCTGGATTATATATAACTGAGCGATGGTGACTTAGTGGTGTTGGGTTGGTCCTTAGTTGTAAGTAGTAAGGCGTGAATTCATACCCGGACCGGCGCACTACATTGTTTAAAGGCTTTGTTTCATCGCCACTCTAAAAATATCTAGAACAAAAACTTCGAAAATAAAAGACACCCATCATCATCTTCCTGCCCTTGTCCCGTGGTATTTGGGGTCGGCGCAACACGTTTTTGAAAATACACACACACATACACACGTTTTTGAAAATATGAGACATCCACCAACCCTTAAATCCCACCAGTGGGAACATTGTAAGGATGAGTTTCAATCGCTAAGCATTTTGTGAATTTCAATTATTAAGCATTATTTGAATTCCAATAGCTAAGCATGTTTTGAGTTCCGATCAGACAATAAAAAAAAAACCGGTTAAGTAATCTGGTTCCAAATTAGCATTTTATTCAAAAAAAGATTTTACAATGAATTAATACCACCTGCTTCTAAATTAGCATTATATTTTGATAGGCCTCAAATAGAATTCAAGTATTTTTTACGTTTCTTTCAAATCATGTTTTCCTTCCCTATTAGCATACTTAATGTACTAAATATAACTGGTTACGAATTATTTCGTACTACTATGACCAATAATAGATATATTTTACTTTAGCATAGAGTTCAAAGTATCCTGAAATATTTTAGGATAATCTTTTTCCTGAAAGTTCTGCGTCACGTTTTTTGATATCGGTAAAACGTAATGATGACATTGAACAATACAAAAGTTCTATTCAATTTTGTGAATTTTCAATAAATAACCTTCAAAACTCAAAAAAATAATTAATTCTTTTTTCATATCTTTAGATGCGGTGGCGAAATATTGTAATAATTTAATTATCATGGTACATAAATTTACATATAGAATAATTTTTTTTAGACCAAATTTTGTTTCAATATTCTTGCTGTACAGGATAGCTTCTCCAATATTTTTAAAGAACGCTCTAAAAAGTAGATTACGGTAGAATGAACCATGGGCTGTACGAAATATGACACAGTTTTGGCTGAAAAGGAAGTGACTATTAAGATGAGGGTATATTAAGATGTACGAATGTGCCCTTAGATTTCAAACATAAAAACAAAGCTAACGAGTCACCGCACATCGAGTGCGTCAACGCGCCGCATTGCGGTAGACAATACAAAATTTTTAGCAATTACCTTCTTACTTCATACTAAACGTAAACACTAAAGTCCTGCTACACCTGGACAACAAAAAATTTAATCAAATAATATTAAGTGATTTGTAATCTTTAGAAATAAATGAATTCAAACCGTAAACCGAGTAAATGTTGCGCTGACACCAAAAAAAGAGATTAAGGACTAGAGGATGATGACTCAAGAAAGTAAATTTAAACTTGGCCTATCCCAACAATAGACACATAAGCCTTGATCCATTAAACCTCATTAAAATTCAAAGTACATTGAAATGATCACTCCATGACCTGTTAATCACAATAGGTTATAAATACTGGATCCATTGTTTATACGTATGTAGAAATAATCGTGTATTTTTCTGAATTTATAGAAGGGCAGGTTGCTTGAATCTGTTTGCATAAATATGCTGAGTTATTTGTTTATCTAGATAAAAATGTCCTAGTGGTAGGTAATGCCAGTTAATTGTTGATAGATTATTTTATTTTCTGCATTGTCTGTTACTGTGACACTGCATCAAAAGTGAATATGAGGACTATTTATCATAGTGTCATTGGTATGTTTTCTATAAACAATCAAGACAGCAGAATATTTTCCAAAATTCTGTTCAACTGGTTTTACAACTTACAAATTTAGGTTTTTCCATCGACCTTTTGAAGTAGTCGATCCATATGGTGTGAAACAATGCCAAATTCCATTGTTATTGCAATCGTCAATAAAGGTCAAGACTTGGTTTAGGATCCCGGAGTCATTAAAAATAAATCCAGAATTTCCAAAAAAAAATATCATAAAAAATCTGTCAGACTGCGTCCACTACATATTGTATGCTTGTTTACTAATATATTGTTTTATAATACCTTTAAAGTTTTTATACGACAAAAAATAAACCTTTTTAACATAAACTGTAATTTTTAATTTTGTTGTCATAATTTAGACGCGCTTTATAATATGTATTTAATTAAAATTAATTGGTGTACAAATCGTGGTATGTATTTCTTATTTATATTAATCAGTCATCTACGCAGCATACTATAGTTTTAAGAATCTATTTTTTTGCGTATCCCTTACCGACGTAAATCCATAAAAATAAAAATTTTTGGCTAGAAGGCTTAACGCCACCTTCGTCCTCGCTGGGAAAAAGACAGTGCAGAAGTCTTTTGCATGCTTGTTTACAAATACTGTTAAATAAAAACCCACCGGGTTTTTAAATCAATGCTACCTTACTATTACTAGATTACTACTATAGCACTTACTTACGACAGTTACAGTAACAGATCATTATGTAGGCGCCAAGGCCCCACTAATTGAAGTTATCAATGAAATTGGCGCAATCATTACATGCCGTTTAACCTTGGATTTTGAATTAAGTTATGATTTTTCTTGCCCTTGCATCGTTGTTCACGATCGAAATGTAAGATTTGATTTATGATTTGTGATATTTAGCTCTATTAAAGCCTACGTGAATCTTCTTTGTACATTTTATTATTGATGTGCTCGTGGATGAAGCCTTTTATGCTATGATATCAAAGACGCTGGACTACTACTAAACTATTTACAATATAACAATAGATTAAAATTATAATTCAATATGATTTTTTTTCACATAGGCCTACATGGGCACTTATAAAATGTCAGGAGTTAGTGCATGGTTCCAATTGTTTGTTTCTCATGGAGACGAACTGGCAAACTCCATCTTTTAAAATAAAATGATTGATTTTAAAATATTTCTATATTATTACGGTTCTAATAAGTGAGCTGCAAAATTGTTTAACTGAGTTGTCACAGCCGCAGCAGAAAAAGCTTGTAAAAAAAGTAACAAATTTACACTCTTTCTCACTTGAAATCATCTAGTGGTTATTCCACTAAAAAACGAAAATGGTTACAATTTTTGTCAGGTATTGATATAGAGGAGACCAGATTATCACCTTTTTTGTACCTCTGAAACAAGTGATAAGCTTATTTCAAGTATGCCATTAACAGGCATTTTTCAATTATCAAGGTCGGTCAATCACAACACAGAAAATAAGACTGAAACTATTTGCATGTTTTAAAATGTAAATCACTATGGAGAAGAACGTGCAAGAAATTTCACGGACTCTAAACAGGTTGGAATATTGTATTTAAATCATCTTTAGAATGACCCATAACTGGAAATAATAATGACAACTTTCAATCCATCACAGATCGATTGATTGAACAATGAATCATCATCGTCTGTGTTGTGTCATCATTTGGCCCTTAGTCAGTTAATTTGTCACTTTATGAAATAGTTCCGGCAGGTTTTTAATGTTTAGCTGTAGCTTTTTTTTATCATTATCTTAAAAACAGTTGGTCGATGAGGACGAAAGGTTCTGGAATGGTGACCACGTTGCGGAAGACGCAGCGTTGGACCAATGACCTGGTGTGGGTCGCGGGAATCCGAAGGACGCGAGACGTACAGGACCGGATATTGTGGCGACATTTGGGGGAGGCCTATGTCCAACAGTGGACGTTTTCGGCAGAAATGATGATGATAATGATGATCATAAAGCTCGCGTTTGACCACTACGATGGAGCACACTTGCCTGGAAGTAACCTATTCACTCTTGAATTAAAAACCCCAAGGGTTGTTGCTATCAAGAAACACAGACTCCGGCAAGGAAGGTTCACCGATTTTTCAATAATTGAGTGAGAAAACGGTTATAAAGTCAAGTCAAGGAGGAGAAAATTTGTATGTTTTCAAACCTAGTTCGATATTTAAAGGAATTTCAGGGACATCAGTAAAGTACCTCTATAACCTACATTACCTACTTATTCACAAACAAAGTAACAATTAAACGCAAAACAATTGTTAAAGTTTACATACATTTTCTCACACTGATTTCTCACGGGGTCAGAAATGCGAGGACGTTGCGAGTTCAACTTGCGTAATGTAAACAAATAAAGTTGGGGTTGAATTGTAGATTGATCAATCTTATTTGTTTACATTATTCAATTGATATGATAGTTAAAATAATAATAACTAAAATTACATTTAAACTGCCACGTAATTGAATAAAAATTTACATTTTATCTATACATGTAAGGGATGTCTGCGTCGGAGCCGACGAAATTATAGATTGCTGGACGTTTGATGATTCAGGACGTTTATTTTGCAAATATGAAAGTTTCATACAAAAGTAACAATAAGACTTCTGCACCGTTCTTTTCCCAGCTAGGGCGAAATTGGCGCTAAACCTTCTAGCCAAAAACTTATATTTTTATGGATTTACGCTGATAAAGGACACGCAAAAAAATAATTGATTCTTAAAACTATAGTATGCTGTGTAGATGACTGATTAATACAAAAAGAAAATACATAACAATTAATACATAAATCAATTTTAATTAAATACATATTATAAAGCGCGTGTGACTTATGACAGCAAAATTACAAATCACAGTTTATGTTAAAAAAAATATTTTTTGTCATTTGAAAACTTTGTGTTTCGTCTACAATCCCGAACTTAAGGTAATGTGGCATGCTTTTAACCAAAAATTCGTCTATGTTTAATCATTCTTCTACAAGCACACTCTTTATAGTCAGTAAAATCTCAATTTTCCTATGTCGATATTGGAAGGTTTATCTATATTATTTGGTTCATAGTATTACGATATTTTGCAGAGCACGAGCTGTGGGCTTTTATTTCTACAGAATTAGAAACAGAAATCAGAGTTATGTATAATCTTCGCAAGTGTGATTCTCTTAGGGTACTTCTTACGGCTATTAACGTCATAACGGCATCTCGTTAATACCTTTACGTAAAAACATGTGTCTTTGGAAAAATCATCCTCTTTTTACTAAGATTAGTTTTCAAACTGTGTAGTTTGAAAACTAAAAATCTAAAAATTTTTGATCTAGTTTATAGATCAACTTCGATTCATATGGTGATATGGGCGTCATCACAAGGCTTAAAGTCACTCAAAGGGCAATGGAAAGGACTATGCTTGCGTGATCGCGTCAGAAATGAAGATATCCGCAGAAAAACCAAGGTTCTCGCAGAACAGATGGTCGATGGGGACGAAAGTTTCTGGAATGGTGACCACATACCGGAAGATGCAGCGTTGGAAGGCCTCCTACAAGGTAGACCTATGACCTGGTGAGGGTCGCGAGAATCCGATGGATGCGAGCCGCACAGGACCGGTCATTGTGGCGATATATGGGGGAGGCCTATGTCCAACAATGGATATCTTTCGGCTGAACCTCGATTCATGTTAGTGGAATAATATTTATTTTTGTGGGGTACAGTGTAAAAAAAAAACATGAAAAAATATCACTTATTTATTAGTCTTCAGCCAAGTGAGACCAATTTGAAAATATAACTCAAAAAATAAGTCGACAAGCTTAATTTTAAATTGAAATATTGCTAGTTGACCTCACGGCGTCCTCACATTCCGCATGACGCAGGTCCTCACCGGACACGGTAAGTTCGGGAGGTTCCTGCACCGGATTCGTGCGGAAACGACGCCCGGGTGTCGTCACTGTGTGGCCCACCCGGAGGACACGGTGGAGCACACGGTGGAGGTGTGCCCCGCTTGGGCAGAGCAACGCCGTGACCTCGTGAGGGCAATCGGCGGCGGTGATCTCTCGCGCCGGGCCTTGGTTCAGGCCATGCTCCGGAGCGAGGAGGAGTGGCAGGCGGTCGCCTCCTTCTGCGAAGCAGTAATGCTAGCTAAGGAGGCGGCCGATCGCGTGAGGCAACGGTCCTTACGCTCCAACCGCCGCCGGGATTCCGATCCCGATTTCCGGCCACCGTAGGCGCGGGCTTGCAGACGGCGAGCAATGGGTGGCTCGCCGTCTGACCGTCCGGTAACCGTCCGGACCAAGCCCAAGTCGTCGACGGCGCGTTTTGTTCCACGCGCGCCTCAAGGAGATGTCAGCAAATCGTAGGGGCCCAGCAGGGTCGAAGCCTACTGGGGCCACGGGTAGTGTGAAAGCGGAACCCGGGGCCCTGGGACGAAGGCAACGAAGGAACAGGAGTGGGTTTTTAGTCAGTAAGAGTCTGACACTATCTCCCGCTCCGCCCAAGAGCGGGGATGTCATTAGGATGATTTTCCCACCCAATAAAAAAAAAAAAAAAAAAAAAAAAAAAAAAATATATTGCTAGTTAAAAATACAACGCTTGGCTAAATTGCGGAACACTAGTTAGTATTTCAATTTTTATATTAAAATTATATATTTAAATGGTAGTTAATATGATTTTTGGTTCTGATGGATTTAATAATAATAACATGATAAATCTTGCTCTTTTTACTAAGACATGTGATAATTATAATTTTAAAACTAAAAAATTAGACTAGATCAATATCGATTCAGGTTGGCGGAAAGAACAACATTTTTTGTAGGGTACTGTTTATAAGAAAAAAACTTTACTGAAACACTCTTCAAACAAGTGAAAAAAAAAACTTTGAAACTATCATGCATTGGCATAATTTTAAATTAGAATATTATTATATACGCTAGTTAAAAACACAACGCTTGGTTAAATACCGGAACACGAGTTAGTATCTAAAATTTTACTTAGTAATTTTTTATATTTAAATGATACCTAATTAGATTTTTGGTTTTGATTGAATTAATAATAATATGATATATTGTTTGTCATGCTCACTTAGATGTCTTACTAATAATGTCGAGTGTATTCAATCATTCGGTTCTCTTTAAAATGGTCGAACTGAATGATTCTGATGCACGCGTCATGTTGGTGAACAGGCACCATCAGTTGAGAATAGATGTTCCTAAACTGCTAGTGGTTTATATCAATTTATATATTTTAAATTATTTATTTCTATTATTGTAATTCGTAAGATTCTTCTGCTTAGAGATTAATGATTTGGAATATGTAATTAGCTTCATTTTCTTGTTTAACTGACTTCTTGTCAATTCCAGTGCTTTAGGTTTGGGTTTAAAGGTTTTTATTTATATTTGATTATCCTGCCATGTTATATCTCTGCACCACCCTAAGGTCGACTGGTAGAAAATACCTAAGGCATTAAGTCCGCCTTTGTACAGTGTTTCATAAGTGCATAAAGTTTTAGTTTTTTAGTTTATTTTTAAATAAATAAATTTTCTAAAAAGAATTTCACTAGACATGCAACATTACAAGTGTGTAAGTCAATTACCCATAGATGTAAGGTTTTGAAAGAATAAAAGTAAGCTTGCGAATCAACTCAAACTCAACAATATTCATTTCACATAGGCCTACATGAGCACTTATAAAACGTCAGAATCTAGTGCATGGTTTCAACTGGTCGTTTCCTATGGAGAAGAACCGGCAAGAAACTCCATAATTACTCTTTAAAAAAAAAAATAGTTTTTACAATATTTTCATGTTATAATATTAATAGATATGAGAGGATAATGCCTCTCAAAACGGTGAAGGAAAACATCGGGAGGAAACCGGCATGTCCTAGAACCAAAAATTCGAAGACATGTGACATTCACCAATCCGCACTGGGCCCGCGTGGTGAATTACGGCCCATTCCCTCTCCTAGAGAGGAGGCCTGAGTCCCAACAGTGGGAACATTAAAAAAGGCTGATGATGATGATGATGAATGTAGACCGGTCAGCTTTGTAACCAAAAGTAAAATATTTTTTTTAATCTTCAAGGCTACAGTGAATAGGCTCTTAATAAATTAATGCGCATTACTATCAATGATTGCATCTCTGCTTACCATCAGGTGGGATTGCAGTCAAGCACTGACTTATATCAATTAAAAAAAAAAGATGCTGTGTTCGTTGCTTTGTGATGCATATTATTTGACACTATTGATATTAAATATTTTTTTTAAATATGTTCTGGTACTGGCCATATAGGCCATATAGGAAGCGTTCATTTAACATTAAAATAATATATTAAAATTTTAAATAAGTTTTTAAAGAATCCAATTGATAGGAGAGACGCTATTTGGCGTTTTTTGTAAAAAAGGTTCAGTACATAAACCTTTAAACTTTTTCTTAAAAAGATTGTATCATCAATTCCCTATTGTACACTCCACCTATTAGATGCCTCATCAGGAAAATATAAGAACGTATGAGTAATCGAAAATAGTAAACATGCCTGTCATAATTAATAGCTGTACTATTCACATTTAATCACCATTTATGTAATTCATTAACTGTCTGTGTAAGATTCCACGCTATTTAAAAACAATGTATGAGGTATATAATTGATGGCACATGTATATACTTTTTTTTAAGGCACATCATCCAAGGACATCTCCCGCGCTTAGGAAGGGCGGGGTCAGACTTTTACTGACCAAAACCCACTCCTGTTCCTTCTTTGCCCTCGTTCCAGGGCCCCGGGGTTCTTTTTCGCATACATGTATATACTTGACATATTGACAGCACGGTTGGCGCAGTGGTTGACCATTTGGCTGCTGCGGTTTGTGTCGCGGGTTTGATTCACCTACGGATCAAATATTTGTATGAACAATATATATGTGATCCGATAGTGGGTGATTTGTGCAATTGAGTTAACATGTTTGTGACTGCAGGCACGACACAAAAGTATTTTTTTGGGTGGGGTATTGTTTAAGATCTTAGGATTTCTACACATAGTAAATAACTATTGTCAAAAACGCATTTTAGGCAAATGACGATGACCATAATTGATGACGTTTGCTTTTGCCAAACGCTAATGCTTATTTATTTATTTTATAATTTATGTACACACGAATAAAGAAAGCAGATACATTCTGATAAAAATTGTACAAAGGTACTGCTTATTTCCAATAAGAAATTTCTTCCAGCAGACCTGCGAAAGGAGAAATAAAAAGAAAGGTAGACAATAGTGTGTAGAACTAATTGAAGAAGAGAAAATGCTTGAATGAAATGAGAATGCTTGTGCAAAAGATTACCAAGTTGTTTTGAATTATTATTATTATTCTTGAATCACACACGTTCAGTCGTTGACATAAATCGTGACTTATAGAATCGATCAGTGTTGAAATTTTGAAATGATCCATCTTATATTTATACCTACTTGCTAATGTTAGCTTTAAGGGGCAGATATATGATTTTTGATGTTTTTTTAAATCCAACATTACTTCTAATCCGGAGGTGACTGAGGTAGAGATGAGTGTGGCGGTACGAAGGCTGAGTGCCAAGAATACCGCCCCAGGACCCGACGGCTTGCCTGGTAAAGCCTGGGTCCTGGCCATGGAGGCTCTCGGGTCTCGATTAAGAGGGCTCTTCAGCGCATGCATGGAGAGGGGCCAGTTCCCACTTCGCTGGAAGACGGGGAAACTGGTCCTTATCGCAAAGCCGGGGCGCCCTGCGGACTCTCCGTCCGCGTACCGGCCCATTGTGCTGCTCGACGAGGTGGGCAAGCTCTTTGAAAGAGTAATTGCAGACCGCCTCGTCGCGCACCTAACACGGGTGGGACCGGACTTGGCGGACGGCCAGTTCGGCTTTCGCAGGAGGCGCTCCACGGTGGACGCCATCATGCGCGTGCGAGCTCTCACGACGGGGGATGCGGTGTCCCAGGGCAGGTGTGTCGTGGCGGTGTCTTTGGACATCGCCAACGCCTTCAACTCCCTGCCCTGGAGTAGCATTAGGACGGCACTCCGATATCACCGGGTGCCCGACTACCTCTGTCGCGTGATCGAGGCCTACCTGTCCGACAGGTACATCATCTACCCCGGTCACCAGGGAGAATGGAAACGGCGAGAGATGTCGTGCGGTGTTCCGCAGGGATCGGTACTAGGATCGCCCTTGTGGAACATCGGCTACGACTACGTGCTGCGCGGCGACCTCCCTGACGGGGTCAGCGTGATCTGCTACGCAGATGACACGCTGGTCCTGGCGCAGGGAGAGTCGTACCAGGCGGCGGTCGAATTAGCGACACGCGGGGTTGCGATAGTCGTTGATAGGATTCAGCAGTTGGGACTCGAGGTGGCGCTGCACAAGTCTGAGGCCATGTGTTTTCACGGCCCTCGGAGCGCACCGCCTCGGCATTCCCAATTAACGGTAGGAGGAGTTCACATCGGCGTCGGGTCGACGATGAAGTACCTGGGACTCGTCCTCGACAGCCGGTGGAATTTTGAGGAGCACTTCCGACGTCTGGCCCCCAAACTGAATCGGACTGGGGCTGCCCTCAAGCGGCTCTTGCCCAACCTCGGAGGTCCAGACGCCTCCTGCCGGAGGCTCTACGCAGGCATCGTCCGGTCCATGGCCCTTTATGGGGCGCCGGTTTGGGCGCCGTCACTGCGAAAGCGACCGGCGGCCCAGCTGAACGCGTGCCAGAGGGTCATGGCCATACGGATGGTGCGGGGATACCGGACGATTTCCCGTGAAGCGGCGAGCCTCCTTGCTGGCCAGTCACCATGGGATCTGGAAGCATCAGGCCTTGCACACATGCACGATCTGCGCGTGGAGATGCAACGTCGGGGCGAAACTCCACTGCCACGACAAGTCGCGGCATGGCGGGCAGAGTTCCGGCGGGGTCTCATGGTGGAATGGCGACAGCGACTGTCGCAACCCAGTGCTGGGCACGCCATAATCATGGCGGTAATTCCCCTCTTTGAGGAGTGGCTGGAAAGGCAACACGGCGTCCTTACCTTCCGCATGACGCAGGTCCTTACCGGACATGGTAAGTTCGGGAGGTTTCTGCACCGGATTCGTGCGGAAACGACGCCCGGGTGTCGCCACTGTGTGGACCGCCCGGAGGACACGGTAGAGCACACGGTGGAGGTGTGCCCCGCTTGGGCAGAGCAACGCCGTGTCCTCGTGGGGGCGATTGGCGGCGGCGATCTCTCGCGCCGGGCCTTGGTTCAGGCCATGCTCCGGAGCGAGGAGGAGTGGCAGGCGGTCGCCTCCTTCTGCGAAGCAGTAATGCTAGCAAAGGAGGCGGCCGATCGCGTGAGGCAGCGGTCTTCACGCCCCAACCGCCGCCGGGACTCCGATCCCGATTACCGGCCACCGTAGGCGCGGGCTCGTGGACGGCGAGCAATGGGTGGCTCGCCGTCCGACCGTCCGGTAACCGTCCGGACCGAGCCCAAGTTACCAACGGCGCGTATTGTTCCACGCGCGCCTCAAGGAGATGTCAGCAACTGTAGGGGCCCAGCAGGGTCGAAGCCTACTGGGGCCAAGGGTCTGATTCTGAAAGGAAGACTCGGCCCTGGTACGAAAGGCAACGAAGGAACAGGAGTGGGTTTTTAGTCAGTAAAAGTCTGACACTATCTCCCGCCCCGCCCAAGAGCGGGGGATGTCATAAGATGATTTTCCCACCGGAAAAAAAAAAAAAAAAAAAAAAAAAAAAAAAAAAAAAAAAAAAAAAACATTACTTCTAAACGACCTAGTCCATATGTTGTAAAAAAAAATATTGTTAAACTAGAATATTTACTTAATAATTTGATATACGAACATTTACAATTATTTTTATATAAAACTTGGTGTGATTTATTTTCAAAGTTATGTCTAACACAATGGTGTATTTTTATGAAACTTTTACAAACTAAAAGATAATTCAATTACCAATCTTTTGAAGTACGGTTTTTATTCATATTGTGTTTAATAAATGAAGGATATATTATTATTAGAATAAACATAAAGCGCGGGGAGTGTCATTAGCTCCTCTTTTGATCGCTCAAGGTCGCTGGCTTTTAATTTCGTCTTTCAGCTAACGTCTTGTGTATTATAAGTGAATTTTTATGTGACCTTTAGGATGAAGAATCTCCTATAAAAAGTTTGTGTTGCAATAGTATTTCAACTCTATAGTCCAAAATTTTGTTATTACCTCGATTTCGTTATTCAAATATGAAAAACGGAAACCATTTTTTTTTTTTTGGATAATTTAAGCTAATCATTTCAAAATCAAACGGAGCATTCTTACTTGTTCTATTTAGGAAATCGTTCGGATTGATTTATCTAATCAAGTGAAATTATTTTTCTATCTTACAAGCCATTAATTAGTCTCATCGCATAATAAAAAATATAAATAAGTAAATGCATTTCTGACGCACACAACAAGTTTGCAAGACTGCAAGTATGTCAGTTACGTCAAATGTTAATGACATTGCAGCCTTTATGTAATACAAACAACAAGTGTTAAGGCCCGTACACAAGCGACGTACTTATATTATTATTTCTAAATATGAGTACAAAGGAACTAAAATTAATTAATTATTCAGGAACTATTATTATATTTTTCATTTCTAAAATGTGCATATACAGTATAATTTTTTTTTGGTCGTAAACGTTTTTTGCTATTTTCCATTTATTATTATTTATTTACATATATATATATAATATATATATTATATATATACTATAATATATATATATATATATCATAGTTTTTTTAATGAACCGAATTATAAATAACCCACTTGTAGAACGTTGGGCATGCCATTATTATGGAGGTAAGTCCTCTTTTAGGAGTGGCTGGAAAGGCAAAACGGCGTCCTTACCTTCCGCATGACGCAGGTCCTCACTGGACATGGTAAGTTCGGGAGGTTCCTGCACCGGATACGTGAGGAAGAAACGCCCGGGTGTCACTATTGTGTGGACCGCCCGGAGGACATGGTGGAGCATACGGTAGAGGCGTGCCCCGCCTGGGCAGAGCACTGCCGCCGTGTCCTCGTGGGGGCGATCGGCGGCAGCGATCTGTCGCGACGAGGCTTGGTACAGGCCATGGTCTGGGAGGAGAAGTGGTAGGCGGCCGCCTCCTTCTGCGAAGCATTAATGCTAGCAAATGAGGATGCCGCACGTGCACGCGCGAGGTAATGGCCCCTGCGTCGCAGCAGCCGGAATTCTGATCCCGATTTCCGGCCACCGTAGGCGCGGGCTTGCGAATGGTGAGCAATGGGTAGCTCGCCGTTCAACCGTCTAGTAACCGTCCGGACTGAGCCCAAGTCATCAACGGCGCGTAGTGTTCCACGCGCGCCTCAAGGACATGTCAGAAACCGTAGGGGCCCAGCAGGGTCGAAGCCTACTGGGGCAAAGAGTCTGATTCTGAAAGGAAGACTCGGCCCTGGTATGAAACGACGGAACAGGAGTAGGTTTTTAGTCAGTAAAATTCTGACCATAATACTATCTCCCGCTGCGCCCAAGAACGGGGGATGTCTTAGGATGACGAAAAAAAAACCTGTAGAACGTACTTTAGTGACCTTATTAATATAATTTAGAGAGAATAATGGCCTATAAATATCAATTATACAATTAATCTTGTTACAATTAACGACCGTGGGAAAAATAGACCAGCACATTGTTTTCCATTTTAATGGCTATGGAAAAATAATTTGCATCTAAGAATAATTGAACAGACACGCCTTATGTGCAGAGGAAACATAACTGCTGCTGTTTCAGGTTTGCATGCAGAACAAATCACAGTAAGATTATAGAGGCGAAAGAGTGAACGGCTGAACGTATTTCGATAAAATGTAGCATACGGATGGACCATAATCCTGGAATAATACATACAATACTTTTTATCCCGAGAGTTTGTTCCCTTTGGACAATTGTTTATTTATTTTACTATTGATGTACATACAAAAAACAGAAAAAGACAATATAAAATAGACAATAGTGCCAAGGTACTGCTTATTTCCAAAGAAATTTCTTCCAGCAGACGTGCGAAAGGAGAAATTATAAGAAATGTAGACAATAGTGTGTAGGGAGCAAGAGAAGAAGAAGAATAATACAAATACGTAGTTAAATATTAAAATGAAATACATAAATAACTAAATATACCTTCTACTATAAATAAATATCATACATAATATATAAATATATATATAGTATCTACCTTCACGCGGGCAGTGGTTAGTGACATTTACTCTTATTTCTCTTTAGTGCTATAAAGTAATTTAACCAGACGACGTATTAGGTCCTTATTGTATTTACAATAAAGACTAAAATACCTCGTTTGTCTAGTGCTGATTCAACAATTCGAACAAGAATCCAGGGGTATTATTTTTAAATGACAGAAACTATAATAGTGCTTGACTGCGATCCCATCACCTGATGGTAAGCAGTGATACAATCGTTGATGGTGATTGTCCGATGGTAGAATGGCGATAGCGAAATTGTCATGTTTCATAATGATAGTCATAATTCCAGCACATACTTGCCAAAATTTATCCTTTTTAGATTGGTCTTAAGCAAATCTGGATCACCAATTAAGTTACTTGACTACACTGCGCACACGGGTGCCACGTGCGCCGATCAAGGCGCGTCGTTCTCCATACATTTTATATGGAAACTAGACTTGTAGAGCTACACTTGATCCACGCCACGTGACGGCGTTTACGTATAAATCAGGCGTGTACGTTATGTGTTAAAGCTAGAACTACAATAGACCGACGTGTGCGTCGGTCTATTGTAGTTCTAACTTTAGCCTCTTCGCACGCCTCTCCACTGTATCCAAAGCCGCTAGATGGCATTTTGCAGCATCAGCATATTTTTTTTTAAGGTGGGAAATCATTAATGACAGCTCTCGCCCTTGGGCAGAGCGAGAGGGCGTTTCAGAATTTTACTGACTAAAACCCACCCTAGTTTCTTCGTTGCCTTCCTTCAGGGCCCGGTTCCTTTCAGAAGCGAACCCGTCGCTCCAGTAGGCTTCGACCCTGCTGGGCCATTACTGTTTGCTGACATCTTCTTGAGGCGCGCGGGGAACACTACGCGCCGTTGACGACTTGGGCTCGGTCCGGACGGCTACCGGGCGAGTTACCCATTGCTCGCCATCCGCAAGCCCGCGTCTACGGTGGCTGGAAATCGGAATCGAAATCCCGGTGGCTGGGACATGAGGGACGTTCCCTTGCCCATGCGGCCGCCTCCTTAGCATCAGCCTATGTGGCTGTAGTATCCCATACACGATCGAACATGTACTTTGTATAACATTAGAAGCTGTCTTGGTGTGAAGTATGTTGTTATTTCCATGGGATTGTTTGAAAGATTACAAAATAGAATAGGATAGGATAGGATAGGATAGAATAGGATAGGATAGGACAGAACAAGACAGAATAGAATAGGATAGAATAGGACAGAACAAGACAGAATAGGATAGGATAGGACAGAACAAGATGGAATAGAATAGGATAGGATAGAAAAGAATAGAGAATACAGTCCCTGAAACGCAAAAGGAAACTGAAGGAACACATATAGGTTTAAAAAAATGTTTATTTCAATTACAATTTACTTATGCAAACATGATTTGGAGATCACCTTTTAAGTAAAAAAATACTTGAGTTAGGTGACTCCGCTCTTCCACTTAATCTTATAAAATATATGCAATTAAAATCTAAACATTAGAAAATAACAAAAAGTAAAATAAAATACAAAAAGGAGCGCACTTATGTGGTGTATGTGAGTGTGTGATGGTATGTGTGTGTGGGTGTGTATGTATGTATGTAGTTTATCTCGGTAACGATTATGTTGTATTAGTGTGCCTATGGAAAGGGCTATGTTTGAAGTTTCCATGCGTGATCGCATAAAGAATGAAGATATACGCAGGAGAACCAAGATCGCCGGCATAGCCTGAAGAATCGCCAAACTAAAGTGGCAGTGGGCAGGGCACATTGCTCGTAGAACGGATGGTCGATAGGGCCAAAAGATTCTACAGTGGCGGCCGCACACTAGAAAACGCAGCGTTGGAAGGCATCCCACAAGGTGAGATTCGCGGGAGTGCGGTGGATGCGAGATGCACAGGATCGGTCGTTGTGGCGTCGCTTGGGGGAGGCCTATGTCAAACAGTGGACGTCTTTTGGCTGAAATGAATGAATGAATGAGTGTGCCTATTAGGTCTAACTCTCGGTCTCGCTCCAACCAGATTGGGAGAAGTAATTTAATGATTTTACATGCAGAAAAAGGTTGTTAACATAATACCTAAGGTCGTAATCATTACCTATAACCGCGCATTATATGAACTCTGCATGATTTGACTTTGCTTCACGTGATTCAGTATTTATCTGAAGTTAGGTAAGTATTGATTTTTTTCGCCACTACCATTATATCTATTAGAACAATAAACAACAACAACAACAAACAAAACAAGTTATTAAACACGAAGGGCACCTTAATACAGGCAATTAACATAAAAAAACATTACAAAAAACAATTATTTTTTTTACATTTTATGTTAGAAAAAAATCCGACCGGTGGGTGGCTCGCCGTCCGACCGTCCGGTAATCGGACCGAGCCCAAGTCGTCGACGGCGCGTACTGTTCCACGCGCGCCTCAAAGAGATGTCAGCAAATCGTAGGGGCCCAGCAGGGTCGAAGCCTACTGGGGCCACGGGTAGTGTGAAAGCGAAACCCGGGGCCCTGCGACGAAGGCAACAAAGGAACAGGAGTGGGTTTTTAGTCAGTAAAAGTCTTACACTATCTCCCGCTCCGCCCAAGAGCGGGTTTTGTCATAAGATGGTTTTCCCACCCAATAAAAAAAAACCGGTAAAAAATTACAAAGTCATTTTCAATATGCAAACGCTAAGTTTTCAAAGACTAATGGAAATATTACACTTGAAAATCAATTCCATTTAATTACTGTGAACACGTTCCACTCATTTTATGGGCAAACAGAGGGGAAGGCGACAATTATGATAACTTAATATACATATACATATCTATGTACCTACTACAATATAGGTATATTAACTAGACTATACGAGTATACATGGAAACTTCCCTTACGATTATTAACGCCTCATAATTATTATTGCGTAGGTTAGTTCGAGTTTGCTATAAGGATGGCAAAATTTTCTCAATAAGTTCGATTTTCTAATCGATGCCTAAATAATCGATTTAGTTAGAAATCGAGTTCTACAAGATCGATTTGTCACCTTAAAAGCGAGGTCTAATGAGCGCAGTACAGTAGTCACTACAATGCACATGTGTTTCATGACTGTTGTATTATCGAGTGTACAACATTGGCATAATAATAAACTAATTGAGGAAAATAAGTCTTTTAAACTTTTAGGATTCCACAGAAAAAAAATCGATCTTGATTTCTAGTGTCTTAGACCGATGCCCAGAATCGATATATACAATCGATACTTCAATTAATCCTCAGATCGCCATCACTAGTCGGAGAGCTAATGAGTATGCACGGCTATTTAATCGACTCTATTATGACTCGCGTCAGCGACCCACTTTGCATCGTATCTTTTTTAGGGTTCTATACCTCGAAAGGAAAAAACGGAACCCTTATAGGACTTTGTTATCCATCCCCCTATCTGTCTCTATGTCTGTCAAGACCTTTTATCTCGGAAACGCGTGGAGTTATCGAGTTGAAATTAAAACCATATACTTAAGTCTGCGGTTCCTTGAAGCTGTGAAAAAATCAAACTTATAAGTTAACGAAAAAAAAAGATACGGTCGTTTATGTCACAAAAAACCTATATTTCTACATTCTCAAAGTTCTTGTTGACACAGAAACCTGAAATTTTGCATAAAGCAAGGTCATATAGAACAGGTATAAAAATAAATGTGAAAACAGTTTTGATGTTACCTACGTCACAAAAAAAAACCGGAAAAATTTTCAAGACTCCATTCGGGGGTTCAACTATTTACATAGGTAAGTCTGTACGGAACCCTCACTGCATCAGTCCGACTCGCACTTGCCTAGTTTTTTTTTGAAAGTTATTCTTACGTTTTGCTAATATGTCACATTCTGACCTGATGGTAAGGAATAATGTGGTCAGCGATAGGTGGGTTACCATGACGTTCAAAGTAATATTGTTTAATTCTTATTTCAGTGCGGGTAAAAGACAGAACTATACAAGTTGTCTAGCGCCATCTCTTACCCACACTGGAATAAGAATAAAACAATCTTACTTTAAAAGTCATGGTAACCCAGCAAAACAGTTCACTACCAGGAGACACAAACTACGTCAAGAAATTCCACACCTTAACTGTAGACACAATCCTGCTAGGACTGCGGATTGTTTGGAAGAGTAGCCCTCGCAAAAGGCAACTGAAGAAACACTATGAGTTTTAGTCAATAAAAATCTGACACAACTTGTTTCCCACGAAAAAAACAGGTTTTACGCACAATGGAAGTATATCTATTCATGGGTTTTCCACCATCTAGATACTGATGACAAATAGCCGATCAAGGCGTAGTCCTATCATAAAAAGGGCTTGGCAAAATTAATGGTTATATTCTGACGACCACTCTCCGAAGTGTAACCGGTATAAAACCGACAGGCAATTCGGCGTCGATGTTCAAGGCTTTAGATCTTTGACACGACCAGTACATCATAGTCAATGAACCTCTTTACAATAAAATATGTAAATAATCTACATTCTTTTTCAAATCAGCATCTATATTTTCCTCATGCAAAACAAGGAAATGACCTTTACAAAACGCTTCAAAAATCGTGTGTGTGTGACTGAGTTTGTATAATTATTGAGATGAGAGTGCACTCACAAGCAAAGATCACAATGAAAAACAAACACATTTATATCAATGACGCAAGTGTGCAACATCCTTATGAACAACAAAATTGTTGAATGGCAATATTATATAACGCTTACGCTTTCATTAATATAAACACGGATACTTTAGTGTCGGTCAGTAGAAATAAAGACTACAGATCACGATACTCATATTTTCCTTACTGTAATATTTTTCTGGACTTTACACGTTCAAGGCAAAGACTATCATTGATCAGTTGCTCATCATACATCAGACCCTTCTGATTGGAGAATACACCAGAACATCATATTATAAAGTTATCCTACTAATATACCAGGAAAGTTTGTATGGTATGGATGTTTGGTACTCTTTCACGCAAAAACTTCTGAATAGATTTCGATAAAACTTGGTATACGGGTAGACCATATCCTAGAATAGCACATAGGATACTTTTTATCCGAAAGTACGTTCCCTTGGGTTAATTTTGTGCTATCACGCGTGTGAAGCCGTTGGCAGAAGCTAGTCAATAATAACCTCGCGTAAACATGACATAATCAGCCTTATAATGTTCCCAATGCTGAGACTCAGGCCTCCTCCCGAGGCGAGGGATAGGGCCGTAATCCACAACGCAGCCCAAGTGCGGGTTGATGGATATCACATGTCTTCGAATGTTTGGTTCTAGGACATGATGATTTCTTTACGATGTCTTCCTTCACCGTTTTGAGAGCACTGGTGATTAAATAAATTACACAAAGTAATGCCAGCATCTGGCTGAACTTGAACCGATACCACAGGACCACTACTGCATAGAATAAGCACTAAAGGATTTGAAGATGATGAAACTAGAAGACTTATTGTCGGCAAGCTCACGCTTGACCACTATCACCACTGCTCGACGATGGAGCGCGTTTGCCTAGAAGTTACCTATTCACTCTTGACTTTAAGATCTCCAGGTTGTAGCTGTCAGGAAACGTAGATTCCAACAGAGAATTCCACTCCTTAGCTGTACGCACAATTAATGTTTAAAATAACATAATTATTGTGTATAGGAAAACCGCGCAAAAAAGATGAGATTAAAAAAAAGAGAGTAACAGCCTAAATAGTCTAAATTTTCGTTGCGTAGATAAAACACGTCTTCTCATTCCCTTAATGCTGTCATTGTCATTTCCTATGGAATTTTTTCACTAACAATCATAATAATGAGGAATTAATGACGGTATTTATTTACCAATGAATCAGAGTTAATGACCTCCGATGAACTTTAAGCAGAGTTACTACTCTGACCAATTGGCTGCTGCGCTGATTTCTGTACAGAGCCTATGGCCTACAAATATTTGTTCCAGCTCTGAGTATCTCGTGTATATGAGATTATATATTATGTTTGTTAACGTATCCATGATACAAAAGTAATTCCTAGTGTGGTACAACGTAAAATATATACATATATTTCACAAATCAATATAATCAGTATAAAGACTGCTTATTATTATCTATAGGTAGCTAATGGCATATAAAGGAATAAATTGTATACTGCATATATGACCAAAGGTAGTAGATGCCCAAAACTTGGCATTACGTCAGAAAAAAAAATTAAACGCTGAGCCACCTACTGGGTCCAAATGTATTTTTAAACCACCCAGGGATCCACTCAAATATACACGCAAAATTTAATCCAAATTCGTCAAGCTTTTTATGCGGAAGTAATCTGACAATCACACGTACAGAACAATTATATATACTTACAAATATTAATAAGTATAAATTAGTTTTTTAATAAATAGCAAAAATTGTGACATCTCTATGAATAAATAAAAATAATAATTACTTATTGAGTTTAGTTAAGTATATAGTAAAATAAAGACACAGCTTTAAAAATAAGTATCAACATCCAGTATAATATAGAGAAATATATACATATATGCTATATACTCTAACATACGTAAATATACGTATACATATCGAATAAATATAAATGGCGACACGTATAATCATAAAGCTAGAACTACATAAGACCGACGCACACGTGTAACACGCCCGATTTGTACGAAGAACGTCGCGTGGCGTGGATCAAGTGTAGCTCTACAAGTTAAGTTTCCATATAAAATGTATGGAGACCGATGCGCCCAGATTGGCGTGTGTGGCACGCGTGGGAGCAGTGCTACCTGTTGTTAGAATTTTTTAGAGATGCTTTGTATTCAGCACTAATTTATTATTGCTAACGTTATTTATATTATTGAATCCATTCATGTGACACAGAACATTCGTCTTTTTTAGGTGTGACATCACCAAACATCTCCCGCTACGCGTAGAAAAAAAGGGAGTCTCAGACTTACAAACAAAAACCCATAAAACTCATCTGTGTTCTTCGAATCGCCTTTTGCTTCTCCGGGCCACGGCAACTTTTTCAAACCATGCTGCTTTTTGCAAGCTGGAAAATCATCCAAAAACTTCTTTTGCACTAGTGTGGAACGGGAGCCCTCCCGTTCCACACTTCCGACACACGTTCGACACGCCCGTGTCAGACTTTTACCTACTGAATAAAACCACACCTATGTTCCCTTCTTTGTCCTTGCGTTCCAGGACCACAGGTTTCCCTTACTGAAGTCAACCCATGGCCCCGATAGGCTTCGACCCTGCTGGGTCTCTACGATTTTGCTGTCATCCTTTTAAGCGCGCGTGAAACACTATGTGCGGTCGACGACTCGCGTCCACTCCCGACGGACACGTTACTCGTAAGCCCATGCCTACAATGGCCGGAAATCGAGTTCGGGGTTAAGGCGGCTGGGGCATGAGGACTTCCGTTCCCTCACCCGTGCAGCCGCGTCCCATTATTACTGCTTCGCAGAAGGAGGCAACAGCCTGTCATTCCTTCTTGCTTCGGACACAATTCTGCTGACTATACAAAATTAGTTTTAGTATAAGCGAAACCCGAAACATGTGTCTAATATTTTTATGTAAAAAATCTGTATACAAAATTTCATAACTGTACGATGACAAATCACGAAGTTATGAGCTTGTTATGTTACCTGGTTGGCCGCACAAATACATTATCACCGAGCCATCTGGGCAACAAAGGGTTTTTTCTTTATTCCCGCATCCAGCTGTGCGTTAGTATCTAATGTCCACTATAACCTGCCGTAACCTATGTTGTACTTAGTGTCGGTGGTGTTCAACTTTTTTTTTTATTTATTCTCGATAGGTTCGCGCTTGACTTGTTCCGCATACCTCCAAAACTGTATGATATTTTTTTATTATTATTATTCTTGATAGGTTCGCGCTTGACCTTTATCTCACCTGATGGAAAGCAACGATGCGGTCGACGATGGAGCGCGCTTACCTAGAAGTAACCTATTCACTCTTGACTTAAAGATTTCCGGGTTGTAGCTATCAGGAAACACAGATTCCGGCAAGGAATTCCACTCCCTACGCACAATGAATGGTGTAATAGGTGGAATGTCCACCATTTTCAAATTTTTTTGCAAGAAATATAACATGGTGTAAAATTCTAAATCTGAACAAATTATATTCAGGTTTCGCATATACCATAAGCAAAGGAGTACAAGTAACACAATACTAGACATTTTTGTTAAGGTCAATGTTAATTTCGTAACTTTTGTTTTGTAAGAGCTGCTAATATATACCCGGCTGATGTAATTTCATTGATCCAAACACATGATAGGATTGTGGCTATAATTTTATTCTTGCGGTTTTGAAGATGAAAATAATGATGCTTAATAATTCAATCTCATTTGTTTTAATGTTATGGTTTGAAGATTAATATAATAACAACCGTCATATTTGGCCATGAACTATACATACATTTCATAGTCCTAACCTGAACTTTAACTGTTTCCTATTAGGGTGCGTCAGTTTTTTTTTTTTGAGAAGTCGTTTAGTGTTTTCTCTCGCTTTAAGGCGGAGTGGGAGGGCGTGTCAGGATTTTACTGACTAAAACCATACCTGTGTTCCTTCTTTGGCCTTTGCGTTCTAGAAGCACGGAATCTCTGCCAGGGCTACGGATTATTTGAAAGAGTTACTGTGCCCCTCACAAAGAGCAACTGAAGCAATTCTGTGTGTATTATTCGTGCCACCGAGAGCTGAAGAAAACATATGATGATTTACAACAAAAAACAAAGATCGAAATTTAGATAGAAGATATTTATAGATTAAAAAACAAAGACCATAGAGTTGAAGTAGGATAGATAATTTTTTTGTTTATTATTAACCAAAACAAATTAACAAAACGACCAAACTTACTTAGTAATATTGTTGCTGCACACTCTATGGATAAATATGTTTGGTTGTTTGAACCAAATTAACACTGTCCTCCGTACTGTATCACAGTAAGATAATCTTCCTCAACTCTCACGACAAAACACTTGCACATCATTTATAATTTTTTTGCTTTATTCAATATTTCCAAGAAAGAACATTGATACCATTGGCAGTAGCAGCTAGATAGATATATAGATATTCTTTATTGTACACCAAAATTACAACTTACATTAGGAAAGTAAAATTAATAGGGTGTCACAATGGGCGGTCTTATCGCTAAAAGCGATTTTTTACAGACAACCTTTAGATGGATTTGACAGAGAAGGAGAAAAAAGATACGCAGGTAGTTCGTGGTGTACTATTTACATATATACAATCATCATCATCATTTCAGCCGAAAGACGTCCACTGTTGGACATAGGCCTCCCCCAAATGCCGCCACAATGACCGGTCCTGTGCATCTCGCATCCATCGAATTCCCGCGACCCTCACCAGGTCATCGGTCCACCTTGTGGGAGGCCTTCCAACGCTGCGTTATCCGGTACGTGGTCGCCATTCCAGAACCTTTCGTCCCCATCGACCATCTGTTCTGCGAGCAATGTGCCCTGCCCACTGCCACTTAAGTTTGGCGATTCTTCGGGCTATGTCCGTAACCTTGGTACTCCTGCGGTTATCCTCATTTCTGACGCGATCACGCATAGGAAACTCCGAGCATAGCCTTTTCCATTGCCCTTTGAGTAACTTTAAGCCTTCTGATGAGGCCCATTGTAAGCGACCACGTTTCGGAGCCATATGTCATCACTATACAATACATAAACTAATCATATATACAATACATAAACTAATAAATTGCATATAATACAAATAATATAATATATATATAATTATGAAGGCAAAGAAATGATGAACTTAATGACGACGTCCACCATAACTCTGTAATTATGATATTATTATTATGAAGGTCCCATGATTACCCTGTAGTAATCATGCGACCTTCAAAATTGAATCCAGGTAGCCGATCTCTACTCCAAAAAATTTCGATACCATCGGTGATCCGTTACACCAAAAATATGTCCTGCCCAAATTTTTGAGCTATGTCGTTTACCTTGGGTATCTTGCGGAGGTCTTTATTTTTGATTCGATCGTGCATAAATTAATACGAGCGAGGAAAAAAATATTTCACAGTTTTGACTTCAATTAAGTTTGGCAAACTTGGTTTCTAGGCTATACAGCCTAAAAAAATTAATTAAATTACTCTTATCAGATTTGATGTCGTTAACATTTGAAATCTAGATATATTGGATTCGATAGCGGGCTTGCCAACATAATTGCTCAATAGCAAAGTCATGGTCATCCATTGCCAGACAAAGTGTTGGCCACCCCTCGCCAGACATCACTACATAGTATAAAACAAAGTCGCTTTTCGTGTCTGTCTGTCCCTATGTATGCTTAGATCTTTAAAACTTCGCAACGGATTGATGCGGTTTTTTTTTAATAGATAGAGTGATTCAAAAGAAAGGTTTATATATATAATACACGCACAATATATTAGAGGAACACTGATGATTTTAGAGATTTCTAATGTGTTGTCGTAAATACACATTTTTAGCGCTTACATTGGAAACGCTGGCTGAATCCTAACAGATAGATCAAAATAATGTACTACAGTAGTGTACACCTTAAAAGAGTCTACAAGAAAGTCTGCAATGGTATATGTCTATCTTTTAGGTGTAACCCACAATGATCAGCACTGCACCCGTGCGAAGCCGGCGCGGGTCGCTAGTTCTTAATAAATTGTAATTGTCATACTATGAAAGCTGATTTTTTTTATATGTTTCTTCTGTAGTTTTAAGATAATGTTTTCCCAATAGCCAGATGGTTTTGTTGGTTCAAACTTTCAAACACTCAGCTGGACTATGTAATGGTGCGAGCGCGTGGCAATACTCATCCATGGGTTCGAGTCAGAAAGAGAGTGAAATAGGTCTTCGGCGCACTTTATTCTTCAACCATTCAGTAGTTACGTGAATAAAAAGTAAAATTTATAGTAATTGATAAATGCTATCTAAGAATTTTAGTAAAGTTAGTTATTTGTAGCGACATCAACGATGCCACATAAGAACAAAAGTTCAAAATACTTCTTTCTAATGCCAGTCTTCTAGGCACATTTCCGGATGACAGCAATGTGGAGGAGTACTTCGACGCCTGAGTGTAATTTGTGATTTTGTATTATATTTATGTACATAGTTAGGTTAGATTAGGTTAGTTAATATTTAAGTTTTTATGTAACTCAGTACCTTCTCCATAATATTAGTGGTCTAAAAATGACAACCAGGACTAAAGGAATAACATGCTTTTCTTTTAAGCCTCCGATCCACAAGGCGACCTTGGCAAGCATTGCTTAACCTAGGAGATCTTACCACCGCGACCGCACAGTTTGATAAACTTGTGCGGTGGTTTTTATTTTAACCACGAGATTGTTATGTCAAATTAATGAAATACTTAAGCACATTCATTTAGACAAAACTATAAGTATCCATAAGATTAATGGATACTTAAAAAATTTTTCTAGATCCACAGTTAGGTTTTTATTCATCTATCGAAATAGAATCTGGACTGCTGTATGTAAGTCAAAGTAATTTGGATTTAATCGATCACACAAGTTTTTAATTCAATTTTGCGGACTTTAAAATCATTATAAAGATAAGTTCCTTTGATAAAATATCGAATCTATTAAGAAAGAATCGCCAAATTTAAGTGGTAATGAGCAGAGCACATTGCTCGCAGAACGGATGGAGGTTTGGGCTGAAAGGTTCTGGAATGGCGAAGACGTAGCGCTGGAAGGCCTCCCAAAAGGTTTACCGATGACCTGGTGAGAGTCGCAGGAATCCGATGGATGCGAGATGCACAGGACCAGTCATTGTGGTGACCCGGGGGGGGGGCATATCAAACAGTGGACGTCTTTCGGCTGTAATGACAAAATATAAGTTATTCATTTAGCTCATCGCTAATTGACTGCTCCCGTTTGAAAGGGATTATTAGACTATTACTGACTAAAACCCCGGTCGCCTCCTTCTGCGAAGCAGTAATGCCAGCAAAGGAGGCGGCGGATCGCATGAGGCAACGGTCCTCACGCCCCAACCGCCGTTGGGATTCCGATCCCGATTTCCGGCCACCGTAGGCGCGGGCTTGCGGACGGCGAGCAATGGGAAGGAACGGGAATGGGTTTTTAGTCAGTAAAAGTCTGACACTATCTCCCGCTCAGCCCAAGAGCGCGATTTCTCATAAGATGATTTTCTCCAACGAAGGAACAGGAGTGGGTTTTTAGTTAGGATGATTTTCCCACCCAATAAAAAAAAAAAAAAAAAAAAAACCTTCAACTGCCCTTTACGATCCAGGGCCTCAGGTACACTTTCGAAAAATAGTATGAACCCTGTCCATTTTACTAACATCCTTCTTGAGGCATGTGTGGAACTAGACGAGTTACCAACCGGGGCCAGGTCCGTATCGGATTTATAGATTAGGAAAATAGTTACTGTCAGTGACTGCACTCGCGTGACAGTAAAAACCGTCAAAAGGGAATGCTCTTGGGATTAGATGAATCTTTTCTGCTATTCCGTAAGTGTGTTCGTGGCTTTACCAGGACCTGTACCATGACGTTTTAAGTAAGATTGTTTCTTTCTTATTTCCAGTGTGGGTAAGAGATGGCGCTAGACAATTTGTATAGCTCTGTCTCTTACCCACACTGAAATAAAAATAAAACAATCTTACTTTGTACGTCATGGTAACCCCGCAGGCCTTATGAGAATACCAGCTCTGCGTTATTTTACTTTTTGGCTTTGCACAAGTCTTTAATTTTTATCTTTTAATATTGTTTTCTTTAATTTTTATTTTAAGTATTTATAGATTAAGTACTTGCTTTTTATTTTATTGTTGTTTGTCCTGTGCGAGTCTCAAATAAATGTTTTCTTTCTTTCATTCAATAATAGGATATAATCTACCCCTGTGCCATATTTCATCTGATTCCGTTCAATTGTTCGAGCGTGAAGAAGTAACAAACATATACACTCACAAACTTTCCCCTCTATATTAGTGTGAAGTGTGATTGTTTCTTTGTGACGTTTCTACATTCATCTGAATTGATCAAGCACTACCTACGCATAGTCATTGTAAATACGTTTTCGATTTTTGGTTTCCTAACAAAATTGTGTAACTCTGTGAGTGCTATTTTAGATCAAACTTGTCTGACATTGAAAAAAATATATTGGCACATAATATCTACTTAATGTTGCTTAATATTCGAACCCAGATTCTGACTAATACCTTATTTTTGAGTAGCAGGAAAACTTAGCACAAAAAATCAATAAAAATAATATTATCATATTACATACATATTTAGCGTTGAGCGCCGTTTAATCTCAGTAACGAACTTGAAACAAAAGTCGGTATTGTTGAGCAAATTATATTCGTCCAAAACCGCCAAAAGTGAGATCTTGCGAGGTCCCAGAAAGTAGAAAAACCATAGACAGAAAATCTTTGGTTATACCACAGACTAAATAGTATCAAAAGGTGGGTCCTACACATAGTACTGTACTTATGTTACAATATAAATATTAATACAGTGTGATACAACTATGAGGGACGCCACACACATATACATAGATCTTCCAACGCTGCGTCTTCCGATACGTGGTCGTCACTATGGAACCTTTTACAACCATTAGCTTTTTTTTTTAAAAGAGTATCCATGGAGTTTCTTGTCTGTTCTTCTCCGTAGGAAACGACCAATTTGGAACCGTGCACTAGCTTCTGACGTTTTATGATTGCCCGTGTAAGCCTATATTAAATAAAAATATTTTTGATTTGGTTTTTCGTCCCCATAAAGTCAAAGTTAAGGGTGAAGAGAGGGGAGAGGGAGGCCAAAGAAAAGATTGATGGATTATGTGAACAGTGCTATGAAAGAAAAGGAAGTTAGTGATAGCGTGATGGTTGACAGGATAGAATGGAAGAAAAAAACGTGTTGTGCCGAGCCCAAATAAAATAGGACAAGGGCAGGAGTTAAATGCAGAACACAATACAATAAATTATACATATCTGGATGTCATGTGAATGCTCAGCTAATTGTTTTTTTATCAAATTAGGCATGCAAAATAATTGTAATTAATTCAACATTTTCTGATTAAGATACATAATATGTGTCAGAGATGTCAACACAGAACAAAAACAAACTTAATTATAGTCAAATGACAATGTCAACACATAAAACAATTTTTACAAAAAAAAAAAAAAACGACTTCCAATATTAAAGTTATTTTAATAAGTTTAGTGTTTTTTTAGTGAAGCCGGTTATTTTTTTTTTTGTAAAAAGTGTTTTATTTCACACTTTTTAGTTGCGATACACTTTTAACCAGAGTGCCTATTTCTCATAACAATTCCAATTAACCCTAACACAGCAGTGTTTGGGTTAATTGGAAAACAATTTAACCTAGCAAGGTTAAATTGTTTTATTATGAAGTTCTTGTGTCTACCTCCTAACATCCAGCTCCAACATAAGATCAGTTCGATAGTACTTTATAGCCAAAGTGCATCTCATGAAAATTTAAATCAGCCCAAACACGGCTAGGTTACATTGATTAATTACGGAGTTCCTGTGCCTACCTTCCGGCTCCATCATCATCCTCAGATTACTTCGATGATACCGTTTTCAACATAACTATTCAGAACCATTTGTTTATTTGTATTGTCATAGTCGCTTAACTATCTTCATTGTGATATCTATGTGAGTATGAAGTTCCGTTGGCTATTTCTGGTCTTCTTCATCAGTTCCACTTCATCAAAATGTTACTTTTTGACTGTAATACTTAAGTCCTCGATGAAAATACCAAAATCACTATATAGTTGCCTATAATATTTGACAAGTTCCTCGATTCCTCATGGATCCAATCATCAAAACTTGATTCTAGAAAACATGGCACCAATCTGGAAGCATATCCTTTAAGAGAAAAAAAAAATTTTGCTAATCGGTCCACAAACGATGGATTCTGAGGTAACAAACAAAAAAAAACTGAATTCATAACGTCCGCCTTTTTTTGAAGTCCGTTAAAAATAAAAATAAAAATTAAAAATAAACACAATAAATAAATTAAGTAAAGTAAATCGGACCCATCAATCATCTGTTCTGCGTGCATTGCGCCCTGCCCACTGCCACTTAAGTTTGGCGATTCTTTGAGCTATGTCGATAACCTTGGTTTTCCTGCGGATATCTTCATTTCTGATGTGATCACATAACCCTTTCCATTGCCCTTTGGGTGTCTTCTTATGAGGTCTATGTAGGCGCAAACACCTTATTCATAATGACAGTTTTGAGCCGTTTGCGCTCAAAACGTTTCACACCAACTGATGGTCACTATGCGTAATCAGAAAGCAGGCTCATTTTTCACCCAAAGAAGAATTAGCTTAACATAAAAGACTGGCAGCATAGCCATGTAGAATGACAATCATTCAACGTGGCTATGCTGCCAGTCTGTTGGGCACATTTCCAGATGACAGCGATGTAGAGGAAGTACTTTGACGCCTGAGTGTATTTTTGCTTTTGTATTATATGTACATAGCTAAGTTTAATATAAATACTTAGTTTAGTTAATATTTAAGTTTCTTATGTACAAATATGGATTTAGCAACTGTTGCAAATATGTAACAATAAATCATTCCACATGATATAAAAACATTAATATTGATTTTATAAATAACGCTTAGCTAAAGACTATAAACAAATTGTTGAATAAATAATTAGTGATTTACTGCATGATACGCAAAAAAAAAACTTGCAAACCAGTTACAACTATTTGAACTGTCATGAGTAATAGATATTATAATGATAAATATTTATATTCAACTAGCTACGGCCACCGGTTTTGCCCGCGTAAAAGAAAAAAAAATTAAGCATATTATGTGCTATTCTAGGGTTGACCATGTCCCGTGTGTCCAATTTCATCCAAAGTAGTTCAGCCATTTAGGCGTTAAGAAGTAACAAATATACACACATATCCTCACAAACTTTCGTCTTTATTATAATTACTAGCTTTTGCCTGCAGCTTCGCTCGCGTACATGAATATAGTCTATGTCACTCAGCAATAAAGCAGCTTTCTACCAGTAAAAAAATTTTAGCAATCGGATCAGTACTTTCAGAAATTACCTCCTACAAACAAAAAAACAAAATTTACCTCTTTATAATATGTGTTAGTGTGATGCGGTTGACGATAGAGCATGCTAGTCGAAAAGTAACTTATAATATTCCACAACTATCACACAACGCTGTCTAGTCTCAAGCTAAGCAGAGCTTGTATTATGAGTACTAGACAATTGATATTTGATTCTGATTATTCGCTCTTGGTTTCTGAACTGGTAGTTACCAGGAAACATTGGTTCAGACACGCACAATGAATGTCTCCTAAAAACGTTTTTAGCGATGAGTGGGATATCCGCCAGTGGTGCATTGACTTATGTTTGAAGGTTGGATTGGACCTTCCCAAACCCGACAAACCCGTTCCATTGAACGGGTTTGACAAAATTAACTTCTGCAGTTCCGAAGCATACTCTCCAAAATGCAATCGGTAGAAAACCGATAAGCTAACATCTCGGCGTCGATGCTCAAGACTTAGAAGTTTTGACTCGAAGTGCAATGACTCTCTTGATTCGTTTCTCAAGTGAGTCAAGTGCATTAGCTGGTATCAGGTAGATCTATCCCAAAGATGAGAATAATACTACATACCCGATAGAATTTGCGCTTAATAAAGGTTGAGCTGCTATTCCTGCTTGAAGTACTGTCTCACTTTCGTTAGGATTCCCATTTTTTTTTACAGCCTTTGCCTCAATGTATGGCCTGAAACATCATATTTTCTAGGCAAAGTCGCTATCAGAGCCCTTGTTACCATTGTACTAACTTGGTTTTGCTTACAGCATATAAGGACCTTCTATCGTCATCCTACTTTCGCGTTTCTCTGTCTTGTGATATTTGGGACTAGTCTTTATTGGTTTTACAGTTTTAAATTGGACTCATCCCGCAATCTCCATCACAACCTGCCACTGTGTCGCCCGTGAAAGACTCATAGAACAAGTGTTCAACATAATTCCAATTTAGCATGGCACCTTTACGAGTGACATCGCAACATCAGTATTTTTTATGATAAAAATAAAACATAAATATTTAACCCGGTCTTCTGGTTACCTCGATTTAATTAGACCCTTGAAGAAAATTAAAACGATTAAATTTTAATTTTCGTCAAGGATAACATCGTGAGCCTAATAAATAGTTTAATTTTATGGAAATCAATGATCAAGGTTTAGGTAAAAATAGATTTATTTAAATCATTATATATTTTGCAATAGGCATCGTAAAGTATGATTTATTTATTTATTACTGTGCTATTTCGACAGAACGGACGATTTAACTAGGCAGAAATACATTATGCCTCACGGCCTCACGTGGGCAGAGCACTGCTTTGTCCTTATGGAGGCCGTGGTGATATCTCGCATTCGGCCCTGGTTGAGGCCAAGGTACCGAGCGAAAGAGAATGTGAAGAAGACACATCCTTCTGCAAAGCAGTAATGCAAGTGAAGGAGGTGGCTGAAACCGTGAGGGAAAGATCATCCACACGTCCTGGCCGCTAATGTATAGGAGACGCCCCGTCTGGTATAGATCAAGCTCGAATTGACGGCGTGTTATATGTCACAAGCGCCTCAAAGAGATTTCAGCAAAATAGATAGTGCCAACGAGAGCCTATTCGGGTTGCGTGATTGTTTACCTGAGTTACCGTGGTCTTGGAACGTAAAAGGAAATTGAAAGAACATACACAGCTGGTCTGAAAAGTTTCTGACCTAACAAAGTAAGCAAGTCATTTATTCTTACAACTTATTTTTCTCTTTTTTTACATTGTCTCCTTGTAACTTTACACACCATTCCTAGCGTTGACTTCGTCTCTCTAATCCGTTCAAATAGTTGTTGGCGTTTTATTGATTTATGGGGGTCGTTTTGTGCCCAGGCTGACTTTAAATACAATAAATTGTGGCAGGGGCGAGCACTGGTGCGGAAAATAGTAAATTGTGTGTCTAAAAGTGGTAGGGTTAAGAACGAATTTTCGAGTAAATGTATTGAAAATATATATTAAACCCATAGCAAACGCGTCTGAAGTGCACTTTACTGCTTTTTCTTATGTTATTAAAAAAAAGTAAAATATATTTCATGTCTTTACGCAAAATCACAGTTGAAGAATTATGCATGAAGAAAATGCACTTAACCACTCTATATACATATCGTCTTCCGACGCTCGGGGAATACGACCGTTGCCGAAGCGTGACGACGATTTCTATGCGCATTATCACGTTAAGAGACCTGTAAGTTACATAATTTGCGGTATTTTTTGCATACTCTTTTTGAAGTCTTTTAATTTGTGGTTGTTCCGCTCCAAGGACTTATAATTACAGTGTTGATTTGCTTACCTACGTAAATACTAGAAGAATCTTCTCTGAAGACTTTCTTTTTTGAAATCATCTAATAATTTCTCCAGCTTTAAGTGGAGCGAGAAAGCGAGTCAGATTTATACTGAATAAAACCTATTTGTGTCCCTTCAATTGACCTCTGAATTCCAGGGCCGCGGTAAACTACGTCTCGGTATTTTCAGTATGAGGTAACAGATTATACCAATTTTGTTACTTATGATCATGTGAATAGAATTGAACATACAATATGCTGCTAGGCTTAAATAATTGGAAGCATTATTATTATTTAAACAATAAAAATACGCAAAATTTCAAATTGCAACAAGATTGGTCTTAATCTTTTTTTGACATAAAAAAAGATATGAATTTCATTTTAAATTTTATGTAAAGAGCAAAGACATTCTTTTATCATTATTATTCATTTTTAACCAAATGTTGCTCGCGACTTCGTCCGCGTGTGTTCACAATTTCATGGTTTTTTTTTGCGTGGAACATATTTCTTTTTTTTTACTACTACTTTTTTATTATTGATAGGCTCGTGTTTGACCACTATCTCACCTGATGATAAGCAGTGATGTGGCCGACGATGGAGCATGCATGCTTAAAAGTAACTTACTTATAGCACCAGTCACTGCAGAAAACAGAATTTGTACGTTTCGATATATCATTTTGACCATTAGTTTGATAATGTTGTTATGCAAATGTATGGATAGGCGAAAAAACTACTTAATATTGCTAGGTAAATAAAAGTTACTATAGACACAAGGCAAGGCGCAAAGATGATAATGACCGAGTGGCGTCATAAGACTAGAAAAAAGAATGTTGGTCATCCAGCAGCGAGATAAAACCTAGATAAAAGTGAAATAGAAACGTGGGGATAGGCACAACAAAAGAGAAGCATATAATCCAGAAGTGGACGAAGTCATGCGGGGGACGGTAATGATTTATAGAAGTTAGTATATCAATGTTTCTAAAGTAAGCAAGTAATACGTACTGACTCCAGTACGGGCAAGATACCAGTTAGAATAAAGTAGGGGCAATTTGCTCGGTCTACGCCCAGAGACCATTACTCATTGTTTGAGTCCGTACTCTTCAATTTTTTATTAAGAAACATTCCTTTGTTTGTCTTAATTTTATGTGATTAGACGTGAATTGTGGGCTTTTATAATTGCTGATTCGGTTAAAGTAATTGATTGTTAGGTAAATTTAATTTGGACTGGATAATCGTTGGATTGCGTTTGTCTTGAGAAAATTTGAACCAAGAGTAAAATATTTTACAAAATGAATTATCAATTTTCCGATTAACTTTGCAGTTCAAAAAATGGTCGTTGTTGTCGTGTTCTTTATTTTTATGTGAAAAATAATTAAAAAACATTAAAACTACCATATATGATGATACGTATATAAACAGCTGCTTTTGAAGTGATTTAATGCCTGGAAGAAATCGCCTAGTGCGCTAAAGCCGCCAATATTGTATGTTTTTTCTTTATTATAAGGTAAATAAAATAAATTGAATTGAATTGATCGGTGTAAATTTAATATATATCATCATCTTCCTGCCCTTGTCCCATCTTATTTGGGGTCGGCGCAACACGTTTTTTTCTTCCATTCTATCCTGTCAAAAGTCATACTATCACTAACTTCCTTTTCTTTCATATCACTGTTCACACAATCCATCCATCTTTTCTTTGGCCTCCCTCTCCCTCTCCACCCATCCACATGTATACTCATAACTCTTTTAGTAACATGTGTTTCATCTCTCCTCTTTATATGACCATACCAAGACAAACGATTCCCCTTCAACTTTTCAGTCACTGGCGCCACTTTCAAACTTCCTCTAATATATTCATTTCTTACTTTATCCATTCTCGTCACACCACACATCCATCTCAACATTCTGATCCATACAGTATGACAGGTCTTATCACGGACTTATAGATTTTACCCTTCAACTTGAGGGGCATCCGTGGGTCACAAATTGTTCCAGTGATCTGTCGCCATTTCATCCATCCTGTATTGATCCGATGTGATACGTCTCGGTCTACCTCGCCATCTCCTTGGATAAGCGACCCGAGGTACCGAAAGTCGGAGCAGATTGGTATGGGCGTTCCAGCGAGAGCTAAGGGCATAGGACCGGAGAGACCACCGAAATCGCAGAACAAGTATTCCGTTTTGGTTCTACTCAATTTCAGGCCAACACTCTCCAGTCTGTGCCACCACACCTCCGATCTGTTCTGGACCTCTAGGCCACTCTCGGTAACCAACACAATGTCATCGGCAAACAGCATACACCAGGGAGCCTCTTCCTGAATGTCCGACGTCAGAGCGTCTATTATCATCAGGAAGAGGTAAGGGCTGAGAGCCGACCCTTGATGTAGGCCGACAGCCACATTGAAGCTGCCAGTGGTGCCCACTGTAGACCGGACTTGGGTACTGCATCGACTGTACATCGCTCGGATCAACTGCACATACTTCCCAGGCACACCTTTCTCCTTAAGGGCCCACCACAGAACCTCACGAGGTACCCGGTCGTATGCCTTTTCGAGGTCGATGAATACCATGTGCAAGTTTTTATGCGCACCTCTGTATTTCTCGCACAGCTGGCGTATAGCAAAAATGGCATCCGTTGTACCCCGACCAGGCATAAAACCGAATTGGTTCTGTGAAATTTCACTCTCTTCTCTCAGCCTCCTTTCAATAACTTTCTCCCAGGCTTTCATAGTACGTGACATTAGCTTTATTCCTGTATAATTGCTGCATTCAAGCACATCACCTTTGTTTTTAAAGATGGGCACCAGGGAACTGTTGCACCACTCATCAGGTATGGCTTCTTCCCGCAACAACTTATTGAAGAACAAAGCTCCACATCCATCCATCCACTCGCAGCAACTTCCACACTTCAACTGGTATTCCGTCTGGACCAATTGCCTTACCATTCTTCATTCCATTTACAGCTATCCTGACGTCATCCATACTAATCATTCTCACTAGACCCAAATTCACTGGTTTGCTCTCTAAAATCCCATTCCAGTAATTTTCCTCATTCATCAGTCTTTCAAAATAGTCCTTCCACCTCTCTTTGATTTTTTCATCTTCTGATAGAATCATTATGTATTAAATTATATTAAGTAAATTTAATATATAATAATCATATTATGCAATAAAGTGTAAATACAAATAAATAAATATTGTAAACGTATTGTAGCAGCGCCTCCATGTAAAGTTTTTCAAAAAATTACCGTAAACCGTTGACGTAAAATAGTGTTATGTAGAGGGAGTAAACGAATGTCATCAGTAAAATGAGAGATACAAAAAAAAAAAAACATTTGTAACTTTTAAAAATATATGCAAAGAATTGCACATGAAGGCATTGTTTGTTTTTTTTTTTTTTAATAAATCACTTCGAATGAATCTGTATAACATAATATTATGTCTAGACCCTAGACTCTCGGAAAAGGGTAATAACTAAAATAAAGAATTAAAAAATTATATAAAAGAATATGAAATCTTGCCTCACGCCCCCTAATAATTGGGTCATCATCATCATCATCATTTCAGCCGAAAGACGTCCACTGCTGGACATAGGCCTCCCCCAAGTGTCGCCACAATGAACGGTCCTGTGCTGCGAATTATTGGGTAACGTATCGAAATGATCGGATTCATTATGTGATCCGTTCAGCAAAAGATAACAATTTTAAGTAGACTAGGTTGTCTAGATTTTAAAATCACCAGTCCATTAGGCAATCATTTCAGGGTTTAGAAACTTCTCTTCTGTCGATTAATTAAGGTATATATATGTCGATTTATTAAGATAATTTTTGCTTCTCCCAAGTAGTATTTGCGTAGTGCAAATACTACTTGGGAGAAGCAAAAATTATCTTTTTTTTTAATACCAACAGTTCGAGGTCTTTTGTTTAAACGATGGAAACTATTCCAATTTAAATTTACTTTAAAATTCTATTTCTAACGAATAAATTGGTTTTAATAATGGTTGTTAAGTAGTTAAGGTATTGTTTACATCGTACGGCACGAGAAAAAAAAAAGTACAATTTAGATTTTTGAGTCGTATTAGATATTTTTAAACATTGTTTTGTTTTGAGGGAGAGATCCCAGGGTTTATGGAATCTGAGTTAAGTACATAATTATATATTACACAATCTCCCCTCGTCTAACTTGATGCATGACCACACATTTTTCTACACCAAACTCTGTCCTGATAGCACTACTGAAGATTAGTTATCATCAGTAGCTTCTTCACATATAGGTTATTTATTGGGAGCAGAAAGTTTCAAGTCATTCATGTAAAGGAGGTGAGATATAACCATCACCTCTCTTCTACCGATAGCCTTACTGTAAATTCTACTGTGATATCCTTTGTAGATTCAAGGTTAGGTAAAACCAAAGTGGACTCAAACTATCACCCTGGAATATACCTCACACGATGCTCAACGAGCTCGCTATTCCTCTGGATATAATGAAGATATATGAACATGTCCTGGACAGCAAAGGACTGTTATCCATTGCCTCATACACCACACCGGGAAGATAAGCGTAGTATTTCATCAATTTTATACAACTCCATAAGTACTTTCATAAACCATGTATGAGGCACCGAGTCATAGGCCTTCTTATAGTCTTTTCAAAATATAGACAGATATTTTAAGGAACGTGGAACCGGTCGATTAAGGTTTACATCAATGAAAATGCAAGGATCAGTTCTTTTGTGGCTATCTATTCATTCTGAGAAGGTGACATAATCGAATTTATGGAAATAAGAATGGATAAATTGATGTAAGAATTTTATAAAAGACTCTAAAAACCATCTCAAACACCAATCGGTATGGTTCTCATTTGATTTTATCTAATCATATTTGCTTTATGAACTTTGAAACAGACTTTGACTCCTAAGTTTTTTTTGTTAAGTTGCTAAGTTTCTTCTCAGGAAACAACGGCTTCATCTAGTTTAAAATGACGAAAATTTTACGCATTGAAGTATGTTTTTATTAAACTTAGTTGCAATTAAATATCTATTATCATTTAGACTGTAAATACGTGACCCATCTATAATTTTAAGACTCCACAGGTAGCCGATAATGATTAACCTCATTTATAGGTACGCGAGGGTTATTCCCGCTGTTGAAAATAAGGGTAGTGACACTGTCTCTAAAGCAGACTAGAACTGAAACGTCTAGCAAGCGTGCAACTTTGTGACCACTTGAAGTTTTGCAGCTCGTCCAACTCTGGAGATTTTAAAGTTGGTAACGGATGGGCGGGTTGGTATTAATTACACCAATTTCTGGTATTAAATCAAACACGCGCTTGGTCTACCGAGCTGAGTCCAGTTATCCTCGATATGACTGAGACACACGGACTAGATGCTGCGCCAGAATGAACACATGGCGTCATTATTCGGAAGGCACCACAATTCCACACACCGCTTATACCTACGGATACGCTTTGCTTATGCCACATACACACACACTTTTACACACTATTTGCGTCAGGAAGTCGATCGACTAGTTTGCCCAAGAGTGCTCTGGCCCCACCAATAGACGCTTATCCTCCACTGCAAAGCCGGCAAGGCTGGTTTCGGTCGCATTTACGTCAATGCCGGCAAATTTGCTACACAACATCATACAGCTGCGCAGTACATTATCGATTGTCTTTCGGTGAGGTCTTCGCAGACATTAAAATAGTTTGACAACTGCGGATCCAAAGCAACTACTAGCGCCCTGTTCTTGAAATGCATGGGCAGACGAGGTAAGCGTGGCCTAAGTTTAACATAGATTACTATTATTTGTCACATAATAAGTTTCAATTAAAGTTACAGTACTTATAATAAGTTTTCTACGTGATACATTTATATGATACAATATTGAATTAATATAAATGCGAGAAAATCGTGCCGTGAATCGATCTTCAAGGTTAAGCGTTATTTGGTGAAGGGAGATCTTAAAGTACCAACGTTCCTACGAGCCTCAAAATGTACTTTAAATCAATGGTGCCAAAGGGCATCCTGATACCCAATTACTGGATCATTACTGTGTGTGTAAATACTGTTACTAAGCTGATTCCAGTTCAATTGGAAGCCGACCCCAAGATAATTTAAGCTAACGATCAAATAATAATAAAAATATCCACGAATTTTAAACAATCACTAATTCAGCCTATAGCCTACCTCTTTCTTTTTACTATCATCAGATACTCGATACCTTTAAAAATAAACATATATATGTACATATTTATTTTTCTTTCCATTAAGTGGTCTATTTTACAATTCTACTTCAACAACATAAACTAAAGAATAAATACGAATCAATGTAAATAAAACAAACTATTTGCTAACTAACAACCTGTATCTAATATAATTTGTGTCACGATTCAGTTTATTTGAACACCATTTATAAATGTTCTGTGGGTTTTCCATTGTAAAACCAAATGTCAATATCTGAACATAAATTATGTACATGTGAAGTAATTATTGTTATGACACATTCTAAACACTTGAGATCATCGGAGAATATGATACTTTTATGCCCTCGCATTTTAAACAGTTTTGGTACAAATTTTATCGTTCTTCGCCCAGGCGATGTCATTGTGGGACGCATTGCCAATGCCAGTTAGATAAGCCCAGATACTACTTTCTTTAAAGAAATCTAGTTTATTAAGAATTATTTCCTTTCTCTCTAATGTTAAATTTTCTAATACCTAACTTAATTACTTCTATCACTAACTCAACTTTATTATTTTCTTTTTTTTCCTATCTTTTTATGAAATTTTACGATACTTAACCGTACCGACGGAGCCGTAAGCAGGAGCCAGTTTTGTGTATAGTTATGATGTCCGAACCTAGTTCTCAGTGCACGTTGTGTAGGCAGTATTTTTAGTAATGGAGATCTTTTTATTCCTGCCATCGTGACTATTTTGGGCTCTGTGATATGTGCCTTTGGGTTATCGTCATCATCATCATCTCAGCCGAAAGACGTCCACAGTTGGACATAGGCCTCCCCCAAGTGACGTTACAACGACCGATCCTGTGCGTCTCGTGTGTTGTCTGTGCGACCGTCCGGTAACCATCCGGACCGAACCACGCTTCAAGGAGATGGCAGCAACCGTCGAAGTCGAAGCCATGGTTGATGCCAAAGAGATCCCCAGGTCTAGGGCCCTGAGGATCTCTTTGGCAATGACAATGGCAAAGAAGGAATAGAAGTAGGTTTTTAGTCAGTAAAAGCAGATTTTTACTGACGTTTCAGGACACGTCCTCGCGCTCCGCCCAAGAGCGCGGTATGTCATTAGATATTTTTACAAAAAAAAAAAACGGACCACATTCGAAACACTACACTGCGCTCCAAAACACAAGTCATTTATTGTGGCTCAGTTGGCTGCCCAACTGAAGTGAAACTGGGCAGGATACGAGTTTGTCTGCCACATGTCCATCGAGCTGTGATCTGTAAACACAGGACTAATGCCCATATTCCACAATTTGGGGCCGCTGTAGTCCATAAAAGAAATAGAAGGACAATTTAGACGTCTTCTTTAAGAATTGGAATGAGAAAGCGAACAACCGTGATCATTGAAAAAAATGGAGGGAAACCCAGCAGTGGGACAAGACGGGTTAGCTTTAATAACAATAAAGGAGCAGCCTATACAGACTTCTCTTCAAACCTTTTTCTCTCGATGCACACCATCCGTCACAGGAATAAAACTGTCATATCATACGGAACCAGCTGTTAAATCGAGGCCAAACCTACTCAGCCCGTCGTTACGTTCCGTTTTAGTGATATTTAATTATTTGAATGTCACTGGCACGCACAGGCACGTGTTACTGATCTGTTGCAATCTTTCATTAGATTTTTATTAGTTGTAAGTGAAGGTTGAGAAAAAATGCGTTTGAATGAGAGGTTTTTTACTTCAGAACAATTTGTATTTGTTTGGGTGAGAAACTCATACCAAGCTTTCCAATATCAGTGCGCTAAAAAAACCAAAAGCAGTTGTAAGGGAGATTATAGAAAATTATTTAAATTCTGCGAAATCCTACCGATCACTTTAAAACATAAATATCTTTTATTAGCTAACCACCACAGTACCCAAGAGCATAGCTTAACTCACGTATACAATAATCATAATACACGATCTATGGCTGCTGGTAGATTCAATGTACCCAAAGTCACCAATTACTTTGGTGACAGAACACTAAAAAAGAGAATACCATACCTATTGAACAGTCTGCCGACAGACATAAGGAGTGAAACAAACACAAATAGATTTAGACGCAAATTAAAATTATATTATTTAGAAATGTTTTAAGTACATTTAAGTATGTCTAGAGACTCACCGACCCCACAGTCAAACCATTGCAACGGTTTTGTGGGACTTATCTTATAAATTACTTACCTTTTGGAATAAAGATAAATAAATAAATACATAAAAAATTATATTTTGAACGTGATATTAGCTTTATATGACCAACATTCCAGCATTCTTCAGCTTCAACACGATAACCATAAACATAATCAGCCTTGTATTGTTCTCACTGCTGGAACTCAGGCCTCCTCGCTAAAATAGGGAATGGGCTGTAATCCACCACGCGGGCTCAGTGCGGGGTGGTGGATGTAAAGGTCTTGAAATTTTTTTTACAGGGCATGGCGGTTTCCTCAATATATTTTCCTTAACTGTTTTGAGAGCAGTGGTGATGAAATAAAATACACAAAGTAATATGCCTGGCTAGGTTTGAACCCGCGACTTACAACTTGTAAGTCGGGGCAGTTACCACCATTGCTCACTTTTGAATACTAATCTAATAAATTCAACCACAATGCCAATAAACGCTCAATTTGAAATAAGAGCAGCAATGCTATTCTCTAAGAAAACAGCCTGGAGCGCAGCGCTGGCCGCAGCGACGAAATCCAAATAGGTACGTTGGATTAACAATCTAATGTATAGAGCCATTGGATTGTTAATTCCATGTACAGTCAGGGGTCAAAAGTGCAGTTGCACTCTAAAGTGACTAACATTTCTTTATAGAAGAGTGTCAATGGTTTATAAATTATTTAATTTGTAGCGTAGAATCTAAAGTATTGAATAAACGACTTATGGATCATTGAAAGTCCACTCTACAGAAATTTTAGGCACTTTATCATTGGCAAATTGCAACTGCTCTTTTGACCCCTTACTGTACGTATTTGGATTTCGTCGCTGCGGCCAGCGCTGCGTTCAAAGCTGTTTTCTTAGAGACTAGCGTCACCTAATAAAACTCCTTTAATAAGTTTGAATTTTATTATTTTTCAAAATTCATAAAGGAGAATTTGAGCTTTATAATTAACATTACTAGTCTGATAACAACATATTATACGAGCAATTTATGTACATAAGTTCAACAGTGATCACAGTCTGATTTCAATCTTTAGCATTATTTTTGTAAACCAGTGTATTTGACCTTAAGTCAAATACAGCCTAATATTTATTAATGATAAGTTATTCTAAAATTTATTTATTTATTGTTTATATATATATTATTTGTTTTTGAACCTTGTAGGCATGTCAATGGTATTCAAAACTTGACCTGGGAAATTTTCCGTCCGGAAAACACGGTTTAGCATACGGTGGAGGTGTGCCCCGCTTGGGCAGAGCAACGCCGTGTCCTTGTGGGGGCGATCGGCGGTAGTAATCTTTCGCGGCGGGCCTTGGGCTACAGTCCGGAGCGAGGAGTAGTGGCAGACGGTCGCCTCCTTCTGCGAAGCAGTAATGCTAGCAAAGGAAGCGGCTGATCGCGTGAGGCAACGGTCCTCAAGCCCCAACCGCCGCCGGGATTCCGATCCCGATTTCCGACCACCGTAGGCGCAGGCTTGCGGACGGCGAGCAATGGGTGGCTCACCATCCGGCCGTCCGTTAACCGTCCGGTAACCGTCCGGACCGAAATCAAGTCGTTGACGGCGCGTCCAGAGATGTCAGTAACTGTAGTGGCCCAACTGGGTCGAAGCCTACTGGGGCCACGGGTAGTGTGCGTCTGAAACCCGGGGCCCTGGGACGAAAGCAAAGAAGGAACAGGAGTGGGTTTTTAGTCAGTAAAAGTCTGATACTATTTCTCGCTCCGCCCGAGAGCCGGATTTGTCATTAGATGATTTTCCCACCTAAAAAAAAAAAATCTGGGACATTTATGAGATATTAGGTATTTCTTATACAATCGCTATGAACCATGAACTCTACAGAATTCAAATAACTAAAAATTTTGTTATGAATATTCTTAATGAATAATAGTTATGCAAAAATTGTTTTTGTGCAGGCCAGCAGATTATATTCCACTGGTTAAATATTCAATGATTCTAACCATATTTAAATATACGTCACAGCTTCAGTTTATGCGCATTTTTATTAATTATATTTTATTAAATAATACCAGATGTTTAACTTAGTTAACCAATTCTTACTAGAATTCAAGTAAGTGTGTAGCCTGCCTTATGAATACTTTCGGCAAGGCAGGTTACACACTTGCCCTGTGTTTGTTTGGATGGTATACTTTAAACTATAAAGTCCTCCTGAATCAACTACATTTAGGTTTTCGGCTTACATTTGACTAGCATATATCTTCAAACTTCTTGCGCACACAAAGTATGCAAGAATTACATGACTTGATTCCGCTATTATCTTTCTACCATCGGACAACCCTGGCGTATGGCGAGTATCCACCCTTACGTTGTTAACACCTCTACGACCCGGACTAAGCGTTTCATCTCGTCGTTTATACCGCGTACATCGAAGGATAGAAATAAGAAATGCCCTCTTATTTGCGGAAACGCTTTTTTTACTCACGTCCTTCTGATGCACCTTGCAGATCGCATCTAAAGAATCTCTTGAAATCCCCTCCCCACTTTACCGATTTCTACCTACTCCTTCACCGCGCATGCAGTACGGCTGCGGAATTCACTGCCGCCTGACATTAGGGGCTGCCAAACCATTGCAGTTTTTAAAAGAAGATTGAAAGAATACTATCTTTCTATTTCGTCATAGTTGCATATTAGTATGTATTTTGCGTGTTCCAATTTTCCTTTTACTTCTACACACAGTGCCTACATCTCTATTTTCTCTAACTTTCCTTTCGCAGGTATGCTGGAAGAGATTTCTTTAGAAATAAGCATCACCTTTGTACTATTCTTCTGTTCACTTCTTTTTTTCTTTTATTTTTGTGTGTACATACATACATTGTTAAATACATAAATAAACAATTTTCCTGTAGCAGTCTTCCCATTCAATTACAATTTAGATGTCTTCGAGGCTAGAGTGAATAATCTCTTAATAACTTAGTACGATTCACCATCAACAGTTGCATCACTGCTTACCTTCAGGTGGGATTGCAGTCAACCATTGGTTAATATCATTAAAATAAAAACTTCTTTCGACATGTAATTCCCTGCCGGATTCTATGTTTCTCTATAGCTACAACCTGGGGATTTGAAAGTTAAGAGTGAATAGGTTACTTCTAAGGAAGCGCGCTCCAACGTCGACCATATCCTCGTCATCAGGTGAGATACTGATCAAGCGTGAGCCAAAAAAAAAAATAAAAAACACATCCTGCTTACCTTCACTAAATTAGTATGTTGCAGTACTTAGAGAGTGTCGAAATATGCGTTTTTTTTGCGATATAAACGGCCGTATCTTTTTTTTACGTTAACTTAGAAATTAGTTTTTTTCACAGTTTTATGGGATTGTAGATTTCAGTATACAGTTTTAATTTCAACTCGATATCTCTACGCGTTCCCAAGATAAAAGATCTTCACAGACAGACGGACAGCAAAGTGATCCTAGAAGGGTTCCGTTTTTTCCGTTCCGTTTTTTAGGGGTCTTGCATTTTATTACAATGACTAAAGTAATAATAATATAATAATAATAACATAACATAGCATTATCAGCCTTTTAATGATCCCACTGCTGGGACTTAGGCCTTCTCTCTAGGAGAGGGAATGGGCTGTGATCCACCACGCGGACCCAGTGCGGGTTAGTGGATGTCACATTTCTTCGAATTTTTGGTTCTAGGATATGCTGGTTTCCTCACGATGTTTTCCTTCACCGTTTTGAGAAAATGGTGATGAAATAAATTAAAATAACACAAAGTAATGCGCCTGGCTGGGTTTGAACCCGCGACTTAAAACTCGTAAGTTGGAGCCGTTACCACTCGGTCACCACTGCTCTCATAATATTAATATTGAGAGAGAAAATAAATAAATATTATATACATAATAATAATGATGATTTATTTTCTCCCATACTTAGTAAGATTTATACAATTTATAAGAAAAAGTTTACAGACGGTAGACAGTAGACAGAAGTTTACAGCCACATGCATGTTTATAAATTATTGTAATTAGGTACTTAAAGACAACACGTCAATCACAGTGTCGAAGTTCGTACGGTGTGGCCAGAACACAGATACTCTTGTAGTCATCCGAGATCAACGACCTGCATAGCCACTAGACGTCTAGTAACAGGCGACGAATGTCTGTCAACACATATGACTTAAAGATCTAATGTAGGTCGGCACAGAATAATTTCCAAATAGACTTGACCACTTTTCTGAACCGTAAACACGTCCGTGATAGTTAATAAAAATATTAGAAATAATAATGGCCCCTTGTTCAATACTTTGGTGTGGTAAAAACAGCCAGACTTCACGTATTCGAAAAGATGGCATAGCATTTCATTGGTAAGTTAATTACAATTATATTAATTATCTGATATTATTTATCAGATTTCAATTTATACTGGTCATGACTGATATATATATGAGACCTCACTTTATGTAAAATTTCAGGATTCTGGGTCAACGGGAAGTACCTTATGAATTTTAAATTCCTTGAGAGTGTTGAAATACACGTTTTTTGTAACAGAAACGCCCGCATCATTTTTTTTTTCGTTATCTTAGTAGTTTGATTTTTTCATCGCTTCAAAGGACCGCAGAGATAAGTACATGGTTTTAATTTCAACTCGATACCTTCACGCGTTCCCGAGATAAAGTGTTTGACAGTCAGGCAGACAGGCAGATAGACGGACAACAAAGTAATCCTATAAGGGTTCCGTTTTTTTCTTTTGTAAGTACGGAACCATAAAAAAAATGGCTCTGGGTGAATCGAGAGTATCAGATTTTTAGCGACTTAAACCCATGTTCCTTCAATTCAAAAAACAATTCCGTAGTATAACAGATCTCCTTAAAAGGTGTCAATTAATATAATGTGACAACCTGTCAAAAGGGGCTTTATCTATGGTCTAACATAATGTGACAATGACAGTCGCAGACGCGAATAGTGGAGTATGGATTAGCTATCTCGGTTATTTTTTGCTATATTTTCATTATTTTCGCATTATCCAAAACATATAATTAAATATCCAGTGATAAATGTTCTTTCTTAGTAACTAACTTTTTAATATTTGAAACAATATGGCGATTCTTTCACAACAACTGTTTATTATGAAGTGTTGGAGTTGATGGAAAATTGAGCAATGTACGTTTGTTTTTTATTTTATTTTTTTGGTGGGAAATAATCATCTTCCTGCCACTGTCCCGTTTTATTTGAGGTCAGCACAACACGTTTTTTTCTTCCATTCTGTCCTATTACCAGTTACTCCGTTTTCTTTCATATCAGTCCTCACACAATCCGCCATCTTTTCTTTGGCCTCCCTCTCCTTCTCCATTCATTCACATGTGGGAAATAATCAAATAACTCCCTCCTTCTTTGATAATTTCCTTCTTACTCACTCGTTTGAGACTTTCACTGACTAAATTCCACTTGTGTTCCTTCAGTTGTTCTTTGCGTTCAATCCTAGCAGCCTAAGCCATTTATAGCAGAATAAAAAAAAAACGTTTAAACCGTTCCCCTTAAAAATGAATTTCATCAATATCTTAAGTATTTACCCAAGTTTTAAAGTACAATGACCGATTGTACCTTGACATTGCACTTTCAAGTACAATTGAAACATTAAATTCTTAAATTAAATTATTATTTTAATTTACGACGGTTTTGCAAGTGGAATTGACACTGGCCGATAATATATTTTAATCATGCAAACGTAATTGATCTTTGTTGCATATTTTGTTTTATTTATTGAGGAAAAATAAATGGGTAGAGAGCAGTAGTGGCCGAGTGTAACGGCCCCGACTTACGAGTTGTAGGTCACGGGTTCAAACCCAGCCAGGTGCATTACTTTGTGTAATTTATTTCATCACATTCTCAAAATGGTGAAGGAAAACATCGTGAGAAAACCGGCATGTCCTAGAACCAAAAATTCGAAGACAAGTGACACTCACCAATCCGCACTGGGCCCGCGTGGTGGATTATGGCCCATTCCCTCTCCTAGAGAAGAGGCCTGAGTCCCAACAGTGGGAACAAAGGCTGATTATGCTTATGCTATGCTAATAAATGGCTACAGCATAAACACACATTTATACACATAAACGCATTAGGTACTGACATCCCGTGCCTTGGAAAGCAAGTAACGTTGTTGGTCCCGGTTGTCATTCATAGATTTTTGACAGGCGTTACAAGTAGTCAGATGCCAGAAAGTCTGACCATCAGTCTATAAGGAGTATCGTGTTGCCCGGTAACTTGGTTGTAAAGGTCTGATAGGTAGTAGCGCCATGTGAAACACAGGCATTCAGCCGTATCTGGTTAGTCTGGTCATCATCATCATCATCATCATTTCAGCCGATAGACGTCCACTGCTGGACATAGGCCTCCCCCAAATGTCGCCACAAAGAACGGTCCTGCGCGTCTCGCATCCATCGGATTCCCGCAACCTTCACCAGGTCATCGGTCCACCTTGTAGGGGGCCTTCCAACACTGCGTCTTTCGGTAAGCGGTCGCCACTCCAGAACCTTTCGGCCCCAACGGCCATCCGTTCTGCGAGCAATGTGCCCTGCCCATTGCCACTTAAGTTTGGCGATTCTTCGTGCTATGTCGGCAACCTTGGTTCTCCTGCGGATATCTTCATTTCTGATTCGATCACGCAAGGAAACTCCGAGCATAGCCCTTTCCATTGCCCTTTGGGTGACTAGTTAGGTTAGTCTGGTAGCCGTCCCAAAGCTAGTTGGCAAAAGGCATGGAGAAGAATAGAGCTTGTGTATACAATTAACACATTTTGAAAAGCTGTTTTTTTTTATTGGGTGAGAAAATCATCTTATGACAAATCTCGCTCTTGGGTGGGCGGGAGATAGTGTCAGACTTTTACTGACTAAAAACCCACTCCTGTTCCTTTTTTGCCTTCGTCCCAGGGTTTCGGGTTTCACTTTCACACTACCCGTGGTCCCAGGGAGTCCACTGCATTATTTACTGATCTTTAGATCCCATTGGAGCGAACCAAAAGAAAAGTAACCAAAGATGCGGATGTAAGGTAGTGGGCGCCGTGAGACAGCTATTTAGAAAGAAAGTAAAATTGGACATTTTTTATCGTCTATATTATAAATATCGTCTTATGACAAATCCCACTCATGGGAGGAGCGGGAGATAGTGTCAGACTTTTACTGACTAAAAACACACCTCTGTTCCTTCTTTGCCTTCGTCCCAGGGTCCCGGGTATAAAATTGGACATAATGTTTTAGTAAAACTTAAGAAACCTTTCAAACCGCTGATGGTAAACATTAGAAAAAATAACTTTAGTTTAAAATAAACTCAATAAACCAAGCCAAAAAATCAACTCAAAAACACAGTGTCTAAAGAAAACAGATCATTTAACATTCAAATGATTGCACCACTTAAATTGTAGGTACGTACTTAACGAATATAATTAATAAAACAATGGATTCTCCGAAATCGTGCCAATGTAGTTAATTGATATATTTGAATATTGCCGTAACTCATCATTATCTTTTATTGTATTACTTATTTCGCAACTATGTAACCATCACGTTTAAATTCGCAACTAACTTGTCTTACGCAGAATAATTACAAGTCAGTCCATAGAAATTGGGTAACTAATAATAAAAAAAATTATTCATTTACTACAATATTTTGATCCTTTAATTTCATTTTGACGCTTTGAAGTAAATTTTATACCAACATTTCAACTAACAATTTAATTAAAATTATAGGTGATCTGCAATAAAACTTTATAGATATTGACCGCAAACATGATTACTTCGTATGGCATAAAAAGCTTTTGCTTCATAATCGTTTTATCTAAACAATTAACTGAAAGGCTAATCTATAAAGTGATCTTACAAATTAATTACAATCACAAAAAGTCAAAGTTTCAACAGCGTCATTATAGTGAAGAAATAAAAACTAAACGACAATCCATTTCCACAGATTTATTTGTGCATAGTAACGCATTATTTCAACCCACAGCTAACAGATGATTTGAAACCTTAGAGATATAGAAATAGGGATCATTTTGAAGTAGGTCTTAGCACTTAGGATAGGACTTTCTCTTCCGGGCACAGGTATTGTGATCGTGAGAATCTGGCTAAGGTTATTGTTTTCTAGCACCAGTTCTTTTAGTATGTATATTATGTGACCTAAGAAGACTTAGCAAATTTTCCGTTTATTTAAAAAAATATACATTACTAATGGGAACAAAACATTTTTAACTCTGCAATAGGTACGTTTTTGGCACTACTTGAAGAATACCCAGCTGCCCTAAAATGAGAATACTGATTATCAAGATTTCGTAAATATGTACGTACGTTTGTATGTAAATTTCTATGTCACTCCCGGCGCCCTATAGGCTAAACGACGGGGCAGATTTAAAAAAAAAAAAATCATTAGATTTAATGCCGAAGTGATAGAGATTATGTGAATTCTTTGTCAAAATAAGGAGCTAAAGATGGCTATTCCAAAAAATTTGAAAATACAAAAATTGAAAAAAAATGCTTTTATTATATATAATAATATAGGCCTAAAACTCGGTAACTCATACATAGTTAGTGAGCGTGCTAGAATTGGATACAATTAATACAACCTATGCACCTACCCTTCGATATCCAGGATGTCGACACATTCAGAGAAATAGTAAATTGGTAAGGGACTCACGTCACTTGAAAACGCAGCACTTTTGAAAAAGTCATCGATACAAAATGTGGTACACTCGCCAAAAGGAAGCCCTCACGAAGTCTTACGTATGTTTTTATTATTTACAAAATGAATGCCGTCACACGGAGTAATTTATGAGAACATTATAAAAATAAACCCACATTTGCTAAAATGCCATGAACTTTGTAGTAAAAATAATATCTAGTCGCAGACTATAACCATCCACAGTCAAATTAAATGGCATCATTGACATTTCTGAGACGTGTCTTTCTGAAAATATCATTATTCTTACAAATTATCATTAAAAATGAAAGTCATTCATGAAGGCTTATAGTGTATCTTACAATTTAATAATCAATACTAATATTATAAAGATGAAAGATTTGTGTTCTTGTATGTTTTTAATGAATAAGCTCAAATATTACTGGACAGTGGACATTAAAAAAAAAAAACATCTTTCACCAGTTGAATACTGCTTCATCACTGAGTAACTAGGCTAGCTAATAAATATTTTCTACTTTCACGTGATCGAAGCTACTGGCAGAAGTTAGTATATAATAACGTGACTAACATTCGATGGAACAGAGATGCACAAGAGTGGTCGTTGTGATGACACTAGGGGCTATCTATGTCCAGTAGTGGTCGTCTTTAGGCTTTACTGTACCTGTATTCTCCAAAAAATTAAACAGAGGTCTACCTAGCTTGAGCCTGAACTTTCCAGTACTGGACTTAGAGAATTCAAGGCTAGGTAAAACTAAAGCGGGCTCAATCTATCACCCTGAAATATCCCTCGCTCGATCCTTACCCGTTTGCTATTTTTGTAGATATATCCACAAAAATAGCAAACTGATAAGGATCGAGACATCCTATATAGCAAAGGACCATCCTCTAATGCGTCATACATGACATCAGAAAGATGTTTAGTGTTATTTCAATGTTATATGTCCAACTACCCTCATGAACTATGTATGAGTCACCGAGTCATACGCCTTTTTGCAGTCTATTCAACAATCGTACAAAATATATTTTTTATTTGATTAAATACACGTATATTTCGTCAATTATGTTTATATCCATGTACTACTTTGGTTATCAACTACTTGTTAATCCAATCTCCGGACTGCTATTGAAAAATTCCAGAGAAGTGAAAAAAATAATACTACTGGTCGACCCAGAACTTGATGCGACCACTGATTAACGAGACAGCATTACAATATTAAGTTGTTAGTTAATATTGTTGCCATTACACTGTGACATTTCAATAGTATTGAATCATCATTCTCTAATGGAACGTTGCATAAGATAAAGCTTTAAACTGTGTGACTGTCTGAAAATCATTATTATTATTTTTAAAACGTTGTTGCACACTAAAAATGACCCCTATATCGTGAGTCCGTTCACAAATATGAAAACTCACAAATCCAAGATACCTGAAAACTAACAGGTATTTGTAGGCCATAAAAATATTTGTCCCGAGCGGGAATCGATCCCATGATACGCAGTCCAGCAGCCAATTGACCAAGCAGTGCATCAACAAACAAGAGAAATTTGTTAAAACTAATAGGTAATAACATAGATATAGTACCTCATGAGGGCGGGTAAGGCTTAGCTTTAGGTGTAGGTTCTCGTAAACCTTTTTTCTGTCTGAGTAAGTTCTGATGAGATACTCGGTGACCTAGCCTCAGTCGTAGCGAATAAATGTAGTGGACTTAACCCCTAGGAGGATGTCTCCCGCTGCTGCAGGATAACTCTAATGGCTGTAGAGTCCTCGGCATAGTCAACCCAAAATGTTTGACGTACGCTGCTTTTTTTGCTCGCTGGTCACGCACGTCACATCACCCCTGAATGCATAAAATTACGATGGAGTATATAGTATTTTATACAGGTAAAAACAATGTGCATGCAATCAAGGCCACCTGCTTTCGTGAGACAGAACAAGTATATCAATTGTAAATATTTTAAATGGTTTCTTAATTAATGCTATTCGGGTATGATAAGGTAGACGAAAATCAAAAAATCTTTCCAGATTTTTGCTTTTACCAGCGGCTTCGCTTGCGTAAAAGAAGATAGCTATCTCAAAGGATCATATTCCCTGGATAATAAATATTATTCATGTTATTTCAGGACATGGTTGACTCGTATTTCTAATATTCAAAGCCGTTTCGTTTCAGCGTGAAGGAGTAAAAAACATAACCACTTGCATACAAATTTTCGCGTATATAACATTAGAATCAAGTGTCATATTTAATTAACGATATTCATCAAATCCTGGTCGGTGTAAGAAAAAGTTGTTCAGAAAGCTTTAAAAATTTTCCTGTATTTCCCCCCGAAAAGTTAGACGACTTTAATATTATACATTACTAGCTGACCCGGCAAACGCTGTTTTGCTATGTATATAATTTTTTTTTATCTAAAATTGAAAAAAAAAATTAGGGGGGATTACCCTTAACATTTAGGGGGATAAAAAACAGATGTTGTCCGATTCTCTGGCCTACCCAATATGCACACAAAATTTCATGAGAATCGGGAAAGCCGTTTCGGAGGAGTTTAACCACAAACACCGCGACACGAGAACTCTATATATTAGATTATAGTACGCGTTATAAACTTTAAAGTTTGATGATATTTCAATCCTCGTTTAGCCTACTTTCTTTAGACCTATTTTTATCATAAAAATTCTACATCAATGATATGGCCTAACGAGGATTGACATACTATATCATCAAATGTTAACGTTTGAACGATCTGGCCTGTTTTAGTTAGCCATATCATGAAGTAACAATTTCTATGATCTGGGCACGATCCTTTAAAAAGTACAAAACCTAACTATGATTCGAAACTCGGTGTTTTATCGTTATCGGATTCTGAAATAATAAATGATGAAATGAAATAAATAAATTAATTGAGATCTACATGCCTTTTCTGAATTCGGTTGAAAATGCAAAATAATTTCTACCGCGAGGTGTAAATTCAACGAAAAAATCATTAAGCTCCATAGCACATTATCTAACGATGCCTAGTCAATTAGCAACTGGGCTAGTGTCATCACAAGGCCATACCTAATAAATATTTCCGCAATAGACTAATTTACTTTTAATGCTACTTTTGGTAGAGTGTTAGTTTCCAATCACTCTCTGCCTGAGAAGTGCGTTGTCTCAGCGATTTCAAATTAAAAATATTAGTTTTTTTTTCAAGTGTTGTGTTTTAGTATTTCGTTTTTGGATTTATTTTTATATATATCTAAGGTGTGTGTGGTCGTGGGTATTTCAGTTATATATTCATTTTTTTAATAATTTTCAGTTACATATAAAATAAATAAAACTTTAAAACGATTAGGTACTTGTTTTCTTTTTATTGAAAAAGTGTTTAATAAAAACAAAATTATCTAAAATTTAGGGATTTTTTTAAGTTTTTCTTTTTTGGTTTGTTTTTGGTTTTTAACATTATTTTCTTGTTTTTTTTTCAGGTCCAAACGCAACCATGTCGTTTGTGGACTCATACCGACAGTTCATGGAACGCAACAGCGGTAAGTTTTTATTTCAAACAATTCGGAAATTGGTTCTCACTTAAGTTTTACTATCATCATTTTCTTGCTACTTATTCCACTTTAAATGCAGTTTATATAAAATTAATAAAGTTTATTATGGTTTAAAATGCTACTATAGACGTATGTGAAACAGTGTATAAAGTTCAGCAAACCTCTATTAGAAAGGATCCTCCGACTAGACAGACGTTGTGTCTGTGTTTTTGTTTTGTATTTTTTTTTACCTTTAATTCTTATGTGGTGGCAAAAAAAAAAAAATTAACTAGTCAGATAATAAAAATATGTCATTATAGGCTTTGTGAAAAAGTGGTGGTCAGTCTCAGGATCTTTGGGTCAAGGTTACTATACATTACTCGTATAAGTTGTATATATACATAATATCGAGGGCAGTCGAGTATATATTATGTTACCCATAACTATTACGTTATATTATGAATCGATTAACTGCACGATATATTATTTAAAGAAGGCCATGTTTATGATGTTTTGATAAAAAGAGATACGGCTGTTAGGTTCAATGACTTTCATTTCTTTTTTTTTCTTTTTCTTCTGAGCTGTCCTACTCTTGGGCAAAGGGGTCCTTGCAGTTGTTCCTTTTTTTGTAGTGCTTCTCTAAGCCAATTCATAATTTTGTTAATAATACCTACTCACTGTTTACCAGACAAGTTGTCTCGAATATCTCTCTATATAACTGGTTTGGTTTAATAAGTTTTAAAAGCCACTAATGTTTTTCTTGTAATTGAACGTAATGTAACTTTAATTAAATTACTTATTGTACACACGTAACGTAATTTAAATTAAATTACTTATTACATACCCACAGTGAATGTAAAGCTTTAACAAGAAATTACAAAAAAACAAAAGAATTTCTTGCAAAACGCCATAACAAAATCATGACATTTACGAAATAATGCGATAAAAATTTGTAATTGGCGTATTTTTGTAGAAATCGAATTAGTTGAAGATGTTAAATATAAATTGCTTCATCATAACATTTATTATACACATTATCATGAATGCAACTTCTCTAATTAGAAATACCTAAGTTGTTTTTAGACGGATGGAATATAACGTAAACGTACTGATTATGCACTTTTCTGTAACAAATAAGTAATTGTATCAATAACCTCTTTTTGATTATATCATCTAACCAGTTTATAAAGTTTTTGCTCCCATAGACTGTCCCAAACATACCACGCATTTTCAAGAAATGAAAAATAATACGACTTATTAATAAGAAAATACTTTGTGGAACAAAAAGCCTGTGTATGCGGCTACTTTGACTTGGGCAATCCAATTTAAGCCTTAAACCTTATGAAGGTTAATTATTTTTTCCTAAAATTTTATTTCCATCAAATAATAGCTAAAAAGAACACAAGCAAGTTACAAAGGATTACAGCGAAATAATGGCAATACCAAGCATATAGGTAGGGTAACTAAACCACATATTATAACTTTTATTAGCCAAATGCCTACGTATTATTTCTGCTAGGTACGCAATAATTAGTAATTAAAATAATTATGACGAGAAAATAATGGATTACTCAAGTCTAAATGAGTTTTTGGAAATTAGTTTACGACATGCAAACATGTTTTTGATGATTTTGTCCATGGTCAAAGTATCTCTATAAAATATGTTACAAAATTATAATTTTGATCGTTGGTGGGCCGGAGATCTTATAGCATTTTTTTTTTATTATACAAGTAAAGATCCGGTTCGTTTTGCGTTTAATTATGAAGTTTGTGTTTTTAAATTTTATGTTTTTAAAATTAAAAAACGAGATTTTTTATATATTTTACTTTATAATTTTGATGGTAACATTAAATAAATAATTTATTTTTACGAACGCTAAAAACGAGATAAAACGCTATTCTGGATAAACTTGAAAAATATAGTTCTTCTATATAGTTTTTTTTTTAATAAGTTTAATATAATTAATTTAATTAAAAATCTATCAATAATCGTAAATACATCTACAAAAATGCTGCATTACTATGTATTGCTTGTTTAAACCTTATTATTTTGTACAAAAGAAGGAAATTTTATAATAGCGCCCTTATAAACATTACCGGTTCTGTTTATAAATAAAACAGGTGACAAGCCTTGTCACTTGTTGAATAATAAAAACAAACTTAGTATGAGCACACATTCTTTGACCGTGATCTTGAAAACATGCGAACAGGGCGGTGTGTCAACAGACAAATATTACGAAACAGTTTACATTTTAATTAGTATACTCGTATACGATAAAGGAACATTGATCTAACAAGATTTACATTGACATCACATACACGTGCGTATAGATATTATATTATTGCGACTTTTGTTTTCACCTACTTACAAACAAGGATAATTTATGTAGTTTTAGAAGTAGTGGCAGTTTTAACAAAACAAAAGCATCACAAAAAAAAAAACTAAAAAAATCTTTTTCTTATTAATAACTAGCTTTTGCCCGCGGCATCGCCCGCGTACACAATGACATATAGCCTATGTCACTCAAGAATAAAACAGCTTTTTTTCGGTGAAAAAAAAATTAGCAATTGGACCAGTATTTTCAGAGATTACCTCCTACAAACAAAAAACCAAACTTGACCTTTTAATAATATTAAGAGTAAATTAACTCGGACCATTATCTATCTCACTTAAATAAGCGATGATGTGGTCGACGGTGGCGTACACTTGCCTAGAAGTAACCTATCCACTCACTCTTGTCTTAAAGACCTCTAGATTGTTAGTTACTAGCAAACATAGACTCTGGCAGGGAATTCCACTGCTCACCATTTATGTGTGCCCCTGTTTTGTGCGTATGAATGGGATTTCCTGGTAAATTTGCAATTCTCTCAATTTTTTTTTTACATGCCTATAATAGTTTTTTATTTCATTACTATTGCTATGCGGATCATATTGTTTACTTACACCAAAAGTTTGCTTATGGACTTTGTGTGCTGAGATCATGGCCGTTTAACTTTTGTTTTTAGGGCTAGTAGGGTCAAGTAGTTTTATTTGGGCCGCAAAATTGTCAACAACGAGTATTTTATTTAATATGGCTATTTATAGACATTTAGTACTATCATACTACGTGTGTGTGTGTTTGTTTGTTACTTCTTCACGCTCAAAGAGCTGAACGGATTTCGTTAAAACTTGGTACATGGGTAGACTATATTCTAGATAGATATATTCTTTATTTTATACCAAAAATAAAAATGACATTTGGTACTTAAAATTAATAGGGTGTCACAATGAGCGGTCTTATCGCTAAAAGCGATTTTTTACAGACAACCTTTGGATGGATTTGACAGAGAAGAAGAAAAAGTGTTTAATTTTTTTGCATATAATACAAACAATATATAATATATATATAAAATTATGAAAGAAAAAATAATGTACTGAATGACGACGTTCAAAAGAAAAGGTAGTGATCCTTAATCATATTTTTAATAAAAATTGTGAGTGTTTGAGCTTGCCTTACTGACACGGACAATGCATTCCATAGCCGCACTGCTTGAACTGCAAACGATTGGATATAAAAATTGGTGGAGTGGCTTAGCATCTCTAGCCTCAAGTTTTCCGATGACCTAAGCTATCTAAGCATATGTGTCATGATGGAACTTGAAACGTTCTTTAAGAATAGCTTTTTATCCCAAGAGCATGTTCCTTTGAGATGTCTTTCTATTATCTAAGTCGCTGGCAGAAGTAAAGTAACAAATAAAACGTTCTTAAATCACTTGTAGATCTTTGACAGTGTTTTTTTTATTGGGTGGGAAATGGTTTGTTTGAATATCGTGTTAGCAAGTTACTGGGTTGTGGAGATCAGATAACTAGTCACTCCATGTTAAAACCCTCTTACTCAGCAGGTTCATCCAGTTTGACTGGAACCCGCAGAAAGGTTATCTAACCTTTACCGTGTTACCTTTACCTCTAACGTGTTTTAATATATCTAGATTAAAACACGTTGTAGCCTTTTTTTTTGTTTTTGTAGAATAATCTTCAAAAGACGTTCGGAGTCCCTATTCTGAGCGGCTGTAATTCCAAAATCTCGTTCACATTAAATAATACATATAGGGTTTTGGCGTGTATGGCGTTAAGGTGGTTGCCTCTCCGACGTTTTTTTTTTCCAGCAAGATCAGCCCTTTCACGATCCTGCTCTGCAGCTTTCTTCTGGATCATCACAGACTCACAGAAGGCGGAAATCTTCCTGCAATTTTTACTACTGCTGGCCGAGACAGGTCTTGCCCAATTATAGCAATCAGTAGACCTCTTAGTCCCGTTTCAGGCTATTGAAATATTGCAGTAATGTCCTATTGCCTTATGAATATTTTCACCAATGTAAAAGCTATTAAAGCTATCAACAAAAAACCGTGCAATACTTGTGTGAGCGACTTACACGTGCGTAACAAAGTAGGTACGTGTTATTAATATATTATTAGGTAAATTATTCTTTTGCGTCGGTAACTAAGTTTGTTCTGTTTTCTGTTTATGCGAGAATTGTATTTTTAATTTTTGAATATTAAACATAGTAAAGTTTTAATAATTCTATGTTTATTTTAACATTCTATAGTTTATTCTAATCGTTTGTATTATTTCTTAGAGAGATAGTAGAAGAGGTTTTGATAAGGATTTTATTTGTTAAACTAGCCACTTTCCCCAGCTTCATATGGATGTTCCGGGTCTGGATGTCTTGTGTGTATAAGCTTAGACATATGTTTGTGAACGCACCCATGATACAGAATTACTTCACTGTATTGGAAAAGGTTTTAAACAAAAAAAAAACCCGAATGAGAATTCATTACTTTTTGATTTTGTCAATGGGCAGATATACAGACGCTGTGGGGTACTTTACTGTGTAATATGTTCTTCTTCTCACTTTATAATCAGCATTGTTGAAGGTTGTGGAGTTTCTATTGGAACAGCTTCTCTGTGATGGTGTCTCACCATCTGAGTTAGTCTTTGGCGCTATGTAGTGCGTCGTGCAATTGAGAATCCAGTATGAAGTGGACTTAATCTACTCATCATTTTGATCACGGCCTCTTGGTCATGTGCCATCAACCATGCCAGTTACGATGAGCTGCTCAAGTTTCTGGCCATATTTCCTGGCTAAGTGGCCAAAAAAATCTAGCACTGATAATTCTAGTCTTGATGTTCTATTTGCGTAAGTTTTACTGTTTGTGCTCTAATAATTTAAGGTAAAGGAAATATATAGCATAGCATAGCATAGTCGGCCTTATAATGTTCCCACTGTTGGGATTCAGGCCTCCTCTCTAGGAGAGAGAAATATATAAAGAAGGATAATATATGGTGAAACTCTTATTTGTTGTGATGGTTGAATAACCAAGTTTGCAAATGAGGCAATTTACATCAATCTGTAATGTAATTATGCTATAACGCCCAAGAAACAATAAAATTGATTTCTCTTCTGACGGGCCTCTCATTAAAAATTTTTCGCACTTAGATGCTAACTAACGTTATGTGAAATCCTGTATATCTAAGGTTTGTATATTTACATGAATATTATTCACTTAAATTTGCTCTTTAAAACAGGACGAAGTAAAGGATTTATTTCTAGAAGATTTATATATTTTTTAAATACTATTGATTGAAAGTGGCTCTATATTTTTAGAAAGACATCAAATTTAACATTTAAAATCACACTAATATTGAAAAAGCTAAAGTTTGTACGTATGCTTGCGTGTTTATATATTTTTTTATTATTTCACACTCAGTCGGCTGAACGAATTTGAATGAAATCTGGCACAGGAGTAGGCTATATCCTTCTTTTTTGAGGCGAGAAATCATCAAATAACTTCTTCCGCTTCACGGCTTATTCACGACCTTGCCGCTGTGAGTGGTAGCAAAGTGCGGGGCGGCGCGGCGAGCGGTAAGATCAAAACTATGAAAATGTTTGAAGCACGCCACGAGATGCCGCTCATAGCGAAAACGCTCCACTTACCGATGCCGCCCTGCTCACCGCGCTCATATAAGACCGAAGTCGTGACTAGGCCGTTAGGCGAGGCGAGAGAGAATATCAGACTGTTATTGACTGAACCCACCTGTATTCCTTCAGTTGCCTTTTGCATTCCAGGGACTTCCCTTTTGCGTTCCTTCTAATAATGTCGCAAAGATGGACCATATCCTATTTGTCCTAGATAGTTATGTACTTTCACGCGGGCATAACTGCTGGCAGAAACAATATAGTACCGAATATTAAAATCAACTAATAAAGTTCACAAATCGGCTAATAGAGGTGGATCGGCGATTAAAATTTTCATTTTCATTTTATTAACTAACTTATATTATAAGGCCACCCAGAATAAAATAAATTACATTCATATGAATTGCTGATTTAATTTATTGTTTAATTCTTATGCATAAAGTATGCATGAGACGTGATTAGAACAAGTGCCAACATACACCTGAGTATTACAAGTCGATGTCTACAGTCTCGTTAGTCATTTGACGAGCCTCTTCAATACTTTAGATGTATCTAGCTATCACACTAGTAGTAGTATTATAAAAACAAAAGGCGGTAGGTCAGAGAATAGGTCGTAAACTATTTTTATCCTTTTACCCCTAACCCTAATTTTTCTATATTTTGTATGTTAGTATTACGTTTGCCGAATCATTTATCTATATATGTAAAAGGAGAAACTGAATGACTGACTGACTAATATATCAACGCCCAGCCGAAACTACTACGACTACGAGCGTGAAATTTTGCACAAAGCTTCCTTTTATGACGTAGGTGAGCACTAAGAGAGGATTTCCCAATATTCACCCCCTAAAGGGTTGAAACGGGTGTCCAAAGTTCGTATGGAAAAACCTACTTGCACGCGAGCAAAGCCGTTGGCAGAAGCTAGTAATCTAGTTATAATATAATAATCATAATTTACAACAAATAAAGTTGTTAAAGAGTTCGATGCACCATTGTAAAATCATTTGAAAGGAGTGTTAAACCCGTCACAGACGTACCAAAATATGTTGACTTTGTCTCTGTGCATTAGAACATTTCCCATGATTGGTAGCTTGCTATACTATAATATATAGCAAATAAGTATAAGCATAATCAGCCTTTTAATGTTTCCTCTGCTGGGACTCAAGCCTCTTCTTTCTAGGAGAGGGAATGGGCTGTAATCATGTCGACATGTCTTCGAATTTTTGATTGAGAGAAGTGGTGATGAAATAAATTACACAAATTAATGCGCCTGGCTGGGTTTAAGCGCACGACCTATAAACTCGTAAGTTGGGGATGCACTATAATATACCGATATACTAGCGACCCGCCCCGGCTTCGCACGGGTGCAATGCCGGTACTAAATATATTACAGAATCATGTTTCTTGATAAATGAAGAACCATCTACTAAATAGTCCGAACAAAATCTAAACATTTGGTTTGGATAGGTGAGCCCGTTCTTGAGTTATAAAATTACAACGAAAAGTGGCATTGATTTTTTAAAATATAGATAGATTAATAGATATTGTAGCTACGTCTATGACGGGCTTTAAAATCGGCCTCGTAAAAGCCAAAACGGCTGATTATGAAAAACAAACCGTTGTTATTTACTACGTTGCCAGATTTCCGTATTGATCACTATCAATTTCTATGTATGACACCTTTTAATTTCAATCCACGGTTGCTAACAAAAACGATGATAACATCCTAGTTAATATTTATATTTATACAAATAAATCTGATACTGTAGGCTAATAGTAGGTTTGCCCACATATTTATAGTCGATACGTGATAAGATTTCTAAGTAGGTTCACTAACTGGTAGGTCTACGCATGTCATTGTTTTAGACAAACTTCAATCTGCGTATGATTTGAGGACCGTTACTAAAAATCCTTGAATGTTAGACAATGGGTGGAGCAGTATACGAAAATAATAAGGATATTAATTTGTAGTAGGTATTGTCATTGGATTATGTGGAGTGTTTTGTTTTGGCGCCTGAATAATTTACAAGACTTAGCATGTTTGTTTGGGTAGTATTTATGATAATATCGTCAGGCGCTATTAACAGACGTTTAAAATGAATGATGCCTTTTTTAGCATTTCTATTTTTTTAACTAACACTTTCGTCTGGTAATGTGATAGTCTTCCTTACCGTTACAATAAGGATTTTAATTTGTGTCAATATAAAATATTGTGTTATTATTTGTGTATGTATTGTATAATTGTATGATATTTATGGTTTATTAGTATATCTATTCTTGTACCTATTCGCCTTTTCTCTCTCTTTTATTGCACCTACCACTATTTATTTCTGCATCGCCCTAAAGTTGACCGGTAGAAAATGCCCAAGGCGTTAAGGCCGCCGCTGTACGTTTGTGCATAAAGTATTAAATAAATATAACGATATACGCAAAACCGTAGGGGCCAAGCAGGGCCGAAGCCTACTGGGGCCGTGGGTTGACTTCCGAAAGGGAAAACTGGGGTCCTGGAACGCAATACAAAGAAGGAACATAGGTTCGGTTTTAGTCATTAAAAGTCTGACACGAAATCCCGCCCCGCCCTAGAGCGTGAGAAGTCATTGGATGATTTTTTACATTAAAAAAGAATAATATGGGAATATTGCATAAAAAGATACCAAAATAGTTGAAATACACGACGTCTAGCTGAAAGGCAATATAAAAGACAAAAATATAAGAATGGACATAATAATGTTTATGGATGCTAAACTACTTGTAAAGAAATCAATTGAGGATCAATCAATAATCAGCCATATACCAAATGCTCCCACTGTTGGGACTCAGACCTCTTCTCTAAGAGTGGAAATGGGTCGTAATCTCCATAAATCCATAATTTTTGGGGCCGAAAGTCCATGAATAACTTCAGGATTGACAAAATTTTATTTACTTAAACCCACCCGTGTTCCTTTAGTTGCCCTTTGCATTTCAAGGTTGTGGTGACTTTTGTACGGACAATTCCGCATCAAATTGTTCTACAGTAGGTCAAATGATAAATGATCTTTATTTTGCAATTAGGTTTATACACGTCTTTTTTTCGTCATTTTAAACTAGACGAGGCCGGTCAATGTGGACTAGTAAGAATGAGAAAAATTACTATAATTTCAGGTATCTACTCATTTCTTGATCACAATCACGAGGTCATCTATGCAGCTAGGGATTAGTTTATCCAGATAAATCAATCTAAGATTACGTCCAATCATGGCGGAAACAACACCTGTTAATTACAATAATAATCATATTTATGTGCGTGGAGGTGCGCAGACGCATGCTTGCTCGTATTGTTATGGTCATTTGTTTCTGCGATTGAGTCATATGTTCGTATCGTAAGCAGAGGTTGTTGATTTGTTTATACTTAGTTGTAGCAACAAAATACGATGTTTTGATTGTAATAACTATTTCCTACTTTTTTCTTGCGATTAGGAAACAGTCTCTACATCTGGCCTAACTTATTTTCTACAGGCACACCGCTTCTCATTGCTATTCTAATGGCTACGGCCTCTCGCCCACAGCGACTTTTTGTAATAATGCAGTAGTGATGCTGTCGCGCGTTCGCATCGATACAGTCGCGATGCGGTCGCTAGCTGTTTACCCTCGCCCATACAACGATTCTCAGTTGCGAATGCAAATGCGATACGGTGACAAAAAAGAAGTTATTGTATGTTGAATGTTCCACCACCAACCTCCTTCCGTTCTTTCCCCGATGTTGTCTGTCACGGTCGCGAGTTTGCATCGATACAGTCGCAATGTTGTAGCGCTTTTACATCTACCTTACAGCGTTGCAAATGCGAATAACATGCGTTAGTAGCGATGCTGTCGCACGTTCACGAAACGCGCGATAGCATCGCTACAAAAAATCGCTGTGGGCGAGGGGCCTAAAGTCACAATTTATAGTCATCCAAACCAAATATTGATCACGGTGCCCCATCTCAAAGGAGTTTACCCACGTCCTCAAGAATTATTATAATATAGACTAAGAGAGTTAATTCAATTTATATAGAGCACTTCAAATATGTAAACAAATATTGCAGAAATTTAGATATAAAACTAGTTTTTTTTTTATATATATAATAGGACTAGAATTAACATTAACTTACCTGTTATGGGTGTGTATTTTAAAAAGCGATATATAAAAAATATATATTTACAACTGGTTCATGAGCATACTTACAAGAAACTAATAATAGCTGTCTGACATTTATGCTGAAAGTCTATTTTGATGCAGCCGTGAGGCACTCAACTGTAATTTGCTTCTTTTTTTAGGGTTCCGTACCTCAAAAGGAAAAACCGGAACATCACTTTGTTGTCCGTCTGTCTGTCTGTATGTCAAACCCCTATATCTCGGGAACGCGTAGAGGTGTCGAGTTGAAATTAAAACGTTTAGTTAAGTTGCGGTCCTTTGATACTATGAAAAAAATCAAACTTTTGCGTTACCAAAAAGAAAGATACGGTCGCTTATGTCGCAAAAAAATTTCGACACTCTCAGTGGAATTAAAATTCATAGGGTACTTTCCGTTGATCTAGAATCCTAAAATTTGGCATGAAGCAAGCTCTCATACCAGCAAATCTGAAAACTGTTAATTCATAGTTACGTCACAAAAAAAAATCTTTTGCGATTCGGAAAAATATTCGTAACTCAATTCATAGGTAAGTTTGTACGAAACCGTCAGTTCGTGAGTCCGACTCGCACTTCCCGGTTTTTTTTGTTTTACCTAAATATTGTGTGTGCCTTGTGTTGTGCCAAATAAATTCTTTTTCATTATTTTTTTTATGTTTTTATATTCTTTAGAATAGAATAGAATCGTTTATTTCTTAGTACATGGTATATGAAGATCTTAACATTACATGTAATCACATATACTACCTTTGCTGGTGTAGAAATATTAAAAGAGTTATCTAATTTGCAAATTCACACAATTATAGATCATGCAAAATTAAGTTAAAAGTAAAATTAAGTGATTTGTTTGTAAACAAATTACAGTTAATACAAAAATAGAACAGATCAGAGAATCAGATTTAAATATCAGCAATCGTAGTTTTCTCGGATTAATCTGAGTTAAATTAGTTCAAGCATAGTTTTGGTTCCAAAAATATTTATTACGGAATACCGCAAAATTATTTTCACTCGAAATCAACTTTTAATTGGGAACTGCCTCAAAACTTTAACGAGTTTTTAAACTGCTTAATTAATGTAAGCTACAAAAAAAATACTTCATAGCTATCAAAGTTGTGTATGATTTCACAGTTTACTGTATTTTTGTTGCTTGTAAAGTCAAAGAACCTACTATAATAATAATAACTTAGCACACGAGGTTGTCGACATGTGGAATGTGGACTCGGCTATCATTGTGCCGATTGTCGTGACCGCCAATGGCCTTATAGCCAAAAGCTTCGACGACCATCTGTCGAAGCTGTCGTTACACGGTTGGATCAAGGGCCTGATATTCTGTATCAGGCCCTTGATCCAAGGCCGTATCAAGGCAGTACTCCTAGATACGGCCCGCATTGTGAGGAGGTTCCTGTCTCTGGAGCCCTAACCACCGGTAGCTTGGACCCTGTTCCCGACACCGGCGGACAACTATTTTTTATATTTTTAAATGCTTTTTTTATTTATATGTTTTTTAAAGAAATATTTAAAAATGTAATAAATATGTAAAAAAAATAAATGAATGGAATAATAATAATAATAAATCATTTATTTTCAGGCAGGGTTTGATAATTTTAGACCACACGATTTAAATTTCCAACAGTAGTGAAAGTTATAATCTGCCTGTGATATTTAATTTTCGGTCGGCCTTATAATGTTCCTGCTGTTGGGACTCGGCCTCCTCTCTAGTAGAGGGAATGGGCCGTAATCCACCACACAAGCCCAGGGCGTATTGGTGGATGTCACAATATGTCTTTGAATTTTTGGTTCTAGCACATGCCGGTTTCCTCACGATGTTTTCCTTCACCGTTTTTAGAGCTGTGGTGATGAAATAAATTACACAAAGTAAAGCTCCTGGATGGGTTTGAACACTTCCAGGCGCATGAAAACCACGAAAGTAAATCACAAAAATTGTCAAATAGTTATTGCTTTGTTATTGAAGTTAGTGATAGCATGACGAGTAACAGGGCAGAGTGGAAGAAAAAAACATGATGCGCCGACCCCAAATAACACGGGATAAGGGCAGGAAGATGATGATGATGATGATGAGTTATTGCTTCGTATGTCTAGAAGTCTCGATAACCAAGACAAATAAAAAAAATAAGAAAAATGTATTCTTTTGCCCCCTTAATGGTAATAAGACCACCAGCTCCTATTTTATTGACGTCTTTGCTCACTTCCATAGTTCAATTTCCAACTTAAAACTAACTCAATTTTTAATGAAATTTAAACAATGTTCTAAATACACTTGTACGTTTTCACACATTTCAACTGACGTCTAATTGAATATATTGACGAATTTCTCTGATAGTTGCGATATGCAAATGTTGAAACTGTGTTAGCTTAAATGTATACATTCCTGCATTATAATTACTTTGTATTCAAATAATTCTTCTATAGTACCGGCTAGAATGTTTAACCTCATAGGTGCTAAACTTTGACATAAGAATATATAATGATCTTTAAATATTAACATATGTAATAATGTTCTATTCGCACTTTTTTGGTATTGGTTACTGTCAAATATAAATGAATAAATTAAAAAAAAAAAAACTGGGCAAGTGCGAGTCAGACTCGCGCACTGAGGGTTCCATACAAACTTGATAGGTAAATTGCGGTTTACGATTTATGACGTACGAAAAAAAAAACTACTTACTAGATCTCATTCAAACCAATTTCCGGTGGAAGTTTGCATGGTAATGTACATCATATATTTTTTTTTAGTTTTATCATTCTCTTATTTTAGAAGTTACGGGGGGGGGACGCATTTTACCACTTTGGACGTGTCTCTCACGCAAAGTATTCAGTTTAGAAAAAATGATATCATAAAAACTTCAATATCATTTTTGAAGAGCCGTCCATAGATACTCCACACTTATGGGTTTGATGAAAAAAAAACTGAGTTTCAGTTCTAAATATGGGGAACCCCCAAATTTTATTGCTTTTTTAATTTTTTTTATTTGAAAATATTTCACAGAATATATCTAGTTACCAAGTTCCAATAGTATAGTTCTTATAGTTTCGAAAAAAGCGGCTGTGACATACGGACGGACAGACAGACCGACATGACGAATCTATAAGGGTTCCGTTTTTTGCCACTTGGCTACGAAACCCTAAAAATGAGTCATAACGGTCTTAATACTTATAAAATATATATGCTTTGGATTATTCAAATAATTAATTGAAATCAAAACGATAAACTTCCGATTCAGACTGGTTCTTCATAAGATAAGGCGAAAGTTATGATGGTAGACCGGGCTAAGCGTATGCATGTTGAGTCGTTGAGCTCCTTAGTAGTCCTGGGTTGAGCTTTGCGAATACTGACAAATGCTTGCACTGACTGGACAGGTCCACTCAAATCTGTATGGATTGATCTTCAAAACACCATCTCAGACAAATCTGCACTGTTCTCATGTGATTTGACCATTACATATTAACTGTATGGACTTTAAAAGAGACTTTGACCCCTGAGTTTGTTTCGGTGTTTCTTCTCAGGGTAGTCTCTAGCTAGAAAACACTGGCCTCATCTAGTTTAAAATGACAAAAAAAAATTGACGTGTAAAAGTGTTTTTTCAAATCTACTTACAAAATAAATATCATTTATCATTTATCATAATCAGCCTTTCGATATTCCCACTGCTGGGACTCAGACCTCCTCTCTAGGAGAGGGAATGGGCCGTAATCCACCACGCGGGACCAGTGTGGGTTGGTGAATGTCACATGCGTTCGAATTTTTGTTTCTTGGACATGTCGGTTTCCTCACGATGTTTTCCTTCACCGTTTTGAGTTAAAAAGCATTGAAACAATAACAAGACCTAAAAATACTTATCAATAATTCTCTCTTCTTTTCAGATCCTCGAACAGAAAACTGGTGGCTGATGTCAGGACCAGGACCCCTACTGACCATCCTTGCAACATACCTCTACTTCTGCAACTCCGTCGGCCCCAAGTATATGAGGGACAGGAAACCCTACGATTTGAAAAATGTCATGATCCTGTACAATGTGTCACAGATACTGATGAGCATTTACCTAGTTTATGAGGTGAGTATAATGTCATACAGTCAGCGTCAAATAAAATGTCTAATGACTCTTAGGCGGAGCTGGAGATAGTGTCAGACTTTTACTGACTAAAAATCCACTCCTGTTCCTTCATTGCATTCATCTCAGGGCCCCTTTTTTAATTCACTAACACTAAATAATAGTAACCGAATATTAGTTATTTATTGGTTCATTAATTTTTTACAGGGTTTGGCCTCTGGATGGTGGAACGACTACAACTTCTCATGCCAGCCAGTAGATTATTCGAACAGTCCTAAAGCACACCGAGTAAGTATTAATTATCCTATAAACAAATATCGCTTGCTTTCCCAACGGTTTACCGACGCTCTGTGCTGCTAAGTTCCAGAGCAAGATTTAATGTTCCTAGTTTTTACGCCTGCTCATTCAAATGCAAACAATGCATGTACATTATTTGAATGTATCACAATTATAAAGGCACTATTAAACGCTCTTTTCAGATGGCAGCAGCAGTATGGTGGTACTTCGCAGCCAAGATCATTGAACTTTTGGACACAATCTTCTTCGTTTTAAGAAAGAAGAACAGGCAGATCACTTTCCTGCATTTGTACCATCATTTCATGATGCCCATTTGTGCTTGGATTGGTGTCAAATTCTTGCCAGGTACGTTTTTATTTTTTTTATGTCTAATAATTCAGCTTGATAGAAGATAATATTCCAGAAGAGAATTTAATAGTAGAAAGAGAACTGTTCTTAGCAGCTTTCTGCAAAGTGTTAATAATAAAACTAACTTGATGATGACTCGATAGATAAAAACGTAAAAAATATAATTAGTGAAAACGATGGTAGATACATTTAAACGTACTTAAATCTTTGATTAAATTGTTTACGAATAATTTCAATATTGATCCTTTGAAATCGCAAAAAGGATCGCTGAAGACCATAGCGGAGATGGCGGGGTGACTTTGATATCTCAGAGTCTTGCACAATGGTAGGAATGGAGGGAAGTCTTTTCCCTATTGTAAGATACTACAGGCTAGATATATTAATAATAGTAAAATTATAATTTCAGGTGGTCACGGAACTCTACTCGGTGTGATCAACTCCTTCATCCACATCATCATGTACACTTACTATCTGATCTCCGGTCTTGGACCTCAATACCAGAAGTACTTGTGGTGGAAGAAACACCTTACTACCATGCAACTGGTAAGTTGGTTGTATAATTAAATTTGAAAATGATATTGTAGTAACTAAATATAATATGTACACAGTTAACACTTTAGAATAGCTAAATGGAAAACTTGAAAAATTAACTCTGTTAAATGATAACATTATAACTTAAGTAAATTAAATAACCCGCTTTGAAAAATACACTTTAAAAAAATCGTTACTTAATAATAAATTCGGATATTATAATAAATTTGAATTAAAACCTACAAATAAGCATGAACTATAATATAAACCTGAATAATTTGCAATGTGGTGTGATGAGTAAATTGTAAATTTGCATAATGTATGGAAACAGAACATAGTCTTCATGATAATATTTGCTGAATCAAAGTTGAATCTTAATTATAAGCATACGAAAACCTAACTAGCTAAACCAACCTAAAAATAACAAAGCTTCAATAAACGTCATACATAAGTGAAAAAAATTATGAATGGAAGCTATATGTACTAGCTTCTACTAGTGGCTTCGTCCGCGTGAATGTCGGTTATTGCTGATGCAAGTTGAAATCGTAGCTAGATAAAAAAAAACCAATGTTCTCTCCTGGGGTTCAAGCTTACCCCATAACATAAAGTATTTCATCAAAATCACTTCAAAAGTTTAACCATGAAAGCATACATATAAATAAATATCAATTACCAAAAAGTAAGCGCATCACGTTAGAACGATTGCGCTTTTAGAATCGGCATATATTCTCGTATAAATATATTTATTTTTATAATATCGTTAGGCCAAAGGAAAAATTTAAAAATTTATAGTATTTGTACGATGCTATAGCAGCTTATTGTTTTACACTTGAATTTACGATATGTGCCCAAATTAATACATAAGTAACTTAATATTTCCTTGTATTGTCACCATATTATTAACCTGCTGATTTAAGACTTCTGTTATACGAAAGCGATTCTCATTTTTGTCTTTATCCACTTTCAGATCCAGTTTTGCATCATCTTCTATCACAACTTTTCGGTCATGTTCAGCGACTGCAACTACCCTAAGGGCATCAACTTCTTACTCTCCCTCAATGCTGGTCTTTTCCTTTACATGTTTGGTAACTTTTATTACCATAACTACGTCAAAAACAGGACAGCTGCACAGAATGGGCAGGTTACTGCAAATGGAAAATCAAAACAACATTAAAACAAAGACTTGAATAATTGTGATTGTTTTAGTTTAGTTAATGAAGCTGGCTTTTGGCTAGCTTATGTTCGATAGATTTATGTGTTATGGATTCTGTAGATTGTGTGTATAACGTAACCTTAGAGAGATTTTTTCTGTCTAATATTTTCCACCAATGTTAATAATTTCATTTTATCTTGCGCTTGGGAAATATTTATTGGTTATATTTTGGATTTTTTTTATATACAGCCCTAGTTTTTGATAAGTACAAAAAAATGGGACTCTATCCCTACCCGTTACTGATCTTATTTTTGTAGTCAAAAGTAAAAAAAAAAAAACGAAATCCCAAAATTGCCTACGAAAATTGATCATAATTGGTAAATTCATAGTAGAATCAATCATTCATAACAATTGCTACTAGAAATACTACGCGCAGTGTTTTTCCATTTTGATTGTCATTTATAAATTCATAATCCAATTCATAAGCTTATACAATATTTCCATAAATGGAGTGACATTTTGGGATATAAACAAACGCTAATAACTTTGCTGTTTGTAAATATTATTAATTGAGACTTTACTTCAATATTAACAAGACCTTCTCTAATAAGCCCTTTAAGTATTTGTACTAATTAAAAACTTTGGTTGCATATATATATATACTTTCGTATATAAATACAATGGACACCCTTTTCCCACCTGCTACTATCTTTGACAAATATTTTGCTTCTCTTGCACACACGCATACCATTCAGTACCAGATGACAAGATTTTTTTTAAAAAAAAAACAACCGCAATATCTGTGGAGACGTCTTTCAAGGGCGATCCACTCTTAGCGTTTTCACTCACCTCACTTGCATATCTTTTGTTTTGTGTAACCTGTTATGTTGTTAGTAATTTTTAGTTTTTATAACTTTTACATTCGACACACACATTTACAGAATATTTAACATATGAAACTTAAATATTTTAGTAGACATTCGTATAGACTTCCACCATTTCTTATATAATGACTGTATATTTGTACAAATAGTTTTAATTGTTGGTTAAGGTATAATATATTATTATATCAATGAACACTATTTGATATTTACACTATTTTAGACTATTTTAATGTGTGTTATCATCATGTATACTGTAAAAATATTGTATATGAGTAACATTATATTGCTCAACTTTCCAAGATCGATAAAAAAATATATTTTCAGAAAATCATTAGTAAAAAGTACTGTACCTAAATTTTGAAATTTCGAATTCTACAATCTGTATAGTGTTTATTATAATAACTGTTTATTTCTACTTACACCTTCAGTAATAATTCAATAAATAAACACGTCCTTTCCAAATCTAATCGGGATACCGAAAAGTTGATTTTAGATAGCTTGTGATTTATTTTTTTTAATTTACATAATTTAGTTTCGTAAGATTGACTCTATAGATAAATGATGATAACGTTTTAAATAGGGCAGCATACACTACTATTAAACGGAGCTAGTCCGAATCTATTGTGCATACTATTATTTCAATTTTTATCAACCATATAACCAAAAAATTGTTTTTCTTTTTTATTTATTAAAATAAATAAAAAGAAACATTTTTGTTTATAATTTTTCAAATACAACTTTGGCTATGTTGCGTAGTTTATTTTTATTTTTGTCAACGTCTAGTAAACTTACGTTACATAGATGAGTTTTACCAGATGTTGAGTAGTATTATAGTCGAAAAAAGATATTTTATAACATTATTCTGTTTGAAATATTTGTTTAGGTAAGTATGTTATAAAATAACTTTTTTATTTTACTATAGTTATCAGTAGACAAAGCCTTTTAATAAGGTATTACGGTACTTTTGACTTCTTAATTTTAACTGTACAAAATGAGAGTAGAATAAAATCATTTATGATGACCCGATCAAGCCGTTTTCAAGTTCGTATTTTTCAGGAGAACTAGATTTTACAACAATATAAAAAGTCGCATATTTTTTTCTTACAAGCCTTTTTTATTTTTTCGACGATTTTTTTAAATGTAAATTACTCGATCAGGGTCAAATTTATTGATTTAGCGAAACTCCACAGACCAATAGTTTACTTTCTATAAACATATTTCTACTTTTAATTGTTTTACCAAGATAAAACCTCGCAGACTTGGTCTTCTATATTTTAATAAATTGTTATGGTTATTGTCTTGTGATAATTTTTATAACAGAATATTAAAATATAAGATTTATATTTCTACATTTGTACCTATTACGTATTCTTTTTACGTACGAGTAATGACGGTATATATGTATTTTTATAGGTATATTTGAAAATGAATTTCAAATACGCATACATGCAAGATTTGTTACTATAAGAGGATCTGAAATATATGGGTAATTTTATATTTTTTTGTTGTTTTATTTACTTATTTTACTTATCTCAAGTTCATTATTAGTTATATTAATTAATTATCTATGTATAAAAAAATGTAAAGGCTTAATTCACTCATTGACTGAGGAATTTCCAAAATTCGTCCCTAAGGACATAATACAAATATTTCAAGTGTCTGAAGCCGCTGGCAGACGTTCGCGTATAAAACACAAATTAACCATAATTTGATTTACAAATATATTTAAAAAAACTGTATAATTATATATGTCGGTGAAGTTAATAGTACGGAAGCTTGAGAACGATGAATAACTGACAGCTATGTGACACATGTAATTTTGACAGAATCCGGATTGACGAACGGGGTGGCGCCGATAATAAGGCAGTAAATTAAACTGCGTATACCTACCTCATGATATCCCCAGTCTGCATACCAAAAATTATTCGAATGATTCCAGTAGTTTAGTCACAGGACATTATTTTTCATTTTCAGCATTTTCTACATGATGTATAATGAAGTCTACGATTACAAAAAAAAACGTTTTTGGCAACTGAGTAAATATCATGTTCGGGGCCATAAACATAAAACCTTCTAACACAAGCTTAATACCTTAAAGCCTTTTTTTTAGGTTGATAAATCATCCAATGACATCTGGGCGAAGCGAGAGGTTCAACAATTTCAGACACTGGCGCCACTTTCAAACTTCCCTTAATATACTCATTTCTCACTTTATTCATACCACACATCCATCTTAACATTCTCATCTCCGCTACGTGCAATTTCTTTTATCCGTCTTGTTCACCAACATTCTGATCCATACAGTATGACAGGCCTTATCACAGAGCTTTAGATTTTACGCTTCAACTTTAGGGGCATCCGTGGGTTACAAGTTGTTCCCGTGATCTGTCGCCATTTCATCCATCCTGCGTTGGTCTGATGTGATACGTTCCGGTCTTTCTCACTATCCCCTTGGACGAGCAATCCGAGGTACTGAAAGTCGGAGCAGATTGGTATGGGCATTCCAGCGAAAGCTAAAGGCACTGGATTGAAGAGACCAAAATCAGACAGAACAGAACAAGTACTCCGTTCTACTCAATTTCAGGCCAACACCCTCCAGTCTGTGCCACCACACCTCCAATCTGTTTTGGACCTCTAGGCTACTCTCGATAACCAACACATTGTCATCGGCTAATAGCATATACAAGGGAGTCTCTTCCTGAATGTTCGATGTCAGAGCGTCCATTACCGGGAGAAGAAGAGGTAAGGGCTGAGAGCTGACCCTTGATGTAAGCCGACAGCCACATTGAAGCTGCCAGTGGTGTTCACTGTAGACCGCACTTGGGTACTGCAGCGACTATACATCGCTCGGATCAACTGCACATGCTTCCCAAGCACAACTTTCTCATTAAAAGCCCAAAACAGAACCTCACGAGGTACCCGGTCGTATGTTTTTCGAGGTCAACGAATACCATGTGCAAGTTTTACAGTTCAGAGAGTTACCTATGTATTTTTCGCACAGCTGGCATGTAGCAAAAATTACATCCGCTGTACCCTAACCAGGCATAAAACCAAATTGATTCTGTGAAATTTCACTCTTTTCTTTCAGTCGCCTTCCAATAATTTTCTTCCAGGCTTTCATAATTATATATTCGTATGTGCATTAGCTTTATTCGTCTATGATTGTTACACTCAAGCACATCACCTTTGTTTTTAAAAATCGGCATCAAAGAGCTATTGCACCATTCATGAGGTATGGCTTCTTCCCGCAACAACTTATTGACGAATAAAGTTAACCTTATCTATCCATCCACTTGCAATAACTTTCACACTTCAAAAGGCAGTCCATCTGGATCAATGGCTTCACCATTCTTTATTCCATTTACTGCTATTCTGACTTCATCCATACTAAACATTCTCAGTAACCCCACATTCACTAGTTTATTTTCTATCTCTAATAATTTTCTTCGTTCATCAGTCTTTCAAAATATTCCTTCCACCTGTTTTTGACTTTTTCATCATCCGATAGAACAATTCCAGTTTCATCTCTTATCCATTTTACCTGACAAACATCCCTAGCCTTTCTCTTTCTTATGCTAGTGAGCCGGTATAGTTCTTTTTGGCCTGCAGGACTGTCCAGTGTGTCATATAGTTCTCTCGTCTATCCGAAAATATTTTTCGCTGCATTCCTGATACACTCAGCCATCTCATTCCAGTTTTTATTTATACTTCAATCATTCATGTCTCCCATCTCTAATTCTGTCCACCACTCGCTCCCTGAACTTCTTCGCAGAATCATTCCTTTCTAACGTATTATTTTATTTTAGGGGGAGGACTCTGTTTTTGTTACACAGTATTTTGACTACTGATATCATAACCAGGAGTGTGAGACTAGGTCTTGTCGATGACCTACGTTTTGGAGTTATAGTGTTTCGAACGCGATCCGTTATTTTAACACCTAGTAAGCTTGCACGTTGCACGTTGGCAAACCTTAAGTTTGGACCTTTAGATTTTAGTCAAAGACCAAGTCTGTGCACTATAGGTGATAAGAATAGGTAATAGGATACGTAATATCATCATAGGTCATAGTCGTAAGTTAGTATATAAGAAACTGAAACATTTAGAGGGTCCTTTTTCACTCGTTTATCGTTCACATCGAGCATGGTTTAAACGCTTGTTACTTCATTAACGTAATCCAATGCGATGATTGAAGAAAAGGCAACGCGAAAAAAGAGACGTAACGCTTGAAAACTCTGTTAGCATTCGGTAATTCCGTGATCTACTCGAATATTTTACAAAACTTGTTCCAGGATATACGTGACTTTTTAAAAACATTAAAGGTTTTTAAAAAAAAAAATCTAAGGTGAAGCGGTACACAAACGTGTCGCAACGAGTTTCTTTATTATTCTATTTTTTGGTTCATTCTGCGGATTACCGCGCCTCGTGACGTGATTACGACGTAAACCTTCTGTTGTTTTTTTTTTTAAATTGTGCTTTTTCTTCATAGTATGAACACTTCCAATTTCGCTTCCGTATCCGCGAAGATTTACTTTTGACATCTGTTTCCGTTTCCGCTTCCGTTAAAACACTTCCGTTGCATTACTATTGCCGACGACGAACAGTGCACATGCAGCTCGTCGTCTGCATGGTAAAAACCTGGTAGGACTGGGGGAACGTTTGAAAGCATGACCGTGGCCCTAGAATGCAAAGGGTAACATAAGGATGTGAACTCCTGCAAATCTCCAATAAAAAAGGAGGAAGTATAAGTAAAAGTCTGACACGTCTCCTCGTTCCACGTTGAAACGGAAGAAGTCATTGAATCTCAACTAAACTGCACCAGGTCCAGATGATGATTTGATAGCGTGTTGAGTATAAGTATTCTAAAAGACATTCTATCAGTCAACCTATGTGTCTACACTGATATAGTAACTGACGAAAACAAAAGGAATTTGAAGTTCAGCGGAGTCAAACTTAACAACGATTTAACAAATAAATAGCAAGCAACAGTTTCACCTTAACCTACACTAAATAATTCAAAGTAATGTCACGCGAAATTACGTAAACAAAGGTAATTATTTTAGCTGAATTTTTTTTTTAATAGGCGACGTAGGCGGTTAGCTATATTACTTGAAGTGAAACAACTTTGGTCATGAACAAAGAGTATCAATCAATCAATCCCTTGGCTTGTTCTTAATTTGTGGTCAGTCTTCTTAATATTGTCACGCCATTTTAGGCGATTTCGCGTCATTTCTGGCGTTAGACCCATGTCCGTTCTGGATAGTACGCTTTCAGGTATTCGGACGCCGACCTCTTCCTCCTTTGCCATCTTCTATGGCTAAAACGCAAATCGTGAACAAATTACAATGACCATCTTACACAAAGGTTCACACATCATACAAAATAGTTCCTTTATTTGATGGAGGCACTGGTCTTGGTAAGGTTCCCATGCTCCTTGGGCCAAGAGGTCATCGGATGTTTACGTCTTGGCTCGGGGTATCGTAGCCCAAGCACTTTAACGTCGCCATCGAACATTATTCTAATCTAGTGATATCACTGAGCACTCCAAAGTCACCGTTGAATACCAAGCCGATCCAGTGACATCACCTTTAGCTTTACTAAGAGAGCATAGCGGTCGTCAATTAACATCACACTTACAAAGGCGAAAGTAATGTATGTGAATGCGTTCCAAATAAGAATAGGATCAATTTTTACGCCATGTTGTGACGTGATAGCTGTCAAATCGAAAAATTGGGTAGGGTGAGCAAAACAAGAAATTGTTTTAAATAATATTTACAAAAAAAAAATTGTTTTTTTTTTTAAACTAATTATGACTTAAATAATATATATTAAGCTAATTTAGATTAAACAATAACGTTTTTACTTCACTTAGATTTAACTAAGACTCAGTGAAGCAAAGCAAAAAAAAAAGTTATTAAAAGCTTATAAGTTTTCTTTGCAAACCGTACTTTTCAATCAACATTTGACAGATTGAGGTCATTGGCTTTCCTATTTTGGAACGCATAGTACGCCTTACGCTCGACCGACTGAAAAATTTCGATTTACAGGTAAACTATGTCCTTCAATAGAACGTAATTATGATTCTCTCTGGAGAATTTTCCCATGGGTCTATTTTTGCCGTTGACGCGAGCGAAGCCGTTAGGAGCAGCTAGTACCAAATTATTAAAAGTTTTATTAAATTTTTGGTGTGATTAAAATCTCAGTCAAACGTACCTGATTGAGGCTAATAATTCACATCATGGATTTGTGAATGTTAAAACTGTTTTTTCTATATAGCTCACTGACGTGTTCCCAGAGACTTTTTTTCTGCATGAAACGAGTGTCTAGAAGAGAAGATAAAATAATAGTATTCCACGATATAAAATTCTATATAACACATCTGCCCTCTCACACCACTTCATCTGCATGACACAGGTCCTCACCGGACACAGTAAGTTGTAGAAGTTCCTGTACTGGATTCAGGCAGAAGTGTTGAGTAAATATAAATTCATAAGATAGATAGATAGATGTCTTTGTGAACATCTTTGCTGAAGAGGGTCTTTGAAACCTTTAAACCGTTCTTATGTTTCCGTTTTTCTAACACTGGTGGCGCTTTTGTATTCTCTTTGTCATGTTCAATAAATATTTTCTTTGTGCACTACAATAAATTGCGTTTAGCGAAATCTAGTCGAGTTTTATTGAAATATTGCCGAATCCCAATAGGAAAAAATGCCCAGATGACCCAATTGTATGGAATGCTCGGAGGCAGCATACGGTGAAGGTGTGCCCTACTTGGATGTAGCCACCTTCCGCGAAGTAGTAATGCTAGCAAGGAGACGGTCGAACGCGAGAGGGAACGGATATCTTCACGCCCCAGCCACGAAGACCCTGACCTCGACTACTAGCCATGGTAGACGGGCGTGCGAATATAATGCGTGTATGGAATTAAAGTGTTTTTTTTTTGTTGATCAGTCATTTCAGGCAGGCTGATTTTTGTCGGGCTGATTTTTATTTTAAAGCCTTTTTTCGCCCATCACTCACTCAAATGGAATAATTTGCCTGCTGCGGTCTTCCCGTCCAACTATAATTTAGATGTCTTCAAGGCTAGACTGAATAGGCTCTTAATAAACTAGTGCGCCTCACCATCAATGATTGCATCTCTGCTTACTATCAGGTGGGATCGCAGTCAAGCACTGGTTTATATCAATAAAAAAAAGTTTTCGACAATTTTTAAATGCATTTGTATAGTTAAACATAAATATTTTTTTCCTCCTTTTGATTTTTAGGGTTCCATACCTCAAAAGAAAAAAACGGAACCCTTATCACTTTCTTGTCTGTCTGTTTTTTTTTTTTTGGGTGGTTAAATCATCTAATGACAAATCCTGCTCTTGTGCGGAGCGGGAGATAGTGTCAGACTTTTACTAAAAACCCACTCCTGTTCCTTCTTTGCCTTCGTCCCAGGGCCCCAGGTTTCACTTTAACACTACCTGTGGCCCCAGTAGGCTTCGACCCTGCTGGACCCCTACAACCTTTCGAATACCGTAACCTTGCTGACATCTCCTTGAAGCGCGCGTGGAACAGTACGCGCCGTCGACGACTTGGGCTCGGTCCGGACGGTTACCGGATGGTCGGACGGCGAGCCACCCATTGCTCGCTGTTTGCAAGCCCGCCCCTAAGGTGTCTGTACCAAGGCCCGGCGCGAGGCGATCGCCCCCACGAGGACACGGCGTTGCTCTGCCCAAGCGGGGCACACCTCTACCGTGTGCTCCACCGTGTCCTTAAGACGGCCCACACAGTGGCGACACTCGGGCGTCGCTTCCGCACGAATCCAGTGCAGGAACTTTCCGAACTTACCGTATTCGGTGAGAACCTGAGTCATGCGGAAGGGGAGGACGCTGTGAGGTCTTTCCAATCACGCCTCAAAAAGGGGACTTACTGTCATAATTGCCCTCTTTGAGGAGTGGGTAGAGCGGCAACACGGCGTCCTCACCTTCCGCATGACGCAGGTCCTTACCGGACATGGCAAGTTCGGGAGTTTCCTGCATCGGATTCAGGCAGAAGAAACGCCCGAATGTCATCATTGTGTGAACCGCCCGGAGGACACGGTGGAGCATACGGTGGAGGTGTGCCCCACTTGAGCGGAGCACCGTCGTGTCCTCGTAGAGGCAATCGGCGGTAGCGACCTCTCGCGCCGGGCCCTGGTTTGGACTATGGTCCGAAGCGAGGAGGAATGGCATTTGTTGGCCTCCTTCTGCGAAGCAGTAATGCTAGCGAAGGAGGGGGCCGCACGCGTGAGGGAACAAATGTCCTCACTCTCCAGCCGCCGAGATTCTGACCCCGACTACCAGCCACGGTAGACGCGGGCTTGTTGACGTCGAGCAATGGGTAGCTTGCTATCCGGCCTTCCGGTAATTGATCGGCCCGAGCCCAGTCGTCAACAGCACGTAGTGATCCACGCGCTCCCCAAGGAGGTGTCAGCAAACCGTAGGAGCCCAGCAGGGCCGATGCCCGCTAACTAGGACCGCGGAGAATTTCTGAAAAGGAAACCCGTAGTCCTAGAACGCAAAGGGCAACTGAAGAACACAGGTGTGGTTTTAGTCAGACACGCGCTCCCGCTCCACCCACAGCGCGAAAAGTAATTAGATGATTTCCATAATTTGAAAAAAAAAACCTCTGTGAGACGAAATAACAAATATTCTACCCTAGGCAAAGGATAACCATCAATTTCAATAATTTTGTTTAAAGTTAGTTTGTAATCGGCGCAGATACGAATACTACCATCTTTCTTTACCACTGGCACTATCGGCGTAGCCCAGTCGGAACGCTCGACTGGGGTGAGAACTCCGTCGCGTATCAACAGCTGATCCAGTGTGTACTCCTCCGGGTCGTGCAGCGCATACGCCAGCGGGTGCGCGCGCCCGGTGTTAACAGGCCGCGCACCCTCTCACACGTGTATGGTCACTGCGCCGCCCATGAAATTCCCTAGACCGTCCGTGAACACGTATACATATTTGGAACTGAAAGAGAAAAAATTACTGTTTTCTGTAATATTACAAACATTATAATTAATATCGGGTAGTTGAATTTTAAATGTCGCTATCCAATGTCACCCCAAATACACAGTTTTTCCTTTTTCTATTATTAATAAATATCACGACTGTTACTATAGTCAAAATAAAAATAATGTAAATTAAATTCACTAGAAAGCTTTTTTATTTTTATATTTTTTCAGTATTATTCTAATACGAGGCCAAATCTGACCCAAAGTTTGGTTATGTCAGTAATATTAAAGACCTTTGAAGGTTAATTAGCTGAGACATATAAACAATCAACCATGACGCCACTAAATACTATTATGTAATGGTTCAGTACCTTTCACGCACTTCACGCTTTAGCAAATCATGGTTATATTTTAATTACATACAAGGAATTCATTATGACAATTTGTATTGTAATAAATTGAATGCGCGATGATTTTCACCTTTAGTACTGGTCTAGTGGTGTAGTCTAAGGCTTGCTTTATTTATTTCTGATTTTATTATTTAAAAATTAATGAAAATTGTGTGATATCTTAGAGTTAGACGTATATCTAAGGCAACATGGCGGCGCTCTTAGGGAAGTTACAGGAGAGCTACCAATATGTTTTTTATGATTTGTGTGGTAAGATATTGATATTATTTACTTTCTTTTTACTCAGTTTTGTCCACCTTGACTTTTTAAGACCCGTATTCTATGCGGGATTGTTCAAAATAATTGGCCTGTAATCGGTGAGCAAGTGCGAGTTGGACTTGCGCACTAAGGTTTTCGTACAACCTTATCTATGTAAATAGTTCAATTCCCGAATAGAGTCTCGAAGATTTTTGGAATCGCAAAAAAGTTCCTTTTTTGTGACATAACAACAAAGTTACGGTTTTCAGGTTTATTCCTATACTTGTGCTATAAAACCTTGCTTCACGCCAAATTTCAGGATTTTGAGTCAACGGGAAGTACCCTATGAATTTTGATTTCAAAGAGAGCGTCGAAATATACGTTTTTTGCGCCAAAAATAGCAATAAGTTATTTTGTAAATCGGCAAAACATAGTTCGGTAAAATAAGGTATTATTTGACCGAACTATGTATATGACACATGATACTTCGATGATCTAAAAATGTATCAAATAATACATATAGCAAAAATGCAATTCGAACAAAAAAAAATCGTAAAAGTGATTGGTTCTCCGGTAAGTCGCCTCTTTGAGGAGTAACTGGAAAGACCGTATGGCGTCCTCACCTTCCACATGACGCAGGTTCTTACCGAACACGGCCAGTTCGGGAAGTTCCTGCACTGGATTGCGGAAGTAACATCTGGGTGCCACCACTGTGTGGACTGCCCAGAGAACACGGTGGAGCACACGGTAGTGGTGTGCTCCGCTTGGGAAGATACCGCCGTGTCCTCATGTGAGAGTCAGAAACTAAGAAACTTCTTTTTTTTTAAGAATCAATCAAAATCAAGGCGTTGATTTCAAATAAATTATTTACAGGCACTTTTGAACCATCAAGTAGAAAGTCAATCGGCAAAAATGATACTAATGATGCACATTCGAAAGCGTATATATAGAAAAAGAAAAGAAAAAATATATGTTTATTTGGCACACCATGATTAATTAATCAACAAATAATTGATTTACAACTAAATTTAACTAAAAAAAAAAATAAGGAGAAATAAAATTAACAATCAAAAAAATATGTCTCACGGCTATGCCAAATAGGTCCAGTTCAGCATAATGCCAGACAACTACGCAGCAGTTGCCTGACGCTGGTTTTCAACTTAACCTTAGAGTGCAGATACGGATGAAAATCAGTTTCTTATATGGGAATTAAATAAATAAATATACAAGTATATATATATATATGCATATATTAATGTATATAAAGTGATAAATCATAAATAGATGTTTAGTGTTAAATGTGTAGGTTTATAATATGAATAAATATCGCCAACTTCTAACTATAATACGATTAAAAGTTAACCGGTATATCTAGAGAAGAATGTGCAAGAAACTCGATGGACACTCTTTTCAGTCATGTTCATCATCATCATCATCATCAGCCTTTTTTAATGTTCCCACTGTTGGGACTCAGGCCTCCTCTCTAGGAGAGGGAATGGGCCGTAATTCACCACGCGGGCCCAGTGCGGGTTGGTGATGATTCAGTCATGTTATTAATTACAAATATCTCGATCATCAAATCACCAGTCTTGACGGAGGATACTGAATAATTGGGCCATGGAAGTCTAATAGGCTATCGATTCATGTAAAATATACAACTGTGGTCATTTGCACTGAAAGACTGCATATTATTATCATCGTGAAAACGAGCAACAACAGCAGTTCACACAAAACTAATTATAATTTGCCAATTACATAAACAGATTACGTGGACAATGCGAGTTTTTCAGCTCAGGTCAGCTGGACCCGCGAGCCCACTAATTCATCACCTAAATTTTTGTATATTTTCATTGGTTAACTGGTGGGTCCAGTTAAGATTCAAATTTATTTTGAAATCGATTATTTAAAGCTACCTGTGGGTAGCGAGCATTGTATTAACAAAAAGAAAGTGTACTAAGGGACAAATTTAACTCGATGAAAAACTGTTGTCAGTTTTACTTTTATTTTGGTGTTTCTTCTCAGGATAGTCAGCTAGGAAAAACCGGTCTCATCGAGCTTAAACTGAAGCAAAAAATGATGTGAAAAATGTTTTATAACTTATTTGCAAAATAAACATCATTTACTCCGTGACTTTTTTTAAATTTTAGTAATCTTTAGTCAACTGGAACCACTCAAAATTGACCCCATTCTGAGTGGGTCCAGTTGACTAAAAATGCACTTATGACTTCTAGCACACATAGTATAAAAAAAACACATAGAGTAAACATATATTCAACAATTCATGATTATCAACAATATGAATAACAACAATAGTATTTACAATAGATTTGTAGGTGTTAAGGTCAATGAGAAAATCATTTACATATTACGTCAACACCTTTCTTGAAGGTTATTTTTTTTTTTCTGTTTGATAGACAGCTTTAATAATGCATTAACGTGGTTAATCATACTAATTAGGGACAGTAACAAATTATCTTATTGACGACAATTTTGCCGGCCTAGTACCGTATCTACACAAACTGCAAGTTTGTAACTAGCATGAAGTTCCTGCAAGCCGTCCGTTGGCGGGTGCGTCTCATATTATATAAATTCATAAACGTGAGATATGCCAACTTTTGATATAATTTCTTTACATATAAAATGTATTATACTATAAAACTTATTACGTATAACGTTATTGGATATAAAGTTTATTTCATCGAAAATCTTTAGTTCTATCGTTTAAAATATACATTTGTCGCAGCTGTATCGTTTAACACACTGTTAGTATTACAAGTTGATTGTAATGTTAGTGAATCATTTAGATTAGAATAAGTTTAAAAAAAAACTTTTTACCAAAAAAATAACAGACTTCACTAAAAAAAACACAAAAATTCAAAATAACTTTAATTTCGGAAGTCGGTGTTAAATAAGAAACAAACGATACCGAGAAACAAGAAGTCGGATATTGTTTTTTTAAAAAAGTTTTTTATTTCATACTTTTCAGTTGAAAAAATAATTTTGCATATCGGTCCATAAACGACGGAGTTCTGAGGAAACACACATAAAAAAGAAACATGCAACTGAATTGATAACTTCCTCCTTTTTATTCCTCCGATTAGGTCAAGTTAGAAAGTGACCATAAGAACGCGATGGCGAGCGCAGGAAGCGATCATGTGGGTTAGGTTTGGTTAGAACAGTCACCATCCAAGATTCCCTTCTAATATTAGCATCATTTGGATTAGGTTAAGTTAAAAGCCATTAGCATAGTATAGCACAGTCGGCCTTATAATGTTCCCACTGCTGGGACTCAGGCCTCCTCTCTAGGAGAGGAAATGGGCCGTAATCCACCATGCGGGTCCAGTGTGGGTTGGTGGATGTCACATGTCTTCGAATTTTTGGTTCTAGGACATGCCGGTTTCCTCACGATGTTTTCCTTCACCGTTTTAAGAGCAGAGTTGATGAAATAAATTACACAAAGTAATGTGCCTGGCTGGGTTTGAACCCGCGACCTACAACCCTTAATTCAGGGCCATTACCACTCGGCCACCACTGCTTAATGCCATAAAAGCCATTATGATTTATAAAAGCTTTTGTTCTTTCATATTAGAATAAATAAGTTTTATGTCCTTTGAGTCGTATGTTGTTATATTTTGTATATATTAGAGATTTTGTAATTATACCATATATTACTTACCTCAGTTGGCACCTTGCGTGACCCAAGCGCTGGCTTTTACCCTAGGCAGAGATTAAGCATGACCATAGAACGCTAGTATTTTGACCACATTTCCAGTCGACAGCGACGTGGTGGAGAGTTTTTAAGTTATACTCGTATGTAGATAGTAGTTTTTTTTAGGAAGTGGGAAATCATCTAATGACTTCTCGTGCTTTAGGGCAGAGCGAGATGGCGTATCAGAATTTCAGAAATTCCCTCGTGGTCCTAGCGAGCATCGGCCGGTTGGCCGCTACTGTTTGCTAACAGCTCTTTGAGGCACACGTCCGTCGACAACTCGGACTTGGTCTTAACAGCGAACAGCGAGCTACCCATTCCTCGTCCTCTGCAAGGCCGCATCTACGATGCCTGGGGATCGCTCTGCGATTCCCTATACTCGGAACGTCTCATGTCGTGACGGCTGGGGTGGGAGGATGTACGTTCCTCACTATTGCCGTCTCCTTCACTAGCATTACTGCTTCGTAGAAGGTGGAAACGACTTGAACCAGAGCCTGATGCGAGAGGTCACCATTGCTTCTACATGAACACGGCGGTGGTCCGCCCAAGCGGGATACACCTTCACCGTATGCTCCACCGTTTTCTCCGAGCGGTGCGCACGATGGTGAAACCTGGGCGTTCTTTCCGCTTTTATTGTGTATTTCTGTAAGGTAGCTCTTTTTTCACCCTCGTACATCTTTCCAAGGCTGAAATAATGTTTAATTGTGTTTCTTTCTCTTCTTTACAGACCCCAGAACGGTGAACTGGTGGCCATCGCCCTTGGTTATGTTCACCGTGATACCATTCTACTTATATTTCTCCAACAGCTTGGGACCACAGCTCATGAAAGATATAAAACCGTTCAAGTTGAAAAGGATTATGTTTTATTACAATATTTTTCAAATACTTATAAGCGGCTACATATTTTATGAGGTAAGTTTTTGATGATATCTAGTTTTACCTGATGGTAAGCAATAGATGAGGCTACATGGCGAGTAAAGTCAGAGAGTCAAAATATCAGTTGCTTACTATTTTTTTTTTCTATTACAGGGATTGGTTGCGGGCTGGTGGCCGTCTGCTCATAGTTACGACTTGCTTTGCCAACCAGTAGACATGGCTGATAGCCCAATTAATACAAGAGTAAGTAGACATTATATTTATATTCCAGCAAAAACAGACTGGCGAGACAATGATACGACGACCTTTTTTAACCGACTTCAAAAAGAAGGAGGTTCTATGTTCGGCTGAATGTATTTTTTTATTTATATTTAAAAAATGTTTTGATTGAAAGGTTATACTTTCGAGTTGGTCCCATAGAAATATAGTTATGATCTGCTGTGGAACTCCGAAGACAAGGAACGAACCTCCTCATAGGTTCATAGCAGAACTGTCGCAACAAGTAAAATGGATTTATTTATACGTGTAGTCGATGACTGAGTGAAAGAAGAGGGGGGGGAGGGGATATTTCGAACTGATGAAGCTGGAAGGTAGACAACGGAACTCTGTAATAAATCAATGTAACCTAACCGTGTTTGGGATTATTACAATTGTCCGAGTAGGATTATTACAATATGAGATGCACTCCGGCTATAAGGTACCATCGAGCTAATCTGATGACAATTTGTTGAGGGATACTTTTTAGTTGTGCTACCACAACTAAAAATGTAAAAAAAAACTCTTTTAAAAAAATACAACAATTTCAATGTAAAAAAAACCTAAAAAGTACAAAATAAAAAATAACACTAAAAAGTACAAAATAACTTTAATTTCGGAAGTCGGTGTTAAATAACGAAGAAACAAAACTATTATAGAAACACCGACATCCGAAATTAAAGTTATGTTGTATTTTTTTAATGTTTTTTTTTTACAATGAAGTCGGTTGTATTTTTTTTATAAAAAGTTTTTTTTTATAGAAATTATTCTACGAGTAGAAAAGAGTTGCGCAGTATCGCGATGCACCATTCTGCTGCTTCATAGCTAAAATTGAGGCAAAAAGTAGTTAGTATTATTTTTCTTTTATATTAGATTTTTATTTTTTTTATAGACTATCAATTTCGACCTAGGAAGAGAAAAATAATACTAAGTACTATAGCAAAGAACGCTCTCAAAAGAAGTCGTTATAAACTATTTTATGAAACTGATGATACAATACAGTGAATCTGTGTAAATTATTAGAAATTTTTGTGCAAGAAACATAAAAATACAATTATTAAACGGTATTTATTATGCACCCAAAATAATAAGAATTAAATACACATACATATATTTTACAATTGTTTGTTATAAAAATACCGTGTTGTCAAATCGTTTTATTTAAATAAATAAGATTAAAATAGATATAACAATAAATAAAAATTCAAAAATAAAATTTAAATTCATTATAAAAGCTTTCTTTGTATTCGAACCATTTTTCAATATAATTCTTGTACTGGGTCAAATTTGACCCAAAACACCAGCAGGGAAATTGTTCATTCACCCAAAGGGATGAAACAGGGTCCAAAGCTTGTGTAAAGAAACTTACTATCACGCGGGCGAAGCTAGTCTGTTTATAAAAAAAAACTTTTTACAAAAAAAAAATAACCGACTCCACACAAAAAAAAAAATAGTAAATGGATCAAAATAACTTTAATTTCGAAAGTCGGTGTTTCTCAGTATTATTTGTATATTATTTAACACTGACTTCCGAAATTAAAGTTATTTTGATCCATTTACTGTTTTTTTTTTTAGTGAAGTCGGTTCTTTTTTGTGAAAAGTTTTTTATGTCTCACTTTTTAGTTGTGATACACTTATAAACAGAGTGCCTATTTCTCATGATAATTCCAATTAACCCAAACACTGCTTAGATGCATTGTTTTATTATGAAGTTCCTGTGTGCACCTTCTACCTTCCGGCTCCATCATTAGATCAGTTCGATAGTACCTTATAGCCAAAGTGCCTCTCATGACAGTTCTAATTAGCCCAAACACGGCTAGGTTACATTGATTAATTACGGAGTTCCAGTGCTTTCCTTCCGGCTCCATCTTCATCATCATCAGATCACTTTGATGATACCATTTACAACGTAACTATTCAGAACCATTAATTTATTTGTATTGTCATAGTCGCTTAATTATTTTCATTGTAATATCTATGCGAGTATGAAGTTCCGTTGACCATTTCTGGTCTTCTTCCTCAGTTCCACTTCATCAAATGTTACTTTTTGACAGTAAATGCTTAAGTTCTCGATGAAAATACTAAAATCATTATATAATTGCCTATAATATTTGAAGAGTTCTCTCGATTTTACCAAGAATCCATCATCAGATACCAATTTGGTGACTATGGGACCATTTGGAAAGTATACTCTTTCTAACAAAAAAAGAATTTTTCAAATCGATTGAGAAGCGACGAAGATATGCGCGAACAAACATAAAAAAAAAGTACAAACATCCGCATTGAGAACCTCCTCCTTTTTTAGAAGTCGGATAAAAAAAGAAACATTTCATATAATAGTATATTGTATTTGATATTGATGATGAGATAATGTATTTTTATTTCAGATACACAATGCCTTCTGGTTGTACACAGTGGTGAAATTCATCGACATGTTAGATACAGTGTTCTTCATTTTGAGAAAGAAAGACAGGCAGATAACTTTCTTGCACTTGTTCCATCATTCCATGATGCCCGTAGCGTCTTATATTGGACTTAAATATTTTCCAAGTAAGTACTTTTTTAGTATTGCACATCAGTTATATAAGTAAAACTATTTTAATGTTTTTTAATCTAGTTGTATTGCATTAAAATACCACAGCAACTCATGAACACAAGAATATATATGATGAGCCAGTTCACATGTGACAAATAAAATGTGAACGCTACTAGAAGACTATTGAACAGCAAGGCTGTAAGCAAAGCGCTTATTAGCAAACGCCTTGTTTTTACACTTTAGCAATGATACACTTGCCTGTTAGTTGTGGTTTAACTATAGTCAAATAAGTGTAATCCTAAAAAATGCCGGCTACAGCATCGTCATCATTATTACTGCCGAAGACGAAGACGTCGTTTATAGACATGCCATCCCCAAGTGTCGCCACAATGACTGACCTTATGCGTCTCGAACTCTTACAAAATTATCGGCCCACCTTGAGACTCACCTAGCTTTCCAATGGTGAGCATCAATCAAAGTAAAATTTTTAATCCTTCAAAATTTTCAGATGGGCATGCCACTCTTCTCGGAATTATTAACTGTCTCGTTCACGTCGTGATGTACACTTATTACCTCATAGCTGGACTTGGGCCTAAGTACCAGAAATATCTCTGGTGGAAGAAGCACCTTACTACAATGCAGTTGGTAAGTCTTCTCTGTTTTATTCCTCTTAACTAAAAATTCGCCAACACCAAGATGGTTAATGCCTTGTGTAGAAAACAAGTTTGTATGCAAATCTTCAAGAGGCTATGACATATTGTGAGTGTGGTAGTTGACTGTCTATGAATTGAATTTCAAAAACCAACCTTTACAGTGGTTTGGAAAAGCATTGCTCCCTCTTTGGATGTGTCTGCAGTATCTGCTAAACTAACTGACTAGATTTCAAAATATGCAAGAGTCTTTTAATTATTGAATCAGTTTGCTTACAAGGTCTACACTTTTATCACATTCTCAACCTCTGTTCTAAATCTCCTGTTTCTCTTCCTCAGGTCCAGTTTGGTATAGTTTTCCTTCACAACTTGTCAGCAATCTACCATGACTGCGGCTACCCAAAGTGGATATCTTGTATTCTTTGCGTTCACAGTCTACAGTTCATTTATATGTTTGGTAACTTCTACTATGTCACCTACGTCAAGGACGCAAAACAGGACGGTACAAATGGAAGTGTTAAATCTAAAACTGGCAAGAACAAAGTAAATTGAGCTGGGGTTTTTAAGACTGCTTTTCCAAGGAGTTATGCTAGTCCGTAGAACTCAACTGTAGATGTATAGGTTGCGATCAGATATGATTCATGGTTTTCGACTGCGAATCGACCGATTCTTTATTGATAGATTCTTTTGAACTGCAAAAGACAGTACTACTGCTAAAATACTCATATTTTTAGATGGCTGATGAGGCAACTATCTTTATAAAATCCTAACCAACCCGCATTGTCCTGTCTTCGCTAAGAACTTTCGTACGCGCGTAGATTAAATAGTCGTTGTAGTTTTTTGAATTTTTCTGTGCGATTTTTATTTATTTTTTTACTTTCATAAAAACCTTCTTTATAAAACAAACATGAAGAACGTTTATACAAATATCACATGCATATTATGGTAGAAAAAAGACGCGAATAACAAAGATTTGTTACACCCTGGCGTAGCTAGAGCAGGCTAGTGTATAGTTTTCTGTGAGTCACATCTGGCCGCAAACTAGTTTGTAGTATAGTTTTATGAAATTATTAGTTTAGGAACTGATCCTAATTTTATTATTATTTATTAATAAGTTTAACTGTTACTCAAGCCTGCTACTAGCTCAAATTATGTGTTTAGGGTGTCTCAAAATTATCGCAAGATTTGAATAAAATAGAAAACACTTTTTTTTTGGGGGCTGCCAACACTTAATGCACAAATTGCGGCAAATTCAAATCTTGCGTTAATTTTGGGACGGCCTTTAGTTTATGATTCAATAAAACAATCACAATCTGAAGACTAAAAACTGTGTTTTCTATTAAATTTAAATCTCGCGTTAATTTTGGGATACTCTATATATATTTTATTAATAACAATATTGTCAGAAATAACAATGAAAGCTATAAAGAAAATAAATTATCTGGGAAATGTTTTTGATTTTATTTTTGTACTTTCTTTAGTATTTAGCTGATGGGCTACAAGATTGTTCAAAGTAGATACAGTTTTAGACCCTTATGCAGAACTGGATGTAAACTCCCATAAACCTCCGTTGAAAAGAGAGGACCTTCCGACCAGACGGATGTTTCGTGTGATCCGGGCAACACACTGCCCTGTACATTTTGGGTAGTTGCATATCTTCTAATCACAGATATAACACTGCAATGCAAGATTTTAAAATTGTAGTTCCTTTGTGGCAACACAGATGTCGCTACAGGGTAACTAAAGGAGTACGGGTTTTAATCAGTCATTTATAGTATTAGTATATACTCGTACTATAAATGGCAAAATAACTATTATTTTATTATTATTATAATATAAATTTATATATTTAATATCATTTTAAATCTCAAATCTCTCAGCTCAATGAACTCAGTAGAGCTTCCGGAAGAGTGAGTCTTAAAATGAACATGGACAAAACTAAAGTCATGGTAAACAATCATGTAGTACCTACTCCTGTCAAGATCGGAGAGTTTACGCTCAAATTTGTAGACGATCACGTCTACCTCGGACAAACAGGCCAGTTGGGTAGATATAATTTCGAGAAAGATGTCAACCGTCGAATCCGACTCGGCTGAGCAGCGTTCGGGAAGCAGCGCGGTATCTTCTCATCCAACATACCACAGTGTCTCAAGAATAAAGTCTATGCCGTGGGCAAAAGCTAGTGCTTAATATGTTTGAGTTTTACAGACATTACTCGCTGTGAGACTATAAATAATACAACTGTTTCGGCAATTGGGGAGATTTACCTGCTCCCCTAACACTATCTTTATTATGTCCCCTAATTATAGTTAATTATTTATGTTTGAAATAAATCTTGCAGACTCCTTATTCTTTATTGTACACACAAAAAAAAAACTTTTTACAAAAAAAAGATAACCAACTTCACTAAAAAAACACTAAAAGGATCAGAATAACTTTAATTTCGGAAGTCGGTGTTTCTCGGTATTAATTGTATCTTATTTAACACCGACTTCCGAAATTAAATTTATTTTGATCTTTTTAGTGTTTTTTTAGTGAAGTCGGTTATCTTTTTTTTGTAAAAAGTTTTTATTTCACACTTTTTAGTTGGGATACACTTATAACGAAGTGCCTATTTCTCATGACCATTCCAATTAATCCAAACATTACTAGGTTATATTGTTTTATTATGAAATTCCTGTGTCTACCTTCACCTTGCGGCTCGAACATCAGATCAGTTCGATAGTACCTTATAGCCAAAGTGCATCTCATGACAATTCTAATAAGCCCAAACACGCCTAGGTTACATTGATTAATGACCGAGTTCCAATGCCTACCTTCTGGCTCCATCATCATCATCAGATCAATTTGATGATACCATTCCAACGAAACTATTCAGAACCATTCATTTATTTGTTTTATCATAGTCGCTATCTTCATTGTGATATGTGTGCGAGTATGAATGAGTATAAACTGGTCTTCTTTATCAGTTCCACTTCATCAAATGTTACTTTTTGACTGTAAATGCTTAAGTTCTCGATGAAAACAACAAAATCACTATGCAGTTGCCTATAATGTTTGAGGAATTCCCTCGATTTCTCCAAGATTCCTCCATCAGATCCTGACTTGGTGACTATGGGACTATTTGGGAAGTATACCCTTTCTAACAAAAAAATAACTTTTCAAATCGGTTGACAAGCGACGAAGTTATGCGCGAACAAACATTAAAAAAAAAATACAAACATCCGATTCGAGAACCTCCTCCTTTTTTATAAGTCGGTTAAAAAATAAACTTAACCTTAATACATTGATTTGATCATTTACGTACAAAGACGAGGTTAACTCAACAATGATTTTTCTCCCAGCAAACCTTAAAAAACTCAATGTTTTGTGCACTTATTTGAAGGAGATTAGGACTCCTGAATTGGTAAACTAAAAATATTGTCATGATCTGATAATAAACTTTAGAAATAAAGAACATAACTCTCTTAGGTATTTGGCAGAACTATCATGCCAAGTAAAACTACTTAGTGTAGTCCATGACTGAATGAAGGAAATGATGGTACATTGTGTATGTACCCTGTACATTGAAATGTTCTGGTGATGAAACTGGAAGATAGACACTGGAACTCCGTAGTAAATCTACATTAATTTTTTGGACTCATTAGATTTGTCGTGACTTGCACTTCGACCATCAAACTGATCTGATGATGTAACCTCATCATCATTTCAGCCGAAAGACGTCCATTGTTGGACATATGCGTCCCCCAAGCGTCTCCATAACGACCAATCCTGTGCGTCTCGCATCCACCCCATTCCCGCGACTCTCACCAGGTCGTCGGTCCACTTTGTGGATGACCTTCCAACGCTACGTTTTCCGGTGCGCGGTCGCCACTCTAGAACCTTTTGGCCCCATCGACCATCCGTTCTACGACCAATATGCCCTGCCCACTGCCACTTTAGTTTGGCGATTCTTCGGGTTATGTCGGCGACCTTGGTTCTCCCGTTGATATCTTCATTCTTTCTGCGATCTCGCAAGGAATCTCCGAGCATAGCCCTTTCCATTGCCCTTTGGGTAACTGTAAGCCTTCTTATGAGGCCCATTGTAAGCGACCATGTCTCAGTGCCATATCTCATCACTGGCAACACGCACTGGTCATAGACTTTCGTCTTGACACACTTTGGTATGTTGGACGAGAAGATACCGCGCAGCTTCCCAAATGCTGCCCAGCCGAATCGGATTCGAAGATTGAACTCTTTCTCAAAGTTAGATTTACCCAACTGGATTATCTGTCCCAGGTAAACGTAATCATCTACAACTTCAAGTGCAGAGTCTCTGATCTTGATCCGAGTGGGTGCTACATAGTTATTTATTTACCATGAGTTTGGTTTTGTCCATGTTCATTTTAAGACCCACTCTTTCGGAAGCTCTACTGAGGTCATCGAGCATTGTACTGATCTCTTCAGTAGTCTCAGCCATGCCTACTATGTCATCGGCAAACCGAAGATGAGTGATGTACTCGCCATTGACATTAATGCCCAGTCCACTCCAGTCCAGTACCTTGAAGACATTCTCCATTGCAGCCGTTAACAGTTTCGGAGAAATGACGTCTCCCTGCCTCACACCCCTCTCCAGGAGGATAGATTTCGAGGTCCGGTCCTGAAGTCGGACTAACATTGTGGCGTTCTCGTAAAAACACTTCAGCACTTCGATGTACCGATACTCAATCTGGCACCGTTGGAGAGATTGCAATACAGCCCAAGTTTCGATCGAATCAAAAGCTTTCTCGTAGTCCACGAACGCTAAGCATAGAGGCAGATTATACTCCTCGGTCTTCGGTATAACCTGCTGAAGCGTATGTATGTGGTCTATGGTGCTGAAACCTTTTCGGAAACCGTCAAGCTTGGGAGGGGATAACTCTGGAAAACAGCTTGTAAACATGGCTCAGAAGTGAGATGGGCCTGTAATTCTTAAGCAACGCATTGTCGCCCTTCTTAGAGAAAAGTAACACTACACCTACTCCATGCCTGTGGCGTCTTTTTCTCAATTATGACGAAATCGAACAATCCCTGAAGGGCCTTTAGAACCGGTTTTCCGTCCGCCTTCAGAAATTCGGCTGTAATTCCGTTGTTACCCGACACTTTGTGGTTTTAAAACTGCTTCAGAGCCATACCAATCTCGTACAGGCTAACACCTAGGATATCTTCGGTATAGTGCCGGGTTTGCTAGATTCATAGTCGGTTTTGTAATAGATGTGTACAGCTTTCCTTAGAATGCCTCGACCTCTTTCAGAAGCTCCGATTGATCCGATTGAGCCGATGATACGGTAATACTGTAATAAAAAAACTTTAAAAAAACTGACTACCGAAATTAAAGCAATTTTGATCGTTTTTGGTTTTTTCAGTTTTTTTTTTTGTGGTAATGTAGGTTATTTTTTTGTAAAAAGTTTTTTATTTCAAATTTTTTACTTATGTTACACTTATAGCCAAAGTACTTATTACTCATGACATTTCCAACTAACCCGAACACTGCTAGGATACATTAATTTATTATGAAGTTCCCGTGTCTACCTTCCTCCTTCCGGCTCCATCATTATATCAGCTCGATAGTACCTTATACCCAAAGTGCATCTCATGACGATTCTAATAAACCTAAAGACAGCTAAGATACATTGATTAATTACGGAGTTCCAGTTCCTCCCTTTCGACTCCAACATCATCATCAGATCACATCGATGATACCACTTTCAACATAATTATTCAGAACCATTTATTCCTTTGTATTATCATAGTTGCTTAAATATATTAATTGTGATATCTATGTGAGTATGAAGTTCAGTTGGCCATTTCTGGTCTTCTTCATTAATTCCACTTCATCAAATGTTAATTTTTGACTCTAAATGCTTAAGTTATATACACAAGGGCTCGTCGGATGTAGTCGTTAACATTGACGTGTCGTGCTATCCGTCCCGTCTTCGACTGCCGTGATGACAGGCCGTGGTGACCAAGGCTGTTTACAACTTTGCCACTGTAGCAGTGATGAGGAGAACAGCAAGGAGCGCCTAGGCATAAGGCAACGGCTAGGGGGAAAGTGGTATCGTCGAACAAAGTGCAAATATTCGACGACGGCAGCGCGTGAAGCCATAGACCTGTCTCCCAATTTTCCACAGCCAGAAGGCGCGCACGCTCTGCATTAGTAGCAGATGTTAGGATTAGATTTTCCTGGACTACTTTGCAGAGCGGCTCATTGCATCGTCTCTTGAAGGTTGGGTTGTCAGGCGGATTTGTATTCGGCCAAGCGAGTCTCCAGGCATCCATAGCCTGAAACACGGCATAAGCAGCTTCCCAAAGATCAATAAACACTAGATTGAATTAGACAATGAAAAAAAACTTTATACCCCATAAGGTAAATTAACCACAATAAACCTCATAGGGTTTATTTATACATTTCATCATTGCCCGTTAGTTGTGACTTTTACCTATTTAAATAGGATCCTTGACAAAGAACATCGTATTTAAATTTCAGTGTGACTGTGCTAATAATGCGTACATACTATTTAACATTAAAATTTTACATTGTTCTAAGTTCAAACTATTTAAATGAGTAAATGTAATAATAAATATATGCTACATTCATCGTCATCATTAATTTAGCCAAAAGAAAGCCTACATCTAGCAGTGAATGACACTGCTAAATGCAGGCTTCCCACAAGTTTTATTTTTTATTTTTTATTAATGCTAGTAATTTTTTAAATTTAATTAATGTAATATGTTATGTATATTTCGTATGATCACGGGCAACACGCACTGATCATCTACTTTGCTCTTGCGACAATGTGATGTGTGAGATAATAGCACAAAACTCTCCCCGGACGCTGCTTTGCCGAATGGGTTTCGACGGTCGACCTACTGGACTCTTTGTTCAGTCTATTGGGACTTACTATGTCGTATAAATATATCATTCGTGTGAGTAAGAAAGAGGGATGGAGCTATACACTCTATATAACTCCATTCCAAATAGATCAGTTTAGATCGTAAAATGGATTGCGATAAATATATATTTCTTTATACAAAAATTAATTACACCCAGACACAGCAGAAATGGAGCAGTGGTGGCCGAGTGGTAACAGCCCCGACTTACGAGTTGTGGGTCGCGGGTTCAAATCCAGCCAGGCGCATTTCTTTGTGTAATTTATTTCATCATCACTGCTCTAAAAACGGTGAAGGAAAACATCGTAAGGAAACCGGCATGTCTTAGAACCAAAAATTCGAAGACATGTGACATCCACCAACCCGCACTGGTGGATTACGGCCCATTCCCTCTCCTAGAAAGAGGAGGCCTGAGTCCCAGCAGTGGGAATATTAAAAGGCTGATTATGCTATGCTATGCTATGCTACAGAAGAAATGATCATACTCATCACACAAACTTTTGTCTTGAGTGGAACTCAAACTCATGAGCTCCGGTATAGTAGTTAGAGCCTTTGCCACTAGACTAACTGGCCAGTCGAATCAATATGATGACTTTGTGCCAGGTAATTGGTAGTGTTCTGATTTTACCTAAATCTATGATAGTTAATAAATTTTGTCCTATTATGATATTCAAATGTTAATGAATTGGTATTCTTTGTCGTTAAGAAATCATTGTAACATTACCAATCCGGATTTTAAGCCTATAGGTCAATGTCACAAAAAAACCGCACATTAAGAAATTTGGTTCAAGTGACAATTTATTAATTTCGACAATTTAAAAGTGCTTAAAAATGATTTATATAAAACTAGCTTCTGCCAGTGGTTTTCACCCGCGTGAAATTTGGAGAGATCATCTCAAAGTATCATCATCAAGTATCAGGAGTATCAGGATCATCTTTTGAGATAAAAAGTATCCCTTAGACTAGTTAAGGACATGGTTTGCCTAAGATGTGAAGAGGTAACAGAAAATTAGTTACTTTTGCATTTATAATATAAATAAGTATGGATTGCTTTGAAGTGCTCTGTGTTATACCCAAGTAATGATGGCTGAACTGTTTGAAAGACAAAGACATTAAATATATACCTACTACCAATAGACAAGACATACCATACAAAATCGTAATTCGATACTTATTACCTAGTGGTCATAAGTCGCTCAGTCTAGTATGACACTCTTACACGTCAAGTCGTGTTTGTATCCGCTGTATGCACTAAAAGAAAATCATTTTCTGAGAAAATGTGCCAAACTGCACATTATGCTATTGCAAATCTTGTTATGGTAAAAAGACTGGCCCGATTTATTTGATGTTGGTGAAGATGATGCTATTCAACTGTGATCCTCTCCGAAAACACAATCTCTAGTCTACTAAACGTTATCACTGTGGCTGAGCATGAGGTCTTGGATTCGTCCCTCGTCGTTAAAAGTATAATTGAATTTTCACACCTAGAATTCTTCTGTAACAACCCGGAGGTAGGATTTCTGTTAAGTTAAAACAATAATTAGGTCACCTACACATACATACATACACCCCTATTTCTAATAAGTACAAAAAAATAGGGCTATCGTATCCGTACCCGTCCAAATTTGTCCAAGAAAATATGTTATAATTGGTAAATTCATAATAGAAGCAATCATTCACAACAATAAATTGGTACTAGAAAATACTACGCGCAGTGTTTTTCCATTTTGATCGTCATTTATTCATTCATAATCAATAGCCTGTACAATATTTCCATAAATTGAGTGACATTTTGGGATAAAAACTAATACACGGGTAGTGTGAAAGTGAAACCCGGGGCCCTGGGACGAAGGCAAAGAAAGAACAGGAGTGGGTTTTTAGTCAGTAAAAGTCTGACACTATCTCTCGCTTCGCCCAAGAGGAGGATTTGTTATTAGATGATTTTCCCACTTTAAAAAAGTTCCTTCAGTTGCCCTTTGTGTTCCAGGGGCCGTGGTAAGATTTTGAACAATCATGCAGCCGGGTACACTTCTTCCTTATGCTTCAGAAAATCCAGGCGAGACGTTGTCTTACGAAATATCGGTCAGAGTTTCGAAACAAATCGATGTTCTCGATTAAAAAAATCGAAGATAAAGCACGTTTATTATACAGTATGTGCAAACGTGCTTCTAGTATTCTGTCTTTAGTTTACAATCAACCGACGGAAAACCAGAAATTCGTTCATGGTTTTATTTAACAACTAATTAGAATAATTACATTAATTAATAAATGATAGTTTAGTCACTATAATTATAAGCCTGTTGCATAAATATTAAAGGTACTTTATAAGTTGTTACTATAATTACATTTAGACTATTTAAGGTTTAGGTTTACTGAGCTAAACTTCAATCTGATCGTTTCGTGGATAGTTTAGCGTATCACCATTAGCTGTTAGATATTTTAATCATTTCGTACGTAAAATTATACGTACCGTGATTGTGTAAAACCAATTTGATTTAATTTGTTTTCTTTTAAGTAGAATGTGAGTTGGCAGTTTACGCACAAGTGTCATAAGAGGAGTGACTCGGCTGTGGGTTGAACGTATTATTATTCGTTGTAACAATGGCGGGATTACTGGAAAGTATAGCCGAAAAATATAATTATGTGATTCATGATTTGGCTGGTAAGTTATTTATAATTATTTTTGCTTTGAAAGTGATAGAAATCTGAAAATTTAAAATAATATTTTATGTAGTGATGTCTTTTGAAAATAAATGCGAATTATTTTTGGTGACAATAATTATTTTTTCTTTTTTTTTGGCATTTAAAAGTAAATTTAATTCATTAAACCACAAGCGAACGTTCGCTCTCTCATTTTCTTTCTATCGTTTCTCCAATTACAGTATTTGAAAGGTTAAAACTAATAGATTACTTAGAGGAAGAGCTGTATCATTGTTTCAATAATTAATTTCATTTCGTAGATGTAATTCTAGTGAATTATTTATTAAATCAACAGGTTTCCTTTCTTTCTTTATAGCAGGTATTAAAAAAAAATTATTAACCTTTTCAGATCCTAGAACGGCAGACTGGTGGGGTGTGTCAAACCCCATGGTGGTGCTCTCGATTACTTCAGCTTACTTGTACTTCTGCAAGTCTCTGGGCCCTCGGTTGATGGCCAACAGACCGGCTTTCGAGCTCAAGACCACTCTTATGCTGTACAACATTTTACAGATATTATATAGCTTGTTCTTAGTTTATGAGGTAAGAAATTCTAATATTTCATTTATAAAAACTTTATCATACTCGTTATTATCCATACTAACCTCATGTCACAGTGTTTGTGATTGCACTTCTTCGGAACGGCGTGGTCGTTTCTTGTGTCGGTATGTGTAGCTCTGAGAATAGGTCATAGGCTATTTTGTACCCTTATGACCTCACCCCTATTTTCTTCTTTGATAATTTATATGACAGATCAATGTTAACCGAGTCAGCAAGTATAATATATATAAAAAATAATTTATATAATTTCTACTATATAAAAATCTCGTGTCACAGTGTTTGTTATCAAACTGCTCCGAAATGGTTTATCCGATTGTTATGAATCCGAATGCTCTCAAAACGGTGAAGGAAAACATCATGAGGAAACCGGCATGTCTAAGAACCAAAAATTCGAAGTCATGTGACATCCACCAAACCACGCCAGGCTCGCGTGGTGGATTAAGGCCCATTCCCTCTCCTAGAGAGGAGGCCTGAGTCCCAGACCCTAAAACAGTGGAAAAATTATAAGGCCGACTATGCTATGCTATGACCTTTTGGAGGTTTGCGAAACAGAGTGTAAAATCCTGTAAACCACCGTTGAAAAGGGGGTTTATCCGACCAGACGAGTGTTATAATAATAGTAATTATTTATTTGTCAGGAAATTATTCCTATATTAAAACACTACAATTAATTACAGTTTACACAAATACACAAACACACACATACATGTGGTTATGTCTGGTGGGCAACTGCCCAATAGATGATTTCGGGCTGTCGTTTATAATCAAATTGCACGGAGAACTTTAATTGCGCGATGCAGGCTTTGGTATTTTCGCGTAGTTCTTATGTAACGTCATAGATGTCGCTACATCACTCCCCTCCGGAGATCGGAGATCGATGGTTCTTGATGCGTCATGATGCGTGCCAGGCTAGTGGTAGGTTGGTTCCAGTGGGCCAGAACCGAAAACCGCATAGTTCTCGATGAGTCGGGATGATGGCGGAATTACATTGTGTTGGTATGTTTTTTAAGAGGCTTAAATGGTTACGAAGAACTATGTTATATAATACAATGGCCCCCCTACCTGAACAAAGTTGTAAACATACATCGATGAATTTAATTATTAATCCATGATATACTATACTGCTCACAGAAGCGTTAGTATTGAGATGACGTATGCCCTTGCGCATGTCACATCTGTTGTAAACGCACGTACGATGCAGAGGAATTTCTTAGTACAAGATAAATTATATTAATAAATCATAATTTTATCTATTAAAATAATCAGTTCAATCTGATACAATGATTATTAGTATTAACGCTGATTTCTGCAATCAGTATCTATTTAAAAAAATGTACATACGAGATGTCAGCAAACCAGGTTCCAGCAGGGTCGAAGCCTACTGGGGCCAAGGGTCTGCTTCTGAAAGGAAGACTCGGCCCTGGTACAAAAGACAACGAAGGAACAGGAGTGAGTTTTTAGTCAGTAAAAATCTGACACTATCTCCCTCTCCACTAAAGAGATGAGTGGATGTCATAAGATGTATTTCCCACCGAAAAAAAAAACACCTCGGGTTTCGGAAAGCACATAAAGCTGTTGCTCGCGGTTGTCATTCGTAGATTTTTGACAGTCGTTTTAGGAAGTCAGACGCCAGAAAGTCAGACTTTCTGGCGTCTGACTTCCTAAACTCGACTCGACTTTTTGTCAGTCTATCCAAAGAGTATCGTGTTGGCAGTTGCATATTCAGCCTTATAATGTTCCCAGTGCTGAGACTCAGGCCTACTCTCTCTAGAAGAGGGAATTGGCCGTATTCCATCACGCAGGCCCAGTGCGGATTGATGAATGTCACACCTCTTCGAATTTTTGGTTCTAGGACATGCCGGTTTCCTCACGATGTTTTCCTTCATCGTTTTGAGAACAGTGGTGAAATAAATTACACAAAATATTGCGCCTGGCTGGGTTTGAACCCGCGACCTACAATTCGTAAGGCGGGGCCGTTACCACTCGGCTACCTATCGACTTGATTCCGCCATCTACTTTCAACCATCGGATAACCCGACATACGACGAATATCCACCCATACGTTGTTAAAACTTCAACGGTCCGTACTAAACGTTTCGTTTCGTCGTTTATACCGCGTACCTACATCGAAGGACTGGAAGAATTTGCCTGCTGCGGTCTTTCCGTCCAACTATAATTTAGGTTTCTTCAAGGCTGCACTGGTTTATATTGATAAAAAAGTAATGTTATACTTGTTCCAACCTGGGGTGGGTCGCTTGTTTTATATAAATATAAATAAATAAATCATAAATCAAACTAGTTTACGTCAATTACTATTTCAATATTGACAGTGAAACTGACCTTTATGCATATATTTTAATAATTGTCCAATACTTGTAGTAATAATTAACTACTAAAGTAATGATCGCAGTATCCTGAAAGTAGTTTGTTATTTTGTACTTATTTATTACAAAATAACTGCCTCGTTGGTCTCGTGATGGCAAGTGCGACTGCTGAGCGAGGCGTCCTGCGTTCGATTGCCGGGTCGGGTAAAAAGTGCTATTGGGTTTTCCCAGTAGGAAAAATTCTGTAACTGCTCGAAATTCGGAAGTTGATGGTATGATAGCCACGTGCCTCGCTTAAAGCCTTTGATTCTGCACCGGAACTCTCTCCAGTCGTGCCAAATTGCCGTCTCTTCGGATTATGGGAGTGAACACTTGTGCATTTTAATGTCTCGTGTGTCATCATCATCATCATTTCGGCCGAAAGACGTCCACAGCTGGACATAGGCCTCTCCCAAATGTCGCCACAATGAACGGTCCTGTGCGTCTCGCATCCATTTGATTACAGTGACCCTGGCCAGGTCATTGGTCCATCTTGTGGGAGGCCTTCTAACGCTGCGTCTTTCGGTACGCGGTTGCCAATCCAGAACCTTTCGGCCCCAACGGTCATCAGTTCTGCGTGCAATGTGACCTGCCCATTGCCACTTAAGTTTGGTGATTCTTCGTGCTATGTCTGCAACCTTAGTTCTCCTGCGGATATCTTCATTTCTGATTCGATCACACAAGGAAACTCCGAGCATAGCTCTTTCCATTGCCCTCTGGGTGACTTTAAGTCTTCCTATGAGGCCCATTGTAAGCGACCACGTTTCGGAGCTGTATGTCATCACTGGCAACACGCACTGGTCATATACTTTCGTCTTGAGACACTGTGGCACACTCGTGCGTACTTGGCTATTATCTGTTGAGACCACCGTTATCAAAATTCGGTCGGGAGGAATATTAATTTATTAATTAGAAATTGTAAGTCAAGTCACACATGATCAAACTCCTCATTTTATATCTAAACCACGGGAGAAAGAGACAGCCTCGAATAAGCTATTATTATCGTCTTTTTAACTAAATATTCTTAGTACACGAAATTGTGGAGTAATCAGACACAAAAACGTTAGGTTAGAATGTTTTAGCCAGTTCGAGCCTTCGTGGTTATTTTTTAAGGTTCCGTCAGGAATCATCATCAGATTATCTCGATGATACCTTATAGCCAGAGTACATCTCATGAAAATTCTAATAATCCCAAACACGGTTAGGTTACATTGATTAATTACAGAGTTCCGGTACCTACCTTCAGGCTTCATCATCAGATCAGTTCGATATATCCCCTCCCCTTCTTCCTTCAATCAGTCATCGACTACACGTATAAACAAAGCAATTTTACTTGTTATGACAGTTCTGCTCTGATCCTACGAGGAGTTCCGTTCCATATCTCAGAAGTTTATCATCAGATCATAACAATATTTCTGTGGGCCAACTCGGAACCTTACAATTAGAAATATAATTTTCAAAATCGGTCCACACTTGACCGAGAAATTGGTGAACATACATAAAAAAAATAAACACATAAAGAAGAACATATGTTATAACCTCCTTCTTTTTGAAGTCGGTTAAAAAGAAGTATGTTTGAAGGGTGCTTAACCCTTTGTAATAATAATAATAAATTATTTATCGCCCAAAGAAAGAAAATAAAATACATGACATGTTACATATAAGTTTAAGTTCTTTTATATATATTTTTGTGAATAATGTCCCCTATGCTAGGAAAGTCCTGTGTTATAGGGGACAACCATTCGTCCATTATTACAATTACCAGGATTCGTGTAATAATAACAATAATTTATGTACGTGTGAGTACGCATGCTGGAGTAGTATGTGTGAGAAAGTGTGTGTATGAGAGGGAGAGTGTGAGGTTGTGTGTGTGTGTAAGTGATGGTATGAGTGTGATGGTGGTGGTGATTTGTTAATTGTTTGTTTATGTGATTTGTTCATTCTTGATTTTAATGGTAAAAAATTACCTGTTTTGATAAATCCAGTTGCATGTTGTACATACTTCTACTTTTTTTTAAAAATTGCTCTACACTGAGAATTACTCCTAGAATTTACTCTCAGGATGTTTTTAATATCGTGCGGATTTCATCACGCATGTGGAATTACTCCGCATGCAGAAATATTCACTATGTATATTCAAGTCAAAAGTTTTTTATTTCACATAGGCCCACATGGGCACTTATAAAACGTCAAAAGCTAATGCACGGTTCCAAATAGTTCGTTTTCTAGGAGAAGAACCGGCAAGAAACTCCATGGTTACTCTTTTAGAAAAAAATGTTGTTCTTACAATATTTCCATATTACAGCATAAGTAGATATTATGTAAGGACAGTGTAGACTGGTCAATATTGTACTAAAAAGTACAATAAAAATAATCATAAGTAGTAAAAGTAACCTAAGAATTCACGGAGTCTACAGTGTTCTCACATTCACATTATAATTTACACATTATTCAACGCATTCAAATAAATACTTGTACGAAATGGATACTAGTACCCCTTACACCCATTCAAATTTATATCCAGAACTGATTGATTTATTTATTTATTTCATAAACAATTTTTACATTGTATTGAAAATTTATGATAATAATATGTGAATCTAATATCCATGAATCTAATACCTACGACAAAGCAAAACAAAGATAATTATAATGCAAATTACAGAATTGAAATTTAAGAATTTGATATAAACAATCAACAGAAATTATAAGTACAATAAACAAGTGCTTGCTTGTGTGAAGAGTGATATGAAAGAAAAGGAAGTTAGTGATAGCATGACGAGTTACAGGGCAGAGTGGAAGAAAAAACGTGTTGCGCCGACCCCAAATACACGGGACAAGGGCAGGAAGATGATGATGAAACAAGTGCTTTCAAATAATATTTTACAATTTCCCTTTTATATGGTATCTAATCTTATTAAGTAATATCAAAACAATATAAATCCAGATTCCACCATTACAAATTTCAAAAGTATAAATGTCAATAGTAAAATAGTGATTACAAATTTAATGTCAAAAGTATAAATATTTGTCATTAGAGAAATAGCGATTTTAAATTACAAAATAAAAATGTCGTGTTAATTCTTCTTTTTTTCTTAACTTCTTTTCTTCGTCTGTATTAATTGTTTTGCTTGTCTTTTTCAGGGATCAGTCTACGTACTTTCCAAGGAGTACAACCTAGCATGTGAACCGATTGATTATTCTAACAATCCCAGAGCACTCAGGGTACGTAACCAGCAAGTTTTACCTTAATAAAAAATAAAGTAAATTCCCTTTAATCGAAGGGTCCCGGAACGGGACCCTCTCTCTGCCCGTCTGTCTGTCTGCCGATCTGTCAGCAGGCCGTATCTCATAAACCGTAAAAGGTCAGTTGAAATTTTAACAGCATGTATATTTCTACAACAAGAACAAATAATAAAATTAATATTAAAATAAAGGAGGTTCATTTTACAAGAAATATTATGTAGTATTGGTATTTTTCACTCGATTTTAGTATTATAGTACTCTTTGTGTGCAAGTCCGATTCGCACTTGGCCAGTTTTACATTTACACTGCAAAAAAAGTCAAACTACAATTCATTTTATTTTTACATTTTATTTAAATTCAACTGATAAATATGGAAAAAGGAGAGTCAGAGTTCAATGACAAAAATAACAAAAACTTATTCTAAAGAATTCCACAAAAAAACAATGTTGCAAAAATGTGATTGTAAGTTTTATATATTGCACGGAGATTTTACATACAAAGGAATATAATGCAAGATAATCTACAAAACGAATCAGAGCATTGTAAATTTTTTTCAGGGGTCATCTTTAAAATCATCCAATGACTTCTTCTGCTCTAGGGTGTAGCAAGAAGGTATTTCAGACCTTTACTGACAAAAACTCTACTATGTCTAACTGAAAGCAACTGAAGCTTTTTGCGTTCAAGGACCACAATTTCCCTTCCTTGAATTCCTCGTGACCCTAACGAGCATCAACCCTGTTGGACCCCTACGGTTTTGCTGACATTTCTGAGGCGGGCATGGAATACTACGCGCCTTAAAGATAGCCGGACGGCGGGCTAAGGAATCTTTGTGATTAAGTGCATTTTTATATTTTCAGGTTGCAGCCGCATCATGGTTCTATTACTTCGCAAAGATCACGGAACTGCTGGACACTGTTTTCTTCGTCCTTCGGAAGAAGTACAACCAAGTGACTTTCTTACACGTCTACCATCACAGTATGATGTCTGTCGTCATTTGGATTGGAGTAAAGTACTTCCCAGGTATGTGATCTTTATTTATATCTAACTAGCTGCTATCTTCGTTATAGCAGAAAATTGTTCCAATAGAACTTACAGTAGGGTAAAGGGAGGTATATTGGTGATATAAGTAATTTGGTGCCATTTTTTTTTAAACAGTATACCACACAGTTCCAAGCAAGCACATTCATAAGACAGCTCTAGCGAATTATTACGAGTGTGAGGAGGATAAATATCTTCATACTAGTAACATATTATGCATAGGAAACTGTATGGTATTGTGTTTCAAAAAATATCACCAAATTACTAATATCACCGATATACCTCCCCTTACTATATTCTATGTCTCTAGGTCTGCCCGTGTGCCAAATTTTAGGCAAATCCGCTGTGCCGTTTGAGTTTTAAGACATAACAAGCATACAATGTCACTCACAAACCGCCTTTATAATATTAGTGTGATTAACAGACTTTTTTCCATGAAGTTAAGGTTAAACTACACTGCGCACATGTGTGCCACATACAACGATCTGGGCGCGTTAGTCTTCATACATTTTATATGGCAACTAGACTTGTAGAGCTACATTAGATCCACGTCACGCGATGTCGTTCTACGTACAAATCAGGTGTGAACCACGTGTGCGTCGGTCTAATGTAGTTCTAGCTTTACTCCTGTATCCTATATCTTAGTAAACTTGTTTATACTTATTAATTTGCTTATTAACAAAGAAATAAACAAATGGTTTATTTTTATTGCAGGAGGTCACACAATACTTATGGGATATTTGAACTCTTTCGTCCACGTCATCATGTACACTTATTATTTCCTGTCAGGACTGGGACCTGAGTACCAAAAGTACCTGTGGTGGAAGAAGCACGTTACAAAATTACAATTGGTTGGTATTATTATTATTTTTTAATTATTTCGACTAACTCAGAGGTCAAAGCCAAATAAACCCACGAGCTCATAACGCGATTCCTTTTACGACCAGAAATCAGAAATCAGAGACGTTTATTTCAAATAGATCTATGACAGGCACTTTTGAATTGTCAAAATGTCGGTAAGTCAAAAAAAAAAAACAAGTGAAGCTAAATTGCACGTTCCAAAGCGTAGATCTCTATGGAGAAGAACGTGCAAGAAACTCCATGAACACTCTTTTAAATCATATTATTAGTTACATAAATATTGGTTACATATTTCTTGTCGCTTCTAATATGTGAGCACAATGTAGATAAGTAATAATAATTACAAAAATATATAATAATTAAAAATAGAAATTAAATCAGACTAATGGTAGCTAAGAGATGACCAGTCTCAACAGATGGCACCCGTTTACGAGCATGATACGTGGCATTCCATGATGCCCAATAACACATGCCACTATCAGCGAGACATTTGAATGAACATGACCTATACTAAATGGTTAAAAGGATGGAGCTATATAGGGTGTATAGCTCCATCCCTCTTTCTCGCTCGCACAACTGTCATTTCAACAAGTCATGATAAGGCCCCAGGGGAGAAGGGGGAAAGATCGACTCACAAACCCACACAAAACAGTCTGAATGACTATTTTTTTTCGGAAGGTGGAAAATCATCTTATGACTGCTCCCATTTCCCTCCGCTCGCTCCGCTTTGCTCTGTTGAGACCTAGGAGAGGAGGAGGAGACAATTAGATGATTTCCCACCTCCTAAAAAAATAAAAAAAAATGAACATGAACTGACTAAACACCAATAAATTTGTACGCAATCAGCGAACATGTGCCGCATCGTCGATTTCGAATGACGTCATACAGTAGTACGTCGCCTATAACGAAATTATTTAATGAATTTGTACGTACTCAGCAAATACGTGTTGCATCGTCGATGTCTAATGACGTCACACAATGGTGCGTTTCCTATAACGAATTAATCAAGCAAGTCGCCTTTAACGAAATTATATTTATCTATGATAAAAAAAGAATTGAATACAAAAAAAAAAAATAACAAAAAGGCTACAAAATTTAAATTATAATGATACAGAATTAATTACTTTTGCATCGTGTGACTTGATTATAAATCTCACTTATAATCTCATTCTCTCCCACACTCAAATACACTCATGCACATATACAATTAATCGTTTTTTTATTTTATTTTTTATTATTATTTTTTTCTTTTTTACATTTTATTCTATTTATTTTATTTTTTTCCTTTTTGTCATCTGCCTTGAATAATCATAATGTAAGTGAAAAGCGGAGCCTTCAACTACAGGCTCCTCGACATGCAATTTAAGCCAATATGATAAGCGAGAAAGCTATATTTTTTATTGCAATTTTAAAGTCCCATAACTGTTTTCAGTTCTCGAATTCAGAGGTTGCAAGCCGTCTTTAACTGATTAAAACTCGCCTATGTCTGTTCAGTTACCCTTTGCGTTCTAGGATCGCGGGTTTCCTTTTCAGAAACCGATGGCCCTTGCAGGCATCGGATTTTCTTGGCTACTACAATTTTTCTGACATTTCTTTTAAGTGCACCATGGAACACTACTCACCGTCGACGTCTGGGGCTCGGTCCTTAGAGGACGGCTGGATGGCGAGCTAAAAAAATATTTTTTGAAATTATTCCAATGGTTCACGCGTGATGACGCGGCCAAAGAAAATAGAGATTCATATATAAATGAATCTTTTTTATAGATTTTTTTTAACTTTCTAACAGAAGATAAAATAAATTTATTGTACCAAATATATATATGTATAAAAAGTTAGGAACACAAACTGTCATAATATTCCTATGAAATTAGGTACAGACACTACAAAATTTCTACCATATCAAGTACTTAGATTTTTTTACATAGCATGGGTAGGATGAAAGCAGGACGAAAACATGAATCTTTAAGATGAGAGAAAAAGATAGGTTTTTTTTTTAGGTTGGAAAATCATCAAATGACAATTCCCGCTCTTGGTCGGTGCGCGAGATAGTGTCAGACTTTTAATGACCAAAAACCCACTCCTGTTCCTTCTTTGCCTTCGTCCCAAGACCCCAGGTCTACATTGTATGAATCCAATAGCTGTCTCCCGTACCATCCTACAGGAACTGTAGTGTAACTCCTTTTTTGTTTACCTATCTTTGCTTTGTATATATTTTAATGTCTTTTAAAATACAGGTAACCCTAGTTTAAGAGGCAGGGCTCATCAATTATTGTATACAGATTTCTACAGCATAGATCACTTGCTTCGTACTACCACTAGATGTAATAATTTTTGTTAATAATTAAGTAAGTCTGTAACTTTTTGGAAAATAAATTTATTATTATTATTATTATTATTAATGTCCTAAATATTTTTCTTTCCAGATTCAGTTCATAATCGTCTTTGCTCACAACGCAGCCGTTTTCTTCTACGAGTGCAGTTTCCCCAAATTGCTCAACTTTTTGTGCATGCTCAACTCAGCAGCATTCATCTACATGTTCGGAAAGTTCTACATCAACAGTTATAAGAAAAATAATGAGGCAAAAACTGTTTTTAATAGCAAAAAAGTTACTCCGATTTCTAGCAAAGTCAATGATAGCTACGGCAGAAGAAAACTTGCAGAAAAATCACGATGATTAATATCAGTATAATATATTAAAGGACTGATTTTTCAATGATTTGTAATTATTATTTGTGGAACTCAAATGACGTTTTAACAGTTTTGTGCAGATAATAACTGAAATGTACAAAAATAAAATAGAAATTTTGCTATGGCGGTATTTAAATTTCTATTATTTTTTTGTTATAATAATATATTAATTTATTGTTTATTTATTTAAAATTCATGTACAATAGTAGTACATAGGCGGACATATTTCAAAATGGCATTTTCGTACTTACTCAGAATCGATTTTATTTACGATAGTAAATTTAAGTCGAGAAACTTAAAAATAGGACTTATAAATTGGATAAAAAATATTATATATTTTATTTTATAAAATAATAATAATATGCTTATAATATAAAATTTATGTAAAGTTATATTTCCAACATTATACGAAATAATTACAGCTTAAAATGAACCATTTTAATTTTATAAAAAAAGCATTTTTGTACTTCTACAACTATCTTATTATATTTTAATGTGCTTGGTATATTAAATTGTATTAACAGGTGTGATATCATCATATATCAAGCCACTGCCATTACAACGATTGATACCAAAGACTAACCATCTACATAAGGCACTGTCTAACCTCAGATGCCAACCGGCATACCTGTCTATTTTGCCGTTAGTACTCAACTTATTTGTAAAAAATTAAAGTTGAATTATGCAAGCAATATCGTTTTCTTTTTTTTTTGTGGTATTTTATTGCCCATTTATAAAAAAAACTGGGCCAGCGCGGGTCGATACTTATCAATAATGAAAACAGTTCAATTCCCAAATTTTTCGAATCGCCAAATTTTTTTTTTTTTTGTGACGTAACTACAGATTTACAGTTTTCAGATTTTTTTCCTATATTTGTGCCATGAGACGCTGCGTCGTGCCAAATTTCAAGATTCTAGGTTAATGGGAAATACCCTATGAATTTTGAATCCCTTGAGAGTGTCGAAATACATGTTTTTTGCAACATAAACGGCCGTATCTTTTTTTTCGTTAACTTAAAAGTTTTATTTTTCACAGCTTCAAGGGATCGCAAACTTGAGTATTATGGTTTTAATTTCAACTCGATAGCTCCACGCGTTCCCGAGATAAAGGTTCTTGTCAGAAAAACAGACAGACAAACAGAAAGACAGGCAGACGGACGGATAACAAAGTGATCCTATAAGGGATCCGTTTTTCTTTTGAGTTACGTAACCCTAAAAAGTGATCGTCGAATTGGAGTGATGATGTTACGTGGCGCCCTTTTATCTTTGGGATTCTTCAAGCATGATATACAACCGGGTATTGGGTACCAAAAATTAAAGTGAAGCTACTACATCACAGCTCTTCAAGCTAGACTAGGCTTTTATTCTCATCAAGAGTTTTTAAGGGGCGTCCATATTTTATTTAAGACGGTTATGACTACACTGCCATGCCGTTGTGCCTTATTATCCGAGGTCGGAATTAGGTAGAGTGAAACATGTACTTACATCGATTTCATACAGCGAAAGAATAAAGTGGATATGCCGCAAATCCCGAGATTAATTTTAAAGAACAGAAAAATTTTCTTCCCGCATTAATGTCGTGGAGGAGGAAGTGTATAAGTTTGTTAACCTTACCTCTAATAAAAATTGTATTTTAATTATCTTTGTTTTATTTGTCTTAGGTTTTTATTAATTATTATTTGTAATATTGTTGGCCACACGGGTTTTTTCATTAGAAATCCCGGGAAGATCCATATTAAAATCAATATTTTGATGCAAGTACATCGTATTATTTCATACATTACATACACGTTTTAGGCATACATTGCCTAGGCATTGTATAGAATACCGGATTATGCAGATTGCCGGTAACATATAATATATTTCCATATAGTTACTTCCATCCCGCTAATATGAGCAAAAAGGTTTGGGATTGACCTGCTCTAGTAATATATACCTATTATGATTGTTGTTGTTTTATTTTGTTGTGGTTTTCTTACATCTCTGTTTTTATTTCTTGCTTTGTAATTTTTGACATTGATGAATATTTTTATTTTACAATTTGGCATTTGATAAATTAGCTTTTGATTAGATTGCTGATCTAATAGTTACTAGTGGCCCTGACTAATATGCTGGAGAGTGGGTTCGATTCCCACCCAGGACAAACGTTTGTGTGATGAGCATGATCATAATTTGTTCTGTGTTTGGGTGTAATCTACATAAATAAAAAAGAGAAACTGACTGACTGATATATCAACGCACAGCCGAAACTACAGGGTCTAGGAGTGTGAAACTTTGCACTAGATGTCCTTTTATAACGTAGGCGAGTACTAAGAGAGGATTTTCTAAAATTCACCCTCTAAGGGTATGAAACGGGGGCCTAAAGTTTGTATGGAGAAACCTACTTTCACACGGGCGAAACCGCGGGTTGAATCTAGTTTATCGATAATATGTATGTATTTGGAAATACATTTTTATTTATTTTTATTTTTATAAAAGAGGAACAGCAACCAGCTACAATATAAAACTTAGGTACTACAGGTATATAAAACATATAAACAATATTGTAGCCCACAGCGCTGCTCACAGATTAACTGTGGGATACTTAAATAAAATCACTAGGATGACTAATTTAAATTTACATAACTATCCGGCATGATTAAAAACAAATACAAAGATAAATAAATAAAACCAACTTAAATAAGTGGAGAGAGAGAGAAAAAAGAAGAAGAAAATAAAAACATTTACGAAAGCTCCTTAAGAATGAGACCTTTGAACTTACACGGTGAACATGCAAAAATATCTATATGTTCAAAAGTCTCATTGTAGGCATCAACCATTCTGCGAACAGGCGACCGCAAACCAGAATTGGACTTGCAAGGGCCCACTGAAAATAATTTACCAGCGCGCACCTTTCGCCTATGGACTGTCCTAGGAACTACATAACTTAACATGTTAGATAAATCTATGCAGTCAAATTTATTTCTAACAATATTATACAAACTCATAGCCTCCAAATATTGTCGTCTATTTTCAAGCGTCGGCAGCTTGTACTTGGTAAGCCAATTTTGATAAGATAAATAATATCCGTGACATCTATAATGCATAGCACGCAGGAATTTGTACTGAACACGCTCAATAATTTCATTGTACTTCTTGTAATATGGACTCCAGACGGACACGGCATACTCCAACTGAGAGCGTACTTGGGACTTATACAAGTAGATATAAGACGCTTTTTTAAAATCAGTTGTAGAACGCATTACAAATCCGTAAAGTTGATATGCTTTGTTGACAATTTTCCCTATGTGTAGGTCTAAACAAAGCTTGGAATCAAGGACAACACCGAGATCACGAATAGAGTCCACTTTAAGCAAATGGGCATCGCACAGTGTATATGTGTGTTTAATTACAATTTTATTTTTAGTGAAATTTATAAAGTTACATTTAGGTAGACTTAGTTGCAATTTATTTTCCTGGCAATAAGAGGTTATTCGGTCCAAGTCTTGTTGAAGAAGAAGGCAATCATCTGATTGTTGTATGGTCCTGTAAACCTTAAGGTCATCGGCATATAAAAGAAACTTAGTATTTTTAAAGCATTGACTGATGTCGTTTATATATAGAATAAATAAAAGAGGACCAAGAATTGAGCCTTGAGGGACTCCAGAGGTCACCTGTGCTATGTTTGATTGATGACCATTGATAACAACCCTCTGACTCCGATTGGTAATATAAGAAGCAAACCATCTCAGAAGATTGCCACGAATTCCGTTGAACGAAATTTTGTTGAGGAGTATTTCATGATCTACCTTGTCGAAAGCCTTACAGAAGTCGGTATAAACTGCATCCACTTGTACACGGCAACACGGCGTACAACGCTATCAAACAAAAAACTTGAAACATATTATATATGACGGCGCCAGGAGTGGCTGAGCGATATGACCGTCATCATTTTGATTCAGTGGTACTGGGTTCATTTCGAAGGGATTTTCAATAACTATGCGCTCGAGTTTTTCCGTTAGTTATAATGTCAGTTTCACAATTCACAATTAGTTATAATGTCACTTTTACAGTTCACAATAGTGTTGTAAGTACCTATACTAAATAATTACAAACATACGGGTTAACCGACAGTTTCGTATAAAAGGTTCGGCCCTCGAAACTGTGCCAGCGATACTGCCCGGCTTACCGGGAACCAGCCCCTTTAATATGACTCTGCCCACGTGGCGCCAAAACAAATGACGTCACGGCGTTACACCCTTTGGTAGGTACCACAATAATAACAAAACAAACACTTTATAGTTAAATCTCGTTCTCCACGACACGGCCAACCTGACAAATTACACGTCCTCGTGTACATCTGTAACCAATCAGATTAAAAGCAACAGTACGACCTCGGCCAACCTGACCAAGATCAAGTACAATAACAATAGACAATTCAATATCAACATTTGTTAGAATCAAATCTAATCAAAGTATCAAAAGGTACCTCTAAGCCTCAAAGTATCAAAAAGTTACCATTTAGGTACACTAATACAAAACACGATTAGATCACATACAACTGTCATGGCCCAGCTGTCTCAGCAGCTAGTGACAAACCTTGCCACCCATATCGTCATTGCTTCAAGCAACTAACACTTCTCTTATAGAGTCCACGACTCCCAGGCCATCACATGACCAACATAAAATAGTTTCTTCAGAAACCCAGGCCCCCGCCGCACCACTTACTGCCCATCGCGCTCTGAACAACTCACACGTGAATTGCAGTTACGACTTCAGACAAGTGCGTGCAGTGCGACCAAACTTCAGGCCAACACATGACCAACACAAAAATACACAAGCCCCCGCCGCACCACCAACTGCCCATCGCTCCCTGAACAACTCCAACTAAGTTGCAGTTACGACTACAGATTGGTGCGTGCAGTGCGACCAAACTTTAGGTCAACACATGACCAACACAAAAATACACAGGCCCCCGCCGCACCACCAACTGCTCATCGCGCCCTGAACAACTCCAACCGAGTTGCAGTTACGACTACAGATTGGTGCGTGCAGTGCGACCAAATAGCCATGGTATGTGTCTACTTTCCTCTGGAGGTATACTCCTCATTGTTTTCTACATCAAATAAATCTAGCTCAGCAAGAGCGCTACTTAGAGGCATCTTTCGTATACGATTGTGGGAATACTCACAGGCTCGGTTACCACTCAAAGGTTTCAAAGATAACAATCGCTATCTAATAACTACTACTTTTGTATTTTTAATTCAATTTGTCTAGTTTCTCTCTTCCTTTTAAATAAAAACTAAATCACCAATTTCAAATTTTACTAATTTTGCTTTATCTTCATCAAATTTACATTTTTTGTACTTACCACTTACTTTTTTTTTTTACATGTTCGTCGCCGCTTGCTCTCTTCTCTTGCAAACATTTATTTTTCGTTTCACAATCAGTTACAAGATTTATCGTTTTTACCGTCAACACGTCCTGTTATAAGTTCAAGGGCCTTGCCCTTCTTTAAGTTTAGAAAACTTTAAAACACCCCTTTTTTTTGTTCAATAAGTAAGGATCGGCCACATTATGATAACTGGATTTTTGTTTCTGTCGTAATTTATGTCGGGTCATTCCGACTCTTAAAATTTGTTAAGAACAGTGCATCTCAATGGGCATAAAAAATTGCTTTCGCCATATGTCGGATATAAGTGTGGCTTTGTTTCCCATAAAACACAGGCTAAGTGGGTTTGTAAGAGGCCCAATATTGCGTTACGCTATTTCAAAACGGATAGCGGTTTTTTTTGTTATTCTTAAATTAAATGACAAGCTGTCACATCGTAAAATACACATTTAACGTACTTTTTAGCGGCTCGTAGTTTTGAGGTTTACGCAGTGAATAGAAAAATTCAAAGGAAGTGTAAGCATACCCTATGTGCTCATCTCCGCTTTCAACTTACCCGTTAACGTGACTTAATCATGTGGTGATAAAATGTAAACATAAACTATGACACGATCTTTGCTAGTCAAATATGGACCTTGATCTACTATAACCCTAGTCAGGGCTCCGAATAAGAATACACTAGATTTAAGGGCTCTGATCACGCAGCATGCGTGGTTCTTTAACTAAAGTACTCGACTATAACATGCATCTCATTATCGACCTTTTAGAAAAGTAAAGCACTATATCCATCGGCACTTGCATCGGTATGTTATTCAATAAGAAAGTCCGAATTAAAAAAAGGCAAAACTGATTTAGTAGTTAAAGCTGATCTTCCAATTAAATTGCTTGATGATGGTCAATAGAAATAACAGAGTCATAGTTTTAGAGAAGCTTTCAACAAACTTTCTGAAATATGAGGCGAGGCCAATGGATTGTGTAAGTTGATGAATATTCTCAGGAGTAGGTAGCTTAGTCAAAGCTAGCAAGCTATCTTATAAGAATTTGGTTTAAACCACCAGCACAATCTAGGTACATATAGACTCTAGCACCTGATAGCCTAGCTATTTGATCTACTATGAAAGGTAGAAGGATCCTTTCTGGCACGGTATTCGAGTTTATTTCGCTATGATCTACGATCATACGTTCAGAACCATCACGCTTCTTAGCGAAGAGAATAGGCCTTGCAAATATAGACCGGCTAAGACAGTTCATATTGGAATGGAGTATTTTCTTGGCTTTGAAACGAACTACTTGTCTGTCGTCTGGACTAAGCCTATACGACCGGCGATACACCATACGATTTTGTCTTAGTCTGTTTTTTTTTTAACTAACCGGATTTAATTCGAGTGCGTGATAAACCGTCAATAAAATTTACAGACAGTTGACAGTTCGAGTCGACAGTAGTTCTTTATTCTGTCTCTCTTTCAGACTATCTGTATCTATACACATTAAAACGAAATAACGATTTAGGTATAGGTTAGTTTTTGCTATAAAATAATCAAAGAAGAATAAGTCATTTGTATTGTGAACCATTTCAAGATTTCGTGCCCAATCACCAAACATACTTCAAACAATCGTCTGGCACCACTTGAAATAAAATGCGTAAGCCACCATAAGTAAAAACTTCACATAGGATTTGTTCGCTACGATATAAGTTAGTGGACCAATTGACACTGTTAATATAAACAATCGCGTACTTACGTGGCCCTTCGAAGTTATGACTGATGGACTACTTAACAAGAGACCATTCAGCCCCGGATTCAAAATAAGAATTGTACGACTGACCAGATTGCTCCAACTTTCCGCATATACCGGATATTTGACCACTATTGACACGTTGCGTCGCTCTGCAACCGCGCTGTCTGCGCCTGCGCTGCTGTAGCTCAAGCTGCTCGTCGATGCCGTCCCTCCCGTACTGGTCCCGTAGCTACAGCTTGCTGACATTTGTTCACTTTCACCTTCTTTCATCTTGCCGTTATTTCTTTCTTTCTTTCTGTTTTTCTTGATTTAAATCACTCATAAAGTACGAGAAATACATCACGAACATGCGCTCACGTCATGCCTACGTTTGATATTTGTGATAACCATGATAAAACACTGCCTTTCAGGGCTTTGCTGAGGACTATGACGATAGATAAACCTTTCAGGTGGTGTTCGTTGAGACCGATATCACTGTCACTATAACACACGCGTAAACCACTATCAGGCTGTTCTTGGTTGATTTCTGACGGCGTTATTTCAAACAACGATGTTAATGTTCTTATGATTTCAATTAGTTACATCATATTCCTCTGTTGCACCTCAACCATTGCACGCCAGTGGGAAGCAGATCCAGATCCCACTTCTGATGACGGCGCCAGGAGTGGCTGAGCGATATGACCGTCATCATTTTGATTCAGTGGTACTGGGTTCATTTCGAAGGGATTTTCAATAACTATGCGCTTGAGTTTTTCCGTTAGTTATAATGTCAGTTTCACAATTCACAATTAGTTATAATGTCACTTTTACAGTTCACAATAGTGTTGTAAGTACCTATACTAAATAATTACAAACATACGGGTTAACCGACAGTTTCGTATAAAAGGTTCGGCCCTCGAAACTGTGCCAGCGATACTGCCCGGCTTACCGGGAACCAGCCCCTTTAATATGACTCTGCCCACGTGGCGCCAAAACAAATGACGTCACGGCGTTACACCCTTTGGTAGGTACCACAATAATAACAAAACAAACACTTTATAGTTAAATCTCGTTCTCCACGACATATATATATATATAATATGTTTATCAGCTGTCTAATACTCATAACACCAGCTCTTAGCTCTTAGCTCGGGACTAGACGGCGTTGTGTGATAGTTGTAAAATATTATTATTACTATTACTATGACATGGTTTTTTTTTTGGGTGGAAATATCATCTCATGACAAATCTAGCTCTTGGGCGGTGCGGAAGATAGTGTCAGAGTTTTACTGACTAAAAACCCACTCCTGTTCCTTCTTTGCCTTCGTCCCAAGGCCCCGGGTTTCACTTTCACACTACCCGTGGCCCCAGTAGGCTTCGACCCTGCTGGGCCCCATACGAACATACATGATACGAACATACATGGGTAAAATATCATAAGATATGTTAACACAAAAAAATTGCTAGTTAGGTGTTCTTCAGAAAGTACATAGCATATGTAAATCAATCCATATTTCGCAAAGAAAATGGATTTAAAGGTCAGCGGGGCTCTGTACGGACGCAGGCGGCAGTATGAGTATGTGTGCGTTTAACTCCGGTCAGATGTTCAAGGGACTATAGGCCTTAAGAGTGACACCAACATACAAGGTTTTTAGTCTTAAATAGAGTTTGAGAAATACTCAACTTCAAATACTTAAGTCATAAATCGGTGGCCAGTATAATAAGCTGAATGTTATACTGACCCCTGATACTCATCAAAAATCATTGTGTTATTTTGAAGTTATGTCAGAGTTTGTTTGTGACTTGAATTTTAATTATCAGAGGTAACTTTTGTACGTCAGTTGGCCAATTTATTTATGAATTCTGCACTGAAATGGAAATTAATCAGCTAAAATTGGAATAGTTTAGCATGCGATTTTAATACAATACCCATTGAATTTATAACGCTTGAGTACATTAAATTATAGTTGTCTAGTCATCTTTGTCACACATACAAAAATTTCAACAAAACATTATAGAGTATCGAGTTGAAAAAAACGAAACCCTTAAAGGATCACTTTGTTGTCCGTCTGTCTGTCTATCTGTCAGGACCCTTTATCTCAAAAACGCGTGGAGGTATCGAGTTGAAATTAAAACCATATACTCAAGTCTTCGGTCCCTTGAAGCTGAGAAAAATTCAAACTTCTAAGTTAACGAAAAAAAAACATATGGTCGTTAATGTCGCAAAAACAAATATTTCGACACTCTGAAGGGAATCAAAATTCATAGGGTACTTTCCGTTGACCAAGAATCCTGAAATTTGGCATTAAGTAAGGTATTTATTACAGGTATAGGAATAAATCTGAAAACAGTAAAATTGATGTTACGTTACAAAAAAAAAAAATACGATTCGGAAAAATCTTCGAGACTCCATTCGGGATTTGAACTATTTACATAGGTAAATTTGTACGGAACCCTCAATGCTCGATTCCGACTCGCACTTGCCCATATTTTTTAAAAATAAATTATGTTAATTTAACCTAAAAGAGAATACAATTTTTCAGTATGTGAAAAATTGTGCACATTTTTTTTCTTTATAATTTGTTTTAGATTATTTTACCACAATATCCTAAATAAAAGCAAAAAAAAAAGGAAATTGTAAACGTATAATCTCTAAAAGTACTGGTCCGATTGCTTAAAATTTTTCACCGACAGAAAGTTGCTTTATTCCTGACTATCATAGGGTTTTTTATGTCCTAAAAATAATAAATAAAAATAATATAAAATAAATAAATTTTAATTAGACTTTATCGACATGGAAAGAAGAAATATCATCCACAGCACGTCTTCGTCTACAGCTGAGGATATACCTGTATCTAGTAGTGATATCCACGCTCCCGTCATATCATTCTAGTGTAATAGGCTCTTCTGCGAAGCAGTAATGCTAGCAAAGGAGGCGGCCGATCGCGTGAGGCAACGGTCCTTACGCCCTACCGCCGCCGGGACTCTGATCCCGATTTCCAGCCACCGTAGGCGCGGGCTGCTTGCGGACGGCTAGCAATGGGTGGCTCGCCGTCCGACCGTCCGGTAACCGTCCGGACCGAGCCCAAGTTGTCGACGGCGCGTATTGTTCCACGCGCGCCTCAAGGAGATGTCAGCAACTGTAGGGTCCCAGCAGGGTCGAAGCCTACTGGGGCCAAGGGTCTGATTCTGAAAGGAAGACTCGGTCCCGGTACGAAAGGCAACGAAGGAACAGGAGTGGGTTTTTAGTCAGTAAAAGTCTGACACTATCTCCCGCCCCGCCCAAGAGCGGGGGATGTCGTAAGATGATTTTCCCACCGAAAAAAAAAAACAAAAAAAGTGTAATAGGCTCAACTTGAATGCTTTCCCTGCAAAGGCCACAATGTTTTCTGCCATGAGTATGCCAGACCGACATAGCTCGGTGAAATGACGTTTTTTAATCCTTCATTTTTTGCTTTTAGATAATTGGGTTATTTGAATAAGATACGGAACACTTGTATTTGAAATAGATTCGTCACTAAACGTATAAATTTATAAATATTCTAAATTAAAGACCTATGACACTTTTAATTGAGTTTTAAACTTGCTTTCATTGTAGCTGCTTGCTTATAGAGGGTTGTTATAACCCTAAGTGGTAGCTTTAATTTATTTTTAAAAATATTTGGTGTTGATAAATTAACTGCCGGAATGGAGGGAGTTATAAATAGTATATCTAGTACATATAATTATGTGTTTGATGATTTGGCAGGTATGTATTTTAATTTCATCATCATCATCATTTCAACCGAAAGACGTCCACTGTTGGACATAGGCCTCCCCCAAGCGACGCCAGAACGACCGATCCTGTGTGTCTCGCATCCACCGCACTCCCGCGACTCTCACCAGGTCGTCGGTCCACCTTGTGGCAGGCCTTCTAACGCTATTTTCATTCTTTATGCGATCTATTAATTTGTGTGCACAGAATTTTTGAACTTTGTACTATGTATATGGATGAATAGAGACTTAAAGAGAGGCCAAAAATTAACGATCTATATATAATTGAATTACAAAACTAACCATAGCATTTAAAGACGAAGTGAACATGATATAACGTGAAGTGTTACTAACATAGTCCTAAGTCTTATTTACTAACGATAAATTGTATTTAATCTATAAATGTTATTCTGTAAGGTCAGCTATGGGCCAAGATGCTTTATAATAGACGATTTGTTATTATGGGTTATGATATCTCAGAACCCTGAGGTCCTGGACATCTGGAAGGCCCTTTAAATAATTTTAATGGAACGTGATACCAACCGACGATTATTCCTGTACGCGCTATGCTAGTGAAAACATAGATGAAAGGGCAGGAGATAATAAGGGGTAGGGGGGGTTAGAGTCATTAGTGGACTGATAACGTGGAACTATATTTATTACTATTAAAAAAATATGGTAAAGAATATAATTAAAAATATTGGACGTCTTCAAAAATATTTAAAACTCTTACTCTAAACTCTCTCTCTTTTTTTATTAATGTTAGGCTCGCGTTTAACCACTATGTCACCTGATGGAAAGCGATGATGTGTGATGTGGACGAGGGAGCACACTTGACTAGAAGCAACCTTGACTTAAAGACCCCTAGGTTATAGCTATCAGGAAACACAGACACCGGCACGGAATTGCACTCCTTAGCTGTACGCATAATGAATGTGTTTCCAAAACGCTTTGTACGTAAGAGTGGGATTTCCACCATGTAGGTACTAGTGGCGCAACGCCGTACGTCTTGTGGTCCGATGATGGAACGGACTTGGCGGAATGAAATTGTTCAATTCCAATGCACACTCCCCGATATGAAAACAATAGAAAACCGACAGGCTGGCAACTCAGCGTCAATGCTCAACAACTCAACTGACTTTGGAATTTTGACTTGACAAGTGCATCGCTGCCGATGATCCTCTTGGCTCGCTTCTAAAACGACTCTAGTGCAAGCTGGTTTATGAAAGACCCATCCTAAACATGAGAACAGTATTCCATACACGATCAAACTTGTCACGTCTCACCTTTGCTAAGATCCCCAATTTTTTGGCAGCCATTTGAGCTCTGTCTCGATGTAGGAGCCGAAATTGAGGGTAGACGATAGCGTTATACCAAGAAGCTCAAGGTGATTGGTTATTGGCACAGTCACACACGCTTGGGTTTTAGTAGCATTGAACTTCACCAGATTGGAATCGCCTTATTTTGAGACTGCCTTCAAGGGCAAGTTCAAGCCTTCAACCATAGCCTCTCGGAGAGACTACATCTGTGGCCCAGTAGCTCGCACGCCGGACATGTAACTCTCAACAACAGTGCTGTCGTCTGCATACCCAAAGATATCGGGTTAAAGTAGGTCAAGATAGTACTTTCTTAGTTGACACTTCGTGTGACCCAAGGGCTGGCTTTTACCTCGGTCAGAGATTAAGCATTGCCATGCAACGTGGTCATGCCGATAGCCTTTTGGGCACACTTCCAGTCGACAGCGATGCGAACGAGTTTTTTGACGCCATATTTTAGCAAGTCGATTTTGACTTTATTGTATATATAGTTTTAATTAGTTAGATAGTAGTATTATGGTTGGGAGATCTTTTTTATTCCCTTTGAAACTAATTTATCTATTAACATATCAACGTTTAGCTGAAAGTAGTGGAACTAGGAACATGAAATTTTGCACAAAGCTTCTTTTTATGACGTTAAGCAAGCATTAAGAAAGTGTTTTTGGAAATTCATCCATTAAAGAGATGAAAAGAGGGAAATTCGTTTGATGTATTTTTATTCCTTGGGCTCATATACATAAAACTTAGCAAACATATTTACTCAAGTAAATATAAAAGGTATTCATTGTTCATTTTTCAAAATAACCGGTATAAAACGGTTTAGGGGGTGATAAAGGTTGTACGGGAGATTTTTATTCCTTGTCATCATCATCTTCCTGCCCTTATCCCGTGTTATTTGGGGTCGGCGCAACACGTTTTTTTCTTCCAGTCTGCCCTGTTACTCGTCATGCTATCACTAACTTCCTTTTCTATCATATCACTCTTCACACAATCCATCCATCTTTTCTTTGGTCTCCCTCTCCCTCTCCATCCATCCACATGTAAACTCATAACTCTTTTAGTAACATGCGTTTCATCCCTCCTCTTCACATGACCATACCAAGACAAACGATTCCCTTTCAACTTTTCAGTCACTGGCGCCACTTTCAAACTTCCCCTAATATATTCATTTCTCACTTTATCCATTCTCGTCACACCACACATCCATCTTAACATTCTCATCTCCGCTACATACAATCTTTTTGCATTTTCATGCAATTTTTATTCCTTGTATATAGATAATTTATCAAATTGTATCTCTAATATTTTTCTACAGATGCTAGGACAAAACATCTGCCGTTGATGTCAAGCCCCGTAACAGTTATTGTCATCACCGTACTATACCTGAAATTCTGTACCGATTATGGGCCCCGTTTCATGAAAAATCGAAAACCGTTTGAGCTGAAACAACCGATTATGCTATACAACATTTTTCAAATAATATTAAGTGTATTCTTAGTTTATGAGGTAAGTGGCAATTATAATTAAATATTAATATTAATTATTATTATTTTATTTCCGATCAAAAAATATGGGTGATTTAAGTATGATAAGTGTACTATTTATTTATTTATATTAAGGTACTCCAACGTTTTTTTCACTTATTACAAATAACAAAAGAATAACCTACATAATTATATATCTAGTATTATGGTGAACTTGTCACATATAGAAGTAAGTACACAGCTTAAACATAAATAAAAACATACATATAAATAATGAGATATATCTTAAAGAGTTTTTTTTTAAACTAACTACTTTAAATTACAAAGGAAGACGTTTAAAATGAATAAAAATACTTTACTAATATGGAAAATAAAATATTAATTTAGATTTTAATGTTTGAAGAGGAGACTTGAAGGAGAATGTGAGAAGTTACAATTTAAAAAAGAACTTTGATGATCATCAGCACTTTACTAATTTTTGAAGTAACTTGAGCCAATTTTGTATGTCAAATCAATTCAAAATTTGGTACCTAACTTGATACTGACTTAATACTGCAGAATTTCTGTATCCATATGTAGGGCACGAACGAGGGATGGATCAAAATAATACTGCTTATATTAAACATATAACATAGTTATATTATTTTTGGTTAACTTAGCTTTCAACTATTTTTGTTGAATGATGTTAGTATTTGTAAAGTGAACCTTTTTATAACAAGAAATTAATTAATTGCAATACTTAAAAACCAATTATATAATGTGTTAAAAAATTTACTTGAAGAATTTCGAGGGGACATTGTAGGTACTCAAAATGTATGGAGCAGTTAATTTCTTTTTTCACGATTTCAGGTTTGGTCCCATAGTAAAAGTTGTTCATAATGAGGAGTACAATGTCCCCTAGAAAATCTTAAAGTTATTTTTTTAACACCTTATATTATTTAGTTGTCAGTGCAGTATGACTGAGCAACTTAAAATGGTATAAGTGAATAAGAAAGCGCCGATCAAAATAATAATTTATTATAAGGAAACGATCACCATATTAACTTGATCTACTGTAGATTTCACTACAATTGACAAATAAATAGGTTTTAGGCAAAGTTTCTATTATGTTGAAATAATTTGTCACTAATGATTTCGTAAGCTGAACTTCAAAACTCACGTGAGAGAATTTGCTATTCTTTTTCGATAGGCGCTCTGTGTAAGTTTTCAGATATTATATTGTAATAGCTTTGGTTATTGTTTCAGGGGCTTAATTATCTTTTAATGGAGGATTATAGTCTCATTTGCGATCCTTTTATAAACTCAAATGATGCTCGTGTTACTAGGGTAAGTTTTTATATTCATTTTTATGTCCACCCATTATTTTCCCAAAAGCTTGGCAAAGGCCTACCCCATGTCCTTTCAAACGCGGTGGAGCATACGGTGGAGGTGTGCCCCGCTTGGTTGGAGCACCGCCGTGTCCTCGTGGAGGCAATCGGCGGCAGTGACCTTTCCGCGTCGGGCCCTAGTTTGGAGTGAGGAGGAATGGCAGGCGGTCGCCTCCTTCTGCGAAGCAGTAATGCTAGCAAAGGATGAGGCTGCACGCGTGAGGGAACGAAGGTCCTCACACCCCAGCCACCGTAATTTCGACCCCGACTTCCAGCTACGGCATACGCGGGCTTGCGGACCTCGAGCAATGGGTAGCCCGCCATGCGGTAATTAACCGGACCGAGCCCAGTCGTCAACAGCTTGTACTAATCCAAGCGTAGGGGCCCAGCAGGGCCGATGCCCGCTAACTAGGACCGCGGGGAATTTCTAAAAAGGAAACCTGTAATCCTAGAATGCAAAGAGTAATTGAAGGACACAGGTGTGGTTTGAGTCAGTAAAAGTCTGACACGCCACCAGATCCCGCTCCAACCAGAGCGCGAGAAGTCATTTGATGAATCCCAACTTAAAAAAAAAGTTTTTTCTGATATTCTTATCTGGTTGTATTAATTTGGTTTTATTTTCACAGAATTGTGTAATTATAAATATATATTATCTTTACTAGAAGCCATAGGCACGCATTTTTTTAGAATAATTGGACCCTCGAGGCATTTTATATAAGTTGGAATTCAATAAATGAGCATTGGACTTGAGTTTAGGAAGTCGGTGTCAAATAATGTCAAAACAAACCAGAAACACTGATTTCATTATTTGAAGTCGGTTGTATTATTTGTAGAAAACGTTTTAATTTTTCCCTATTGTAAATTCTGATAGTCCGAATCATATTAATTAATTTTATGAATACCATGTTTCGTTTGTTCGTAGGTATAAATTTTACAAATTGTATTTTGCAGACAGCTTTGTGCTCCTGGTGGTACTTCTTCGGTAAGCTGACAGAATTCTTGGACACCGTTTTCTTCGTATTCAGGAAGAAAAGCAGGCAGATATCAACCCTACACTTGTATCACCACTCGATGGTCGCCATCAGTTCTTGGGCGGCAACGAAATACTTCCCAGGTAAGCTATGGTTTCATCCATTTCTCAATAATCAAACATTCATGAGAGCTCTCTGTGAGTGTTCCAATATATTTTCCGCTTTAAAAATTCATCACAACAAATTAATTACCTACAGTAGGTTCAAGACGTGCAGAATCTTTCAATGAAGCGACAATAAGGGGAGACCTTTATTCAGCAGAAGATTTCTATCAGTTAAAATAATATAACAAAAAGCAATGGAGCGTAATTTTCCGACAAAATAAGCTAATTCCTAATTTTTATTTTATTTATTGGGTTAAACGAACAATAAACGTGTAAATAACTTCTTAATCTGTGATGGTGACTACAAATACTTCAAAAATATACGTTTTGTGCTTTCTATACTTCAATATATTTGTTGTAATAAGGGACACACAGATATATTTTATTCTAGTTAAGATCAAATTAGTGATTTATAAATATAAAATATGTATTAGGGTGCTTAAATTCTGAAGTCAATGTTAGTACAAAACCTTATAAGCGATAAGCATTAATAAAAAAATTATTACCATGTGAAAAATAAACTCTCCCTGACTAGTTTCAATATTTGTTACGTAAGAATATTTAATATTTTTTTTCGTGAAGTAAATACAACAACATTTAGGAATTCTGAATCAGAGTTTGATTTTAATGCAATCTGCAAGACAGCTGAGGTCGTGTTGAAGCAATTGAAAGTCTGAAGTTTTTAAGGTCATCTGTGCAGATGAATAAAAAATTGGAATAATGGAAGCACAGAATCCGCCAGGTGGCGCTGCGTTGTAAACCAAGAATTTGATAGTGCTCCCATAATTTGAACTAAAAGTATTCAATATACTAAATAGACGGTGAATAGCGTATAAAAGTGAAAAAGGACACCTAAAGCAACTATTATAGTGCTAACAGTAATATTAGTAGTATAATAACTATGAAAAGTGACATTTAAACTAAGTAAAAAAATGACAAACAAATCAGTGTAATTTGCAAATAAATTAATGCAGTAAAGACAAATCTAAAATTAACTTGAACAATCGTAAGAAATCTACAAAACCTAAAATTGAAACATTAGCAAACAAAGCGACATCCACGCCATCTCGTAGTTAAGTAATGAACTGCCATAACTAATGAATAACAAATGACAGAAAGTGTTGCAATTCCAAAATAATAATTATATTTATTACCTGAGAAAGAGATCAATGGTGGCCGAGCGAGAGCAGTGGTGGCCGGGTGGTAATGGCCCCGACTTATGAGTTGTAGGGCTATAATTGATCTTAAATTAACAGAAATCTGCATTATATTTAATTCTCATAAATTAAAAATGAAAGAAAACATGACAACCTTCGGTCGCGACGCGTCTCTATTTTTGTCGCTTGCTTATGAAGACGACGTGATTTCGGCTGATATGTCATCATCATCATCATTTCAGACGTCCACTGTAGGACGTAGGTTTTCCCCAAGTGTCGCCACAATGAACAGTCCTGTGCGTCTCGCATCTATCACGATTCCCGCAACCCTTACCAGGTCATCGGTCCACCTTGTAGGGTATGTCATAAGGGAACCTGAAAAATACGGCAAGCGTAATCAACCGAACGTTAGGCACCATTCGTTCCGCAAGTGTATCGCGACCGTCGCGAGCGAGAGGGCATGAAAAGCATTGTACACCTAATATGTTGTTCTAATGAGCGGTTTTATAAAATAATATGCATTTTCAGTGTTGACATTCAGTTTGTTTTTTGTGTACAAAATTTTATTTTTCTTTGCAGTTGGTCCTTTTATCTTGATTGGTACATTGAACTCCTTTGTCCATATACTGATGTACACGTATTACTTCATTGCTGGTCTGGGTCCTCAATACCAGAAATATTTGTGGTGGAAGAAATATGTCACTTTGATTCAATTGGTAAGATTCTTTACTATGTTTAAGTAATAAATTCCTGAAAGCATCTAAAATATTGGAGTCCCATTTTGTTAGTCTATAAAAAAGATCAGGTAACCTAAAATTGCAAAAAGTTCTGACTAGCCTTACAAAATGGAATAACAATAATAATATTCCACAACTTTCACACAACGCCATCTAGTCCCAAAATAAGCAGAGCTTGTGCTATGAGTACAAGACAATTGATAAACATACTTACTCTTAAATATTTCTAAATACATACATATCTATATATACTAATAATAAATCTGAAGAGTTTGTTTGTTTGTTTGGTTGGTTGAAAGTGCTAATCTCATCAACTACTGGTCCGATGTGAAAAATTCTTTCAGTGTTAAATAGCCCATTTATCGAAGAAGGCAATATATATATATAGTAATATAATATCACTCTGTAACCAATAGGAGCGGAGTATCGACGAAAAATGTGGTGGTAAATTATTCTTTTTTAGAGATTTGTTGCGTACACCGCGTAAACGATTAATGTTATGGAAAAAATTAAAACAACAAAATTGTTTCTCTTTAAAAGTCCTAAAAAAATGTCCGCGACTGTATTTGTCTATTTTTTTATGTTGGCACTATAACCTTTTTTATGGCATTCAAATTTGTGCCAAAAAAATACCCTGATTCAAAAACAACTAAAAAAGGTTTTCAATTACCTCACGTGTGCGGCTGCTTCCTTCGCTAGCATTGTTGCTTTGCCGAAGGCGATCGCCTGCCATTCCTCTTCGCTTCGGCCCATGCCCTGTACCAGGGCTTGGTGCGAAACTTCGTCGCTGTCGATCGTCCCCACGAGGACACGGCGATGCTCCGCCCAAACGGGGCACCCTTCACTGTATTAGTCCGCCTTTGTACAGTATTTATTAGTAATGCATACTTATTTTTTTTTATAATTTCAACCAAAAACCGCGAAAATTAACTTTAAACCGAATCATTTATGCGGTCTAGGGACAGATTTTGCACTATACATGTTTTAGAGCCACATCTTTACAGTACGGCACCTTCTCTGTCCGACGTTATTTACTTTATAACAAACGAGGTGATGACCGTGAATACCCAGGTGTCACAATACAATATAATATAATATAATATAATATAATATATATAATATAACTACAATTTATACAGATTTGTCTACAGTCCAGACAAATTTGTATAAATTGTGCCTAAAGATCATGTCGATTAAGTCAGCTTTCGAAAAAAAAACCGCATCAAAATCGGTCCATTCGTCTAAGAGTTACGATGCCATGGACAGATACACAGGTAACTGCATTATTACAACCATTTTTTCACCCGTTTCCGCAGCGCACGCAACGGAAGCTCCCAAAAGGATTAATTTTCCCCCGTTTTTGCAACATTTTCCATCGATATTCCACTCCTATTGGTCATAGCGTGATGTTATATAGCCTGTAGCCTTCCTCAATAAATGGACTATCTAATACTGAATACAAATATGTATATATATATGAATATAACAAATCGGATCAGCCCCCCTAGCCACGTTACAATCGTATCGTTCGCGCCGAACGCATCGAGTAGGCCACGCTTCCGATTCCTTTGTTCTGACGTCATCTCAACGCTCAGTCACGTGGTTAGAACAAAGGAATCGAAGGCGTGGCCTACTCGAAAAATTCGGCACAAACGATACGATTGTAACTTGGCTAGAGGGGCAGTAGTTCTTGAGATTAGCGCGTTCAACTAAACAAACCAACCAACTCTTCAGCTTTATAATGTGTAAGTATAAATTTCACCCGTAACGTCTGTCAAAGATCTATAAAAGACAGCTGAGACAACCGTTTCGGTTTGCTTTCTGAGGCATGGAAGAATCTTGATATACCTATTAAGGTGATCGAATCGTGCTGCTGACATTAGTTTAGCTATAAGATTCCTAGCTTCTTGTTTTGACACTCTAGAGCATGGATTTTTAAACTTTGATGCCTTAGTAGGGCCATAATGATTTTTTCAGCATGTTCCAAGGATCAAAACAGTTTTAATTATTCTGCCCTTAACTTAATAATTGGTACAAGTAAAATTGATCCACAACTACAAACTTATTTTCGAAGAAAAAACAGAATTAATTTATATGCTTAAAATACTTAAGTTTTCTGCATTATCATTTCTATCGTAAAATTTTACCTTGCAATTAAATAAAACCGAGAAATTATCATTCTGTGTTTTCTTTTTCAATTTATATACTAATAAAAACAATAAAATATTGACGCTCGTGGATCAGATTGCAGACCAAATCGAACCCGCCCGGATTTGGTCTGCGGGTCGTAGTTTAGAGTCCCTTGCTTTAGAATATAAAAAAAATATCGTTGTTAGTAATTATTAGATTACGAAGTGTCCATTGTCATCTACCATTTCTAGGGTTACTAATAAAATTAGTCTCTTCATGTACACATATCGGATCATTGTAATCAGGGATACTTTGACTCCTGTCGTACACGTTGTCCTTAGTTTAGGAGTTAAGACCACATTGATGTAAAATTATTATTTTATTTCAGGCGCAGTTTTCCGTCGTGATTACTCACAACACGAATGCTTTGTTTCACAACTGCAACTATCCTAAACACGTTCATATTTTCTGCATCGTCAACACAAGTTTACTATTCTATATGTTCAGTAATTTTTACTACAACACTTATATCAAAGTAAATCCCAAGAAGATTGAAGATGTTATTACCAAGGAGAAACCAATGAGTGGACGGAAAGAAAAGAGGCTCAGCGTTGGGCAGTGAAAATCGTAGAACCTACATAATAATATATATTATCGAATTTGAATATGTATAATAATGGATACACTTTGCAACATACTATGAAAACAAATAGATATTTATGTAAAACTATGTTATTTCACACAGTACCTACATTTTTATCACTAACAGATCACTGTTAGTATTTATAAGCATTAACCTGACGCAGAGTTGCGAGTCTTGGAGAGGATCCAGCAGTTGGGTCTTGAAGTGACATTACACAAGTCCGAGGACAATGTCTTCTGAATGTTTCTTCGTTCGCACTCATACGGACTAGTCGTGTACAACAGTTAAGAATATTCTAAAATACACAAGTAACGGAAATTGTACCTAGTCAAAAACCAATAGAGCAGAAAGTCCGCTTAACGCCCTACCGTCACGCATAAGTCGTGTGGGTAAGATAAAAACTACGTGTATAGTATATGCAAAATATTGAGATGAATAATATGCTCTGTACACCTCCGGAAGACAAAGGACTCTCTTTATCACAACCGGACCTAGCAAGTTATCGGGAATCAAGAAAAAGAAAGGACCGGGCAGAAGTAGAGGAACTTGGTCACCTGCGATCTGAAATCATCACGATGTTAAACGATTTGAAAAAGACCCAGAACGAAAAGTTGTCTTCATTGTCCGACATGATTAAAGATCTAAAACAACAAAATCAAGAAATATTAACACAAAATTTGAGTATGAGAGACACACTTGAGAATACTACATTACGTTATAACGAGCTAAAAGGAAAGTATGAAGACATAGTCCTCGAAAATAATGAAACAAAAAATAAGATTATAGGTCTTGAAAATAAAATGGAGGATATGCTGAGAAGACAATTTGAAACTTCGTTAGAAATATCAAATATACCGTCCAGTGAAGGAGAAGATCTCAGCCTGATGATTGACAAAATTCACAAATCTCTTGAAATTTCAGTTTCACAAGAACAGATTTGCCATATATATAGGAAACGATCAGGTCAAGTCATCAAGCCAATTGTAGTTGAATACAGGACAACGCAACTTCGGAGTAGTGTGATTAAAGCTCATCGTACATACAACAAGAAACATAAGGAAGAAAAATATAACACAAAGCTGATCAACTTGTCGGGTGAGAAACAGCCTATCTATATCTCAGAATTACTAACTCCCACCGCACGCCATATCTTGTATTATGCTAAACAAGCTCAAAAGAACCACTGTTTCAAATACTGTTGGATTTCATATGGGAAAGTTTTTATAAAAAAAGATGATGGACTGCCTAGAATACACATCAAAACAAAGGAGCAAATTGAAGACCATAAAGCTGATTCTGATCTAAATGTGTCTACCTCCAATCAAAGCAAGTGACTAATATCTACCTGTGTTAAAATATATTTTTATATCTTCTCCAATTTTCAGAGATTGTGCATGCTCTCTGAAATTGTATTTTTAGTACTGTTTTTCTATTATGTAGCCCTACTAGCCATACTCACAATACACAAGCACAAAATTTATACATTACTCAAAAACAAATATTGTCATCTTAAATATTTTCGTGGCCCTACCAAATCAAGTGTTCCGATAAACTTGGCGTACCGTTTTGCTGTCAATATCTTAATCCCAACAACACGCAATAAGGAATATGGTTGACCTTCAAGTAATTTCCTCAGACATTGATGAGCAAATCAATGTCGGCAGCTCGATGGTCGCCGAATTTCCGGAACACTGTAAATCAGCTCTTCGTATGACTCAACACAAATTTACTATTTTGACACAGAATATTAGAAGCTTGAATAGAAATTATGATGAACTTTTGGTTCTTCTTAAGCGGCTGGATATTGCCTATGATTTTATTATATTGACAGAATGCTGGCTATCACCTACTACCGTCATACCGTCTATTGATCATTACGTTCCATATGCTACAAAAAAAAAATTAAATCAGAACAGCGGCATTGTCATTTATGTTAAAGACACTGTAAATTGCTCTATAACAGAACCAAATAACTTTCTGGAAGCTGACTGTTTAACTATTACTAGCGGGAGTGATTTAGCTATAGTTGCGATTTATAGACCACCCTCCTTTAAGAAGGTTGACACTTTTCTGGGATCTTTGGATGGGGTATTGGCGGAATTAAAACAATACAGTAGTATTGTCTTGATAGGGGATATTAATATTAATATCACGGAAGATAACCTGCATGGTAAATCTCTAGAATATAGCGACTTACTAGCCTCACATGGTCTTCTAGCGTCACACACCTTTCCTACTAGGGAAGCAAACTGTCTTGATCACTGTTTTATTAAATCAAAATTTAAAGCGACCACTATAGTTTGTAACAGTACTCTGACCGATCATAATTGCGTAATGACTGCAATTCCACGTAAGTCAACGGATATAAAGAAAAACAATAAATGACTATATACAAAATGTGACTATGATGCCGCTGTTTCAGATCTGGGCCACTTTGTTTGGAAAGACTTACTATCCCTGTCGGATCCAAATGAAATGACTAACCGATTTCTTAATGTCTTAAGAGATACCTTAAAACAACACACACAGACCTATAATATATCTAGGCGTAAAAATAATATCAAACCCTGGATAACACCAGGATTATGTAGATGTATGAAAATCCGTGACAGACTTCATCAAAAGCTTAGATCAAACACAGGAAATGAGGTATTAAAGATTTCTTATAGACGTTACCGCAACACCTGTAATAATTTATTGAAAACGTTAAAAAATAATTACTTTAAAGCTAAATTGGATATCAATAAAACTAATATAAAAAATCAATGGGGTATAGTAAAGAACATGTGCAACTTAGATAAAAAAGATAATTCAGCAATAGACCTTTTAAGTAAAACACAAGATAGACAGAGCTCACTAGATGGAATTAATAATTATTTTTCTAGAGTTGGAGCCGATCTAGCTAGTAATATTTTATCTAGAACACAAAAAAGTGAAGATTTTCTATGTAAAAACTTGAACTTAAAGCAGATTAGTCCACCCATGAATTCGTTTATGCTCCTTCCAACAAATGAAAATGAAGTTAGACGAATAATCTTCAATTTGAAAAATACAGAGTCATCAGGTTGGGATGGTGTAACAACAAAGTTTTTAAAAAAAGCGATAAATGTTATTGTGGAACCTATAACAGCTATTTGTAATATCTGTTTTACCACGGGCACCTTCCCACTGGCACTAAAAAGATCTGTTACTATTCCAATTTTCAAGTCGGGTGACAGAGATATGGTGTCGAATTATAGACCTATTTCCTTGCTACCTAGCTTATCAAAGATTCTGGAAAAACTAATAAACTGTAGACTGAAGAAATACCTGGAGCTGAAAGGATTTTTTTCTTGCAATCAATTTGGATTTAGGGAAGACAGATCTACCTGTGATGCACTACATAAGTTAACTTCGTTTGTTGCTAATGGCTTGGATAATAACGACAGAATACTGGGTGTATTCTTGGATCTCGCTAAAGCGTTTGACACTGTCTCTGTCCCCATTTTGATCGCTAAGCTAGAGTGCGTGGGGGTTCGAGGTGTACCTTTGGCTTTATTCAGGGATCACTTAAGTGACCGCAAACAAAGTGTTAAGATTAATTATGGCTATAGCCAAGAGGTTGATATGGTATACGGAGTGCCGCAGGGAAGTGTTCTTGGCCCAACCCTGTTTTTGGTTTATATCAATGATTTATGTGATTTGACCATGGATAAGGGACAAATAATCACGTTTGCTGATGACACGGTATTATTATATAAGGCAAAGACCTGGGCAGATATAAATAGCATAGCACATCAAGGATTACGTACTGTAGCAACATGGCTTGATAACAATTTATTAACCTTGAATGCCCAAAAAACTATGTACATTTCTTTTAGCACTTCAAGAAGAACACAACCTCCACCAGGCATCATAAATTTAAAGGTACATAAATGTGTTAATAAATGTGAAATGTCTTGTAATTGTTGCAGTATTATCAATACCACCTCAACTAAATATCTTGGTGTGTGAAAGACCAAGCCAAAAAACTAAGTGCCCGAGTTCGAAAACTGATATACATCTTTAAAAGGCTCAGAAATGTTTGTTCAGTGCAATTGCGTATTACTGTGTATTATTCACTTTGTTAGTCTATTATTAGTTACTGTTTAACAGTATGGGGTGGTACATCAAAAACTACGATGTTGATAGTTGAAAGAGCCCAACGCGCACTACTTAAAGTTATGTCTACATAAAGACTACAGATATCCTACGGATCTCTTATATAAAGAAAATGGGGTACTTTCGGTACGCAAACTTTTCATTCAGCTGTTAATTATCTCACAGCACAAAAATAAACCTGACTTTGGGTCTAGGCGAAGGATGGATATAGTTTACAACGTTCCCAAATGTAAGACTAGATTCGCTCAAACCTTTAATAATTATCTTGGCCCCAGTATATATAATAAAATTAGCAGAAAACTTAAATTAAAAGATCTTAGCTGTCGGGAATGTAAAAGGATCATTGGTCAGTTTCTTAAGGAAGTTAGTGATAGCATGACGAGTAACAGGGCAGAGTGGAAGAAAAAAACGTGTTGCGCCGACCCCAAATAACACGGGATAAGGGCAGGAAGATGATGATGATGATGGTCAGTTTCTTAAAGAATTAGATTACTATGAGGTGGAAAATATTCTGAGATAAAAATAATAATTAATATATTTGAAATCATGTTAATAAATTATATATTTAATATAATATAATGTTGATAAATTAGTGATAACAAATGATATAAATAATTATTCCGAAATAATTTAATGTTAATGAATAATAATTTAAAGATAATATAATGATTATATATACATATACACAAACACTACATAAACACAAACACATTTTATATACAACACACTTGGCATGAGGGAAATATAATATTTTTATAATTTGATGTAAGTTATGATTTGTTGAAATAATTTATTGGTGTCTAAAATCTAATATAATAATCCAAAAATACAAAAAAAATAAAAATTAATAATATTTATTAAGTAAAAAACAGATAAACAATTTCCCAATTATGATAACAAATTGATCATCTGGAAACTTTGCTTATACTATGTGAGTTTTCGTTACTACCTTCAAAGTTAAAATCAAGTACCTACCGCAAGATTTAAGTGTTTGATACAATGACCCACAGTTTTACTTATAATTGGTTAAGTGAATTTGTTTTGTCTAATTAATCTTGTTTAAATCGGCTGTGTAACCTAAGTTGTGTACTGTGAACGAGGAATACTGTCCCACCGTAATACAGTTCAAACTAGTACGGGGGTCAGGGTGAATCGGTTCGCAACAACCAAAGTTTAAAGTGTACCTACGATTTTTATATAAGGTATGTGTATTTTTAGAAAAAAAGTAAGTTTTAGTTATGTAAATATGATTAAGGTTGTTGTTAATTTGTGGAAATAAACTGAATTGAATTGAATTGAATTGAATGTGTTTTCATGACCCCTGAAATGCGCCACTACCGGGTTCCTAAATAACGGTAGGAGGGTCACATCGACGTTGGGTCGACGATGAAGTACCAGAAACTCGTCTTCGACAGCCGGTCAGGGTCAAAATCTACTAGGGGCATGGGTTCGCTTCTAAAAGGAAAAGCCGGGGTTCTGGAATGCCAGGCAAAGAAGGAACCTAGGAATGGATTTTAGTCAGTAAAAATCTGACACGACCTCCCACACCGCCCTAGAGCGCGATAAGTTCTTAATCGATTTTCCACCTTAGAAAAAACATTAATCTATATAGAGAAACTTACTGACCAACATATCAGCGCACAGCCGAAACTACTGTGACTACGATTCGAGTGTGTAATTTTGCACAATCTTTCTTTTTATGACGCAAGCAAGCACTAAGAGAAGATTTTACAAAAGTCACTCTCTAAATGGCTGAAACGAGGGTTCAAAGTATATAATAATAATAATTTATTTAACAAACAGTTTACAAAGGCTACTGCAAACTATTGACATGATTTAATTTTTTCTTTTCGCCAAAAATGAAAACTAGGTTATATGTTAGAGGCCAATACAAGGAATCAACAGCAAAAAAAAACAGATCTATAAACCGTAAAAGAACGAAGATGCGTATAGAAGAAAAGCTAGTATATTTATGTCAGGCGTTACCTATTTTCGTTATATTATAATGAAATGGAAATATAAAAAGTAATATTTTGAGGTTTCCATTGATGTCTTAAATTGGTTATTACTGTTATATTTTTTTCACGCTTGCAGTTTTTCATCACTAAAACTAGTAAAAAAATATGAGATAAAGGAATCAAAAAGATACGAATTAGTGTTGCTATAGTGATTGACACTATTTGATGCGTACCCACTATAAAAAGCGAGACTAAAACTATATTTAACGATAGGAAACTTAAAATATCAGACATACTGTATTTTTATTTAAAAAACAAAATAACGACTAACTATAGTAATATACAAAACATTCTCTGACTTCGTTTGGTTGCGGTTGGTAGACATAATTATTTTTGCTATTGATTTATCATACTTCAATTTTGGCGAAAAGAAGAAAAAAATTACATGTCAGCAATGTATGGAAACAGTTTCATTCCCCTTTACAGTAATCAACTTGACAGAGATATAGAGTATGATACAATACATGGCACGTTAAGATTCTAAGATGAGATGCAAAAAAAAATAATAATAGAAAAACAGTTTGTATGAAGAAAGCTACTTTCACATAGATAAAGCCACAGGCAGAAGCTAGTCTAATATATACTAATATTAAATGTTTTGTTTGTTTGAACGCACTAATATTGTGAACTCTAGCACGGACTAAAAATATTTTAGTGTTATATGGCTCATTTATCAAGAAAGGCTGTATTTATAAATAGAAAAATAATAATAGGCATCATCAGTATTTCAACCGAAGGATGTACACTGTTGGACATAGGCCTTCCTCAAGTGTCGCCACAACGAACGGTCCTGTGCGCCACACATCCACCGTATTCACGGCTCTCATCAGGTCATCGGTCTAACTTGCCATGGGCAATTCATGTAATATATCGATATTGACCACAAAGATACCCATAAATATTCGCAAGACTACCGGACGGATATAGTACGTACGTATTCGAGGTAAGGAAAAAAAATATCATTCATACAGAGACCTACTACGCGCGAGCGAAGAATGTGCTTAATAGAAGTGACCTCTCGTGGCATGGACTCAAGGAATTTGATGACAGCAAATTAAAATTGATATATAGGTCGCGGCCGTCTGCTGGATGCAGGAAGCACAGAATCGGAATCAGAAACGTTTGTTTGAAATAAACCATTTATAACTTTTGATCAAAGAGTATAGTAAATATATTACTTTTGATTGTCAAAAAAAAGTTAGATTGCTCGTTCCAAAGCATAGATCTCTATAGAGAAGAATGTGCTAGAACCTGTGGAGGTTCTATATACATAGGTGCACTCTTTTAAATCATGTGACGAATCACAAAAATCTGGGTTACATATAAAAAAATTTAACGCTTCTACTATATGAGCAGTGTGAGCACAATGTAAATAATTAAAGAATATAAATTGAAATAAGCCACTGGCGGTTAAGACATGACCAGTCTCAACTGATGGCGCCCGTTCAAGAATCAGAAACGTTTGTTTCAATTATACTATTTACAGGCACTTTTGATGGTCAAAAAAAATTAAAGCTAAATTGCGCGTCCCAAAGCGTAGATCTCTATGGAGAAGAATGTGCTAGAAACTTCATTAATTCCATTCATATAGGTACATCCTTTTAGAATGTTGTGAATTACAAAAAACTTGGTTACATATAAAAATGTCTTGACGTTTTTGTTATGTCAGTAGATACGCATAATGTAAATAAATAATGAAAAAAAAAAAGATAAATTTCTAAATTGAAATAAGCCACTGCCAGTTAAGACGTGGCCAGTCTCAACTGACGGTACCCGATCACCAGCATGTCGCGTGCATCAGCCCCACCCAGCTCAACTCTTTTGAAGGGAACCGAATGACCCAACCACATGTGCCATCATCAGCAAGACATTTAACTGAGCATGACAAACTCTTTTTGCGTATAATTTTTTCTCCTTTTCTGTCAAATCCATACAAAGGTTGTCTGTGAAAAATCGCTTTTAGCAATAAGACCGCCCATTGTGACACCCTATTAATTTTAAGTTCCTAATGCAATTTATGGTTTTGTGTACAATAAAGAATATCTATCTATCTATTTTAACTCTTAACTCAGACCGGCTCGATATAATATGGTTTAGAAGACACTTATTTTCAGCTGTGACTTCAACATCTACTGGCTGAAAATATGATGCTTGAACACAAAATGTTACATGTTTTAAAGATTGATGATGCCATAGTCAGAATTTTGTTACTGACAATGTTGCGACCTTTTCTTGAATTGGAAAATCATGTATATGATTTTCCAATTCAAGAAAAAAACCTAAAAAAGGTCATTACTTTTACCGCTTTAGGGTGGAGCTGAAGGATGTGTCAGATTTTTACAGACTAAAACCACGCCTATGTTTCTTTAGTTGCCTTTTGCGTTCTAGAACGACGAGTATCCCTGTCATACTTTTTCCCATGGCCACAGCAGGGTGCGGCCCAGCGGTTTTCTGATATCTCTTTGAGGCGCGCGTAGAACACTACGTACCGTTGACAACTCGGGCTCGTGACCTTGACATCCAAAAATCATTCAGTAAGCTTGATATAATTAATTCAAGTGGTTCTACTACATCATTTTAATTTTAGCTCATTAAGCACAAATAGTCACGAGTTTCAATGAATCCACGTGACTCATTTACATTCCTCCATGTTTCGTAATTATGCATTTAGCAAATGGACACAAAATAAGTATTTTACTTGCATAATATCTATAAATTCATTATTTACCAATTACGTTAGGTTTGGCTTCTAAGTCTTACCAGATGTAATCGATTACCAACCTCAGAAGTATGATCTCCACCGCGATTCATTTGACGACCTAAACTGAACTGTAAAAGGGATGGAGCCATAAAAAACGTGCGTATTTATATTCTTCACATGGCCAGAACGCAAGGGTGTGAAACTAGTTGCGTATAGATTGGAAATCACTTTATAATCAAGGTTTTCCAATGTTGTATACATTAGTACGCAAATACTCGAGTATACTTGGTAGTGACCTAACTACCTAACCTTATTCCATAGCATACAGTGCTAATCGTGCGTAGATTGGAATAATCGCGCCTGGGTTAGGTCAGGTTAGAATAGTGACAATTAGAACACGATGACGTGTGAACGAAGCGATGATGTGGGTTAGGTTAGGTTAAAACAGTGACCATTAAAGCCAGATCCCCTTCTAATGTTTGTAAATCATTTGGGTTAGGTTAAGTTAAAAGTAATTATTATTTATCTAACATCATTTCATTATATGAATCAATGATTTTATATTTATCTCAGATTTTGTCAGGCGTAAGTGATGTCAACTATAGTTTGGAACCAGGACGAGCGCGTACACGTTACAATTAATACAAGACCAGAACGCAAAATTGTTGTGTATACATTGTAATTGGAGATTTAAAAATAGCAATACAAAGTATAAGCGAGCAGTAGCCTATTAGTTGACTGCGTTCAGGCCATGTATAGAATGGAAATACGCAAAGAAGGTATAGCTTCATCTCTCTTTCTCGCTCGCAAGCTTGACATTTAATACATCATGATAAGGCACCTGGTTATTATTATTATTTTTATGTTATATATATACATCTCAGGATCCTAAAGTCCTGGACTCTTGGAAGGCATACGAGGGGCCGAAGTCAACTCGCAGAGGCCATTTATATAATTTTAATGGTATGTGATATCAACCGACGATTATCCTTGTACGCGCTATGCTAGTGCACCCAAGGACAACCTCCGGTTGGTGAAAGACTATCGCGACATTATGGAAACCAAAGATAATAAGGCTATGGCTTTTGAAGTCTTAAGTGAACTGGAACTATGTTAAGACTATGACCCCTGCCTGAACAATGTTATTATATCTATATATATAAGGAGAAACTGACTGACTAACATATTAACGCACAGCCAAAACTACAGGGTCTAGGAACGTGAAATTTTGCACAGTTTCCTTTTATGACGCAGCGCACTAAAAGAGGATTTTCCAAAATTCATCCTCTAAAGGGATGAAACGGGTATCCACAGTTTGTATGAAGAAACCTTCTTCCACGCAGCCGAAGCCGCTGGCAGAAACTATGTAGTCCATCGATAAAACGCAGGAGGTGACTTACACACTCAATAAATGGGCCCACAAAAACGGTCGCCAGCATAAAGTGACGTAGAAACAAGACGTAGCAATTATTATTGATATATATTCTTTATTGTACACAACATAAACAAAAAAATACAGGACAAACATTATTAAAAATAAGTGTTCAACGAGCAGTTATCTTCTTTATATATAAAAGGAGAAACTGACTGACTGATATATCAACGCACAGCCGAAACTATTTTGCACAAGGTTTTCTTTTATTTATTTATGATGTTGGCGAGCACTAAGATATTTTTGAAAATTCAGTTTTTAAGGGGGTGAAGATTGAGATTGACACTTGCTATGAATGGTGACCTAAGTAAATAAGGAAGGCTGTCGTTATTTGTTTCAAACTACTGTAGCGACATCTATGGCGTCACATACGAACTAATCCTGCATCTCGCAATCAAAGTTCTCCGCGCGATTAGAACATATAGAACAGCCCGAAATCATCTATCGGGCAGTTGCCCACCAGACATAACACCCGTCTGACCAGACGATCCCCCCTTTTCAACGGAAGTTTGCGGGACTTTACATTTACTTACTATTACAATATGCTACGAATAGCTCACTTTTTGTTTGTACGAACACAAAAAAAAAACATACAACCAATTGATAACCTCCTTCTGTTTTTTGAAGTCGGTTAAAAAACAAAAACAAGGAACAAGGCTAGGACCTGTACCATGACGTTTAAAGTAAGATTGTTTCATTCTTATTTCCAGTGTGGGTAAGAGATGGCGCTAGACAACCTGTATAGCTCTGTCTCTTACCCACACTGAAATAAGAATGAAACAATCTTACTTTGAACGTCATGGTAACCCCGTTGGTACGTCGATCGGATTTTTATACTATAACAGGCAACAAGAAAATGAACACAAGCACCTATACAATATTTATTTTTAGCCAGTCATAAAAGTGCAATACACGGGATTAACCGATGACGTAGGAAAACACATCATTATGAATGAGAAACCTATTGAACCCCAACGTCAGCTATCGCTTAATCCATAATGGTTTTTATTTAATTGGACACAGCCTATTAGTACGTTAAATCTTTTTTTAAGTAGAAAGATGACGCACTAGCCCTGCCACTGACCACGTGACTGAGCTTTGAGATGACGTCAGAACAAAGGAATCGGAGGCGTGGCCTAGTCAAAGCGTTCTGCGTGAACGATACGATCGTAACTTAGCTAGGGGGGCAGTTCGTAAGCTATTTTTAACTCTCTTCTACCCCCCCACTCTCATTTTTGCTTTGATAATTTATATAGTACAACAAAGTTTGTCAAGTCAGTTAATAATCTGTATAAATAATTTATTATTTTAATAATAATTGGGTACTTGCCCGGTTTTGCTCTTGAAATGATTAAATAAAGAACAAAACCGGGCAAGTGCGAGTCGGAATCGCGCACTAAGAGTTCCGTAAAAACTTGCGTAAAAACAAATTTTCTGTTTTCAGATTTATTATGTTAATACTATAAGACCTTGCTTTATGCCAAATTTTAGGATTATGGGTCAACGGGAAGTACCCTATGAATTTTTGATTTTTTAAGAGTGTCGAAATGTACGTTTTTTGCAACATAAACAACCGTATCTTTTTGTTTCGTTAACTTAGAAGTTTGATTTTTTCACAGCTTCAATGGATTACAGACCTGAGTATATAGTTTCAATTTCAACTCAATACCTCCACACTTTCTCGAGATAAAGAGCCGTGACAGACAGATAGACAGACAGACAGACTGACAACTAAGTGAAAATACAAGGGCTCCGTTTTTTTTTTTTGAGGGAAGGAACTCTAAAAAACTACGATTATTTATCCTTCGCGTGTTTGACAGTTCGTACGTATGACAGTTCATACGTGCTTACCATAACGTGTCAAAATGTCAGTCATGTGAGCAAGAAATAGGGATGGAGTTTTGCATCCTAAATAGCTCCTTCTCTCTAACAATTAAGTATAGGTCGTCAAATGGATTGCGTTAACAGGTTGTGGTCGGGGCCTCTGGACATCTGTCGGTCGGTTAATTATCAATAACATACCCGGTAATTATATTGGTGTTAAAAAACAATTAGGCATAAAGATTGATGAACACTATAATTTTGTGAAACAATTGAGAAAATTGGCTAAATAATCTTCTAGTCTTTTTCTGGGCTTCAAGCATTATTGTCAATTGCCTCATAATGTATTTTTAGTGTGTCACTAAAAGCACATTACGAGGTAGTTAGTTTTTTATTGGCTATTGTTTCTTGTTTACTAAAACTAATAAACAAGAAATAATAGTACCTATCTAATAATATTTTTTTTGTATCGTTTCTGGTTTTGCATCCTCGATTTTAGACACCAAGTTCCGAAATTAAAGTTATTTTACATTTTTTACTTTTGTTTTTTTTTTTTAATTTTTTGTATTTTTTTTTTAATGTATTTTTACCTGTCTACTGCAAACCCAAAGGAGGGTTATGATTTTGGCAGTCTATGTATTTATGTATGTGAGTATGTTCATATGTTTCCTCATAGCTCCTAATCAACTTATCGGAACCTGACGTATGAGGTATCGTTAGAACCATCTTAATTGTCCTGAACATAGGCTACGTGACGTGTCTCAAAACTCGATATGGCGCCCTCTAGCGGACAAAAGTAATGTGTCCTACATAATATAATCGTCTTCTACGATGTCCGACACACCGCTCTGGGTTTGTCCATTCCTCTTTCTTTGTGCAGGCCATCTCCCTTTAGAATGCGCTCCCTCTGAGGATCAGGACGGCAACCAGTCGGTTTTCCTTTAAAGTGAAAGCACGAGAACACTTTCGCAGAAGTTGGTAGGTTCATCATCCTCTTGATTTGTTGTATTCGTTTTTTTCTCAATATCATTCTTTATTTGTATGTATCTAAGTATATATTTATTATTGTTTTTATTTCCTCTCTGTCAGTCTTCTAATAAGTTGCACCTGCCATGTTATGTCTCTGCACTACCCTAAGGTCGACTGATAAAAAATGTCTATGGCATTAAGTCCGCCTTTGTACAATGTTTCATTACTGCATAAAGTTTCAAATAAATAAACATTATAATTATACTCTTACACTCACACATACATACAAACGTTCGCCTTTATATTATTGGTGTGACATGATCGTATTTTAGCGTGATATAAAAGACTCATTCAAATATGTAGGTAAGTAGGTATTTAAACAGCTGACACTAACATGGATAGAAAAAATAAACCCTCTGGATATCAATGGTGTTATCAATCTGAGTCAACAATAGCAAAGTTAGATAACGCTATTATTCACAATACTTTTATGTCAATATCAGTAGACTGAAGTGGTTGTTAAGATGTAATTGATAACGAAAAGGATAGTGTGAATCACGGTATGCAGGTGCATACGATGATTGTCATCAACTGATAACATTACACCGGCACCATATTTTAACGCAGCTTACCTATTTTTAGTCAGATAAAAATTAAGCAAAAGGAAAAAAAAACTTTTATACAAAATAAAACAGAGTAAGTACCTGTATTCTGATTTAAAAAATGGTTTGTTTTTTCTGTGCATGTTAGTTCTGTTTATCCTCCATTTTTAGGGTTCCGTACCTCAAAAGGAAAAAAACGGATCCTTTATAGGATCACTTTGTTGTCCGTCTGTCTGTCTGTCTGTCTGTCAAGATCCTTTATCACGAGACCGCGTGGAGGTGTAGAGTTGAAATCAAAACCATATTGCACGCCCAGAACAATAATGCACTAATTCAAAACAGCAAATGTATCAGAACGGACGAAAAACCATTTTCTCATATTATTGCACGCGCGAGGGAACGGCCCTACCGCCCTTGACACCGGGATCCCGATCCCGATCCGATGAATAGCTGGACGGTGAACAATGGATAGCTCGCCGTCCGACCGTCTGCTAACTATCCAGACCGAGCCCAAGTCGTCGACGGTGCATAGTGTTCCACGCGTGCCTCAAGGAGATTTCAGAAAAACCGTAAGGGCCCAGCAGGGTTAAAGTCTATTAGGGCCATGTGCGAAAGAACGTACGAAGGTAGAAGCAAGAACAGGAGTGGTTTTAGTCAGTAAAAGTCTGACACAAACTGGCGCTCCGCCCAAGAGCGAGAGAAGTCATTGAAAGACTTCCCGCCCTCTGAGGGTTCTGTACAAACTTATATTATGAAAATAGTTCAATTACAGAATTCCCGAGTTACAAAGATTTTTCCGAGTCGCAAAAAAGCTTTTATTTTTTGTGCTACAAATTTACAGTTTTCAGATATTTTTCTATACTTGTGCTATGAGAACTTACTTCATTCCAAATTTAGAACCCTCGGTCAACAGAAGTACCCTATGAATTTTGTTCCCTTGAGAGTCTCGAAATATACGTTTTTTGCGACATAAACGGCCGTATCTTTTTTTTTCGTTAACTCTGCTGTTTGATTTTTTCACAGCTTCAAGAGACGGCAGACTTGAGTAAATGATTTTAATTTCAACTCGATACCTCCACGCGTTCCTGAGTTAAATGGTATTGACCGACAAACGGACAATAAAGTGATCCTATCCTCCATTTTTTCCTTCCGAGGTACGAAACGCTAAAAAAAAGCATATTATAGATAAATTACACCCAGACACAAAACAAATGATCGTGCTCATCAAACAGACATTTTTCTTCGATGGGAATCGAACAACGACTACATCAACTGGCCTGTCTATTTATCGACCTGTACGATTATTATTTAGTTGTAATATGCTAAAAATAGTTTTAGATAATTATAAAGTAATTATTCATTAATAATGGTAATAATTAATACATTACAGATTTACGTAATGACATAATTATTTCGGTGTCGTTTCAGAAACTGTATTCGTCACCACTAATTAAATAGGTGATCTAATTATACAATGCTTTTAGAAAGTCGCCAAATGCCTTGTTTATCTTTGTATCATCATCATCTTTTCAGCTGAAAGACGTCCACTATTGGACATATGCTTCCCCCAAGAGTCGCCTCAATAAACGGTCCTGTGCGTCTCACATCCATCGGATTCTTTCAACCTTTACTAGATTATTGGTCCACCTTGTAGGAGGCCTTCGAACGCTGCGTCTTCCGGTGCGCGGTCGCCACCCCAGAACCTTTCAATCCCAACGGCCATCTGTTAAGTGAACAATATACCCTGCTCACTGCCACATTAGTTTGGCGGTTCTTCGGGCTATGTCGGTAACTCTTAGTGCTCGATTCGATCAGCTCTCTATGTTCACATGTGTCTATACATATATAGAGGAGTCTTCTACATATATTATGATTTACTCATGAATCCATAATATATTGCTAGAATGATTTATAGGTCCGAGTGGGTCATTGAATGGTTTACAATTAGTCCCGGTAGATGGCGCTAGGATCAGAGTTTTTTTAATACCAATTTCCACTCTGGACAACTTCAGTTGGGACCGCTAGTTTAGTATATAAAACCACTAACTTCTGCCAGCGGCTTTGTTCGCATAAAAGTAGAAAATAAAAAGCCTATTGTTACCCAGTAAAGATGTAGCGTTCTAATGATGGAAGAATTTATTAATTTGGTCAAGTAATTTTTGAGTTAAATCGTAACATACAAACAAACACTAAATCAAATCTTTCCTCTTTATAATATTAGTATGGATATATTATTATATTTATATGGATGGATATTCTGTCCCGACACTTATTTCAGAAATGAGGTTGTTACTAAAATAAACTCTCAATTTATCATATTAAATCTGTATCGTAAAACGCATTTTAAAAAGAAAAAATCTGTATTGTCAATGTGACTTATAATGTGTTTGCATAATTGATAAAATAATTAATATAATCGTTGTTCAAGAAAATAAGATCAATTTGTAGACGAATCTGTAAAACAAATCCTATTAAAAGTTTTCAAAGGAATTGTGCTTAATTACAATAGCTAAGCTGTGTGAAAAGTGCGAAAAAAGAGTTCAAAAGCGAATAGGTAGCTGCTAGATAAGCGTATTCTGTATCTATCGTCAACCACATCATTGGTTATCATTGGTAAGATAGCGGTCAAGCCTAACAATAATAAAATATGCAATAAAAAACTAACAAAATAACGGTCAAAAATAAATTAAAATCTATGAGGTTTAGTAAGTTTATGAAGCAACGAGTCTGTTCTTTATTTAATCTGTATTTTCTGCACAAATATCCAACAATTCACCAACCTGTAATAGGCTGGTACGGTAGATTACAGCCTATACCCTCTCCTAGACAGGAGGCTCGAGTCCCAGCTATGGGAGCATTGTAAGACTGATTATACTATATCTGCACAAAAAATCTTGTAGTCACAACAATAGTTTGAGAATTAGTTGGTTAGTTTTCTTTGAAAAGATCCATAGAAGGGAGTCCATAAATGATAAATGATATTTTGCGAATAGGCTTTTAAAAGACACTTTAACACGTCAATTTTTTTGTCAGTTTAAACTATATATATATATATATAAAATCCAGAACTATCACACAACGCCGTCTAGTCTCAAGCTAAGCAGAGCTTGTGTTATTGGTACTAGACAACTGATAAACATACTTATATATTTCTAAATACATACATATAGAGATAAATTACACCCAGACACAGAACAAATTATTGTGCTCATCACACAAACATTTGTCCTGGGTGGGAATCGAACCCACGACCTCCGGCATAGCAGTCAAGGCCACTAACCACCAGACCAACAGGTCAGTCAAACCAAAAAAAACACTATACGAAACCGGTGTTTCCGTGCTAATTACCCTGACAAGAAACAGCGAAACAAACTAAAAAAAGTTATTCTTTTTTTAAAAGAGACTTTAACGCCCATACATCAATCGGGTAAAATCGATTAGTGTCTGAGATGGCGTCCTGGTCATGGTCATAAGTGGTGGATACTATGATAAGGTGAGCCGCTTGCTTGTTCGGCACTTAAAAGAATGCAACTCGACATACATTTTCACAATTTTTTCATACAACCGCTCTTACGCGTTTATGACGTTATTAGACATTTTTCATTAGACATTTTGGAAACTCAGTATCTTGTGGATATTATCTTGGCTTCTATTGAAATCAATTTATAAATTTGTGTAAAACTAATTCAGTAAAGACCTCTGAAAATCTGCTATTTTGTATTAAAATCGTTACTCATAGAATCAAGATTCTGAATGACGACAATTTTATCAAAAACTATTAATGGTTTATAAAAACACGTATTTCCTGGAACAAGTTTTTTAAAATATTTAAATAAATCACGGAATTACCGAATGCTAACAGAGTTTTTAGGGGTTATATTTCTTTTTCTTCACGTTGCCTTTTCGTCAAATATCATCGCGTTGGATTGCGTTAGATGAAGTAACAAGCTTTTAAACCATGCTTAATGTTGTCAATAGGCGAGTAAAAAAAGACCCTCTTAAATAGAATCATCATCATCATTATCATCATTTCAGCAGAAAGACGTCCACTGTTGGACATAGGCCTCCCCTAAATGTCGCTACAATGACCAGTCCTGTGCGTCTCGCATCCATCGGATTCCCGCGACCCTCACCAGGTCACGCTGCGTCTTCCGGGACGTGGTTGCCATTCCATAACATTTCGTCCCCATCGACCATCTGTTTTGCGAGCAATGTAACCTGCCCACTGCCACTTAAGTTTGGCGATTCTTCGGGCTATGTCCGTAACCTTGGTTCTCCTGAGGACATCCTCATTTCTGACGCGATCACGCAAGGAAACAGAATAGTCAAAGTCAAAACAAAGTATTCATCAGTGTGCTTTTTACATACAGCAAGTCTTATGGTTATTTTATGGTAACTATTACATAACAAATTAGTTCTCAAAATAAAAGGCTAAGAAACTGTTAACGGAAACACATTTTGCTGCACTAAATTACTGCGCAATAAAGAGCAGTAATAGTTTATGCTAATACTTTTGAATGCTCAAGAAAACCGTTCAATACATACACACATATTTTCTGGTATGCCAGTCATGTTTTAAAAATACCCTATTACCTATTCTGAATAATAATAATAGGTGCATAAAAAGCGGAACTAAACAATATTGAAATATACACAGTGTTTTCCTAAGAAAATATAGAACAGTTATGAAAGAGTGGTGAGAATAATAAAATGCCAAATACACAAAAATTTTATAAATTAAAGAAAAGCACACTTTTAAATAATATAATTTAAAAACTTTCACACAACGCCATCTAGTCCCAAACTAAAAAGAGCTTGTGCTATGATTACTAAACAACTGACAAACATACTTATATATTTCTAAATACATACATATCACTATCACTGTCACTACATAGTATGAAACAAAATCGCCGCTGTCTGTCTGTCCATATGTATGCTTAGATCTTTAAAACTACACAACGAATTTTGATGCAGTTTTTTGTAATAGATAGAATGATTTAAGAGGAAGGTTTATATGTATATTACATGCATAATATATGTAGTAGAGAAACACTGCTAATTTTAGAGGTTTCTAATTTGATGTTGTAAATAAACAATTTTTTTCGCTTAAATTGCAAACGCTGGTTGAACCCTGCGAGGTAGATCAAAATAATGTACTACAGTATTGTACACCTTAAAAAGGTCTACAAAAAAGGCCAATAGTATATATCTATCTCTTAGAGATTACCCACATAACCATTTTTTATCCTTGACTTTTTACGAGAAATAATAGCTTATTTACGAAAACGATTTAAAGCAATACAGCATTAATTCTTAACCAATTAATTACCGTAAATACTTTAAGGCCGCTATCCTACTGGCGTTTTACGAGTGTTGGCGTTTCTCCAACGTCTGCGCAGCGCCAACGTCGCGCAGACGCGCCGTTAACGTCGCGAATTTCTAATTGTAACGCCAACGTTGAGCAGACGCGACGTTGACGTTGGAGTTTTAGGTGTACGCAAGAAACTTGCGACGTTAACCACGCGTCTGCGCAACATTGGCGCTGCGCAGACGTTGGAGAAGCGCCAACGCTCGTAAAACGCCAGTGGGATAGCGACCTTTTATACTTAGAACGCTATCAAGTTTCTTTTATGATGTATACAAAGAATAAGAAAGCATTTTCCAAAATTCACCTCCAAAGGGAATGAAAGGGGGGTCTAAAGTTTGTATGGAGAAACGAACTATCACGCGGCTGAAGCTACTGGCAGAAGCTAGTAAGAAATATAACTGTTTTCAGGGTTTTAATCAGTCAATAGTTTTTTTACGTACAATGTAACTCATAGTTTCTATTGCTTGGCATAATCAGACTTATAGTATAATACTCCCACTGCTGGGACTCAGACCTTTTCGCTAGGAGAGGGAATGGGCTTGTAATCCACCACACGGGCCCAGTGCGGGTGGGTCTTCGAATTTTTTGGTTCTAATATATACAAGTTTCCTCACGATGCTTTCCTTCACCATTTTGAGAGCAGTGGTGATGAAATAAATTACACAAAGTCATGTGCCTAGCTGAGTTTGAACCCGCGACCTACAGCTCGCAATTCGGGACCACTGGGCCGCCACTGCTCGACTTATATATATCTGAAAAAAAAATACACTTGAATTATCCAAGTGTATTATTTTCTTTTTTTTTTCCTTAACAAATATTTGCCTGGTCTATTGGTTCCCTGTCATGAACAAAATTGAAATAACCAATTAACATCTAATGACCTATTAAATAACAGGAAAAGTGGAAGTGATTATTGTTCCATTCAAGTAGCGGTAAAATTATTCAATAATGTTAGTTGGAAGTAAATCAACACAATTCAAGTTATATTTCAATTAATTCAAATAATACTAGATTTATGGACTTTTACTAAACTAGTGCACCTCGCCATCAACGATTACATCACTGCTTACCATCAGGCGGGATTGCAGTCATCACTAGTTTAAATCAATAAAAAAAAAACTTTGAGAGTGTGTCTTTATATTGTACCAGCAAACGTTGTTCTGTCATATAAATTACTAGCTGACGCGGCGAACTTCGTACCGCCTAATAATGTGATAAATGAAGAACCGCTCAACCGATTTTGTGCAAACTTCACATAAACCATCTACTAAATAGTCCGAACAAAGCCTAAACATTTGGTTTGGATAAGTGAGCCCGTTCTTGAGTTATAAAATTACAACGAAAAGTGGCATTGATTTTTATATATATAGATTAAAGAAAAATATTTAGAATAGCCTACAAGCTATTGTCAGACCAACCAAATAGACACCGAAAATTTCGTAAAAATCGGTCAATCCGATTTGGAGGAGTTCGATATGTATTAGATAATAGTTTTTTTTTAGTACTAGACAACTTACCATTTACAGAGATACCAAATCAATGAACAAAACTACTTGAGACTAGTTTATGTAATTTATCAATTACAAGTACTGTAATCTAAAACATAATTTCTCTAATAAATGATTCAAGTATTATTTATAATGCGCATAGTCAACAATTCTATAGTTTTTAAATATATCATTGGATTTTATTATATCACTTAAAACAATATACATACAAAACAAAATATTTAGACCATTCTTTAAACCAAATAATGGCATAAAATATTTGTAAAGTACTCGTGCGGTCTCCCATAGAGTTGTGGGAAATATAAAACTTAAAATATCTTAATCGTTGTTAGTCAGCGAGAGACGCTTGCGCAGGCAGGGTCAGTGCTATTTGCTAAGTGGATACAATTTCGCGTTTATTTCTAAATAAGAATAAATTAATTTAGTATCTACAGGAAAGTGGAAAAAATTGTGCCAATTTAAAGTGTTTTTTGGAGATATTAAAAAATAAATCATTTTTTCTGAAAAATGGCAGTAGTTCAACAGGCGCTGCAAGGATATCATTATGTATTTGAGGAATTGTCAGGTGAGTACCATTTCCAATTTTTATTACATAATATAATCGTCAACATAATAACAATGATTCACCATCTTACGGATAGGTACATCAAAAGGCTATATCGATTTGATTTTTTAGTGCACGCATATTTTAATAAAATAATTTTCGTCAGAAATGCATTAGCCAATTCATAATATTATTTTTCTCAATGACTCGTAGTTTAACAGAATTCTCAAATTTGCCAACCAGCATTCCGTTTATAGTTACATTTTTAATATTCGATTTAAAAAATATAAATTTATGAAAAATAGTTTTAGAATTTGTACCGGTATCGGGAACAGATTCCAAGCTACCTGCAGGCGGCGGTCTGGGCTCAGAGACAGGAATCTTCAAACAATACGAGCCGTGTCCAGTAATTATTACTTTCTGAATCAAGCCCTTGATCCAGCTGCCTAATGAGAACCTCCTAGGCTAAACTAGGATTATTATTATTTTAGGTTTTATGTTAACAAAAGCATTATTGTTCCCATTGACTTATTTATCTACTACGCCGTCATTCACTGACTAGTCAAAGACTGTAGGCAGATCTGAAAGACACTCACACATCGAATCACTTTACTAATCTTATCTAAACTCGTATTATAAAGAGGTACAGTTAAACTGTTTGTTTGTTAATATACCATATCCTTATAATATTAATTATACATACCAATGTATGTAAAAGATAACCTCTAAGACTACTGATCCAATTCTAAAAGAAATATTTTTCTGATAGAAGGCTATAATATAGCTGATGATCTTTAGTTTATAAGTGGTATAGACAAACCACGAGAACAAACTAGTTTTATATATAGGCTGAATTTTACAAGATGTCGTGGATGGGTAAATCGGAAATTGTTCATCTTCCTGCCCTTGTCCCGTTTTATTTGAGGTCGACGCAAGATGTTTTTTTCCTCCATTCTGTCCTGTCACCCATCACACTATCATTCCCTTTTTTTATTCATATTACTTCTACAATACTTGTTTTAGAGCACAATTTCAATAAAATTATAACTGCATCATTGATTAATAAAAAAACAATTTTCCCGGTCTGTTAGAGTCAAACCTGTTGATTTAAAAAAATATGCGTTATTAGATTACGATACACTATCATAATCTAATAACGCATATTTTCTGTATAGAATAAACAAGAATTAAATTCTAGAAAGTGTTGACATACGGCAAATTTAAAAAATTGACGAGTTTTAATAAAATGATTCATGTTGTATTTAATGCAGGCAGTTCGGATTTTGTTTGTGCTCTTATGTAAAATAATTGTTTGTAACTATGTACTAAATTATTTAAATAGTAAACGTACAAAAGTAAAAAAATAATATTAATGTAATGTTTTTGATTTAAACATTAACCGCACTATGTTAAAAATAATGCTCAAATTATTTATTATTTATTCAAGAGAGTGTGTTTTAATTTCATTATGTAATGTCCCTTCCCGTCTAGAGCTAAAGTAACAAAAAAAAAATGTTAGTAGCGTCCAATTGTATTTTCAAACCTTCCCGTAACTCACGTACACAGACACAATTTCATTCAAATCGGTCAAGCCGTTAAGGAGGAGTTAGGTGACAAACACACGTACATAATAATAACATATGTAAAGATGTACCGTTAACGATCTCATTAATGTCCTTACTCTTTTTCTAGATCCTCGGACAAAAGACTGGTGGCTTGTATCAGGACCTGGTCCTCTCCTCACAATACTTGCTACATACCTCTACTTCTGCACTAAAGCTGGGCCTCGATACATGAAGGATAAGAAGCCTTACAACTTGAAGCATTTGGTGATGGCCTACAATGTGTTCCAGATCATCATGAGCATTTATATCACTTGTATAGTAAGTACTGTTTTTAAACTAATGCCAACAATTTGCTCAGGGTCACAGCTGAAGCGCGCGACAGTCACTTGTGGCTGGTGGCTGCTACTTTTTTAACCCATAGACGCAGTATTATAATGAACTGTAACGAAGAAGGTTTAAACACACGAGTGGTGTGTGACGGCGTTTTGTATCAGCGTTTAGTGACCAGTGCGGGCTACAAGAAGCAAGCACCGACGTTTTGTGGTTGTGGCCGTGGCTATTTACGAGTTTTTTTTAAGGGAGTGTCTTCCACAATCCAATTTTTTTTTTTTTGGTTATTGTAGTGGAAACCTTCAAAGGACGCTCACTCTTTGGGGATTTGGACATAAGTCACCTCGGTGATCATCATCAGCAAATAGAAGGGAATCCATTATCTCTAAGAAAACCACTCCAGAAAACCTTCTGTGCAAACCCAGTTACAACACATCCCTGAGGACACTGAACAACGGTCTTCCCTGAGTATCACTGTGCACGGCAGCACGTGATTACTGGGTCACCGTCTTCCTTGGAATCATTCGACGGGCGAGCGGAGTCCCCACTCTGAGCACCCGTGGTTCCAAAGTCCCAGACTTCCATAACAAAGAACCTTAGTAGCGCGGTACTTCTAGCAAGAATAGAATAGGATTTATTCGATGTAGGCAATACAAGACTGGTGTAAAATTCGTTGGTTCTAGAACTTCCTATAAATACTGTCATATGTGCAAAATTTCAGTTTTGAGTGCTTTCTGAGGCACAAAGAAGGAGTCCTGAAATGTAATCAATGGTCAACCATATAGAGCATGGGCCAGCCTTGAAAAAAGATAAAAAAAAACTAAGCCTAATAATCAACCCGTGCGGTTGTTATTCATCATCATCTTCCTGCCCTTGTCCCATCTTATTTGGGGTCGGCGCAATACGTTTTTTTTCTTCCATTCTATCCTGTCAACCGTCATACTATCACTAACTTCCTTTTCTTTCATATCACTGTTCACACAATCTATCCATCTTTTATTTGGCCTCCTTTTGTTATTATTCAATAATATATTCTTCAAAGTTTATTTCACGGTATTTTTGGGGTTTTTTAAGGTCCTGTACCCAAAAGGTAAAAACGGAACCCGATTGATATCACTCCGCTGACCGTCTGTCTGTCACCAGACTGTATCTCATGAACCGTGATAGTCAGTTGAAATTTTCACAGATGATGTAATTGTGTTGCCGCTACAACGGCAAACACTAAAAACAGAATAAGATAAATATTGACTCGTATACAACAAACGTGATTTTTTGTCGTTTTTTGCTTCGGACAGTACTGAACCCTTCATGCGAGTCGGACTCGCACTTCACTGGTTTCTTATTTATTATTTCGTAAATTCATCTTCTTTACATATTTTTAACATTTTTATATATTTTGATAGAGCAGTGGTGGCCTAGTAGTAACGGCCCCGACATACGAGTTGTAGGTCACGGGTTCAAACCCAACCAGACGCATTACTTTGTGTCATTTATCTCATCACCACTGCTCTCAAAACGGTGAAGGAAAACATCGTGAGGAAACCGGCATGTCCTAGAACCAAAAAATTCGAAGACATGTGACATTCACCAATCTGCACTGGGTCAGCGTGGTGGATTACGGCCCATTCCCTCTCTTAGAGAGGAGGCCTTAGTCCTAGCAGTAGGAACATTCAAAGGCTGATTATGCTATGCTATGCTAAATATTTTTAAAACACACAAAAAAAATATATTTTAAAATATAAAAAAGGAGTCTTTCGGTGTATATCGTTACTTAAGACTCCAGAAACCGTATAATTATACTTTCTGGAGTCTGAATTGACGTGGTTACCAGAAACTATGTCAGGGCTATGGCCCCTGCCTCAATAATGTTATTAATATCTATCGATTATTATTGATTGACACTATCTCACTTGATAATGCGAAAAAATGACGTCCAATTGTAGTGCCATAATTATTATAATTTCTCTCTGTCGCGTAATCTCATACCTTTCTCCCATGGAAGTAGTCTGAATCGTTATATGACTGGCCTGTTGGTCTAGTGGTTAGTGGCTGTGACTGCTATACTAGAGGTCGTGGATTCGATCCCTACCCAGGACAAATATTTGTCATCACACAAATATTTGCCCTGGGTAGGGATCGAATCCACGACCTCTAATATATCATTATTTTGTTCTATGTCTGGGTGAAAATTATCTATAATAAGTGTGTATTTAGAAATACTTACATAAATATTTTTTTTAGTTGTCTGGTACTCATAGCACAAACTCTGCTTTTCAGTTTTAAACTTTATTAAAGTTATAAAACTGACCTTAATGGTTAAAAATATCATCCGAACTTACTTAATCATTGAAAAAAAAAACGTGTTTTAAAAGCCAGTTGTAGCTTCTTTATTCTGACACACCTACCTTCGACAATATAGTAAAACAATTAAATAAGACTTTTTTTACAGTCACCATGCACTTCCATATTTGCCTTTAGAGGTCTTTTGAAGAACCAGTTGGGCATAAGTCCTTTTTAATTTTTAAGAAAACGAATCTTCAGATTTTTGTAATAGCCAAATTGGATAGTTACACTGTATGTAAACTTAAGAACGTCCAACACATATTATTATAGACCTGATGTCTCGACTAATCAGAACGTAGTACCCCGCTTTCCGTACCTCGGCTAGTTGACACAATTGTTTTGATGCGCTAATTCAAGCATGAGGCGTCTAGTGACTGTAAGGTCATTGACCTATCATTAATCGTTTGCATTAAAATAAGTTGTGTTTTGTCAATCGTTTCGAGATTACAGAAACAGAATGCTTATTATGCGTTCAGAGTCACAAGGTGATTCCAAGCCACCTGAGCGGGCGGGCGAGCTATGTGTAGCTTACCGTCTGGTAAGAATCAAGACTTACGATGACGCTAAAGGATGTTTTTAATATCGTGCGGATCCCGACACGCATGCGGGATTACTCCGCACGCGTAGCCCTGATAAAAGTCTTTTTCATACAAGTATTTATTGTAATGCGTGGAATACGCATGCGGGATGCGGGGCGTGATATCGGGCTACAGTCCCGCATGCGAAGTTGCTTGATATTAATGCGTGAGTAGTGTTCCGCGTGCACCTTAAAAGACATGTCAGCAAAGTCGATGAGGCCCACGAGGGCCGATACTTACTAGAGCTGCGCGATCGTTTGTAAGAGTTACCACGGCCCTGAAATGCAAGAGAACAGGAGGAGAACACGTGGGATTTACTCAGTTAAAGACTGATTCTCTCTGTTGCACCACCCAAAGCGAAAGAGGTATTTGACGATATCCCACTTTAAAAAAACTCGGTGTTAAATAAGATACAAATAATACCGAGAAACACCGACTTCCGAAATTAAAGTTATTTTGATCGTTTTAGTGTTTTTTTTTAGTGAATTCGGTTATATTTTTTTTTGTAAAAAGTTTTTTATTTCACACTTTTTAGTTGTGATAGACTTATAAACAGAGTGCCTATTTAAACCCAAACACGGCTAGGATACATAGATTAGTTACGGAGTTCCTGTGCCTACCCTCCGGCTCCATCATCAGATCAGTTCGATAGTACCTTACAGCCAAAGTGCATCTTATGACAATTCTAATAAGTCCAAACACGGCTAAGTTACATTGATTAATTACGGAGTTCCAGTGCCTACCTTCCGGCTCCATCATCATGATCAGATACTTCGACGATACTATTTTCAACGTTACTATTCAGAGCCATTCATTTATTTGTATTGTCATAGTCACTTAAATATCTTCATTGTGATATCTACGCGAGTATGAAGTTCTGTTGACCATTTCTGGTCTTCTTCATCAGTTCCACTTCATCAAATGTTACTTTTTAACTGTAAATGCTTAAGTTCTCGATGAAAATACCAAAATCACTATATAGTTTCCTATAATATTTGAAGAGTTCCCTCGATTTCGCCAAGATTCCATCATCAGATCCCGACTTGGTGACTATGGGACCATTTGGGAAGTATACCCTTTCCAAAAAAAAAATAATTTTTCAAATTGGTTGGCAAACGACGTAATTATGCGCGAACAAACATAAAAAAAAAAAAAAATACAAACATCCGAATTGAGAACCTCCTCCTTTTTTAGAAGTGGGTTAAAAAAAAACCGTTTTTTTTTTAGGTGGGATAACCGTCTAATGACAAATCCTGCTCTTGAGCGGAGCGGGAGATAGTGTCACACTTTTAATGACTAAAAACCTACTCCTGTTCCTTCGTTGCCCTCGAACCAGGGCCCCGGGTTTCGTTTTCACACTACCTCTGGCCCCAATAAGCTTCGACTCTGCTGGCCCCCTACGATTTGCTAACATCTCCCTGAGGCGCGCGTGGAGCAAAACGCGCCGTCGACGACTTGGGCTCAGTCCGGACGGTTACCGGACGGTCGGACGGCAGGCTACCCATTGCTCGCCGTCCGCAAGCCCACGCCTACGGTGGCCGCAGAATGTTTGGTAACCCGTTCTGTTATTCCCATAAAAGCTATTAAAAACATGAGTACCATTAACCTTGTAACAACCTACGTTGCATATATCCGACACTCACGCGTTCATTCCACCAGGGTCACACATCCACGACCAAATACCATCTCGTCAGCTCTTCAGTCATCTATGGAGATTGAAGAGCTAAACGAAATGGAGTACCTAGTTGCAAACACGTGACCTTGGCGAATAGGACACGAAAAACTCATAGGACCAAATCTTTTTTAATTTTCTTAAACAATATTCTTTCTGTTTTCAGGGACTTAGCTACGTTTTCATAGAGAAGTACGAAAACCGATGTTATTCAGTGGATTTTTCGGAGAGTCCGAGAGCGATGCAGGTCAGTTTTTTTTATTTGATATAAGCTAGTGCTTGACTGCGATCCCACCTGATGGTAAGCAGTGATGCAATCGTTGATGGTGAGGGGCACTAGTTTATTAAGAGCAAATTATAATCGAATGGGAAGACCGTAGCAGGCAAATTGTTCCAGTCCCTCGATGTTACCTTAAGTAAATTGGTTTTTTTTTGGAGCTAAACTGGAACGCACTGGAAATGATTACTTATAACTGGCACAGTAACCGAATAATTTAAGGAAAGTGGTTTAATTTTCTTAAACGACTTTAAAGTAATCTGGTTTAACCACACGTCATGGTCCCTTTTTGTCGTAATTTCATTTTTGATGAAATTTCTCCCAAATTACACAGAATTATCAAATTGAGATGATTAAAAGATAAAAACCAAACCTAACCTAACCGTACCTGTCCCGTCCATGTGCACGTGTCTGTCCCGTTATCTGTCCTAACCTTTATGATTAAAAGTGTTTATTTTTCATTAATCTGGCTATTGGTACAGATTTTATGAGTTTATATATTTTTGTACTTCCTACACAAAAGTGCAGAGTAATTATAATTATTATTTTTGTATCAGTAGTGACATCTCTACACACACTTTTTATATGTTTAAGACAAGACTGACCTCTTTCCAGAACAAGTTTAGCAACCCCACCGTAGATGTCGCCGTCTAGTTGAAATGCGTGCTTTATGAATACATAAAAATAAGTCATCAATTTTATTTTTATATAATTAGTATTTAGGTATGTACATAAACATAATACGTAAAAGATTTTAATTCGCTGCTGCATTACTAAGATAACTAAAATATGAAGTGTTCTTGCTAATAAAACTTGATTATACGAGTGTTAATTCAGCAATCAGAAACGTTTATTTCAAATAGACCAATTACAGGCGCTTTTGAATAGTCAAAATTTCGTTCAGTCGAAAAAAAGTGAACCTACTTGCACGTTCCAAAGCGCAGATCTCTATGGAGAAGATTCCAAAGCGTAGATCTCTATGGAGAAGAACGTGAAAGAAATTTCGGCAACATCGGCATTAAATTTATGAATTTAATGCTGATACTTGGCCGAAACTATGCAACCTGTAACATAACAAAAGCACATCCTGAAAACAGTATGTTCAGCTATTTTTAGAATAGGTAATTTTTTTAACCCAAAATAACCTAGAATTATTTTCACCTGATAGTGACAAGAAACATGTAACAGAGATATTTGTAATTACAAAACATGATTGAAGGGCGTCCATGGAGTTTCTTCCACATTCTTCTCCATAAAAATCTAGGTTCGCTTTGGAATGTGCAAGTAGCATCATTTTTTCTGAATGACTGACTTCTTGACATTTCAAAAGTGCCTGTAAATAGTTTATTTGAAATATATATAAAAGGAGAAATTGACTGACTGACATATCAACGCACAGGCGAAACTACTAGGACTAGGAACGTGAAATTTTGAACAAGACTTTCTTATAAGACGTAAGCGAGCACTAAGACGGGATTTTTGAAAATTCACCTTTTAAGGGGGTAAAACGGGGGTCCAAAGTTTGTACAGAGAAACCTACTTTCACGCGAGCGGAGCCGCTGGCAGAAGCTAATTTGAAATAAAATGCTTTGATTCTTTGAATTTTTAAGATAAAAATTACCTATTATGGTAAATTCTTGATAAATCTTGATTTCGTCACTAGCGTGTTTGTATATACGTGCGTAAATACCAATACAGATGCGCTACCTATGTAGGGCAATGTATCCCTATGGGGTTATTTACCCATAATTAAAATAATAATTTCTTTAAAAAAAACACTACTTAAGTGCATTTAAGTAAAATGTCAGTGCTTGAATTATGTAACTTAATTTAAAAATTGGGATGTATAAAGAAGTGCATTATTTCAGTTACTTCCATGTTGTATATGCTAAAACTAGTTTTTGCCAGCGGCTTTGCTCGCGTGAAAATAGGTTTGACCATTCAAACTTTAGACCCCGATTCATCCCCTAAGGGGTTTTTTTTTTTTTTTATTGGGTGGGTAAATCATCCTAATGACATCCCCGCTCTTGGGCGGAGCGGGAGATAGTGTCAGACTCTTACTGACTAAAAACCCACTCCTGTTCCTTGGGGATTGAATTTTGGAGAATCTTTTCTTAGTGCTCGCCTACGTCATAAAAGGAAACCTTGTGGAAATTTTCATATTTCTAGTCTTAATATTTTCGGCTGTGCATTGATATGTCACTCAGTCAGTTTGTCTTTTTATATATATAGATAACATATAGGTTATGTGAAATTAAAAATGTTTTAATTATGTGTGATATACCTAGCACAACATGAAAAGATGAACTTTGATTCAAATCTCTGAAGTCCGTTTAGGTGTATGTTGAATAATTCATTATATTATCCTTGTTTAATTAAGTCTTTGGTTTACCTTCCGTCTATACAATATGTAAGGAAAATATATTACTGTGGACTCTTCGTAAACACTACTCTGTAAATATTCCAATGTTTTATGTTCTGAATTCATATTTAATTACTTACTGTACATCGGTCGATGTACAATGTTATTACAATAACTCGTGAGAAATAAAAATAGGAAGTCTGAAATATAGTTCGAAGGAAGTTATTTGCTTGTGTTACTGTGGTCAATATTTTTGGATGTAGGTGAATGGCAATGTGTGTGAATGTGGAGATTTTTAGACAGATTAGTACAGAAAACTTAAGAGGAGGCGCCTGTTCAAGAATAAGCTAACCTAACGATTAATGGCCGTTGCCGACATAGCACGAAAAATCACCAAACTTAAGTGGCAATGGGCAGGGCACATTGCTCGCAGAGGTTCTGGTGTGGCGACCGCGTACCGGAAGACGCAGTGTAGGAAGGCCCCCTAGAAGGTGGACCGATGACCTAGTGAAGGTTGCGGGAATCCGATGGATGCAAGACGCACAGGACTGTTCATTGTGGCAACATTTGGGGGAGGCCTATGTCCAGCAGTGGAAGTCTATCGGCTGAAATGATGATGATGATGATGATGAACGATTAATTTTAAAAAATAATGAAATAAGTAATGATAAAAAATAATAATTTCAAATCAGTTTAAAGTAGTTTTAAATTTCGCAATAAACACATTCAAAAAAAGAAAAGCAGTAAGTAAATTTTCTTTTTTCTTTTTTTTGATTAAAATAAATGTCGCCCAAATAAAAAATGGTGATGATGATTTCAGAATATCATATGTATTTATAAACAACTTACAGCTTAACAACGGGACTTTGACATTCAAATCAAAGAAGCAAACTAAGTAAAATAACATCATGCCATAATATTATTTGAAAACTATTTTTAAAATCATTAAATATAATTTAATTAATTAAACCCCAAGCGAACGCCGGCGTTCGCTCTCTCATTGTCTTTCTATTGTGTCTCTAAATACGGTATTCGAAAGGTATAAATAACAAAATAGATTATAATAAGTACATACCTAGCAACGATATTACAACGGGTAAAATATTATATTTATACTAGCAGTCTCGACAAATGTTGATATTGCATGTAGCGGAGATGAAAATGTGGAGGTGGATGTTTGGTGTGACGAGAATGCATAAAGTGAGAAATTAGTCTATTAGAGGAAGTTTGAAAGTGGCGCTAGTGACTGAAAAGTTGAAGGGGAATCGTTTGTCTTGGTATGATCATGTAAAGTGGAGTGATGAAACGCATGTTACTAAAAGAGTTATGAATATACATGTGGATGGGTGGAGAGGGAGAGGGAGGTCAAAGAAAAGATGGATTGATTGTGTGAATAGTGATATGAAAGAATAGGAAATTAGTGATAGCAGGACGGTTGACAGGTTCGAATGGAAGAAAAAAACGTGTTGCACCGACCCCAAATAAGATGGGACAAGGGCTGATGATGATTTGAAAGCTGACTTATGATTACAAAAAAATAATACCGATCCCAATTGCCACCAGCCAGCGCCACCTACTCAATTGTATTTTCAAACCATCCAGAGATCTATTCAAATATACACACAAAGTTTTATCAGAAGAGTTACGTGACAAACACACGTATAGAAGAATTATATACATAACCTTCTTACGTGAATAAAAAGTAACGTTTGTCCTCCAGACACTGATGGATCTTAATTGTGGATAATTAATTGATTAATGTGTAAGTCTAAGTACGAGTATATATCTATAAGTTTCGAACCGTGGGAGGGACCTTATTAACTTTGTGTACACAATAGAAAAGGTTTCAAGGTATCATCGAACTCTGCGCATATGTTCGAATGAGTTACCGTGACTCTAGAAAGGCTAAAAGCAACTAAAGAAACACGGGTAAACAGAGCAAAAGTAGTTTTTTGATGATTTCACACCTTAAGGCACAGAACATACAAAAATACTGTAAAAGGGGCCAAACTCAGAATGAAAAATAAGAAACTGAAAATTTAGAAATAAATTTAACCCTATAATTGTCAGTACAATTTCGTAAACGGAAAAACTGACACATAAGCTTATGTAGGCTGGAATTTAAGCCAGAACTACACTGCGAACACGTGTGCCACACACGTCGATCTGGACGCGTCGGTCTCCATACATTTTATATGGGAACTAGACTTGTGGAGCTACACTTGATCCACGCCACGTGACGTCGTTCTTCGTACAAATCAGGCGTATTACACGTGTGCGTCGGTCTAATATTGGTAGTTCTAGCTTTACAGGTGGGGGACGAAACATTTTTTGTTAAATTGGTATTTGAGTATTTAATGAAGAATTAAAATGTCTTTAAATATCCATGGTAAACCAATAGAATGTCTACTGGGAATATGATTTTTAAAAATCATAACTGTAAAATATGATGATAAAAATATTCCCTCTACCTGTACAAGCAAATATATCTAAAATTTAACAGCTTAAATTTTAAATATTACCTCATAAATTACGATTTGAATAATTTAAAGGTTCAAACAATTTTCGTATTTCTATAGTTTAGAAAGCATTTGCATTTATTAGCAATGCAAATAAACAGTACCTATATCTTAAAAATGGCAGAGCACCAACGAGCAAAATTTTTAGAAATTTTGGTTTCAAGCAGTTTTAATATGTTTAACCGTTTTAAAATAAAGAACAAGAAAGTACAGAAACTATTACTTTTTCGCAACTTTGCCTAAACCTTGTTGTAACGATAAAACAGTCACCAATCGCAAGATTGTAAAATTCAACAAGATATTGATTTAACTGTAGAGATCAACGTGTAAAATACGGTCATTGTGCCGATAGTAGTCGTGACAGCCATGGGATCAATAGCAATGAGCCTCGACCAACATCTGAAAAGGCTTTTGTTAGGCAGGTAGATCAAGGGCCTGATTCAGAAAGCGGTACTATGAACACGGGACGTATTGTTAGGAGATTCTTCTTTCTGGTGCCGTCAGGCTGGCAGTTACTACCACTAAAACGAAAGTAATTTTTATATATATTTTTTTCTAATTTTTTTTTTTTTTATTGTTCGAATTAATCAACCATAGTTTACATTTCGAATGCTGTTTCAATATTTGCTGTATAATATATTGTTGAAAATAATTCTGTTAAAATTTCTAACTGCCCTCCAAATTTTGAGCTATACGTCATTAGCCATGGTTACGCTCTTTTTGGTTGTAGCGTGATGTTATGTAGCTTTCATCGATAAATAGGCTATCTAACACTAAAAGATTTTTCAATTCGAAGTAGTATTTCCTGAGATAAGCACGTTTAAACAAAGAAACACACGAAGTCTTCAGTTTTATAATATTAGAAGTATAGATTAGATGTACTCGTAAGTGTAATTATTATAGTATTTTGGACGAGATATTGACGGAATCAGATTAAGTCTTAGAAATAAGACGATTCAGTATTTTTTGATAGTTGATGTCCTTTGTTGAAACTTGTTTTATTAACATTTTTTTTTTTATATATTTCTGCTATTTTGAATTGTTTTTATTTTGATTACTAATTGAGACCAACTTTTAAATATATACACTTAATTTGGTTAATGTAATTTTTAGAAATGACTTATGAAGAAGGACAGTGAAAGAATTTTAAGTATAATCGAACTTTAATGATTAATTAGTTTATTACCTGGTTGTACAACTTTTTTCCAATTAGTCAACGGGTATGATAATGCGGTAACAGTGACAAAATCGAATCCTATTAAAGTTAATTACACAATTACGAAGTCTTTAGTGAAAGAATAAATGTATGTGGAATTCAATTCAATATGCATAAAAATGGGCTTATAGTGTACGTAATTAAGAAAACATGTACAAATAGTACCTGCAAATCTAATACATGATGGAAAACCGAATCAGTAAAAATATTGATAAGTATGTAGATAAAAAATATATATACTTGTATCGTACAGGTTTCTGTTTTCTTTTTTTACGCAAAACTCAACAGAAGCTCAGATGCGTATAGAAAACAATAAATTATTAATCTCAGGAAAGATTGGGAATCATTTAGATAAAGTAATTTGCAACTAGCACCGATTGTACATACGTCTGTACAACTTGAGTGACCTTGAAAAACGCTTAGTTGTCGTTTTATACACACGGGTGTACGAAATTTATTTGGCCGAAATTTTGGTCTCTATATCTTCGTTTTTCCTATAAAAAGCCAAAAAAAGGTTTTTTAATATTTTTTTTTGTGATTTTACGTAAATACGTGCAATTACGTAATAATTATACCCGACCTGTACGCGCGAGAGGTTAATATGTATGTACAAGAAATATGTAACCTATATATTTTTGTAATGTACCTATTATTTAAAAGAGTGACAATGGAGATTCAAACAAGTACAAAACAAAAATACTGCTTATTTCAAGGTTCTCTGAGCTGCGAAAGAAAATACTACGAAGCAATGTATACAAATAGTGTGTAGCAAGTAACAAAAGAAGAATGTGTGAAATCCTTTTTATTACACATGCATTATGCGTACAGCTAAGGAGTGGGATTCCTTGCCGAGTCTGAGTCTGTGTTTTCTGATAGCTACAACCTAGGTCTTTATGTCAAGAGTGAATAGGTTACTTCTGGGCAAGCGTGCTACATCGTTGGCTACATCATCGTTTACCATCAGCGGGGTTACCATGACGTTCAAAGAAAGTTTGTTTCTTGCTTATTTCAGTGTGGGTAAGAGACAGAGCTATACAGGTTGTCTAGCGCCATCTCTTACCCACACTGGAAATAAGAATGAAACAATCTTACTATAAACGTCATGGTACAGGTCCTGTTAGATACTCGTAGTAGTCAAACAAGAGACTGTTATTGAAAAAAGAAAAAAACTAATTATAAATTGCTACTACTACCAAGATAATATTTGACAAATCAGTACAAATTACTTAACGACAAACAAACTCAAATTCCGTAGAAAAATCACGTAGTTATTACTTATTAGCATTGTCAACATTTGCGAGTATTTCGCTGACCGCTAGGAAACTATGTGTCATCTTACTATTGACCTTAACATCATTTGGTGTTAGCACAAGCATTTTGTGCTAACGAGTTACAGCGGAACTAGTCAACATAATACTGTTTATCTTTGCAATTAGTCACCCAAATCTGGGGATTTTTACGCGGATTCGATACAATTTGAGTTTTTTTCTGAGAATTTAGCATTGAGGATTAACACTATTTTGAAAGTGTGATTGATATTCCCATGAAATATTACGGCTATTCCTCGATATGTAAGACTTATTACTAACGAATTTAGACCGCAAATGGATGAATAGTTCGGTGTCGTTTATTTTCTCTTTTCTGCTATATCTTTTCATGTCTTTTAGATAACTATTTATTTAAACTTCATGTATAGTATTGGTACATATGTGAACTTAATGAAACAAGACAATGGCGTCAATTTCCTTGTGCACTAACTAACCTTATTTTAAACGATAGCTCTCTCTTACAATCATCATCATCATCATCATTTCAGCCAATAGACGTCCACTGCTGGACATAGGCTTCCCCCAAATGTCGCCACAAAGAACGGTCCTGTGCGTCTCTTACAATAGTAACGTATAAAAAAAGATAGCAAGAATTTTGCTCCTGTAAAGTGAGTTACAATTTTGTTTGCAATACAATTTTAGAACGTGTAGATTAACCATTAGGTAAGAATACAAAGAAGTGCGTCACGTAAATTATGTTGACAAGAGTCAAAAATAATTTTGACTCTTGTCTTTTGCTTTCTAATTTTAAGGATTAGTAAAATTTATCGATAGCTTAAAATAAAATAAATTTAGTTGGTATACAAGGGAATAGGCGTCATTATCTATAAGTCAACCTTTGGGTTCAAGTAGACCTGCACTGTACAACATTATTATAATTATTCAAAATTTCATCAACTTTATCTAACAAAACGCTACTGATGCTTTTTTATTCATCGAATGACTTCTCCCGTTCTGAGAAGAGCGAAAGGGTGTGTCAGATTTTAATTGACTACAACTCACCTCTGTTTTTTCAGTTACCCTTTGCGAGTACATAGAGTTGCCTCCATTGAATAATTCTGCAGCTTTAGCTGGCATCGGCCTTAACTCGTTACTGATACTGTTATTACCATCATCATCATCATCATTTCTGCCGAAAGACGCCCCCTGTTGAACATAGGCCTCTCCCAAGCATCACCATAACAACCGGTCACTATTATTATAGCATCAGCAAAATTATTATTTTGCAGGTTTTTGTAATAATATACTTGTTCTTTTTCAGTGGGCCGCTGGAGTCTGGTGGTTCTTCTTCGCAAAAATCACAGAACTTCTCGATACTGTGTTCTTTGTGCTGCGAAAAAAAGACAGGCAGATCTCATTCCTGCACCTATACCATCACACGATCATGCCTATCATTGGATGGATTGGACTTAAATATGCTGCAGGTTGGTTACTTATATTTGACAAGCTCCAGCTTAGCTGTGCTTATTTTAGAGATGTGCGGAACAGGGTGTAGTCCCGCAAACTTGCGTGGTGAATCAGGAAAAGGGAGGATCATCTGACCAGGCGGGTATTAAGGGCAACTCCCCGATAGTTGATTTCGGGCTGTTGTCATTGTTCAAATAGCGAGGAGAGCTCAAATTGGGGGATGCAGAATTTTGTAGTTTAGTTCCTATGTGGCTATCAATCTACACTAATCATTATTAATTAATAATTTATTATTAATTCAGCAAAAATAATAGTCACCTCCATTCTAACCAAACATGTTCTATGAGTATAAAACAATATCGCTGTCTGCCTCTGCCTGTTGTTCCATTTACGTCCTCTAAATCTTGCTAAAGATAAAGATCCGATTCTCACTAATACTAAGAAAGAGCACCAGATGAAACTTTATGTAAATAATATTCTGCAATCATGCATAGACGACACATTTCACTATAATACATGAAACAGATAGCAAAACTATAGAATTGTTTTCAGGAGGACAAGCAGTACCTGAGGGTTCTATCAACGCTTTCATCCACGTCGTCATGTACACGTACTACCTGATCTCCGGTCTAGGACCTCAGTACCAGAAGTATTTATGGTGGAAGAAGTACCTTACTAAAATGCAGCTGGTAAGGAGAATAGTTTACCTATATCTTATCTTGTATCATTGTATCTCTATACACCACTATTTTTAATTCGTACAAATCCTTAAGGGCTTATTAGGAAAGGTCTTGTTATTATTTGAGTAAAGTCTGAATAAGTAATATTCATAAACAGCAAATTTATTAGCGTTTGTTTAAATCTCAAAACATAAATCAATTTATGGAATAAAATAATAAAAATATTGTTCAGGCTTTTGATTATGAATGAATGAATGGCGATCAAAATGGAAAAACTTAGCGTAGTGTTTTCTAGTAGCAACTGTTACGAATGATTGATTCAATTATGACAAATCATGGACATTTTTGGGATTCCCTTTTTTTTTACTTTTGACTTCACAAATATGATCAGTAACGGGTACGGGTAATTTTTTAATTAGTACAACAAAAAATGGGGCTCTATCCGTGCCCATTACTGACACATTCGTTCATAATCAAGCCTGTACGATATTTTCATAAATTGAGTATTATTTTGGGATATAAACTAAAGCTATTTATGAATATTATTAATTGAGACTACTTAAATAATAACAAGACCTATAAAGCCCTTCAAGTATTTGTGACCCTGCTGGGCTCCTACTGAGGCTGACATCTCCTTAAGGCGCGCGTGAAACACTGCGCGCCGTCGACAAATTGGGCTTGGTCCGGACGGTCAGATGGCAAGCTACCCATTGCTCGCCGTCCGTAAGCCCGCGCCTACGGTGGCCGGAAAGCGGCATCGGAATCACCTGCTGTGACCTGTGTTGTACTTAGGGTCTGTTTCGGTGGCGTACAACTTGTGAAAAAATATAACATGGTGTAAAAAATGATCGGAATCGATTCATTTACTGATTTCGAACAAACTATATTTAGGTTTTGCATATACTAATAATTATGTTGTATACTAATAACATCTGCAACTATAACAAACCTGGGCTGGGGACCTGCCATATTTAAACTTATTCTAAACGGCGTATTTTACTTGACTAATATTTTCCCTTCTTCCAGATCCAGTTCTGCATCGTAGTGTACCTGAACGTGAACAGCTTATCCTCAAGCAGTTGCAACTATCCCAAGTACTTAAGCTATTTAGTCATGTTCAACTGCTTTGCTTTCTTCTATATGTTTGGAAAATTCTACTATAACAGCTACATGCAAGGAAGCAATAAGAAATTTGAATCGGTTTGTGAAAAAAAGGATTAAACTATGGCGTTACTTTGGCTGTTTATTCAGGCTGAGTAAGAAATTAGTGATGGCACTACTGCTTCGACTGATTTCGTATTTTGTACCAGATTATTATACCTGCCTCTATACATTTTTAGAATTATTATTGGTCTGTGCTATGCAACATGACTTTCTCGTGATCTTAGTGTAAAACTAAATTATTAAGTATTTATAAACGGACGCAGCTAAACATTTTGTGTTTTTTTGTTTATTATGCATAATTCAAGCTACGTTAGTTAGGAACGAATTATCTATCAGATCCTGATTACAATGAAGAACTTGTGTGTTGTGTTTTATAAATTCCTGCTAGTTTTAAAATTTTAAAGTTCCTGTGAATAAATGCTTACTAAAACGGTATCGTGCTATTTTTTGCTATGTGAATATGGCCAGGCGTTAAAAAAAATGGTTCTTGCTCAGGCACTTAATGGTGTAACTTTGTCTGTCTGTCTGTAATATTGTGACAATGATAGATTTTGTTTGTTATTTTTTTGCAATAATTATTTACGTTTTATTCAAAGTGGGGTAAGGTCAAATCTGGTACAATTTTATAATTTTTTTTCGACTTATGATGAACAATGTTTGTAAAAATATGTACAAATAAAATAAATTATTTTACCTACTTTCGGTGGGAGAATCCGACTCGCTTTTGGATTATTTTTTTCTGATTTTGGGAGTACAAAGTGTATTATTTTTTTAAGTTTATCAATTATCTTAAATGTTATTTTTAAATGAAACAATAATGCAATTCAATTATAACCTTATGTGAATGACGCGAAAGTCGTTTACTGCGTCATAGTGGAATGTAGAAATAATTAGTGGTTTTAATTAGGTACTAAAGTGCATTAGTATTATGTTTAGTCTACACGTGCAATGATAAGTTTATTTAACTTTGGTTTATAAGTTATTGACAATCTTATAGAGGGTGGAAGTACCCAGGAAAGAAATATCGTTTATTGTCCCAAAAAAAATGTGTTAAAAAAAAACAATATTGTTTGTTTTTTAATTTTTTTTTAATGATTTTAGCATATATAAAAAAAAGTATATTATATTTATTTTTTATACGTTATTTGAATTTTATGGAACTTTCAAAATCATCGTCATGTTTCTGCTACATATACCATATCACTTGAGGCTAGGGCAGCACGTTTTCGGCTTCACCCAATCCGTCCATCTTTTCATTGGCTCTCTCTTTCTATTCATCCACGTTTATTTGATTCTCAACCTATTATAAGTATTCGTGTGAGCACTTATAAATGGCCAGTCATGATTCCAGATTCAGTAAATTAATAACAATTTACAATGTTCTCAATTCGACAATCTCTTTAAATATCACAATATTAGTAAATATAAGAGGACACTATAATAGCTTTTTATAATGTAAATGTGAGAACGCTTTAGACCCCACAGACACATATTTTGTACAATTTTGACAAGACAACAATTTGATCTAGACTCTGCAGACACATATTGACTAATCATCAACATGAGTCTGCAGAGTTCTCACATTAACATTATAGTTATTTAATATTGTTATTATATATACTTTAATAAATATATTAAAATAATACAATATAATCTATATTCACAAATATGATCACAGATATAACAATAAAAAATCTCTAATGAAAATAGTCTTTGGTCTGAAAGTAACTTATTTCCCACTTTAAGAAAAAGATGCACTCTCCATTCCTGACAAGGTTCACTAATTAAATAAAACTGCAAATATTTAATTCTAAATGTGAAAACCATCATGTCGTTTAAATAGTTGTTAACTCCCTATAAGGCTGTCAATGAAAAACCTGTATGATTTGTTTATTACTTTCTGATTATAATTTTAAGATTTTTCTTTGATTTTAAAAGAAAATACACTTTTAGTTCAATGTTGCAGGTTTTGTTGCAATTATTTTTTCTTTTGTAAATAAGCAATGACTTAAGTATTTTTTTTTTATGAAATATAAAGTCCAAAACACAAATTTTGTTTTTTTTTTTTTGTTATAATAGCAAATTTTTCCAGTTCTCGGCCCTGCTGGGCCACTACGGTTTGGCTTCAATCTCTTTGAGATGCGCGTGCAACCCTTTGCGGACGGCGAGCTACCCTTTATTCGTCGTTCGCAAGCCCAAGCCTACAGTGGCTCCTATGGGGGTCGTGGTCCCGGCGGCTGGGGAGTGAGGACGTCCATTTTCTTACAAGTGCGGCCCCTTACGTTAGCATTACCGCTTCGCAAAAGGTGGCGACTGCCGCCGATTCCCCTTGGCTCCGGACTATGGTCTGTGCCAAGACCCGGTGCGAGAAGTCACCGCCGCCAATCGCCCCCACAAGGACACGGCGGTACTCTAGGCAAGCAGAGCACACCTTCACCGTGTCCTCCGGGCGGTCAACACACTGGTGATACCTGCGCGTTTCTTCCGCTAGAATCGGGTTCAGGAATCTTCCGAACTTACCATGTCCTGTGAGTACTCGCGTCATGCGGTAGGTAAAGACGCCGTGACATCTCTCTAGACACTCCTCAAAAAGGGAATTTACTGCCATTATTATGGCGTGGCCACGGCCAGCAGTGGATTGTGACAGTCGCTATCGTCATATCGCCGTGAAATCTTGCCGGAGCTCTATCTGGTATGTCGCGGCAGCGGAGTTTTGCCCCAATTTTACATCTACGAGGGCAAATTGTGCATGCGTGCATTCAAATCCCATGGTGGCTAGCCGGCAATTAAGCCGCTTCGCGGGAAACCGTGCGATATCCCTGCACCATTCAGATGGCCATAATCATATGAGACGCGTTTAACTAGGCCGCCGGTAGTTTTTGCAGCGACAACACTCACACCGGCGCTCAGTAAAGGGCCATGAACCGAACGATCCCAGCGTAAATCCTCCGGCAGGAGGCGTCTGGACCCCGTGGGCTAGGCAGGAGCCGCTCTAGGGCAGCCCCGGTCCGCTCCAGTTTGGGAACCAGATGTCGGAATTGCTCCTCGAAATTCTGCCGGCCATCGAGAATGAGTCTCAGGTACTTCTTCGTCGACCTTATGCCGATGTGAACCCCTCCTACCGTTATTTGGGAACACGGTGGTGGCGCATTCCGAGGGCTACGAAAGCACATGGCCTCGGACTTATGCAGTGCCACCTCGAGTCTCAACAGCCAGATCCTCTCCACGGTAGCAGCCGAACAAGCGACGGGCAGGCTGCGACCCTCCTTCACCAGGACCAGCGTATCATTTGCGTAGCAGACGTCGCTGGAGAGGTCGCCGCACAGCACTTAGTGCGATGTTCCACAAGGGCGGCCCTAGTACCACGAGGGTTGCTGTGTTCCGGGGCAGGGTTGTCTTTCGACATCTTCAACGCCTTCAATACCATACCCTGGAGTTGCTTTAGGCAGGTACTCCGATATTACCGGGTCCGGCGACCGTCAACCACGTCGAACTCCGTCGTTGATCGAGGCCTACCTCCAGGGTAGGGTATTGAAGACGTTGTAGATGTTTAAAGACACCGCCAAGGTGACCCTGTCCCGGGACTCCGTGTCCCTCGTCGTCAGGGCTCGCACGTGTATGATGGCGTCCACTGTGAACCGCCCTCTGTGGGATTTGGACTAGCTATCAATAACATCCAGCCTGCAATTACACTTCAAAGATATTGGCCACCTCAGCGAGCAGCACAATGGGCCGGTATGCGAAATAAAAGTCCGGAACGTACCCCGGCTTCTTGATGCGCACTAGTGTCCTCGTTTTTCATTGAAGTGGGAACTGGCCCCTCTCCATATATGCGCTAAAGAGCCAGGCTTTCCCATCCAACGGATCCGACGGTCCTGGGGTGGTATTTTTGTCATTCAGGTTTCGTACCGCCACTCTCATCGCTACCTCGGTCACCTCTGGAGCATCGTTGTCGTCGTTGCCGTCGTAGTCCGCGTCGTTAACCACATGGGTGAAGTTAGTAACGAGCTAGCATTAAAAATGTGATACAATATAGCCACACGTGTATGTACTATCTACACATACAACAAATCTACAAATTAGTTTTAAGCATCGTACGCAACAGTACAAACGCTTAACCTGTACCTCTGTTTTTTATTCACTGCCGTCTTGCTGCTGAACCATTCAAATGAGGTCAAGAGGGAATCGTCCAAATTTCGAAGCGTCATTTTAGAGGCTTGGAAATAATGTTTTACTCTAATACTTTGAGTTAAGGTTCAAATTGCCTGTTAATTATCGACAATGTCAATGACACAAAACTAATTGACTCTTAAACTTAGTTTACAAAATACAATGACTTCCATTTATGTAAATATTTTCTTCATTTTAATACAATTAGGTGCCAGTTCTGTGATTGAAATAAATGAATGTAGAATTTTTGTCTCATTCGATTCAAAAACTATGTTATGTTCAGAAAAACAAATACTGTTAATTCGTTTTTATAAATCAATTTTTCTTACTTTTTCTTTCTAATTAAAAAATTGTCGAGATCAAATTAATATTTTACGCCAAGTCTTGCAATTAAAAATCAAGGGGCATAAAGTCCAACCTTAGTAGAATACCAGCCTTTTTGCTTACATAAAAGAGTTTTGAAAATGAGTGACGTCGTACCACAACTAAGAAGTACCTATCCCTCAGACAAACTTAAATAGTGTGAAGTTATATAGTAAGGTTAGGTACCTAACTTACTATTCGTTCTACCTATTTAATTACAATTCCAATAAGCCAAGCCACGGCTAGGATGATACATTATATACATTGCTACAAAGTAATATACATACATATTATCATTGTTTTATTACAAAGTTTTTGTGCGCACCTACCATCATCAGATTAGCTCGATGGTAACTTACAGCCAGAGTGCATCTCATGACAATTCTAGTAATTGCAAACACGGTTAGGTTACATTGATTTATTACAGAGTTCCAGTGCCATCTTTCCGGCTTCATCATCAGATCGGTTCGATTTTTTCCCTCCCCATCTTCCTTTAGTCAGTCATCGACTACATGTATATAAATCTACATGTGTGTAAATCAATGATATTCTATTGGTATTAACAAAGCAATTTTACTTGTTACGATAGTTCTACTGTGATTATATCAGGATTTACTTATTATTATCAGATCATAAAAATATTTCTCTGAGACCAACTCCAAAACATAACCTTTCAATCATAAAAAATATTTCTAAAATCGGTCCACAATTGACTGAGAAATTGGTGAACATACATAAAAAAACCGGTCAAGTGCGAGTCAGACTCGCACATTGAGGGTTCCGTACAACTTACCTATGAAAACAGGTCAATTTCTGAATTGAGTTACGAAGAGTTTTCCGAATCGCAAAAAAAGTTTTTTTTTTATGTGACGTAATTACAAATTTACAGTTTTCAGATTTTTCCTTATATTTGTGCTATAAAATAAAACCTAGCTTCATTCCAAATTTCAAGATTCTAGGTCAACAGGAGAGTGTCGAAATACACGTTTTTTGCGACATAAACGGCCGTATCTTTTTATTCGTAAATTCAAGAGTTTTGTTTTTCCAGTTTTAAGGGACCACATAATTAAGCGTTTTTCCTTTTGAGATACGGAACCCTAAAAATACATACAGGCGATCATATAACTTCAAGTCTGTTAAATAAACATATCCTAGGTAGGTACCTTAAGATTAAAAAAAAATAAAATCATTAAATATCCTCTCCCGCTTTTGGTGGAACACACTGGTTCAAAAGCGTGTTTTTTATGTACATAATATTGTTACAAAAAAAACATATAAATAAAAAAAAAGAAATGAAATCCTAAATCTGAATCTACTTTGAATATTGATATAGTGGTAAATGTTATGCTGTGTAGTATGATAAAATAGAAAAAAAAAAACAATCTTTCATTTTTAAACTTTTTAGACGCTATGTTGTAATCATATTCATTTTTCAGTAAAACCCACATTAATACTTTAAATAGTAGGCTTACTTGTACTTTGTAATTTTAAAAAAGTAGTGGCATTAGTAATTAAAATGCAAATATATTTATACAATTCAACACAGAATCAATTATCGTATTAAATGCAAAAGAATTGTATTAGTCGTACGACAGTCATCGGTCTATGAGGTCCGTAAAATTCATAAGCGATGCTATAAAAAAAAATAAGATAAATCAAACAATGTGGATACAATTGTTGATGTTGAAGTTAAAAAAATAGCAGTTTTTATCAACTCGACGATTACAAATGAAGTATTTGAAGTTACTGCTTCAGTAAAAGCAAATCTTTTTGCAACATTGGTGACCTCTGCTCTGCCACCGACAACACCTTGAAGTGGCAAAGTTGACATAAACAAGAAAAAGAATTTGGCAGAAGCGGACGGTTTTAAATTGTCAAAATGGTTTCCATTTTTGGTTTAGCTCGGCAAGGATATAATTTGTTATTTGAAGAATTACCAGGTAAGCATTGTCTTTTGCTCACTTTTCTAATTTCCAACGTATATCTAACAAACGCTGAGTGTAGTTCTCCTGCGTGTTATTATTTAATATCAAAGACATTAATACTACCAATAGACAGGACATAGCGAACAAAATCGTAATCCCATACTTATTACCCTAAGACATTCATAATTTCAGCCGAAAGACGTCCAATGTTTATACGTTTTCCTCCCCCAAGCATCGCCACAACGACCAATCCTGTGTGTCTCGCATCCACCGCATTCCCACGACTCTCACCTGATCGTCGGTTTACCTTGTGAGAAGCCTTGCAACGCTGCATTTTTCGTTGCGCGGTCGCCCCTCTAGAACCTTTCGGCCCCATCGACCATCCGTTCTACGAGCAAAGTGCCCTGCCCACTGCCACTTAAGTTTGGCGATTCTTCGGGCTATGTCGGCGACTTTGGTTCTCCTGTGGATATTTTCATTCCTGATGCGATCACGAAAGGAAACTCTGAGCATAACCCTTTCCATTGCACTTTAGGTGACTGTAAGCCTTCTGAGTAAGCGACCATGTTTCAGTGCCATATGTCATCACTGGCAACAACTGGCCTGTTGGCCTAGTGGTTAGTGGTCCTGACAGCTACGCCAGAGGTCGTGGATTGGATTCCCATCAAGTACAAATGTTTGTGTGATGAGCACAATCATTTGTTCTGTGCCTGGGTTTAATTTTTTTTATAATACATTTGTATAAAACTTTTCATTTTTGGAAAAATAAAATATCCGAAATAAATATAAATTTCATAAATTTTAAATTTGGACAATGGGCAACCGAACTTTGGCACACCTAACTATAAGGCCTCGGCATATATAAAATTACTAATATTAGTTTACCGGCTTTTATATTCCCGGTTCATGCCACTGAGAAATTAATCAGGAATATCTGGACGGCATGTCTTTATTTTGTTGGAAGGTGGGTAGTCCTTTAGTGTTAAACACTACTCGAGTCGACACTCTTGTCCTCTTGTCACTCCACCTCATCTTCTTTGCTCGTCGTACTATGCTGTCGTTGCGGCTGCGGAAAACCTCTAGCGTTTGCTCATAAATGGTTTAAAGACCTTTCCAAACGCTTTGTTGAAACTTCGCTTGACCCAAGGGCAAGCTTTGACCTTGGACAGAGAATAAGCATTGTTATACAGCATAACAATGCTGCCAATTTTTTGGGTACACTACCAGTTGACAACGATCCGGAGGAGTTTTGCGGCGAGGTTTTTATTTTAGTTTTTGATCATGGGTAATAATAATAAATATAAGTAAAAAAACAACTTGAACTGTCTGTGTCATTGCATTCATGTGTATAATCAGCTTATTAATATCCTGTAAGGGAGTTAATAGCATATCAAGTGACAGGACAGAATAGAAGAAAAAACATGTTGCGCTGATCCCAAATAACTCAAGGACAGGAAGATGATAATAAATACTCAATAATGATAATTTTGTTATTTGTATTAAAAAAAAAATTACATTTAAATTACTCCATTTTACAGGCTCCCTAATTACTAGGCATTTTTTTTTAATCTATTCAAAGTTGAAGCAAAAACTGAAAATTTTTACTATCGATAGTTGATTACAAACTGTTGGTAGCATCCCTAAAACACACTGAGACTCCATTTTAAGACCTAAACTGAACTGTTAAAGAGATGGAGATATATAGAGGTACAGCTTCTTTACTCCTTTTGGCTCGTACGACTGACATATAAACATGTTATGGTAAGGCCCTTGGCTACCTACCGAGCGATAGTTAAATTTATAAATGTTGACAAATTCAATTCGCGTGTTTGCTATTCAAAGCTGAGATGACAGCTTTTCCAAGACATTTCTTCTGATAGCCGCTCGTATTTGAATTTCTTTGTTTACTAAAAACGTAGCTTGTTCTTCATCTTCATGCATTCAAGTTCACATTTGCTTTGTGTTCAAGTAGGAATGTACGTCAGCCTGAATAACTGAATCTTCAATAGTATTGTTTTCATGATCTAGTTAAGGTACATTAATTCCTAGTGTTAGTTGCAAAGGTTAAACATTTTACAACGAAAGTACCTATTTAGATTATTATTGATGATGAAAAGAAAATTAGTTACTGGTAATCCCAATTATTCTTATTTGATAATGTTACACAGATTTATCTTTATCAATATTTTTATCCTTTTGCAGTACAATAAATTGATGCAACTTTGTTTTTTTCAATTTCAGATCCCAGAACTAAAGGATGGTTATTTGTATCAAAACCTTACCAAATTGTGGTTATCCTAGGTCTTTATCTAATGTTTGTATTAAAATGGGGACCAAAGCATATGAAGAATCGTCAACCTTATAATTTAGACTTAGTTCTAATGGTATACAATGCAATTCAAATAGTGTGTTGCATGGACTTGTTCGTTAAAGTAAGTATTTTGTATTCTTATTATTTTTTACTTTTATTAAGTACTGGATAAAAATAATTATTAATATATAATTATATTAATGCTTATTACGCATTATTTATTAAAATTAACCTTTTGAGTAGCGTAATTAGAGACACAATAGAAAGACAATGACTCATTCAATGAATCATCAAAGCGAACGCCGGCGTTCGCTCGGGGGGGTTTAATGAACTAAAAAACGTGAAACAGTCATTAAATTAATCATTATTTCTAAAAATGAAAAATTGATTAAACTTTGAAGTTGCACTCGAATAATTTCGTAATACACGACGCTCCAATTGTGACGTCGACAACTGGGGCTTGGCCCTTACTGAAAGACCGGACGGCAAGCTACCCATTGCTCTTTGTCCGCAAGCCCGTATCTACAGTGGCGGGAGATCGCTTTGTGACTCCCGACGTCCGTGGTGTCTCTTGTCACGTTGGCTAGGGCGTGAGAGTGTCACCACTATATAGATCGCCTGGACGACACCGTGGGATATACGGTGGAAATGTGCCCCGCTTGGGCGAAGCACCGCCGTGTCCTCGTGGAGACGATCGATGGCAACGACCCTCGACCGTGGCTCTCGAACAGGCTTTGGTCCGGAGTGAGGAGGTTCAGGCGGTCGCCTCTTTCGCTAGCATTACTGCTTCGAAGAAGAAGGCAACCCCATCCCATTTTCACTTGTTCCGGCCCATGGCCTGAACCAAGGTCATTAACATATATTGTAATAAATTATTATTAGTTTTTCGAAACTATTTCTCAGGAAAATATTCATCCATTGCCATTTTAGTTTTCCTAGTAATTTATGGGTAGAGGTTACTTTAACAAACAATTTAGATATATGCATATGCTGTGCCACTAACACATTAAGCTACCCTTTTTATAGTTAGCCGCATGGACTACTGTTTAAGGCCCTAGCGCCCGAGCAGTGGCATAAAATAGTGACTTTATTAAACCCTCGCGCGCGGGGGGGGGGGGGGGGGGGGGGTATTATTATTACGTAATTGCGCGTTTTTAGGTAAATCACCAAAAATAAATAAAAAAGTAAACAAAAAAGACTTTTTCTGGATTTTTCTAGGAAAAACAAAGATATAGAAACCAAAACTTTCGGCTATAAAAAAATCGTACAAATGTGTGTACAAAACAACAATTTAGCATTTTTCAAGGTCATTCAAGTTGTACAGACGTATGTACAATCAGCGCTCAAGAGGTACTCCTCTGTAACGGCTGGTATAGATTTGAAAAAATATGTTATCACAGATTCATCTCATATTGTCAATATGTCGCCAGCCTTTTAGCACATTTTCAGTTCGACAGCGATGCGGATGCGTTTTATGACGCAATATATAGCAAGTAGTTTTTGCTTTTGGTGTATAAATAGTTTTAATTAGTTGAGTGTTTTTATGAATTATACAAATATATGATTTTTGCGTGCGATTAATACTTTTATCTAAAAAATTATGTTTACCATCGTGATAATTTTTCGCTTGTTGCCCCTACTCTATTCAAACAGCTTTGATCTCTAGAAATAATAATAATAATAATAATAATAATAATTGCTGGTTCTTCAGAATGTGCATAGAAAATTTAATTAAATCAATCCATATTTCACAAAGAAAATGCTATCCGGCCAGATGTTCAAAGGACTATACGCCTTAAGTGGTGGTGCATGGTGAAACTGATGGCTGATAGCGCTGAATCCACAAAAAATATCAAGTTGAGCTTTAGGGGCAAAGGTTCAAATATTTTGACAGCGCGATACTTCAGGGTACCAATCATATTTTTTTATTTGTGTGTATACCTGTTTCATCATGCGTTGCAACTTTTTAGAAATATCCAAATGCTTCAGCAGAAAGTTTAATTAAATCAATTTGTTGGAAATGTATTTGTTACTTTTTATTTGTATTTTACAGAGTATATACCTGGCATGGGGGTGGGACTACAAATGGATTTGTGAACCTGTCGACTTCTCAAATGATCCAAAAGCCTTGAAAATTGCTCAAACGGTTTATTACTATTTTATACTAAAACTCGTTGATCTTCTGGACACAGTAAGTATATTGAATACAATAATTATATTAAAAATGCAGGGTTTGTAATTCAATATATTAAATGAATTACAAAACAAGCATTGTAATTGATTTCGGAACATTCCTTTCTCTATTTTTAACATTCGTAATAATTTATGTAAATTTTCGGTATTATGCATACCTTTGTTTAAATGTTTGATTCTCATTTAAAAGGAATTTATTTTTTATTGTTGTCTATATTTCTAACAATCTACTTATATTGTTTATTGTTATTTATTTTACTATTTATGTTCACACAAAAAACAAAAACTTATTATTTATTATTTGAGTATTGAACTCAATCATTGATGGTGGTACAAGTTAATTTTAGTTGCTTATGGTGTGAACATACGATACGGAAGAATAAAGATCATTAGAAATATTTTGAGCGTGGATGTAAATGGTTATAAGGATGATCGGACAAAAACCAAAGAAGTTATGTGACCCAATTTCTGATAGCTACAATAAAAGCGAGCGTGCTCCATCGTCGAGCACATCATTGCTTACATAGTACGTAAGAGCGAATAAATATGGATTGTGGGAAAGATGAAACAACTGGAGAAGAGATGATTATTCAGATGATGGGAAATAAGGGTAGGATATATGGAAATATAATAAATTCTGTGACAATACTACTTTTCAATGACGGCACGGTTGCAACAGTAGTTGAGTGATAAATATTTGTATGGGCTATAGATAGACGTTGCAGGACTAGCTGTCATAGGTATGAGAGAGTACAGTCAGGGTCTAAAGTGCAGTTCTTCTTCTTCTTCTTTTCGATTCGATGGTAAACTCGTCAAACTGTTTGGGCCCAATAGGTGGCTACATTAATAGCAGCATCGGTAGCACTCATCAAATCCTCCAAAGTGCAGGTATGCGGACACTTGGGGCATTCCAACATATGGCTCATGTTTTGAATAGTAGCTCCGCACTCACATTGAGTATTCGATGGGTCTATAAAACCCCATTTTGCCAAGTTTAGTTTACAGCGTTTGTTTGTGTGGCGTTAAATATATCGTTCTGCGATTCCAAACGCCCGGCGCACCCTGGAAAGCTAGCACTTGGTAACGCAGAGTCTAGCTGACTAATCCTTTCACCACGATGGTAAACTCAAACGATTCTCTTCAGGACCACGACCAACCGTCTTTCATAAAATGCAGTTGCACTCTATCAATGCAAAAGTGTCAAAAATATTTGTAGAAGAGGGTCAATGGTGCATGACTATTTTAATTTGTAGCTGCATGGAATCTAAAGTATTGTATGAACTAGTTGTGGACCACAAAGAAATTTAACAAAGTTTTGATAAGGTGCGTTTGGTTTCCAACAATCCCGCAGCCCTAACAGATATTGAAATCTAGTAGGCCCTGTCCAGATTCTTTACAAACTCTTTTTGAGGCGTGCTTGGAACACAACGCGACGTCATTTAGGGTTTGATCGTTATCGGGTGGCAGGATGGCAAGCTACTAATGCTCACAGTTCACAAGCCCGTGCCAATCGCCATGTGATCGCCGACGCTCGGGACGTCTCTTGCATGCGGTGGCTAGGGCGTGAAGCAGGTTTATAGAGTACTCAGCAGTAAATTATGAAGGTCATAAAATAAGAATAATCTTTATTTTAAAACTAGAAATAAATTTACATAATTATGAGCCGCAATAGTTTGAAACTGAGGCGTAGCTATCAACGCCCACATCCAGAAACATAATAACAGAGGTAGTTCCATATCCTTAGGTATATATTATATATTTAATTATTCTAACCTAAAGTTGTACGTAATCTGTGTGTATGTAGTGAGGGTGTGGAGTGAAGGCGGGGACTGGCATATAGGAAGTCGTTCCATGTAAAATACTAATATTCGGCTGCTTCCAGTTACATAGGAAACTGCTGAAAATACAGTTGAGACTAGGTAGGCAGATCGTTCGTATTGTGGTTAGTTTGATTGACCTTCTGGAAGAGCTAACAAGCCTCCACCTTTTTGTACGTGGTCGCCACTCGAGAATCTTTTGGCTCCAATGGCAATCTGTTCTGCGAGCAATGTGCCTTACTCAATTTTACATAAGTTTGATAATTCTTCGGGCTATGTCAGCAACTTTAGACATCTTCATTTTGTATGGAAATTTTCAGTCTTTTTTTGAGGTCCATTATGAGTGAACACGTTTCAGAGTCATATGTATTGTAGTCATATGTATAGTATCATTATGACTTAAGTCACTAACACACACAGTATCTTAAGACGAAAATCTAAGACTAGTGCGGGTGGCCAGCTTTCTCGTCGCGGTAGCTTCCCGAACGGTGCCCAGCCGTGTCGGGTTCGACGATTGACCACTTTTTCGAAATCAGACCATGTTATCACAAGGTGGAATCGCAGTCAAGCACTAGTATATATAAATAAATAAAAAATAGACCTTGGGTAGGCCCTGAAATGGACTGTCTGTCCTTAGTAAATGTGTCCACAACTTCGCGTGTAGTGTTCAATCTTGATAGGAGTGGGCGAAAATCATGTAAGTTGTTTATTATGACTTTGTTCTACCAAAACTAGGCAAGTGCCAGTCGGACTCGCGCCCTGATGGTTCCGTACAAAAATGACCTAATTAAATAGTTCAATTCCAGAATGGAGTCTCGAAGATTTTTTCTAATCGCGAAAAAAAGTTTTTTTTTTGTGACGTAATAACAAAATTACTGTTTTTTGATTTATTCCTATCTGTACTATAAGACCTTACTTTATGCTAAATTTCAAGATTCTGGATCAACGGGAAGTAGTCTATGAATTTTGGCTCCCTTAAAAGTGCCGTATCTTGTTTTTTTATTAACTTAGAAGTTTAATTTTTTTCACAGCTTCAAGAAATCGCAGATCTGAGTATATGGTTTAAATTTTAACTCGATCCCTTCACGTGTTTTTGAGATAAAAGGTTTTGACAGACAGACAGATAGACAGACGGATAATAAAGTGATTCTATAAGGGTTACGGTTTTTCCTTTCGAGGTACGGAACCTTAAAAAATGGTTTGGTCATGAGAAGTATAAGTTTCGCAGTTTGTTACTGAAGTCTGACTGGTATGGTGGCTTTTTCGTACAAATACTTCAGCACTTCAATGTATCGATAGTCAGTCTGGCAGCTTTTGAGAGACTGCAGTATCTTAAGCCTAATCTTAACCGCTAGGCAGAAAGGAAAAATATTAATACAAGACATTGTGTGTTCCTTTAGTATATTAATATTTCGTCTGTTTTTCCTGAATTCTTTTATGTTTTTGTAAGCAATAGCGCTATGAATAAAGCCACACTTAAAAAATTTTGAGGCCATCTTTCAGCTAAATTAGGTTTTAAAAATTTAGTTTTTATAATATACAGTTCAAATTTTGCATGTCTGATACAAATCACTTTTACAAGCGATATGTATCAACCTTTTGCTTTTAAACACGGTCAAGTTACCCAAGTTATTGACCCACGTATCTAATCTACATAACATAATAGCTAGTGCAAAATTTAAACAAATAGGTATATTGTTGGCTTGTAAAGTTTCAACTTGCATTGTCATTATTGTTAGTCTTCACCTTCACTGCATAGTATAAAACAAAGTCGCTTCTCGCTGTCGGTCCCTATGTAATTTTTCTTCTTTTTTTTTTTTAATTGATATAAACCAGTGCTTGACTGCGATCCCACCTGATGGTAAGCGGAGATGCAATCATTGATGGTCAGGCGCACCAGTTTATTAAGAGCCTATTAACTCTAGCCTTGAAGACACCTAAATTATAACTGGACGGGAAGACCGCAGCAGGCAAATTGTTCCAGTCCCTCGATGTACGCGGTATAAACAACGAAGCGAAACGCTTAGTCCGGACCGTTGAAGTTTCAACAACGTAAGGGTGGATACTCGCTGTTCGTCGGGTTGTCCGATGGTAGAAAGGAGATGGCGGAATCAAGTCATGCAATTCCCGCGCACACTCTCCAAAATATATAACCTGTAAAATACCGAAAGGCTGGCTACTCTGCGCCTGTGCTCAAGGCTTTGAAGATTGGACTTAACCAAATCTGGATCCCCAATTAGCCTCTTCGCACGCCTTTCCACTGAGTCCAAAGCTGCTAGATGGCATTTTGCAGCACCAGCCCATATGTGACTGCAGTACTCCACACACGATCGGACCTGTGCTTTGTATAACATTAGAAGCTGTCCCGGTGTGAAGTACCGTCGGACCTTTGCAAGAACGCCTAGTTTTCTGGCAGCTACCTTGGCTTTGGACTCAATGAACTGCCCAAAATTGAGGTCTGAGGAAATTTCAACTCCTAAGAGCTTAAGGCGGTCGCTGCACTCCAGGGATACATTCTGAAAAGCAGGAGCCAAGGTGAACGGGCTCTTCTTACCGGTGAACAGACACGCTTGTGTTTTGGCTGCGTTGAATTTTACCAGATTGGTTTCGCCCCACTTGGAGACTGCCTGAAGTGAGACATTCGTACGCTCTACCATAGCCTCTCGTTCGGACCGGATTAGCTCCATAATCTTGCAGAGTATGGAGGTTATTGAAATCGGCCGATAGTTGGCAGGATCGGCACGACTGCCCTTTTTGGGCACGGGTTGCACGTTAGCAAGCTTCCAGGACTTGGGCACTATACCAGTCCTAAATGAGAGGCGATACAAGCGCGTCAATACAGGAGACAACTCGGGCGCACATGCCTTGAGGACTATTGCTGGTATACCATCTGGTCCACTAGCTTTATTCACGTCTAGACGACACAGTGCTCTCAAAACTTCTCTGTTCCTTATGCAAATCTCGGGCATTGAGGTGTTGCAGTGTGGTAGAGTAGGTGGAGTAGCACTGCCAGTGTCAAGACGAGAATTGTGGGCGAAGAGAGCTGCAAAGAGACCTGCTTTCTCTCTCGCCGTGTGAGCCAGTGTTCCATCAGGTTTAACCAGCGGAGGCAATGTGGGTCTACAGAAGTTCGCTTCAACCGATTTGGCAAGGGACCAGAATGCTCTGCTACCGGACGGCTGTGCAGAGAGCTTTGCGCCAATATGGGTAATGCAGTCGAACCGAGCCTTCTTCAGTGCGTTTTTATAGGACTTGGCAGCATGGTTGAAAGCTCTCTTCTTTGAGCTCAGATCCGGAGCTTTGCGATCACGAGCGTCAACCCATGCTAGAAACGCCGAATGCTTACGCTCTTCAGCTTGAACGCAATCGGCGTTGAACCATGGTTGAGCTGAGCCTCCGATGGATACGTCTCTATAAGGGATGAAAAACTCCATAGCTTGACGTATCACATCGGATATGGCATCTGCGCAGCTCGACGGACTTTCAGAAGAGAAGCAGACCCGCTGCCAAGGATAAGACGCAAAAAAGTGCCGCATCTCATCCCAATCTGCTGACCTGTAACGCCATATTCTCCGTTGACCACGTGAGTCGCAGTCAGGTGGGGAGAAGCACGAAACAGACTTCACCAGACAGTGATCTAAAGTACCAAGTGGTGAGGAAACTGTTACAATACATCTGTCCGGATCAGTGGTCAGCAGAAGGTCTAAACAATTGGCAGTATGACCAACTACATCAGGCACCCTAGTCGCTTGCTTAACCAGCTGGGAAAGGCCCATTGATACTGCAAAGTTTCGTGCTTCTCTCCCAGCGTGGTCGGTCTTCTGGTATGGGAAAAGCCAGTCTTGGTGGCAGGCGTTAAAGTCCCCCAGAGCGACGAGCTGCGCATCAGGGTGCCGATGCAGAGCCTTATCGGCGGCCTCACTAAGGTGGTCGAACAACCGAGTCGTCTCCTGATCTCCGCTGTGCGATCGGTAGACACAGGTATAAACAATTTTGTCCATACCAGTGTCCACCAACAGCCATAGCGTAGAAAAATTTGGGTCTTCAAGGTGACGGAGACGCTGGCAGCAGATGTCCTTACGGACATACACACAGACCCCGGCACGCAGCAGGAAATGATACTCCAGAGAATATCCCGGGTAGTTGAGGTACGCCGTATCTGACGGACATCTAATTTGGGTCTCCGTCAAGAAAAGCAAGTGTGGCTTGTCAGTCTCAAGATGGTGGTGGACCGCATTGAGATTGGAGTGCAGCCCTCTAATATTAGAGAGAAGCACTTGGAATGAGAGGACGTGCATCCGCTGTTGACACTTGCCTTTCTTTTTAAATTTCATTTATTTATGTGGAGTGAATAGGAGAAAGATGGAAGATGGCAGTTGAGCGAGGTGATGCGAAGTTAAACCCAACAACACGACCAGAGTTGCTGCGCCAAAGGAGGGTTGATCTGGAGACTGCGGGGACGCCCGAACCCCCCCAGGGATCGCCATCGGGTCCTCTCGCCCGGTCGCCAACCGGCACGATGGGGCCACCCTGGGATTTTTCGCAGTTGGCGGGGCAGCCTTTCGTGAGTGGCTGGCACACTACTTGGGCCCCCAACTACCTGCGGTCGGCCAGCGGAGCACCGTGCTTCGGATCCCGCTACCCTCCACGGTCAAACGTCCGACACAACAACAGCTGGCGCATCATACCCGGTATACGTCACAACACAACTGCTCAGACCCATCTTCCACCATACAGCTTCACCAGACATCACGCCGGAACACGACGGATCGCTTGGCGGCATGGCTTTGTCTGGTGGGTGGTAACTATTAAGCCGGCAGCCGATACTATGGCCTACCACCGCATTTACTGCTCGTTTAGCACTACCCAGGGGACACGTGTAGGGTGGTCAGAACTAAGTAAATCCTACGGACGCAAGCAGTTCATCCCCCATGTATGCTTAGGTCTTTAAAACTACGCAACGGATTTTGATGATATTTTTTTTAATAAATAGATTGATTCAAGAGGAAGGTTTATATATTGTATAATAAATGCATAATATAGTAGAGATACACTAGATGGATCAGAATGTTGGGCTGTGAAAACGACGGATGAGAAAAGATTGCATGTAGCGGAGATGAGAATGTTGAGATGAATGTGTGGTGTGACGAGAATGGATATAGTGAGAAATGAATATATTAGAGGAAGTTTGAACGTGGCGCCAGTGACTGAAAAGTTGGGGGAATCGTTTGTCTTGGTATAGTCATGTAAAGAGGAGAGATGAAACGCATGTTACTAAAAGAGTTATGAGTATACATTTGGATGGGTGGAGAGTGAGAGGGAGGCCAAAGAAAAGATGGATGGATTGTGTGAATAGTGAAATGAAAGAAAAGGAAGTTAGTGATATTATAACGGTTGACAGGATAGAATGGAAGAAAAAAACGTGTAGCGCCGACCCCAAATAAGATGGAACAAAGGCAGGAAGATCATGATGATGAGTAGAGAAAAACTGGTAATTTACTAAAATAAATACATTTTTTGCGCTTACATTGCAAACGCTGGCTGAAACCTAAGAGATAGATCAAAATAATGTAAACCCTTATAAGGTCTACCAAAAAGTCCGCGATGGTACATGTCTATGTCTTAGGGGGATAACCCACAATAACCATTTTTTATCCTTTACTTCTTATGAGAAATAATGCCTTATCTACGAAGCAATTTTAAGCAATACAGCATTAATCCTTATCCAATTAAGTAACTTAAATAGATTGTGCATATAAAATAGATCAATATGGCCTTTTGCAGCATGTAATTTATATTAATATTTTCGAAGATATAAAATGCAGGGACATAGCGGTTGCGGTGGTATCAGCATTGCGCCCGTGCGAAGTCGAGGCGAGTCGTTAGTATCTACATATAAAAAAGGAAAAACTGACTGACTGAATTATCAACGCACAGTCGAAACTAATGGGACTACAAATGTGAAATTTTGCACTAAACTTCCTATTGAGACGTAGGCTAGCGCTAAGAAGGGGTTTTAGGAACTTCAACCTGTAAGTGGGTGAAAAGGGGGAATTCCGATTGTATTCAAAATCTTATTCCGAGGGTCAATATACTTGAAACTTAGCACGAATAGTAACCTAAATAAATCAAAAAGTTTGTTATTATTTGTTTTTCGCTACCCTTTAGAATGTTTAAGGTGTTTTAAAGATTTAATGTAGTATTTTTATTTCTGGGGTTTATTAACTTTTTAAACTTGGCACAAATTTTAATATAAATGAATAATAAAGACTGTATTATTAGTTTTCAAAACAACCTTAACTGTGATTATTAAAGAATATTTATGAAATATTTATGAAAAAAAAAAACCATTATTGAACAAAACAAAATAGAAATTTAGAAAAAAGTAATAATTATGAAAATTATTATTTTTTATTTTATTATATTTGTCCTTTTCTAGAGGAAATTGAATATTGTTAAAATCTTTGTTTCATAGTAGACTCAGTACTTAGTGTTACCCCCTCTTGCTTTCAAAACTGTCTGCATTTGTCTGGGCATACTTTTTATTAAACGATCGATAGAAATTTATGGCATTAAATTAAATAAATACAGTCGATTCTCATTAATTCAAACCTGTGATAATTCGAACCTCACTATAATTTAATGTTTTCACGAGTTCCCGAGAAAATCTCTTCATATTCCGAACTAAATCAATACATTTTTATGCACTTGGTAATTCGAACGAAAAAATCATAGTTACGTTACAAAATGAAGCGGTAATTCGAACTCATCGGCGTCAAACACTCGACAATACAAATTTGCAGAGAGAAAAAGAGAGAAAGATTTTAGAACTTGCAGAGGTACAGATAGCGGCACGAATCTTGAGCGCTCGGCGAAAGAGCGGGGCTCGTTGTGCGCATCATACACATCAGCGAGCCAATCACTGTACAAGGATTGCACTCCCCGCCCCCGCGTCTCTTTTCATACCGCTAAAGAGACCCGATATTTCACTTCTGCGTGCTTCAGCGCAATTAAAACTTTAGAAATCAGCGCTCAAGATCCGTGCCGGTATCTATATGTAAGTACATTTTGAGACAAGTTCAAACTTATATCATCGTACACGAGCCTTTGTTTTTGTAATGAATAGTTTGACACACATTTAGGCACGAATTGGTTTGTTTAGTTAAGTTTCAGTTACTGTTACTCTTTCACAAATACTCTTTTGAAAATTTTGTACCATTTAATATTTCGAAAACTCGATAATTTGTAACATTTAATTAGAGTCCCTCGAGTTTCGAATTAACGAGAGTCGACTGTAAATAAAACAATCTTTAATTCGGATTAGTGACATCCATATATGGGTTAGTAAACAATTAAGAAAAACGTATACCTATATTAGTAAACTTTACATCTATCTATTATAAAACAAGGTAGTTGTTCATGATACATCTATGAACAACATCACCTATCAAAGGAGAATCGTACCTCCCCGCTATGGTGCTCAGGATGGACTTGGAGCTAGTCAGTAGTCTGCAGAGCAAAGAGGCCCATTTCTGTCTGACGATGGCGTGGAAGTCATTGACTTGTGCCTCTACAAACATACCTACCCCTATTTATAGCTTTGCACTTGGCTAGCGTGGCTTGCGGTCGTCGAGCAACGGGTAGCTTGCCGTCCGGCCGTCCGGTAATTGATCGGATCGAGCCCAGTCGTCAATAACAGCGTGCAGTGATCCACGCGCTCCTCAAGGAGATGTCAGCAAACCGTACGGGCCCAGCAGGGCCGATGCCCGCTAGCTAGGACCGCGGAGAAGTTTCCACAAAGGGTAACTGAAGGACACAGGTGTGATTTTAGTCCGTAAAAATCTGACACGCCCTCGCGCTCCGCTCAGACCGCGAGAAGATATTAGATGATTTCCACATTTAAAAAAAATCCCTAGCCAAGTTATAACCGTTTCGTTTCGATTCTCTTGCGTCAAACTCCTCGAGTAGTCCACGCCACCGATTCCTTTGTTCTGACCACGTGACTAAGCGTTGAGATGCATCTTGTATTTCTTAACACTACAATTTCAGTATAGAAAAAAATATATACATTAATTCTCCACCAACTAACTTAGTTCTATAAAGTTAGTAGGTCATTATTCTCTACTAACTAGTATAATATTTTACACTAGTATATCACAATATAGATGTAAAAAATGAACCTATACTACAACCCAAGCCGCTGGCAAAAAGAAGTTAGTAGTAATACTAGCTTTTGCTTAGGCTTAGGTTGTGTAAAAGTAGAAAATTATCCTAAAGAAATGTTATAGTCCCAGGTTAAAAGATATATTATTTTTTTTAAATTTATTAACTTGTTAATTTTCTACTCTAATATCAAATTTTATCCAAATCCGGTCACCAGTTTGAGCGTTAAGGAGACACAAATATTTAAACACATAGATAATAATAATAATATAATCTTTATTTCATCTTTTACACAAAACAGTTACATGTAACAGCCACAAGTAAATCTTAAACATAATTATGCTAGTGCCCAAGGAATAACTATAATTAACTTATCAGTATTTAAGAACTAAAGGAAAATTAACTTTGTTAACCTAGAATTAAGTTTAATTATCGAATTGCCCGAGCTAGGTTTATAATACCTGTGTTTCGGGTCATCACTTAGAAAAGTATCTATCTTTCTATTGTCATAGATGTAGTTTTAGTCAGTAAAATTCTGACATACCTTCTGGCTCTACCGCGCCCTAGAACGGGAGAAGACATTGGATGATTCCCGCCTTTAAATAAAAGGGCGAAATTTTATTAATTTAATTGGTGGTTGCAATTCTCCTGCAGCGGTGTGTGAAGCAGGGAGACGTCATTTCTCCAAAACTGTTCACGGCCGCAATGGAGAATGTCTTCAAGGTTCTGGACTGGAGTGGATAAAGCATTAATGTCAATGGCGGATATAACACTTATCTTCGGTTTACCGACGACATAGTAGTCATGGCTGAGACTACAGAAGAGCTCAGCACAATGCTCAATGACCTCAGTAGAGCTTCCGAAAGAGTGGTTCTTAAAATGAACATGGACAAAACCAAAGTCATGATAAACAACCATTTAGCACCCACTCCTATCAAGATTGGAGACTCTATACTCGGAAGTTATAGACAATTACGTCCACCTTGAACAAACAGTCCAGTGGGGTAGATCTAATTTCGAGAAAGAGGTCAATCGTTGAATCCAACTCGGCAGGGCAGCGTTCGGGAAGCTGCGCGATATCTTATCTTCCAATATACTACAGTGTCTTAAGACGAAAGTCTATGACCAGTGCGTGTTGCCAGTGATGATATATGGTCCCGAAAGTCACTCAAAGGGCAATGGAAAGGGAGTATGCTCGGAGTTTCCTTGCGTGATCGAATCAGAGAACCAAGGTTGCCGACATACGATTAGCACGAAGAATTGCCAAATTTAAGTGGCAATGGGTAGAGCACATTCCTCGCAGAACAGATGGCCATTATGGCCAATTTCGTTACATGGTCGCCACTTCAGAACCCGAAAGGTTCTGAAGTGGCGTGGTGAAGACGCAGTGTTGGAAGGTGAACCGATGATCTGGTGAAGGTTGCGGGAAACCGATGGATTCGAGACGCACAGGACCATTCATTGTGGCAACACTTAAGACTAGCCTATGAGAGAGGCCTATGTCCAGCAGTGGACGTCTGTTTGCTGAAATGATGATGATGATGATGATGATGATGATGATGGTTGCAATGCATTTTCTAGAAAAATAATAATGCTTATATATTATTTATCGGGGTAGGTATTTGGCTAAAGCTATTCGCTATTAAGCTATTCAGGTTGCATATTTTTGAAAGAATTACCGTTGTCCAGAAACGCAAAAGGCAACTAAAGAAATACGAGTGGGTTGTAGTCTGTAAAAGTCTGCAACTTCTTTTCGCTACACCTAGAGCGGATGATGTTAATTGATGATTTCCTACTCCACCATTAGAAAAGGTATTATTTATTTTTCAAACTAGATCTGAATCTTTTGACTAAAAACCAAAATCAATATTCCTTTGTAAATAATTTATGGTATGTTTTTAATTATTTATTCTATTCAAATAATTAAAATGATTCTATACTCTAGCCTTAGTGACCTATGAAGCTACATAAAAATTATCAAACAATGCTGTTTAGTAATGAACTTAATCGACTTGTGCTGAAAGGAACTGGTTTGAATAAATTTGTTTTTTTTTTTTATTGAATATTTACCTCTACATAATCGGTGTAGGCACCGTCGCTGCGCAAGTGATCGGCGGCCCGGCTGAATGCATGCCAAAGGGTCATGGCCATACGGATGATGCGGGTATACTGCACGGTTTCTCGAAGTGGCAAGCTTCCTTGCTGGTCTGCCACCATGGGATCTGGAAACAACAGTCCTTGCACGCATGCACAATTTGCGCGTGGAGATACAACTCCGAAGCGAAACTCCGCTGCCACGACAAGTTGCGGCATGGTGGACAGAGGTCCGGCGGGATTTTATGGTGAATTGGCGACGACTGTCGCAACCTAGTGCTGGGCACGCCATAATTATGGCGGTAAGTCTAAGGCCTTTGAGGAGTGGCCGGAAAGATCTCACGGCGTCCTCACCTTTCGTATGACCCAGGTTCTCACCAAACATGGTCAGTTCGGAAAGTTCCTACACCGGATCCGTGAGGAAGTAACGCTTGGGTGCTACCACTGTGTAGACCGCTCGGAGGACACGGTGGAGTACACGGTCAAGGTCTGTCCCGCTTGGTTAAAGCACCGCTGTGTCCTCGTCGGGGAGATCGGCGGCAATAATCTCTCTCGTCAGGCCTTGTACAGGCCATAGTCCGAAGCGAGGAGGAGTAGCAAGCGGTCGCCTCCTTCTGCGAAGCAGTAATACTAATGACCCCTCCCGTCGACTATTTCAATTTGGCACACGATGCACTAAACACCCTGTTTATGTTCTTTTTAAATGATATAAACTAACGGTTGAATGTGATCCCACCTAATTGTAAGCAGTGATACAATTATACATGATGGTAAACCGCACTACTACACCCTAACTACTTTATTAAGAGCCTATTTACTCTAACTTTGAAGACACCTAGCGCGATTGCTCGCAGAACTCTCACACTGTGATGCAAGATTTCAATTTTAGTTCTTATGAGGCGTAATAGATGTCACTACATGTTTTTACTTATCCTAAAATTGTGTTGTTTTTGAATAATTTTGTATTTCTATTTGTGGAAGAATGAGTATACATGTGGATGGGTGGAGAGGGAGAGGGAGAGGGAGGCCAAAGAAAAGATGGACGGATTGTGTGAACAGTGATATGAAAGAAAAAGAAGTTAATGATAGCATAACGGTTGACAAGATAGAATGGAAGAAAAAAACGTGTTACGCCGACCCCAAATAAGATACAAGGGCAGGAAGACGATGATGATTTGTGAAAGAAAAACTGCGGCAGCAGATCCGCAGTATTTTTTTTTCTAATTTGATACGAATTCTTATTTCAGGTATTCTTCGTGCTACGTAAGAAGTCCAACCAAGTAACGTTCCTACACATCTACCATCACACTGGGATGTGCATGTTGATATGGGGAGCTGTCACTTATTTACCAGGTAATCATAATTCATTCTTTTTTACTTTTACCAATAGGTCGAAAAACTACAACGAGCTGATGTCAGAGATTTTACACTCAAATTTAGGGTTCGTATTCCTAATATTGAACCATATATAGTTTCGCTCTGTCCATATGTCCGTCCATCCGCGACTTAGTTTAGAGACAGTAATTATTACTAGGAAGCTGTAATTTGCGTGGGTGGGTGGGATTAACACGCCAAAAAACTGGGACAATAAAATAAAGAATAAAAGTTTTTTTTAGTGCGAGCCTATCATTAATAAAAAAAAACCTACCAAGGTGGGTAAAGTAGGATTTTTTTTTTCTCATATATCTTATAGTAAGCAGGCGGTACTGTGGAATAGGTCTTTCAAAAACATTGTGAAAGTGTTTTTTTTTCACTCACGCTTATGTAGAAAATTATCATAAGGGAACAAACTTCTGCGATGTTATACGACCTATTACAGGACATGGTCTATCCGTATGCTAGAGCGGAATGAAACGTTTGTCATACATTGCTGGCATGTATTTTTTTTTGCCAAAAGTAAAACCTAAGATCCAATCTGAAAGGACTGTATGATAAATCAATAGCAAAAAGAATTGTCTGCCAACCGTAATGAAACGAAGTTAGAGACAATTTAGTATATTGCTATAGTTTGTTATCAGGCGTTTTTTTTTTTCTTAAATAAAAATTGTAAAATTAAAATGTATGTCTGATATTTAAAGTTTCCGATTGTTAAATATAGTTTTAGTTTCGGTTTTTATGGTGAGTACGCATTAAATAGTGTCAATCGCTATCAAATCACTAACGCGTATCTTTTCGATTCGTTTGTCGCTTTTTTTTTTACTAGTTAAGGTGATGAAAAACTGCGAGTGTGAAAAATATATAACAGTAATAATCTGTTTAATTATTTCATCAATAGAAACCTCAAAATATTACGTAATATATTTCCATTTCATTACAATATAACGAAAATAGGTCACACCTGACTAAAATATTCTAGTAATGATTCTATACGTATCTTTGTTCGATTGCGGTTTAAAGACCTGGTTTTCTTTGCTATTGATTCTTCGTCTAACATATAACCTAGGTTTCATTTCTGGCGAAAATAAAAAAAGTAAATCATGCAAAAAGTTTTCGTTGGCCATCCAACATAAACACACACTTTCGCCTTTATAAAATTAGTGTTTCATGAAATAGGCGTCCCACAAGGTGGACCGATGACCTAGTGAGGATTGCGATAATCAAATGGAAGTGAGATGCATAAAACTAATTGTTATGGCTGCACTTGGGGCTATGTCCAGCAGCGGATGTCTTTCAACTGAAATGGTGATTACGTAGGAATATTGAATAGATACCAGATGAATAATACCATAATTAGCTTTATAATTTTCCCACTATTGGGACTTAAGCCACCTCTTTAGGAGAGGGAATGGGCCGTAATCCATCGCGCGGGTCAAGTGTGACTTGGTGGATATCACATGTCTTCGAATTTTTGGTTCAAGGACATGCCGGTTTCATTACGATATTTTCCTTCACCGTTTTGAGAGCAGTGGTGATGAAATATATTACACAAAGTAATGTCCCTGACTGGGTTTGAACCCATGACCTACAACTCGTAAGTCGGGCGCATTACCACTCGGCCATCACTGCTTATCATTGAATATATACCAGATGAACAGTGCAGTTTACTAAAACATGAAATATATCTAATTTTCAGGTGGTCACGGGACGCTGATAGGTGTCATCAATTCATTTGTACATGTCGTGATGTACTCTTACTATCTTTTGTCCGTGGCCCTACCAGGCGTCAAAAACGCGATTTGGATTAAGAAACATGTCACACAGCTGCAAATTGTAAGTATTTTTTATTTTCAACGTTTAATTTAATCAATTTTAATCCCACCGTTATTGGAAAAGGTATCTCCCATATAATTTTTTACTCTTCTTGTTGGTCCATTTATTCCGGCTAATCTCTCAGAAACACTGTTTATCTAAAACTCATGCTAATGTTTTCTAGGTCTTCTTTCGCAATAACATCTTCTAACTCCTATTTTAACTAATTTCTGATGACTTCTTGCCAAAAAGCTACTTCTTAGGAGTTTTAAATAACTTTCTTAGAAATATTCTTTAAGAAATTGGGATATGGTCGGTATATTGATTTTTGAAAGCTGTAATTTAATCGAATATGATTACAAATTGGGTAAAATAACCATATGCTGGTTATTGTACCCAATTTGTAATCATAATTAATAAAAATAAATCATAATAACTCAGTTTTTTTTCTGTGGAATAATCGTTCAATGACATCAATGCTCTTGAGCGGAGTGGGAGATAGTTTCAGACTTTTACTGACTAAAAACCTACTTCTATAGCTTCGTTGCCTTTCGTACCAAGGCCGGATCTTCCTTTCAGAAGCAGACCCTTGGCCCCAGTAGGTTTCGACCCTGCTGAGCCCCTACGGTTTGCTGAAATCTCTTTGAGTGGCACGTGGAACAGGACTTGCCATCGTCGATTTGAGCTCGGTCTGGACGGTTACCGGACGGTCAGCCCACGCTTACGGTGGCCGAAAATCTAATTGGAATCCCGGCGGCTGGGGTGCGAAGGCCATCGCCTCGGGCGTGCACGTGCGGCCTCTTCCTTTGCTAGCATTTCTGCTTCGCTGAGGAAGAAGGCGACCGCCTGCCACTCCTTCTCGCTCCAGACTATGGGCTGTAGTAGCTCGGCGCGAGAGATCGCCGCCGCCGATAACCCCCACAAGGACACGACGGTGTTCTGCCTGGGCGAGCACACCTCCACCTCGTATGCTCCTACGTGTCCTCCGGGCGGTCCACACAATGGCGACACCCAGGCGGTTCTTCCGCACTAATCCGGTGCAGTAACTTCCCGAACTTACCATGACTGGTGAGAACCTGCGTCATGTGGAAGATGAGGACGCGTGAGGTCTTTCCAGCCACGCTTCAAAGAAGGGACTTACCGCCATAATTATGGACAGTCGCTGTTGGCATTTCACCATGAAATTTGCCGGAACTATATCCGCCATTTCGTGACTTGTCGGAGTTTCGCCCTGGCGTTACATCTCCACTCGCAGATCATGCATGCGTGAAAGGACTATTGCCTCTAGATCCCATGGTAGCAGGCCAGCAAAGCAAGGTAGCCTGCCGCTTCGCGGGAAATCATGCGGTATCCCTACATCATCCGTATGGCCATGACCCTCTGGCATGTGAACACATGTTCAGCCGGGCCGCCGGCTGCTTCCACTGACGCCCCATAAAGGGCCAAGGACCGAACGATGCCTGCATAGAGCCTGCAGCAGGAGGGGTCTGGACCCCCGACGTTGGGAAGGAACTGCTTGAGAGCAGCCACAGTCCAATTCAGTTTGGGAGCAAGACGTCGAAAGTGCACCTCGAAATTCCACCGGCTGTTGAGAACGAGTCCCATGTACTTCATCGTCGACCCGATGCCGATGTGAACTCCTTCTACCTTTAGTTAGGAACCCCGTGGTGTCCAAATTTGAAAAACAAAAGAATAAATGTTGATAATTATACCTAATAAAACAAAAGTTTTTAAAAGAAACATAGTTGTTATGAATTAGGTATGTTATTATTATTTTGAAAAGATACAATTTTATTAGCACGAATTAAAATAGATACGAAAGTTATTAGTAAAAATCTTGCAAGACAATTTGTTACTTTTTTATTGTTCAATTGAATTTTATTGTGTTATCTCAAATTACAACATGTCACAATTAATTACAAAACCAGAGTTTTAAACTTATCATTACTCTTTTCAGCTGCAGTTCTTCTGGTGTGTAGTTCACATGACCATCATAGTCTTCATACCTGACTGCGAATTCCCTCGCTGGACCAGTGCGGTGTTCTTACCACAAAATCTGTTCATGTTGATACTCTTCGTCGACTTCTATATCAAAACTTACGTTAAGAAACCACAAGAAAAACTCAAAGACCAAACGGACGCTATTAAAGTTAACAATCAAAATAACGACAAAAAATGCGACGAACCCAATAATGAAATATTAAATGCTAAATTTAATAATAGCGTCAATAATTTAAATGATAAGGAACAAAATAATGCTAAAAATTATCTTAAAAATGATTTAAGTAAGCTTGTTAACGGTAGTGATGTTTCATACACTAACAATAACAACGAATATTGTGAAAATTTTAACTATTTTGAGAATGGTAAAGAAAAATCACCCTGTGAGTCGGGCAAATGTAAAATTAATTGCCATAAACATTATAAGAGTGAATAATTATTTATTTTTATGTATTACTTAAGTTAGTAATAAGTTTCATAAAATAATTATACTTAACATAGTTATAATATAGGCTATAATTAAGCATTATAATAATTGTAAAAATATTGTCGTTTTAGTTTCTCATCATTTATTTAGTCAGTTTCAATGACCGTATCTTTTTTCAAACAATTTTAGTAGCTAACGTTACAATTTGTGGGTTTTGTAAAAATTTGGTATGATCGGACTCAACTCTTCTAAAAATACGACCACGACGAATAAATATGACGATTTAAAAAATGGCCCCCAATCCAGATGCTCACCCACATGTCCGTTGTGTCAGCTCTACGACATGAATAACACATAGTCAAAAACCTACTCTAAGGAAGTGTTTAATTTTATTAGGAGGATTTGAAAATATTTTTTTCTGTTCAATAAAATTAATACCCGCTTTGTTTATTATCTCTTCGCGTTTGAACGCTTAAATGGAACGCTTAATGGATATTTGACACAAAGGTACACCATATCTTGAAATATCATACAGGCTGTTTTTTTTATTCTGAGAGTATGTTACTTTGGGATATTTTTCAAATTTGATGCGAGCGAAGCCGCTGGCAGAAATTAGTGACTAACTTCTGCCTGTGGTTTCACACGCGGGAAAGTAGGTTTCTCCTTACAAACTTTGAACCCCCGTTTCTTAGGGTGTGAATTTTGGAAAATCCTCTTAGTGCTGGCCTACGTAATGAAAGGAAACCTTGTGTAAAATTTCACGCTCCTCGTCTCAGTAGTTTAGGCTGTGCATTGATATGTCAGTCAGTCAGTTTCTCCTTTTATATATATAGATTATAAACTCAAAATTATTAATTTCTGGACTATGGGATTGCCATAGCGTGCAAACAATACTAGCCCTTGCATAACACGTTACAAAACGTCCGATTTAAATGAATTACTTAACAAAACAATATTTTATATTATGTGAGTCACGCAATATCATGCGCTATGCAAGTGGGGTGTCTAAGGGGTGCGATGTGTGAATTAGGCCTCGACCAGGGTAAAGAGCTTATGCAAGTAAAAGTGTTACAAAATTAAATAGCAGATATGAATCTGCCAGTTATTGTTTAAGTGTAGTGTTTATAAATGGTTGAGCTGAGTGGGGCTGATGCATGCGTCATGTTCGTGAACGGGCGCCGTCATTTTTAATTTAAATTCGCCGTCATTGTTAATTTAAACAAATAAGAAAAAAAAATATACAAAAATTAGAAATTGAAATAAGCCACTGGACTGGACCTGGTTAAGAGACGACCAGCTTCAGGTCGTCTCTTAACTACCAGTGGCATTTCAATTTCTAATTTTTATATATTTTTTTTCTTATTTATTTAAATTGTGCTCACGTAATAAAAACAAAAAGAAATATGTAACCAAGACTGTTGTAACTCGTAAAACGATTTAAAAGAGTGGCGTTTTTTTTACAAATCTCGCTCTTGGACGGTGCGAGAGATAGTGTCAGACTTTTACTGACTAAAAGCCCACCCCTGTTCCTTCTTTGCCTTCGTCCCGCGGCTCCGGATTTTACTTTCACACTACCCGTGGCCCCAGTAGGCTTCGACCCTGCTGGGCACCTACGATTTGTTGACCCTGAGGCGCGCGTGGAACGGTTCGTGCCGGCGACGACTTGGGCTCGGTCCGGACGGTTACCGAACGGTCGGACAGCGACCACCCATAACTCGCCGTCCGCAAGCCTGTGCCTACGGTGGCTCGTAATCGGGATCAAAATCCCGGCGGCGGTTGGAGCATGAGGACCGTTGCCTCACGCGATTAGCCGCCTCCTGTGCTAACATTACTGCTTCGCAGAAGGAGGCGACCGCCTGCCACTCCTCCTCGCTCCGGACCATGGCCTGTACCAAGTTCCGGCGCGAGAGATGGCTGCCGCCGATAGCCCCCACGAGGACACGGCGTTGCTCTGCCCATGCAGGGCACATCACCACCGTGTGCTCCATCGTGTCCTCAGGGCGGTCCACACAGTAGCGACAGCCGGGCGTCGTTGCCGCACGAATTCGGTGCGGCAACTTTTTTGCAGGGACTTACCGTGTTCTGTGAGAACCTGCATCATGCGGAAGGTTAGAACGCCGTGAGGTCTTTCCAACCACACCTCAAAGAGTCCCCCCTTTGAGGCCATACCATATTTTACCGCCATAATTATGGCGTGGCCATGGAGTTTCTTGCACGATCTTCTTCATCTTTGCTTTGGAACGTGCAATTCAGCTTCACTTTTATGACTAACCGACATTTTGACAATTCAAAAGTGCCTAAAACAATTTATTTAAGGGGATGCAACTCGACATACATTTTCACTGTTTTTCATACAACCGCTCTTACGCGATTATGAAGTTATTACACATTTTTCATTAGGTATTTTGTAAACACAGTATCTTGTAGATATTATCTAGGCTTCTATTGAACTCAATTTATAAATTTGTATGAAACTAATCCAGTGAAAAAAACCTCTGAAAATCTGCTATTTTGCATGAACTTCAAAATTTACACAAAAATTAAAAAAGTCAAAAAAGTATAACAATAGAAGCCTTGCAAATCTAATCAAGAATCTGAATAATTATTTTTGTTTTTCTATAAAACTAGACACTTATTTCCTGAAAGAAGTTTTGTAAAATATTCGAGTAAATCCAAGAATTACCGAATGCTAACAGAGTTTTCAGGCTTTATCGCTCTTTTTTCGCGTTTGGATTGCATTAGTGATGAAGTAACAAGCTGTTACCCATGCTCAATGTTGACGATAGATGAGTGAAAAAGGACCCTCTTAAAATATATATTTTTGATTGATTATCAAAAACATATTATATTTCAAATCACCAGTTTTTATTGATTGATTGATTACAAGGGAAATTTTAACTATTTGGAAATCTTTCGGAGGAAAAATATAATCATGAGTATGAACAGCTACAACAACAACAACTCAGAAAAAAAAAGCTTAAAAAGGTTCAGTAGATTTAAGTCTTTATGTAACTCAACAAAATGTGGAAAATAACGCAGCAGTGTTTTATTTTGATCAACGCATCAACTTCTCACAACGCAGTATGGCCACCCAACCGCGCTCGCTAACGCTCTAGCCTCTGCAGTTTCACCCTGGACGATACTTTAGAAAGCGAGACAGTTTGGGTATTCCCAAGTTTGGGAAATGTATCTACCAGATATGTGAATCATTAATGTTTGTGTGAAGGTTATGACTGGAGGCATTAGTATAGTTTTTTTTTTTACCTCGGTCTGTTAATATCAGCAATGGAACATTTTGTTTCGATAGGAGTAAGAACCTGCACTTTAATTTTTCTTCTAATTTCTTAATTTTTTGAATTTTAATTAGCTTCTATCAGCGGCTTCGCCTAAGTGAAAGTCAGTTTCTTCATACGAACTTTGGATTTCCGTTTCGTCCCGTTACGGGGTGAATTTTGGAAAATCTTCTCTTAGTGCTCGCCTACGTCATAAAAAGAAATCTTGTGCAAAATTACACTCTCCTAGTGTCAGTAGTTTAAGCTGTGCCTTGATATGTCCGTCAATAAGTTTCTCTTTTATATACAGATTTTATAAGCTTTTGCCAGCAGCTTCGCCCGCGTGGAGGTAGGTTACTCTGCATAATTATAGGACCCCCGTTTTACCCCCTTAGATCTTAGAAATCCGCTAAGAACGGATTTTACGAAACTCCACCCAGTTTTGTAAAATCCGTTTTTAGCGGATGTCTACACCCTCTAAGGAACCAACCTGCCAAATTTTAAATTTGTAAGTGATATAGTTTCTGAGATTTCGTGATTAATCAGTGAGTAATATTTCGCTTTTTTATATATAGATTATTTGGTATGGTACATATGTATTTTGTATTTTTTTATATTATTTCTGAAATTTATGCATTAATTAAAGCCCAAAATTTTTCATTCAGTTCATCTAAAAGTTGCCTGTAAGAGATTGATTGCCCTGTGAAATAGGTCCGCCCATTGTACTAGTTTTTGTAAATGTTTGTCCTGTGTGTTTTTACGAGGTGAACAATAAATAATATAATAAATAAACACACAGTATGGCTTTGACGTGTAAATTGAGAAAGTAATATCTATCCTAGAGGTCAAGCTTACCACACTATTGCCAACCACAGCAACTCTTGAAACTGGGATCAATAGGGGAAATAAAAGCTCAATGATCGATGAGGAGTTCTAGTTCCAGCAACGAAAGAACAAAGAGCAAAACAAAGGTTTTGATATCTTCTATGGTGTTGATCCTTGGTACAGTCAAATGAGTTGAATAGAAACTCAGGGATAAATAGAAACAAAACTTCAAAGGGTATTTTCACGATATTTGAACTTTTTTTGCAGCATTTAATTATATAAATTAATTACTTAATTGTTATTCTAAAAAGTCGATGCTTTGTTAGAAGCCGATAACATGATATCAAAGTGAAAAACCAGAACAAAGTTTTGTTTCTATTTACATTCACCCCGTTTTACGGTACCTTTTTTCAGAGAACAAAAACTAGGTAATTAATGAAAATTTGTCCAACGAAGGAGAAACATTTTATTGTCAATCATTTTATAGGTACCTGACTATGACAGATTTAGGCTATAATTGAATGAAGCAAATTACTTCCCGACGTCATCATGTCAATCGAACTGAATTATAGAATAGCCTGGTATAATTGAACTCATCAAATATTTCGATGATTGGTGATATTCTTGTGCTGCCGTTGACGGAAATGTCAGGTATTACTCTAGTAAAGAAATCTAATTGATTCAAAACATACTAAGGGTCGGGTAGAAACAATAACCTTCGCCGTCTTGCATCTAGCTCCTGGGGAGCATCACCACAAGTTCTTCGCACTACAGGCCTATGTGTTTCTTTTTCGGCCGGAGAGTTTTCAAGCCCATTGTGGCAACGTTCCGCCTTCGCTAAAGAACTGGACAAATGAATGATACCTGTCCCATCGTAATGGATGTTTAAAACCTGGGTACATCATCGCAAGAGGGGCCCTTGCGATGTTGTACCCTCTAGTAGATATAGCTCCTCCAGAAGTTCGCCGAGAGATAGCCAGCCGCATCTGCAGCTACCTTGGCTTTGGACTTAAAGTTTATAAGTTATTGTACAAATAAAATTCCAGTATACAGCAGAGAATAGTTAAGATGACAACCTCAGGTGACAACATAGATCACAGTATAATCATGCTGGCTGACTGATGACCGTTGGGTAAACAAAATCACATTGACTAAACGAAACTGAAAACGTAAGGTAGGTACACTTTCTTGTTGTAGTTAACGTACAAATGTCCTCAGGCTAGATGAAGAAGGCCAGGGGAATGTTTGAGAGTGATGGCCCTGGAAAGCAAAAAGCAACTTAAGAAACACGGGTGGGTTCTAGTAGTAAAAGTCTGACACTCCCTTTCGCCTCCACTCAGACCGGGAGGAGATATTATTCACCTACTAAGTCTTTGTTAGCCAACTTGTGATGGAAAACTTAGAAAAAACCAGCCACCAGAAATGGAGGTATAGTGAAAGTTTTGAACGAAGAAGTAGGGTAATTACTTACCATATATTATCATAGCATTTAAGAATCATTCCATAGTTCAGCAATTCTGTTCATCATCATCATCATTATTTCAGCCGAAAGACGTCCACTGTTGGACATAAGCCTCCCCCAAATGTCGCCACAATGACTGGTCCTGTGCGTCTCGCATCCATCGGATTCCCGCGACCCTCACCAGGTCATCGGTCTACCTTATGGGAGGCCTTCCAAAACTGGGTCTTTCGGTACGCGGTCGCCATTCCAGAACCTTTCGTCCCCATCGACCGTCTGTTCTGCGAGCAATGTGCCCTGCCCACTGCCACTTCAGTTTGGCGATTCTTCACGCTATGTCCGTAACCTAGGTTCTCCGCAATTTTGTTACTCGTCCAAAATCAGGAAAATTCTAAAAATCATGAATCGTCGACTATGCCGGCGCTGTAAGGTCAATTACTGTTCTTGTCATACTATTGAATTTGAACTCTGATGTGTGCGCATTTCGGGAGCATGAGACCTTTGTTTGAAACGTGTTATTTTATCCATTATATATATGTCGTGGCCAGATCTTAGAATTGTTTACTTCATGATATGGCCAGCTAAAACTGGCCAGATCTTCAAACCTCGTTTGGCTATATCATTGATGTAGGATTTCTATGATAATAAAAGGTCTATAGAAAGTAAGCCAAACAAGAATTGAAATATCATCAAACTTTTTTTAAAACGATCTGGCCAGTTTTACTTGGCCATATCATAATGTGATCAATTTATAAGATAGATCTAGCCACGACATATGTCTATATATATGAAAGGGGAAACTGACTGACTGACTGACATATCATCGCACAGCCGAAACTACTAGGATTAGGAGCGTGAAATTTTGCACAAGGTTTTCTTTTATGACATAGGTGAGCATTAAGAAAGGATTTTTCAAATTTCACTCCCTAAGCGGGGGTCCAATGTTTGTATGGAGAAACATACATTCACACAAGTGAAGCCGCGGGCAGAAGCTAGTATATATACAGTGCGAGGAGGTCTGCCTTTATTATGTGCAGCTACCGTAAGTTATTCTATAATAAAAACGATAACTGCATTTTATAGTAGCACCTCCCATGTTTTTATAATAAGCTGAATATGAAGTTTCACTGTGCAAAGCCACGGACGGTCTTAGAAATTAATAAAGTTTTATACGACTTAGCTTTGAAAGCCGAGGAGTAGCGAGATTGGTTTTTAATAATTATTGGCGGTGTAAAATAAAAGGAATCTTAGACAGAAAGCAGTTATGTGGACTTGGGCGCAGCTATAGCATTCACATGGGGGGCTCCGAGGATCCGAAAATGTACAAAAATTATCTGATTTTTGCTCAAGTTTCACGTAGCGATGGGTAGATGTCTAAACCTTAATCTTAGTCATTTAGAAATTAAACAAACAAGAAATAAAACAAGGCTAGCTACGGGTGAAGGATAGTTTTTCACCATTATTTCAGCCGAAAGACGTCCACTGTTGGTCATAGGCTTCCTTCAAGCGTCGCCGCAACGACCGGTCCTTTGCGCCTCGTATCCATCGGAATTCAGTGACCCTCACCATTGGGTCGGTCCACCTTGTGGGCGGCCTTACATCACTGCGTCTTCCAGTACGTGGTCGCCACTTCAGAATCCACATCGACCATCTGTTCTGCTGCGATCAGTGTGCCCTGCCCATTGCGTCTTAAGTTTGGCGATTTTTCGAGCTATGTTGGTAACCGACGATACGGAACGATATTTATTTTAAGCAAATATTTTTTTATTACTATTATGGATAGGCTCGCGATTGACCATTATTTCACTTGACGGTAAGCTGCGATGTGGCCGACAATGGAGCAAGCACGCTTGCCTAGAAGTATTCTTTTCACTCTTGACTTAAAGACCTCTAGGTTGTTTGCTATCAGGAAACACAGATTCTTTCAATTCCACCGTAGCTGTACGCAACAGTAAATGTGGTACCTAATGAAAAATTTATAAAGTATGATGATGAAAAAAGTAACAATAAAATTGATAAATTTTATAAAATACTAGCTGACCCGTGCCTACTTCGCTATATCAAACAACTTTGGTATAGAAATATTAATAATTACAATTGAATGAATAAAGAATTAATTATTACTTTTATCTTTAGTATACCTATATATGTAAATATTCAAACGATGTATATCTTGTTTATTATTTTAATTGTTTGTATATTATAGGTAATTAGTTAAATATTTGAAATAATAATAAATAATTTTTTGACGATTAATAAGGCCTACATCAGCAATAATGCAGCTTTTCACTGATGAAAGATTTTTTGAAATCATTTTAGTAATTTTACAGTATTTCACTTCCCACAAACTTTATCTCTTTATAATACGTGCTTCTACCAGCTGCTTCGCTTGGGTGTAAGTAGAAAATATATAGCACTCAAGAATAGTGCAGCAACATTAGAGAAAAAAACAGAAAAAATCCAGAAGTTTCTGAGATTATCCGCTACATACAAAATTACAAATACCTTTTGATAATATGAATGTAGATACTACTAAATATAAATGCACTAACATCAACAAACCTCGGCCATCAAGTTGTGTTTCGAAAAGAACACGCAATAATAGAGCAGATTGAATGAGAGTACCTCAGGCCATTAGGAAATCGTTGGAGAAGGAGGAGTACCTACTATTTACCTTTGGGGGTACAGGGTACGCCTCCTGCCGGAGGCTATACGCGGGAATTGTTCGGTCTATGGCCCTTTACGGGGCGCCTGGCGGCCATGCTGTACGCTTGCCAGAGAGTCATGGCCATCTGGATGGTACGGGGAAACCGCACGGTTTCCCGCGAAGCGGCGAGCCTCCTTGCTGGCCTGCCACCATGGGATTTGGAGGCAACAGTCCTTGCACACAAGCACGATTTGAGATGCAACGCCAGGACGCGTGGAGATGCAACGCCAGGGCGAAACTCCGCTGCCGCGAAAAGTCGTGGCATGGCGGACAGAGTTCTGGTGGGATTTTATGGTGGAATGGCGACGGCGACTGTCGCAACACAGTGCTGAGCACGCTACAATTATGGCGTTAAGTCTTTGTGGTGTGGCTGGAGCGGCAACACGGCGTCCTTACCTTCCGCCTGACGCAGGTCGTCACCGGACTTGGCAAGTTCGGGAGGTTCCTGCATCGGATTCAGGCGGAAGAAACGCCCGGGTATGATCATTGTATGGACCACCCGGAGGACACGATGGAGCATAAGGTGGAGGTGTGCCCCACTTGGGTGGAGCACCGTCGTGTCCTCGTGAAGGCAACCGGCGGCAGCGACCTCTCGTATCGTGTCCTGGTTCGGGCTATGGTCCGAAGTGAGGATGAATGTCAGGCGGTGGCCTCCTTCTGCGAAGCAGTAATGCTAGCGAAGGAAGAGGCCGTACGCGTGAGGGAACGAATGACTTCACGCTCCAGCCGCCGAGATTCTGACCCAGACTACTAGTCACGGTAGATGCGGGCTTGCGGACGTCGAGCAATGGGTAGGTTATCGTCCGGCCGTCCGGTAATTGAACGGACCGAGCCCAGTCATCAATAGCACGTAGTGATCCACGCGCTCCTCAAGGAGATGTTAGCAAACCGTATGAAATATTTACAATGCCTACACAATATTCCGCAAATTTTGTTTTCGTTGTGCGCCAACTCCACAGGTCCAAAACTCCCTCATCCACCAGTGATTCTAGTCAAAGAATATATAGTACTGATTTTTAAGCTTTACATTGCTCATACGTCTGAAAGAAATTTTAAGGAAATAAGTTTCAATATTCAAAATATAAAAACTAAAATACGAATAACAATCGAATGTCCTAAATCAAAATCAACATTATTTTTGCAGCCGTTAGATGACCATAGTAGAACTATTGGAACACCATAACGTCTACACTACGGCCAGTATAGTTTCGTAGATTTTGCAACGCATTCGGGAAACACATCCGAATGCTCGGTCATAATTATTCTTATTCATTATAATGATATACAACTAATTAATTTTGTTTACTAAAAAAAACTATGTAATTCCAGAATAACAATGTAAAAACTGTCCTTTATGCTAAAATATTGGTACTTTAACATTTATAAACACGGTTTGCATTGCGCAACAGCTTGCAGTTTTTTTGCAAAAAAATACGAGTATGAATATTCGCTATAGATGTTCCAGTGGAAGACAAAGCCCTTATCTCGCATTATTGTTATGAAATTACATAACCATTGATTTATCTTTTTCTAATTAAATATTATTTCTTTGGTTTATTTTACGGATTCACAGCTGGTAATCTGAAAAAAAAACTTCAAATTCATTATGCCAGTAGCTGTCAAACGTAATTCAAACATTTTAAATCCACTTTTTAAGTCAGGTTACTTCCAGGCAAGCGTGCTTTGCAGCTCTATCGTCAACCAGATCTTGCAGCTCTATCATCCTGAATTGATCCGATGTTTTACGTCTCGATCTATCTCGCCATCTCCTTGGATAAGTGACCCGAGGTACCGAAAGTCGGAATAGATCGGTATGGGCGTTCCAGCGAAAACTAAGGGCACAGGACCGGAGAGACCGCCGAAATCGCAGAACAATTATTCGGCTTTCTTTTTGCTCAATTTTAGGCCAACACTCTCCAGTCTGTGCCACCACAACTCCAATCTACTCTGGACTTCTAGGCCATTCTCGACCACCAGCGTAATGTCAACGGCAAACTGCATACACCAGGGAGCCTCTTCCTGAATATTCTACGTCAGAGCGTTCATTATAGAGCCGACCCTTGATGTAAGCCGACAGCCACATTAAAGTGCAGCCCACTATAGACCGGCCTTGGGTACTGCATTGGCTGCACATTGCTCGGATCAGAAAGAAAGAAAGCTTCCGAGGTACATCTTTCTCCTTAAGGGCCTACCACAGAACCTTACGAGGTACCCGGTCATATGCCTTTTCGAGGTCAATGAATATCATGTGCATGTTTTTATGCGCACCTCTGTATTACTCGCACAGCTGGCATGCGGTAGCGAAAATGGCATCCGTTGTACCCCGACCAGGCAGAAAACCGAATTGGTTCTGTGAAATTTCACTCTCTTCTCTCAACCGTCTTTCAATAACTTTCTCCCAGGCTTTCATAGTACGTAATATTAGCTATATTCCTCTATAATTGTTGGACTCAAGTACATCATCCTTGCTTTTAAAGATGAGCACCAAAGAACTGTTGCACCAATCATCACGTATGGCTTCTTCCCGCAACAACTTATTAAAGAACAAAGCTAACTACGCCCATCCATCCACAAGCAATAACTTCCGCACTTCAACTGGTATTCCATCTGGACCAATTGCCTTACCACTCTTCATTCCATTTACAGCAATTCTGAGTACAATCGATGCAGTACCTAAGTCCGGTCTACAGTGGGCAATACTGGCAGCTTCAATGTGGCTGTCGGCTTATATCCGGGGGCGGTTTTCAGTATCTTCCAGATGATAATGGACGCTCTGACGTCTGGTATCCAGGAACAGGCTCCCTAGTGCATGCAGTTTACCGAAGACATTGTGCTGGTTGCCGAAAGTGGTCTAGAGGTCCAGAACAAACTCGAGAGTGTTGGCTTAAAATTGAGCAGAACGAAAACCGATACTTGTTCTGCGATTTCGGCAGTCTCTCCGGTTCTTTGCCCTTAGCTCTCGCTAGAACGCTCATATCAATCTACTCTAACTTTCGGAACCTCGGGTCGCTTATCACAGGAGATGACGAGGTAGACCGAGACGTAACACATCGGATCAATTTAGGATGGATGAAATGCTGACAGATCACTGGAACAACTTGTGACCCACGAATGCCCCAGAAGTTGAAGGGTTAAATCTACAAGTCCATGATAAGACCTGTCATACTGTATAGATCAGAATGTTGGGCTGTGAAAAAGATGGATGAAAACAGATTGCATATAGCGGAGACGAGAATGCTAAAGTGAGAAATGAGTATATTAGAGGAAATTTGAAAGTGGCGCCAGTGACTGAAAAGTAATATGCATAACATTGATAGGGTTGAAAATAAAACCACAACCGTGTCCTGATCTGAGTTGAATTGTTATTCAATTAACATTTGATACCCTTCTAAAAACTTAGGTAACGAAACCATATCGGCTTAGCGGTCACCACTGTGTGGACCGCCTGGAGGACACGGTGGAGCATACAGTAGAGGTGTGCCCCGCCTGGGCAGAGCACCACCGAGTCCTCATGAGGGCGATAGGCGGCAACAATCTCTCGCACCGGGCCTTGGTACAGGCCATGATCCGAAGCAAGGAGTGGCAGGCGATCGGCTCCTTCTGCGAAGCAGTAATGCTAGCAAAGGAGGAGGCCGCACACGCACGCGCTTGGGAGCCACCGGGATCCCAATCCCGATTTCCGGCCAACGTAGCCGCGAGCTTGTGGACGGCAAGCAATGGGTAGCTTGCCGTCTGACCGTCCGGTAACCGACCGGACCAAACCCAAGTCATTGACACGCCACCACGCGTGCGTCAAGGAGATGTCGAAGCCTACTGGGACCACGGGTAGTGTGAAAATGAAAACTGGGGCCCTGGAACAAAGGCAAAGAAGAAACAGTGTGGTGAAGAGTGGGTTTTAAGTCAGTATAAGTCTGACTGGACGATAACTAAAAATAAATAAAAAAAAATAACAACTGACGGATAGTTTTTTTAATTTATTAAATTTATGCACACAAAAATTGAGAGGCAGACTAAATGGCATGCCTTAAACAGGAAATGGCTTTATTAACTTTGTTAGTGTATGTTAGAGGCTGGTGACTCTTTTATTGAAGTGTTTTATGATCAACTTCTTGTTGATGAAAATCTTCAGAACGGCCTGGTGAATAGTACTTGACCATAAACGAAGGAAAACGATTTATGTAAGAATCGTAGCTTTCTGTAGTTTATGCTTATCCATTCGAAAGAGGTGTGACTTTATGTACCTATGTATGTTTACCCTAGTCACCAGGGAGATTGGGAACATCGAGAGATGTCGTGCGGTGTTCCGTAGGGATCGATGCTAGGGCCGCCCTTGTGGAACATCGGATACGCCTACGTGCTGCGCGGCGACCTCCCTGACGAGGTTAGCGTGATCTGCTACGCAGACGACACGCTGGTCCTAGTGCGGGGAGAGTCGTGGAACAGGCGGCAGCAGAACTAGCGACACGTGGGGTTGCGACAGTTGTGGGCAGGATCCAGGAGTTGGGACTCGAGGTGGCATTGCACAAGCCCGAGACCATGTGCTTTCACGGCCCTTGGAACGCGCCACCACCAGGTTCCCAACTAGCGGTAGGAGGAGTTCACATCGGCGTCGGGTCGACGATGAAGTACCTAGGACTCGTTCTCGACAGCCAATGGGATTTCGAGGAGCACTTCCGACGTCTGGCTCCCAAACTAAACCGAACTGGGGCCGCCCTCGGGTGGCTCCTGGCAAACCTGGGGGGTTCAGACGCCTCCTGCCGGAGGCTCTACCCGGGAATCGTTAGGCCCATGGCCCTGTATGGCGCACCAGTGTGGGCGCTGGCGCTGCGGAAGCAGCCGGCGGCCCAGCTGAACGCATGCTAGAAGGTCATGGCCATACGAATGGTGCGAGGATACCGGACGATTTGCCGAGAAGCTGCAAGCCTTCTTACTGGTCAGCCACCACGGGATCTGGAGGCAACAGTCCTTGCACGCATGCACGATCTGCGCATGGAGATGCAACGCCGGGGCAAAACTCCGCTGTCGCGACAAGTCGCAGCATGGCGGACAGAGCTCCGGCAGGATCTCATGGCGAAATGGCGACAGCGACTGTCGCGACCCAGTGCTGAGCACGCCACAATTATGGCGGTAAGTCCCCTCTTTAAGGCGTGGCTGGAAAGACCTCACGGCATCTTCACCTTCCGCATGACGCAGGTTCTCACCGAATACGGTAATTTCGGGAAGTTCCTGCACCGGATTCGTGCGGAAGAAACGCCTGGGTGTCGCCACTGTGTGGCCCGCCCGCCCTGGTACAAGCCATGGTTCGGAGCGAGGAGGAATGGCAGGCGTTCGCCGTACGCCTTCTGCGAAGCAGGTCCTTACGCCCCAACCGCTGCCGGGATTCTGATCCCGATTTCCGGCCACCGTAAGCGCGGGCTTGCAGACGGCCAGCAATGGGTAGTCCGCCGTCCCACTGTCAGGTAACTGTCCGGACCGATCCCAAATCGTCGACGGTGCGTATTGTTCCACGCGCGCCTGAGGGAGATGTCAGCAAATCAAAGGGGTCTAGCAGGGTCGAGGCCTACTGGGGCCATGGGTAGTGTGAAAACGAAAACCGGGGCCCTGGGACGAAGGCAACGAAGGAACAGGAGTAGGTTTGTAGTCAGTAAAAGTCTGACTGTTTCCCGCTCCGCCCAAGAGCGAGATTTCATTGTCATTAAATGATTTTCCCAATTTTCCCACCTAAAAAAGAATCCATGTATGTTTGATAGTACACATGAATTAAATCAAATGATAAATTATATTTATTTTGAAGATAGGTTTTTAGAAAACAATTTTACATGTCAATTTTTTCATCAATTTAAGCTAGATAAGGCCGGTGTTTCTTAGCTAGCTCAAAAAAAAATGCCAAAATAAACTCAGGGGTCAAAGTATCTTTTAAATTACATACAGCAAACATGTAATGTTCAAATCATATAAGAACCATGCAGAATTGGTGTCAGAGATGATCTGAGGAAAGAACCGTATAGGTATAGGTGGAACTATCCAGTCAGTGCAAGCATTTGTCAAAGTTGATCGTTCGAGGTCTTCGTCTAAAAGTTGTGCGGGACTAGGTTTAGGTATGTGAGATAGAAGGCTGCTTACCCCCCAACGATTTAGCGACTTACATAATGAATCCTATTGAAATAAACTTGGAAGAACGAAAAAAGTACGGCTTCGGAACAAAAGGCCTCTGAAATTCGATCAAACTGTCTGGCGATACACGAAATATAGTCTTAGTCATTGTTAAGTCACAAATATATTTAATTAGCCCAGGTAACAATGAAAGCGCAAGTGAAGTAGGACGGCACACTATCTTAGGGACTACTGGTTACTACTTATGTCTATTACATCGCGTGCTATGCGCTTATTTTATATGTTGGATCGGTCGATACGCCGCAGTGCTGTGTAAAGAGCCAACCCAAACGCACGGACTGAGTTTAACTTCGCTATAGTTTGACGAGAGTTCGTGCCAACCGCTGTTGCGTTCGTAATATCGTGGTGAGTTCCTTTTTTAAATGTTTTTTAATTGTTGTTTTTATTTTGAAAATAGAATGTAACTGCCAGTTTTTTCTTTCATTTGAAAGAAGTGTATTTTCTTTCTGAAAAAAAAATAGAGAAATGCGATTATAAGAGTGTGTCTAATTTAATTTTGTATGAATAAGAAGTCTAGATTAAAATGTTAATAGATATTTTACATTTTCTGCAAAAGTATATGTTGGTACAGTTTTTATTTTTCTTATTAATCTGCTCCAATTACTTTGAAAGCGTTCGTTGTAAATAATGCTGCTTGTCAGCTGTAAATTCTGAAAACAATTTACGACTTTTCTCTTTAAACGCAAGGAAAAGTTTTATTGAAATATTTTATGCTTTAGTAAAACAATTTCACAGTTTATTATGAGAATTCTAGTTAAAACTTTTCAAAAATCTAGCTTAGTTTTCAAACTCATACATTTTAATGCAATCGTTTTACGAATTTGTAAATTACACATTTAACTTATTTAGTTTATAAAATTTGAATACGTTTATTATTTTTTCAGTAATTTCAATGTGTTTTATGTAATTATGTATTTTAATACGACTTCAACGTAATTGAATAAGTCAAACAGGAAATCGGAATATCTTATGCATACGTACTGCAGGTATAGTAAAAATCGAAGTTTAACCTATTATTACGTATTCATGTTTAATATTGGTACATTGTTTGATATGTACAGAATTTATTGTTGTTAGTATTCTGAATTAAATAATTACATTTTTATTTACATGCAATGCTAGAAAAAATTCTAACATTTTGACCAATAATCATCATCATTCATCATTCGATCATTCGTTGATTATCATGCTTGGTGACAGTGTTGACTTTGTTGTCAGTGGCTGACTTTTTTAAATTGTGTTTTCTGTTTTGTACGTAATCATTTCTAGATAACTTATATGTGACGTTATAATATTAAGTTTGTTTCAATCATTTGAATTTAAAGCCCTCGCATTTGTTTTTTTTTTTTCAATTTAGTTTATAATAATAATTGCAAACTGTTTGGTCTATCGCTCTATAAACAAAAAACGTTTAGTAACAGCTAAAGAGGCAGGCCGATGATTATTTTCATAATATTCTGTTTTCACTGTTCCTTACAATTGATGGTAAAGTTCAGTTTACTTTTCGCTCCATATAGAACACGAGGATCCAGTTAGATTACTAGCCCATACAGTCGTGAACCAACTATGCAGGAGCTGATGATGATAATGCATTACCTTTGAGAGTTCATGTGTGTCTGCTTATAATTGGACTAGTTAAAAAAGAAATGTAGATACTTTGACCTCTACTTTGGACAGTATCTAAGATTCTCTAGTAATCTATTTTTAAATTAGCAATCTCCAATCTTTGTTCTGTTCAGGGTAGGTAGAAAAAATATTTATTATTATTATTTATTTATTTCGAGTACGAAAGACTCATTTTAGTTCCATAATCACATACAGACAACCACACATCAAGCATTTATCTACCCAAGAGTAAGACGACAAAAAATGTGAGGGATGGCAGCTATGGGCTCAGTTGTGACTACGAATGCGAACTACGTTCTATCTTCAATTCCTTTAAGAGGAGAGTCCTTAAAAAACAACTCTTACAGTTTTCAAAATTTCTAAAAATAAACCGCACTGAATTACACAAAAATAAATAATGAAAAACCTAAATAGATGTGTCAACATTTTCACCGCGGGATATTTGCAAATCTGTTTTTAATTTCGAGAAAATTGTTCATACCTCTTAAAAACAGCTAAATCGACCTTTTCTATTTGCAGGATTTATACCAAATTTCAAACATTTTTTTTTTTTAATTTTTCTTTAAATTAGGGATAGGTTTCCAAATATCTCGCGGTGAAACTGTTGGCACATTTATTTAGGTTCTATATTTTTTTTATGTAATTCAGTGCATTTTTATAAATTTTGAAAGCTTTAAGTGCCTTTTTAGTGTTTCTTAAAGACTCTCCCCTTACTGTCGACTGGTACCCATGTTCTATCTCACCCAATGCGCTTCGATGATCGTCTGTACAGTTACAGTTTCTCGTTTCTGAATTCTTGTGGACGTTGTTTTATATTAATGCATTCATGCTGTTTTTCCTACTTCGTGTCTTACCGTACGAATACCCAGTTTTTCTTAGGCTTACCAGTAAATAACAAACACTGATTTTACTGATGATATTTAAGTGAGCGACCTAGGGTAAATAATTATATACATCACATATAAAAAAATGTAACGTAAACTAACTGACTGACATATCAACGCTTAACCGAAACTACAGGAATTAGGAAAGTGAAATTCTGTACAAGGCTTCATTTTATGACGTAGGCGAGCACTAAGAAGGAGTTTTAAGGGGTGGAAAAGTACGTTTGTATGTAAAAATTCGTTCCATTCGGTACTTAAAAGTTAACACAAATCGTAGCCTAAGTAAATCATAAAAGATACTTTATGATGTGTTTTCAAAACCACCCTCACTAGAACAAAACAAAATTTAGGGTTTTTTTTTTTGTTTTTCGAAGGTAATTTCTAAAAGTACTGGCCCGATTGCTAAAAATTTTTCACTTATAGAAATCTGCTTTATTCCTGAGTGACACAGGCTTTATTTTACGTACGCAGGCAAAAGCTGCTCTAGTTGAATTTAATTGACTCTCACTTCTCTCTCCGTCTCTTCTGAGAATAAAATATAAAGCAGAACGTATATTAATAGATAACTCTCATTAGTATCAGAATTACATCAGCTGATGCTTGTTCTTTGGCCGTTCAGTCTTACATCGTCCTAAATACCATTGTATCTAATATTAGTGTATGACTTAATAATGTAGATCACTTCTAATTTTGACTAAATGTAATCTCCTATGGGCTTGATTCCAATTTGAATAGGTGTTGCAGGTGGCTGGACAATTAATTTTTCAAATCAAAATATTTTGTTTCAAATCAACTCCTATCAACGACTTTGCCCGCATAATGGTACTTAGAAAATATAATTGAGCATTAAGCATAAACATAATCAGCCTTTTAATGTTCCCACTGCTGGAACTCAGACCTCCTCTCTCTAGGAGAGGGAATCGGCCGTAATCCACTACGCGGGCCCAGTGCGAATCGGTGAATGTCACATGTCTTCGAATTTTTAGTTCTAGGACATGTTTTCCTTCACCGTTTTGAGAGCAGTAGTGATGAAATAAATTACACAAAGTAATGCTCCTGGCTGGGTTTTGCACCCGCGCTCTACAACTCGTTAGTCGGGGCCGTTACCACTCAGCCACCACGCTCTCAACTGCTCTGAAATTGGTCCAGTAGTTTTTGAGTTTATTCATTACAAATATAAGTACAAATCTTTTCTCTTTAATATAGTATAAATATATATGATAAATGGGTCTACATGGGCATTTATAAAACATCAGAAGCCAGTGCACGGTTCCAGTTGGTTGTTTCATAAGGAAAAGTACTGGCAAGAAACTCCATGGCTCTTCAAATAAAAGTTAGACTTTTGCAAGACGTTAATATTCCAGCTTATTTTACTTTTCTACTTGTGTCATATGTTAGAGGTGTACGTAAGTTCTTTTATCATCATCAGAATTCCAGTCAAAAGATATCCACTGTTGGACTTAGGCTTCTTCCAAGCAAACTGGTCTTAGGATACTCACATTCTGCTGACTGCGTAGACCCTAAGCAGGGTTTTAGTTAAATTGAAATTATGATAATGTTGAACGAAATTTTTAGAAATCGGAAAATTAGGGCAGTGGTATCCCACAAACTATCGTTTGAGAGGGTCACCGCGGCTCTAGATCGCAAAGAACAACTGAAGGAATATGTGGATTTTAGTCAGTAAAAGTCTGATAATACCTCTCATACCAGTCAGAGAGGGAGTAATTAATTGATTATCATCATCATCATTTCAGCCGAAAGAAGTCCACTGCTTATACTGCACATAGAACTCCGCTACGTGTCGCCACATCGAACGGTTCTGTGCGTCTCGCATCCATCGCATTCGCCCAACTCTCATCAGGTCATCGGTCCACCTTGTGGATGGCCTTCTAAGCTGCGTCTTCCGGTGCGCGGTCGCTACACCAAAACCTTTCGGCCCCATCGAACATCCATTCTACGAGCAATGTGGCCTGCCCACTGCCACTTAAGTTGTGCGATTCTTCGGGCTATGTCGGCGACTATTGTTCTCCTGTAGATATCTTTATTTCTGATGCGATGAATCTCCGAGCATAGTCCTTTCCATCGTCTTTTGGGTGACTTTAAGCCTTCTGATAAGGCCCATTGTAGCACGTTTCAGAGCCTACTAACTACTAACACTCACGTAGTTATTTCATGATTACAACTGACAAAAAAAAAATACAGGAAATTTTCCTAAAAGTAAAATTTTTGCGCATTAAAATCGTATTACTCTAACTGCACTATCCGTCAAGTTTTTCCAACTAAAAAAAAAAACAAAGATAATAAACTAGGCACGCTAAAAACGTTGCGGTGGGTGACCTATGACCTACAATATCTGTACCTACCCCTACCTCCTTGTAAATCCAATAAAAAGTGGGTTTATGTACCATAATGAGGTCCATTAGGGTGTAGGTACCTTTGTAGAATATTATACTCTTCAGGTCAAGCCGTCTAGTTTAAGAAAGATCCCCTTGAATAGTGAAGAAGTGGGTTGTTCGGGAATTGCTACGAAAATGTCTTAGATAAAAGATTTAACTAAAATAATGATAAATTGTTCTAACCAGTGTAGTTACAGAGTGATTAAATTAAAGGATATATTTTGAAAAAAAAAATCGACAATTTGATTCAGTTTTAAAGAAAATGACCACTGCACTTTATGTTTGAACTTTTCTTAAAATAATCTATTTTAAAATCTTACCTTGAAAGTTCTGCAGGTATAAATCATCTGTTATGACATAAAATTTATCATTGTATTTACAAATCGTTATAAGTTGCAAAATCGAACAAGATCTCAGAGCCAATATTCCTCATTACCTATCTGTTTACAAAAATGTGTGAAAGTCCATCAGTGCGTGTTTCCAGTGATGACATATGAGTGGGAAACGTGGTCTCTTACAATGGGATGAAGCCCAAAAGGCCTAAAGTTCTCCAAAGAGCAATAAAAAGAGCTAAGTATGCTTGGAGTTTCCTTAAGTAATCGCATCAGGAATGAAGATATCCGCAGGAGAACCAAGGTTACCGAAATTGCACTAAGAATCATCAAAGAATCAACATTAAGAAGAAGAATCAGCATTAAGTCGCCGAAAAAAAATGGCCGTCGGCCGTTAATGGCCATTGGGGCCGAAAGATTCTGGAGTGGCGACCGCGTACCGGAAGATGCAGCTTTAGAAGACCTCCCCACAAGGTGGACCCAAGGTTCCACCTAGGTTTACACCTAGTGAAGGTCGTGAAAATCCGACGGATGTGAACTGCACAGGACCGTAAGTTCATTGCGGCGAAACTTGGGGAGGCCTATGTACAACAGAATGATGATGATGAAGAAAAATGTGTGGGATGTACATAAACCTGCTAGCTTTAATACCTGATGTCTCCTGTCCTGATGCTCTGAGGTCAAATTCATAAAATAACATCGATTTCATAGTAATAGAATCGACATCTTCATCTTCCTGCCCTTGTCCCATATTAACTACTTGAGGTCGGCACAGCACGCATTTTTTTCCATTCTGTTCTGTCACCTGTCACGCTATCACTAACTCCCTTTTCTTTCATATCACTCCTCAGGCATCACTTTCATGTATAGACATAGTAATATTATCTTATTTTCCATTTTAACTACAAAATCAGCAGTTTTTTCGTCGACACCAGCCAGACGTACTCGATCGTCAGGTCGAGCCCTTAATCGCCTGGACATTTGCATCCATTTATCGTTTCTGGGATCTAAAAGTGATTTACATAACTGCTATATAATGGCTAATGGGAATACTTTTGAACTGACAATGCTATTATCATTGGATCCGATCTGCGTATATCGTATTCATCACTCTGTATTTTAAACTGTCCTATTGCATCCGGTCTATAGTTGTTTTATTTAAAAAAAATTAACCTATCATGGAAGCATCAATTATAATCCAATAATACTTCTTTACGAAGGCCTACAGTCACCCAAAGGGCAATACAAAGGGCTATGTTCGGAGTTCCTTACGTGATCGCATGAGGAATGAAGATATTCGCAGGAGAACCAAGATGGCCGACATAGCCCGAAGAATTGCCAAACTAAAGTGTCAGTGGGCAGGGCACAAAGCTCATAGAATGGATGGTCGATGAGGCCGAAAGGCTCTAGAGTGGCGACCGCGCACTGGAAAAAGCAGCGTTGGAGAGTCGCAGGAATGCTGTGGATGCGAGATACACAGGACCTTTCGTTGTGGTGATACTTGGGGGACGCCTTTGTTGAAATGATGATGATGATGATGACTTCTTTATAGGCTGCAGAATTCTTCGAAAGAGTCATTACGACCCTGAGTACAGGTGGGTTTTAGTCAGTAAAAATCTGACACTCCATCTCGTTCCATCCATATCATAATCATCATTTCAGCCGAAAGACGTCCACTGTTGGACATAGAAAACATCTTGAGGAAATCGGCCTGTCCTGGAACCAAAAATTTTAAGACATGACATCCACCAACTCGGACTAGGCCAGCGTGGTGGATTACGGCTCATTCGCTCTCCTAGAGAGGAGGCCTGAGCCTATAAAGCGAATTATGCTTATGCTATATGTATTATAAGTTATTATCATCATCATCATCATTTCAGCCGATAGACGTCCACTGCTGGACATAGGCCTCCCCCAAGTGTCGCCACAATGAACGGTCCTGTGCGTCTCGCATCCATCGGATTCCCACGACCTTTACCAGGTCATCGGTCTACCTTGTAGGAGGCCTTCCAAAGCTGCGTCTTCCGGTACGCGGTCGCCACTCCAGAACCTTTCGGCCCCAACGGCTATCAAATCTGCGAGCAAAGTCCATTGCCATTTTAGTTTGGTGATTCGGGATTCCCATATCGGGAGAAGTGATTAATTTCATGATTTCCAAAATAACAAAACGTATATACTTGATCGTTACAAGACATAGATCCAGCTTGATTATTTTGATAAATAACACCAGGTGTTTAGTTACCCTGATTGTAATTACTCTAGTTTTGGAAATTATTGCGAAACTGTCACTAAGCTGATCGTGTCTCATGTATTTGTGCGATTGCGTGTAAAGGCAAGATGCGATCAAAATTTTACGCGAATGATGACTTGTTTGCTGTCGAAAATTTTATTCCAAATGTATATTTGAGATAAAAGTCCCAAAATGAAATAGTGAAAAATCGCTAACAGTCTAGAAACATCAGATGTATTTTTTTTTAAATTGTATAGATAAAAACACATTTTTTTTTTAAGGCTTGAGATCCATTTATAGCAATTTAAAAATATATTTTTTAAAATCACTTGGAATTTATTTGATTGAAACTGAATTAATAACAGATCAGATCCTATTAAAGAACTATATTCCTTCTGTACAACTTTGTAAAAGTGCGATAACCCTATCATAAATAGCAACAAATTCATATAATACAAAAATAAATAATAATCCAACAACATCGTTCTACCAAAACGTTATAAATATGTATTACAAGACACAGACCCTAAAAATGTTCAGCCGAACATGTGCCTCACCATAAACCGCTATGATTTACGATCGAACCTCGGGGGAAAACGTACCGTTTTACGTAAAGCGACATTTTACCCTTGAGACCAGATTTTCGCTGAAAGGTGGGTTAGGCATAACTAGTTGGTTACTTATTTTTTTATTTTGTTGAAAGGTTATTGCTTTACTACTAATATAACTAGTTGTATTATTTTTTAATGTGTTAAATCGATATCTAATATATAAAATTCTCGTGTCGCGGTGTTTGTGGTTAAACTCCTCCGAAACGGCTTTCCCGATTCTCATGAAATTTTGTGTGCATATTGGGTAGGTCTGAGAATCGGACAACATCTATTTTTTATATTTTTTTTTCAATTTTAGATAAAAAAAAAATATATACATAGCAAAACAACGTTTGCCGGGTCAGCTAGTAATTTAATATTATTCCACAACTTTCACATAACGCAATCTAGTCCCAAACGAATCAGAGTTTGTACTGTGAGTACTAACATATTTATATGTTTATAAATACATACATATTATAGATACTGTAGGCGCGGGCTTGCGGAAGGCGAGGAATGGGTAGCTTGCCGTCCGGCCGTCCGGTAACCGTCCGGAGCCCAAGTCGTCGATGGCGCGTACTGTTCCATGCGTGCCTCAAAGAGATGTCAACAAACTGTAGGTGCCCAGCTGGGTCATATCCTACTGGAGCCAAGGGTCTGCTTCTGAAAGAAAGACTCGGCCCTGGTACGAAAGACAACGAATGAACAGGAGTGGGTTTAAAGTCAGTAAAAGCAGACTTTTACTAGCGAGAGGGTGTGTCAGAACACACCCTCTAAAAAAAAAATACACCCAGACACAGACCAGTATAATCGTGTTCTTCACACAAATTTTCGAGAATCACAGTAACTCTTTTGAAAAACCCAGCAGCATAACTAGGAGTGGTTGTACTATTATTTTGATTGCAATATTAACATATAGTACATAGTATTTTTGGCACGTTGATTGCGAATACTTACTACTATTTTTTTTGCTTTTCGGAAAAATTTCGTAACTCAATATCGGGATTGAACTATTTTATATATATAATGAATAGGTAAGTTTGTACGGAATCCTCGGTACGCGAGTCCGACTCGCACTTGTCCAAGTTTTTTATTATAGATATAGTCTCGAGTTTATCCAATGTCTCGCCTGATGGTAAGCGATAATTTGGACGACGATGGAACATGCTTACCTAGAAGTAAATTATTCACTTTTGACTTAAAGATACCTAAGTTATAGCTATCAGGAAATACAGACTTCGACAGGGAATTCCACTCCTTAGCTGAACCCATAATGAATGAGTATTCTTTCTCTTTTGTTGCAACTTAAATTGCAAAATTGTAATGATGAGAGTGAGATTGGAACTGAGAAAAATCAATAACATTTTCAAAAAACTTTGCTTAGAATAATTACAATGCAATGCTTCTCATCAATATTTTATTCTATTGGTCAATTATTTCATTCGATTAGTTTCTTTTGTTTAGGTACATTATCATAATGCTTGACACGAGGCAACGACAGTTACCTACATCAATACGTAGTAATGAAACCTTACTGAAAAAGATGACCTAGTTGGACAAAAAGTACGAATTATTTTTATGGATTCACTCGTCTGTTTGTTTTTCAACTACTTACTGCTGCGTAACTTCACAAAATTGTTTGCCTTTTCGACTAAAGCCATGAATGACTAACTTGACTTGAGTTAATATTTTGAGTTTCTTAGGTGGGGCAGAATGCGTCCACAGAAGTCATTCAACGCGAACGGTCTTGAGCTTTGCGTTTGATTTCGCTCTACGTCATTCCGTTTGATAACTTTAGCACAACGCTTATTTGGATATCTGATTAAAATCTCTTCGGAATATGTGAGAAATGCTCTTCCATTTGTAACTGCGCACGCCATAATTATGGTGGTAAGTCCTCTTTTTGAGGAGTGACTGGAAAGACAACACGGTGTCTTTACCTTGACCTGCGTCATGCGGAAGTTCGGGAGGTTCTTGCACCGGATTCGTGTGGAAGAAACGCCCGGGTTTCAACATTGTGTGGACCGCCTTGAGGATACGGGGCAGCGTACGGTAGAGTTATGCTTCGCCTGGGCAGAGCACCGCCGTATCCTCGTGAATGCGACCGACGGCAGCGAGCTTTTGCGCCGGGCCTAGGTACAGGCCATGGTCCGGAGCGAGGAGGAGTGGCAGGCGATCACTTCCTTCTGCGAAGCAATATTGCTAGCAAAGGAGGCGGCCGCACGTGCTTGGCAATGGCCCTCGCGCCCCAGCCGCCGGGATTCCGATCCCAATTTCCGGCCATCATAGGCGTGGGCCGTTCGGTAACCGTCCGGACTGAACCCAAGCCGTCGACAGCACGTAGAGTTCCATGTGCGCCTCTAGGATATTTCAGCTACCGTAAGGGTCCAGCAGGGTCGAAGCCTACTGGGTACATGGGTGATGCGAAAGAGATCCCCGAGGCCCTGGTCCAATGGCGAAGAAGGAACGGGCCATTAGATGATTTGATTACGCATGATAAGCCATGAATAACGGTTGGTAAACATAGGCAAAGTATATTTATTATATTTCAATGCTTATGCTCCTTATTTAAATCCAGGTGTTCACGGAAGCAAGTTACCTAATTTAATACTTCCTGTCTGGATTATCATCGCCATTATAACTGAACGGTGTCCAGTTGTGGAAGTAGGCCACCCCTTATTCCCGCGACCAACGCATTCATCGTATTCCCGCGACTATCGCCCGATCCTTGGTTCGCCTTGTCGACGGCCTTTAAAATCGACCTTTAACATCGCTTACAATCAAGTGATATAGTAGGCAATCTTGACCTTATTAATAAAAAAACAAAGCTTGAATATAAAAAAATAACCGACTTCATAAAAAACAAACTAAAAGGATCAAAATAACTTTAATTTCGGAAGTCGGTGTTTTTCGGTATTGTTTGTTTCTTATTTAACACTTCTGAAATTAAAGTTATTTTGATCCTTTTAGTGTTTTTTTTTATAGTTTTTTCTTACACAATTTTTATTTGCATACAATACACTTATAAACAGAGTGCCTATTTTCATGACAATTCCAATTAACCCAAACACTACTAGGTAACATTGTTTTATTATGAAGTTTCTGTATCTACCTTCAACCTTCCGGCTCCATCATCAGATCATTTTGATAGTACCTTATTGACAAAGTGCATATCATGACAATTTTAATCAGCCCGAACACGGTTAGGTTACATTTATTGACTACGGCGTTCCAGTACCTACCTTCTGGCTTCCAGCTCCATCATCATCATCAGTTCACTTCGATGATACCATTTTCAACATAACTATTCAGAACCATTTTTTATTTGTATTGTCATAGTCGCTTAACTATCTTCATTGTGATAACTATGTGAGTATGAAGTTCCGTTGGCCATTTCTGGTCTTCTTCATCAATTCCACTTCATCAAATGTTACTTTTTGACTGTAAATTCTTAAATTCTCGATGAAAATACAAAAAGCACTACCTATATAGTTGCTTGTAATATTTGAGAAGTTCCCTCAATTTCTCATAGATCCTATCATCTGAAGTGGATTTGAAAAAAATAAGACCAATCTGGAAGCATAACCTCGACATCTCAACGCTCAGTCATGTGGTCAGAACAAAGGAATCGGAGGCGTGGCCTACTCGGCGCGTTCGACGAAAGAGGATCGAAATGAAACGGTCGAAACTTGGCTAGGGGGCAGGCGTCATATAGCCTGCATGCAGCGACGAGCACGACGTTGCCGCTTCGTCGACACAGTTCCATAGATTTGTATGTAAACAGTGAGCAGGCAGGTACACCAAGCGTATAATGACGAATACGCATCTATGAAGGCGTAGGGTCCGTAGACAGTTGGCTTACTCAGCTTTTGATTATATAGACTGAACTTATTATATACTCCTTAATAATTTAATAAAAACCCACAGTCTAGATACCTTAGGGAAAATAAGACATAGGTAAATTACCGAGCTAGAATATCAGTTTCAACGTCGCAGGTACATGTCTGCGGTATAAGTACCTCAGTGGTTTATTGATATTCAGGATGAAACTTCGGCACCTAAACCACTTGAAAGTTTTTGTATTTAATGTAAAGGTCAAACGTTTGTAGTTACTTCACGTAAAGTATGAAAAGGTGAAACTTGAATTCTTTAATTATTCATGTTACATAAAAAAAAACTTTTTACAAATAAAAAAAAAACCGACTTCACTAAAAAACACTATAAAAGGATCAAAATAACTTTAATTTCGGAAGTCGGTGTTAAATAAGATACAAATAATACCGAGAAACACCGATTATATTTTTTTTTGTTAAAAGTTTTTTATTGCACACTTTTTAGTTGCGATACACTTATAAACAGACATCAAATGTTACTTTTTGACTGTAAATGCTTAAATTCTCTATGAAAATACCAAAATCATTATATGGTTGCCTATAATATTTGAGGAGTTCCCTCGATTTCGCCAAGATTCCATCATCAGATCCCGATTTGGTTACTATGGGACCATTTGAGAAGCATACCCTTTCCAAAAAACAAAGAATTTTTCAAATCGGTTGGCAAACGACGAAGTTTTGCGCGAACAAACATAAAAAAAATACAAACATCCGAATTCAAACAAACCTCCTCCTTTTTTAGAAGTCGGTTAAAAAACAACATAGTTTACAATTATTGTTCATGTACAAAGGCGAGCTTAACTCACCGATGAGTTTTCTGTCCCGCTCTTCCTATATTACCTTGGTATATAAGCATAGTATAAGCATAATCAGCCTTATCATTTTCCCACTGCTGGGACTCAGGCTTCTTCTTTAGGAGAGGGGATGGGCCGTAATCCACCATGCGGTCCTTGGTGAATGTAACACATGTCTTCCAATTTTTGGTTTTAGGACAAGCCAGTTTCCTCACGATGTTTTTCTACACCGTTTTGGGAACAGTGGTGATAAAAATACATTAGATAAAGTAATGCGCCTGGCTAGGTTTGAACCCACGACCTACAACTCATAAGTCGGGGCCATTACCACTCGGCCACCACTACTCATGTGCGGTTAAAGCCGCTGGTATAGCGAAGGAGTAGAATTCCTTGCCGGAGTCTATGTTTCCTGGTAGCTAATAGTTTAATTCCCGAATCGAGTTACGAAGTTATTTTGAGAATCGCAAAAATAAGTTATTTTTTGTGACGTAACTACAAATTTACTGTTTTCGGATTTTTCTCTATATTTTTGCTATAAGACCTTGCTTTCTGCCAAATTTCAGGATTCTAGATCAATGAAAAGAACCCTATAAATTTTGATTTCCTTGAGAGTGTCGAAATACACGTTTTTTGCAACATAAACGACCGTATCTTTTTTTCGTCAACTCAGAAGTTTTATTTTTTCACAGCTTCGAGGAACTAAAGACCTTAGTATATGGTTTTAATTTCAACTCAATACCTCAACGCCTTCCCAAGATAAAAAAGGTCTTAACAGACAGACAGACAGACAAAAAAGTGATCCTATAAGGGTTCCGTTTTTCCTTTTGAAGTACAGAACCTTAAAAAGCTGAGAGAACTTGTTGATGAATTGGTAGCTAACAAACAATTTTGGCTTTCAGAATCCTCTACGAGGTTAGTATCTGAATTAATTGAAGAAGTACAAGAAAGTGATATCTTATTGTTATTATAATCCAATGCAGTCTAATTTCATTTCATTTTGATTTGAACATTTCTTTGTATGTAATTTTATTATATGTATTGTCTGTGTGTGATTATGGAACTAAAATGAGTCTTTGGTACTCGAAATAAATAAATAATAATTATCCTTTTGTGTGTTAGCTATAGTTACATTTTCTTGTTCAATAACGACAGGGCATTGAGGTGTTATGTCTATGGCCTCTAGTGTCTCATGTATGTCAGTTGAATGTGGTGAAAGTGGACGAATGTGTATACATTCTTTTCTATAATGCATCATTCACATCTACAAAATAGAAACGATCTGAAAGCACCATTTTTACACCATCTTATATTTTTTCCCCAAAAATATTGTCACAAATTCGTAGTAAGTACAACACAGGTCACGGCAGATCATAGTGGGCATTAGGCTTCGCACACAGCTGGGTGCGGGAGTAAAACAACTCTTCAGTCGCCTGGATAGCCCGGTAACCATTTATTTGTGCGGTCAACCAGGAAACATAACAAGCTTATAACTTTGTGATTTTTCATGATACAGTTATCTACTAGATTATAAAGATTTAATGATTGTTTTGTTAAATTATTTTCACCGATAAAAAGCTACTCTATTTTTGACTGACGTAGGCTATATTTTACGCGAGCGAAGTTTAGGCAAAAGCTAGTGTTTTATACATAGTTTCTGTACATAACAATACTAGACACGTGTTAAGGGTTTCGCATATACTAAAACAAATGTTGTAGTAGGTATATATAAAACAAAATCGCTTTCCGTGTATATCTTTCTGTTTACCCTTTTACTCTTTTAAATTACGCAACAGATTTGACGTGTTTTCCACTAATAATAAGAGTGACGGATAAAAAAGTTTTGTGTATTTAAAAGGTTGATTGTTTGGTGTTGATGACTGATCTGGTACAAAATCAAGTCGTTTTCCGCATGTATCTTTCTGATTGTATGATGACTAAGCTACACAGCCAATTATTTATTTTTGATATGGTTTTCACAAAAAAAAAGTTTATTCCTTATATGCTATCGGCAAAGTATAAAATGAAGAATAAATTAAAAATATATATTTATATATTGTTATTATATGTTAAAATATAGGAGGTGTATACTATAGAGCTCTCGATTGCGACAATTGATGAACTTATTTATTAATAACTACAGGAAAGCAAAGCAATGTCGAGAACTTAGGGCCCTCCTACGCGTACAAATTAGGGTTCAAGGGAATGACAGGGCCATAGTGAACTCGCTTTGCTCTTTAGTTTATTATAAATATAGTATATTTTATTTATTTTAGGACAGTTACTCTCTGTACTAACAGTCGAAACCAACACGTGCAGAGAGTCATTATTATATTACCATCATCATTATCATCATCATCATTTCAGCCGAAAGACGTCCACTGCTGGACAAAGGCCTACCCCAAGCGCCGCCACAATGAGCGGTTATGTGCGTCTCGCATCCATCGTACTCCCGCAACCGTTACCAGGTCATCGGTCCGCCTTGTGATCTACTTGTGACATACGGACGGACAGACAGACATGACGAATCTATAAAGGTTCCGTTTTTTGCCATTTGGCTACGGAATCCTAAAAATGACCAAAATGGCCAATGCGACTATTTCACACACAGAAATTATCTCGATTAAGATATGTAAACATGAAGATATAAGCAAATGATTCGAATGAAAATGGAACCATTAGACTCTGGTTTATAAGAGGTTTAATGGTTATAACCATACAATATATTGTATAGATAGGTATTTTAGAACTTGTACACTATTAATGTTGAGCTGAGAGGTACCACAATAAAATTGTTAATGAAAATTAAAAACTTTTTTTAACACTTAAAAATGCAAAATGACTTAAATTTCGGATATATATATTAAATAACGAAGAAATTGTTTCTTCATTGAGAATGAAAAGTTTTTTTTCGAAATATATTATTTACTTTACAATTTCTTTTTTATTAAAATTATTTAAAAATATAAAAAGTAGGAGTACCACTTTTTTAAACAAGCCCTTGATCTAGTTACCTAATGACCTTAGGTGTTGGTCGAGGCTCCTGTTTGAGTGACAACTATCGATACAATGATTGCTGAGTACACATCCCACATATCGATAACCTTGTGAGTTGAGTCAAGATACCTGATTTGCTTATCATTCTCAGGAAAGCTTCTCGTGATGAGGGTTTCTTAGGTCAACAGCCATTGTTCACCTCTCGATTGGGTCCACCACCACCAAATAAGGCTTATTTATCACAATAATACTGACAGCGATGATAGACCGACCCCATTATAATTATCTTATAGCCATTATCGAGAACTGGGTCCTGGACCTGTAGTCGGCACTCCCAATTCTGCAAGAGTTTTATTTTTATAAGGTTTTGTACATCTCAGAACCCTGAGGTCCTAGATCTTTGGAAGGCACATGAGTGGTTGGAGCCAACCCGCAGAGGCCCCTTAAATACTTTTCATGGAACATGGTACCAACCTATGATTATCCCGATATGCGCTATACAAGTGCACCCCAAAGACACCAAGACCGTCGGTTAGTGGGAAACCATTGAGACATATGAAAAACTAACATAATATAAGGCTATTTTACATGATAAGAGCTAGCAAAGCATACAACGCAATGTATGTAAGTGTTGATGATTTAGACCTATTCTCTACCAGCGTCACTAAGCTAAAAAAAATTATGTGTACTAGATTTTTCGAAAGTCTTCTTTCAATATTTTTCAACTATCTGTATCCTAGCTGTAAGTTTTCCGAAAACAGTAAAATAAAATAAAATATTTTTAGGAGACTTTAGTGGACTGGTTACCAAGAATGTCCAAGAATTATGTCTATGGCACCTGCCTGAACAATGTTATTAATGTACATTGAAAAATTATGTGTTATTATTATTAGTGGTTTGTTTATTACGCATTTACTCCTTAATGGTAGAATGGATTTGGATAATTTCCAGACTGGTAGACCACGTAATAGAACATGGAATAGATACTTTTTATCACGGGAGTATATCCTTCTGGTGACAATTTTGAATTTTACACGAGTGTTGCCGCTGGCTATTTTTTTATTTTTATTATTGATATAAACCAGTACTTGACTGTGATCCCACCTGATGGTAAGCAGAGATGCAATTATTGATAGTGAGGCGCACTAGTTTATTAAGAGCCTATTCACTCTAGCCTTGAAGACACCTGAATTATAGTTAGACGGGAAGACCGCAGCAGAAAATTAGTAGTTTTTCACAATGTTGCTTGAAAGTTTTAGAATTTTTATAAAATGCCTCGACATTTTGGAGCTGAGGCGAGTCCCCTAGTCAACGCATACAACTAATGTTCATTCTCGCCTACATATTCAAAGGATCTCTATCTTTTTATCTGTTTGTGCACTTATAACTCAAGAACCACTTATCTGATTTACGTGATTTATTCTTAAGTGATAGATTATGTTCTCTAGCTAGTTCTAGCAACTATACGCAAACCCACGCAGCTGCAGTCGTTTGAACAGCTAGTAGCATTTATTTGTTAGCCTAGGTTGATAATTGAACTCGGGAGAGCAAGACTTGCTGAGGTCAGTTTATGGATGGGTGACCGTCCATTATATACCGAAACTCCTCCTCGTCTCGGTAAATATGTTAGCCTTTTATTTTCGGCTATCATCTGTAGAGATTTTGAGACGACTCTGCCCTGCCCACTGCCACTTAAGTTTGGCGATTCTTCGGGCTGTCTGTAACATTGGTTCTCCTGCGGATATCTTCATTTCTGACGCGATCACGCAAGGAAGCTCCGAGTATAGCCCTTTCTATTGCCCTTTGAGTGATTTTAAGCCTTCTGACGAGGCCCATTGTAATCAACTACGTTTCGGAGCCATATGTCATCACTGGCAACACGCATTGGTGACTTTCGTCTTTAGACACTGTAGTATATTGAACGAGAAGACACCGCGCAGCTTCCCGAACGTGCCCAGCCGAGCTCGGATTCGACGATTGACCTCTCTCTCGAAGTTAGACCTACCCAACTAGACCGTCTGTCCCAAGTAAACGTAGTTATCTACAACTTCGAGTGTAGAGTCTCCGGTCTTGATAGGAGTGGGTGCTACATGGATTTTTACCATGACTTTGGTTTAGTCCATGTTCACTTTAAGTCCCACTCTTTCCGAAGCTTTACTGAACCTGAATATATGGTTTTAATTTCAGCTCGATACCTCCACGCTTTCTCGAAATAAAAAGTCTTGACAGGCACACAAACAGACAAATAGACGCACAGACGGACAACAAAGTGATCCTAAAAGGATTCCGTTTTTTTATTTTAAGGTACGGACCCTAAAAAGAAGGCCCATGTACCCATACATATATATACCAATGTATGGTATGTCTCTTCATTTGTTTAATAATACATAGGTAAACAATAGATTTGTGTTATCAGGCCATTTACTTCATTCAATGCAGATTGGGTTATGAAATGTTTTATAATTAAATCGTAGTTTCCAGGTTACTGACACGTCAAAATTAATTCCGACGCAGTTACGTTGTAATTTATTGTGTTTGTAATATAAAGCGTGTGTATTTATTTTTAAACCACAGATAGCATATTTAAGAATTTAGGAGGTGTCCCTGAATAGTATTTATTTTCGATAAATCTTTCTGTGGACACTGTTTCTCTGAACATAGCTGCGCGCTGGTGGCAGTGAACAAGGGTTGCGGGGACAACGGGAAACAACCGGCCGACGCGATAACGGCCGGTCGGGGGGTTGAGATCCCCGCACCTCACCAGTCTACTTGGGTACGCCATAATTATGGCGGAAAGTCCCTTCTCTGAGGAGTAGCTGGAGAGGTATCACAAAGTCCTCACCTTCCACATGAAACAGGTCCTCACTGGTCATGGTAAGTTCAGGAGGTTCCTGCACTTGATTCAGGCAGAAGAAACATCTGGGTGTTGCCATTGTGTGGACCGCCTATAAGACTCGGTAGATCCTAGTAAAGATCACGGTTCTGAGCGAGTTTGAATGGGCGCTGGTCGCTACATTCTGCGAAGCACTAATGCTAGCGAAGGAGACGGCCACACTCGTGACCGAACGAACGTCTTCACGTCCCAGTCGTCGGGATCCCGACCCCGATTACCAACCACTGTAGACGTGAGCTTGTCGACGACGAGCAATGGGTAGCTCGCCGTCCGGCCGTCCGGTAGTCATCCAGACCAAGCCCGAGCGGCTCGGTCTTGATGGTTGTTCGTAGTCAACGTCGACGGCGCGTAGTGTTCCGCGTGTACCTCAAAGAGATGTCAGTAAAACCTGTAAGGGACCAGCAGGGCCAAAGCCTACTGAGGCCATGGATCGAATTCTGAAATGATTTCCCATGGTACTAGAACGCAAAAGCAACCAAAAGAACATAGGTGTGGTTTTGGTCAGTATAAGTCTGACACGCTCTCTCGCTCCGCCCAAAGCGACTTCTCTCGCTTTAGGTAATTTACCACTTTAAAAATAATAACTCCAGTCAGGTGTTACTGCTTTGAAGAACATTTGCGCTCGCGCATCCTAACATTTCACATGTTTGATTCTGTAGACGCGACCATCAACTCATTGTTTTAAACCGCGATATTTTGGTAAAATTATACAATAACAGATTGTACAGTCCACTGAAGTTCGAATATCCTTCTTTGCTGAACCAGTCACGGCACGCCCCAACACTGACTACTCACCTTTCCTCCACCATATTATCTTCTCGATTTTTTATAAGACGCTTATGTGTAAAATCGCTAGATTGTCGGACATGTCTTTTTTTACGTTTTATGATACACGGTATCTTGCGAGGTGGCAAATCTCCTTGGCGGCCTGCCACCGTGATATGTGGAGGCAACAGTCCTGTCACACACACAAGTAGCAAGTAGTAGCGCGACTAATCGCGGCAGGGTGAACAGAGCTCCGGCAACAATTCTACGCAGGGTACGCTACACTCGCACCATGGCGCCTTCACTTTCCACTTGATGCAAGTCCTCACCGTACACAGTTGTTTTGGAAGGTTTCGGTTTCAGATTTTGCGCGAAGAAACACCTGGGCCAATCGTTCATTGTACTGATCTCGTAAAAGACACTGTAGAGCATAAGGTTGGAGGTCTGCTTTGATGGAGTACCCCACCCCTCGTCCTCACATCCCCCAAATACCCACGTCGATGCCTCAAGCAATCGACGTGGTGGATTTGTCGCGTCCTGCCCTGGTCCAGGCCACGGTACGAAGCGAGAGTGCATGAAACACAGTCTTCTCCTTCCAAAAAATAATAATGTAAGCAAAGAAGTTGGCGGAAAGCGGGAAGAGGAGATTTTCTCATGTTTTGGTCCCTGCACAAGGCGACTATAATCACAGCGCGACTCCCGGCTATGGCGAGTAGTGGGTAGCGCGCTGTGCGATAAGAACCGGGCCTGAATCGATAGTTATTCGTTGATTTTCCGATAAAAAACGTTAAAAAAAACACTATTGTCATTCACCATTCAAATGCGCTTTTATTTAGTCACGTTTTTTATAATTATTTATGTAGATGTAACTTAATGTTTAGGAACATATGTACATAGTGTCGGCACTCACCTTCTTGACCTATTTTCATCGTTACAATGAAAGCAATATACTTAATTCATATACGAAAAATATCAGAATCATTGCAACTAGGAAAATGTATGTAGGTATTTATTTGTAACACGTTGTTATTATTATAGACGTGTTTAAGATGCATTGAAGTTGGTATTCTAAGCTGTACCCTAAGGCTCCTAACAGATGTTACCACAAACTCAAAATGTGACATTGTGAGTTCGTATTGACAATTCTAGTTTTAAGTTCGATCGTTTCTCAATCGACTATAATAATCTCTACGTCAATGCTTTTTTGCCGACTGTGTTTCGTTGTTTTTATTTTTGTACCCCTTCACGTATATATATGTAATGGTTTATTGTTATTTAAATTCTTTTTCTTTCTTTCTTAGTTTTACACGAAACGAGATAACGCGTGATTTATGAACGCGAGTTTTAATCTAAAGTTATATTACCCGGTTTGAATTTTTTGTTATTGTTTTAGCTTATTTATGATTTGTTATTAATCATTTATTTTGTTTTCTGTTCTATACGAGTCACAAGTAAACACTTTTTCTTTCTCTTCTTCTTTTCTGTTATTTTCTTTTCTTTCTTTCGTTTTTCTATGTTATGACTGGCAAAGATTACGATGAACTAAGAGTAAATAACAAATAAGCCATATTAAGCGTAGGTGTCCTATGATACCTACGCTTATAATGGCTTATTTGTCAATACAATGATAGATATTGATACATAGATAAATGTAAGTACTGACATAATATCATTGTGAATATTAACACAGTATTCAATATTTTTTAGACACATGACAGAATGTTACTACCGCAATTTTAACTCAAAACAAAATCACGCATTTTTATGTCTTGTATCTAGAGTCAAGGTCAGTTTAAACTACGAGCGAGATTATTCGATTAGGACGACAGGTAGGTACCTACCAACTTTTCTTTCTTAAGCGATAGTAGCGCGTTATACGAACATCGCGTCCATCTGAACTTCGCCTAAGTCTATTGAATTAAACAAGTGCCGCAATGCGGCATTGCTCGGACTTGCAGAATGCCATCTGATATTTTATTTAGACATAATTGCATTGAAACTTGAACTTCGGAGAGGTAAGGTGGCGGGCAATGTACCTTCTAGAACTATTGAGTGACGGCCTGGCTTGTTTGTAAGTATGTATGTTAAAAGTGATACATTACTTATGCGTGTTGAAATAATTATGTGAGGTTAGTAGAAGTTGGTTCTATAGATTGACAGGCTAATAGAGAACGCGTGTTACCAACATGACGCCGGTGAATGACAAAATAAGTTTGTTCAAACTAATCAATTAATTAATCCAACCACTCAAATTTCTATAATCCTTTAGCCTTTTTAAACTTATTCAGTTCATTTTGTTCTATCATCTATCAGCGGCTTAGCCCGTGTCTAGGTAGGTTTTTCCGTAACAAACTTCGGAGCCCGTTTCACCTGAGGAGGTGAATTTTGAAAAGTTCTTTCTTAGTTCTCACTGACGTCACAAAAAAAACTTTTGCTCAATTTCATGCTCTAGTCCCTGTAGTTTCGGCTGTGCGTTGATATGTCAGTTAGTTTCTCCTTTTAAATATATTAGTATCTCTAGCTTATTTTCAGTTTAGCCGATAATATAGAGTCGCGCAAAACTATTGTCATGATTTGAATTGGCTTCCATTTAGTTAGAAAAAAAAGGATTTTGTTTTCATGAAAAGTTTACTTAAAGTGTGAAATTGATGATATTAATTGGATAGGATAAGTAATTAAAAACCTCCCGAATTGAAGCACAATGCTCGTTTTACGACAGTTTAAATTGTTGCTCGCAAAACATCTGGCTCCAAAACCGATTTCTTTTTCTATGGTAACTTTCATGACTTACAAGGTTCATGGTTTATTAAAGTGAGAAATAAAAAAATTTGGAAGTCGGTGTTTCTCGGTATTATTTATATATTATTTCACACCGACTTCCGAAATTTTTTATGTCACACTTTTTAGTTGCAATGCTCTTATAAACATCTCATGATAATTCCAATTAATTCAAACACTGCTATGCTATACTACTGCTATAATGCTGCAGAGTTCCAGTGCCTACCTTCCGACTCCATCATCATCATCAGTTCACTTCGATGATACCATTTTCAACGTAACTATTCAGAACCATTCATTTATTGGTATTGTCATACTTAACTATCTTCATTGTGATATCTATGCGAGTAAGAAGTTCCGTTGACCATTTCTGATCTTTTTTATCAGTTCCACTTCATTAAATGTTGCTTTTTGACTGTACATGCTTAAGTTCTCGATCCAAATACCAAAATCACTATATAGTTGCCTATAATATTTGAGGAGTTCCCTCGATTTCGCCAAGATTCCATCATCAGATCCCGACTTGGTGACGATGGGCCCATTTGGAAAGTATACCCTTTCCAACAAACAGAGAATTTTTCAAATCGGTTCGCAAGCAACGAAGTTATGTGCGAACAAACATAAAATAAAATACAAACATCCGAATTGAGAACCTCCTCTTTTTTTAGAAGTCGGTTAAAAATTATGGCACATTCACATTATGACAATAATTTTGCGCCATCCGATAATATAATTCTTGCAATAGATTAATATCTACGTGGACAATTACTTCATTCATATCAAACATTCCTAACATACTTTAATTAGTGTGAAGTTTTAATTTATTTATTAAAGCCAACAGCTGAAGTTGTGGTGCATGAGGCAGACACGCGAGGTCGTGCTGTCTCTAAAACTATCCTGGGCAAGCTAAAACTAACTAAGTAGGTAACAAATAAATGGTTTTTGGTTTTGGTATTTAACACTTACCCATGCTTTTTATATTCCTAATCTAAAGTAAATCCCCATCAACTTTCTTTAACCTTTTGAATATTGTAATTAGAGACACAATAGAAAGACAACGAGAAAGCGAACGCCGACGTTCGCTTGGGGTTTAATACTCATACTCTCAGGTGGGAAGATGGAAAATCATCCAATGACTTTTCGCGCTCTCGGGTGGAGCGCGAGGGCGTGTCAGAATTTTACTGACTAAAACCACACCTATTTTCCTTATTTGCCTTTCATTCCAGTTGCTGGGATGGAATATTAACAATTATATTTAGAGATATTCAAATAGAAACTCTGCTTGTATCTGAAATAAAACAGAGCAAAAGAAATAATTTGTAATCCTTGCACGAAAAAATGGAAGAATACATTTCTAAAATATTACAAGTAAAAATACATCGTTTTACCGGTATATTGTCTGCATATTTTTTTATGTTGTACACAATCGTTCAAATAAATGAAGCAATATTTCATGGCTGGAAACGCCTACTAATAAATTCAGAGCAAATAATCTTACTTGCTATAAATTTTGTGACGATATAAATATTCATTGTCGGCAGTACTGTTTACGTTTTATGAACAAAATACGTTTTTAAACTCTATAAATTCAAGAATATTGAACATTAATCCGATGAGGATAATTATCGTGATCATAATCCTTGTCTATATATATATATATATATATAAAAGGAGAAACTGACTGACTGACATATCAACGCACCACCGAAGTTACTGAAACTAGGAACGTGAAATTTTGGACAAAGTTTCCTTTTATGACGTAGGCTAGTACTGGGATTTTTCGAAATTCACCCCCTAAGGGAATGAAACGGGGTTCAAAGTTCGTACGGAGAAAACTACTGTCACGCGCGCCAAGCCGCGGGCAGAAGCTAGTATTAAGTATAAAATATATGACATACGACTTTGTCATTATTTTTGATGAGACTGTCTATCTTACGATTGCTAGATTTTTTACCGATCATATTAACAATTTGTAGTAATTAGTAATGCCTGACCAGCCCCCCTAGCCAAGTTACAACCGTTTCGTGTCGAATTCCGTTCTCCAATCGGTAACGCTTCGGTGTCAACAATTGTAGAAAATGATAAGTTGGTAGCCATGTTGACGCGCCTGAGTCGGCCGCTCGTTCTACAATGTGGCGTTTGTATAACAAAAGATGTAGCTTTGAACATTGTAGAAATGATATCAATTTATTATGAGTGATATGAACTTGGCTACGAATTTTCTATTCGTTTGTTCTGACCATGTGACTTTACGTTGAGATGATGTCAGTCCCATACATTTGATTCGTTTTCGACTAGAGTTAACGATTGCAGATTATAAACTTGGCTAGGGGTACAGCTATCACAGTATCAAGACCTTTCAAAACTTCTGATTTCTGACCTTTACCTCGATATTCCAGACACACAACTAGATCATCGTAACAATTTCGCCAACTTCAAACAGAATATTAACTATTTCTGAAGGAATCGCATGGTTCTATCTACTTTCCATCATCTTCGCAAAGTGTTTAACTTTGAGTATATTATTATGGATGATGAACACGCCAATGTCGTTTGAACATGTTATAAGATTAAGTGTTTTATTTAGATTATGACCTAAATAATTTGGTTTATAAGAGTATAACCTATACACAAGATTTGTAGGCGCGGGCTTGCGGATGATGAGCAATGGGTGGCTCGCCGTCCGACCGTCCGGTAACCGTCCGGACCGAGCCCAAGTCGTCAACGGCGCGTACTGTTCCACGCACGACTCAAGGAGATGACAGCAAATCTTAGGGGCCCAGTAGGGTCGAAGCCTACTGGGGCCACGGGTAGTGTAAAAACGAAACCCGGGGCCCTTGGACGAAGGCAAAGAAGGAACATGAGTGGGTTTTTAGTCAGTAAAAGTCTGACACTATCTCCTGCTTCGCCCAAGAGCGGAATTTGTGATAAGATGATTTTCCCACCCAATAAAAAAACCTATACACAAGATTTGTTGTTTTACGTGTATGCCCGTTGTCTCGGTTATCTGTCCATTAAAGGAGACAAAGAAAATTTAATAATATAATTAAAATTAATTCCCGCTATCCCCAAATGCTGTACCAACTTATTTATTTATTATAATGTATATCTCGCAGCCTTTTGTGGTATAAAACGCCAAATTATAAGAAGGCGCGTGCGATTGAAAAACGTCCCTGTAATGTAATGTGGCTAGCTCACGTTCAGATATATAGATTTGTTTATTTTCATAGTCAAAGTCAAAGTTTTTTATTTCACATAGGCCTACATGGGCACTTATAAAACGTCAGAAGCTAGTGCACGGTTCCAAATTGGTCGTTTCCTATGGAGAAGAACCGGCAAGAAACTCCATGGTTACTCTTTTAAAAAAGAACTTGTTGTTACAATATTTCCATATTACAGCTTATGTAGATATTATGTAAGGACAGTGTAGACTGGTCAATATTGTACTACAAAATACAATAAAAATAATCATAACAAAAATGAACCTAAGAATTCGCGGAGTCTACAGTGTTCTCACATTCACATTATAAAAGATAGATTGAGTGTAGGTATGGCATAGCATAGTCGGCCTTATAATGTTCCCACTGTTGGGACTCAGGCCTCCTCTTTAAGAGAGGAAGTGGGCCGTAATCCACCACACGGGCCCAGTGCGGGTTGGTGGATGTCACATGTCTTCGAATTTTTGGTTCTAGGACATGCAGGTTTTCTTACGATGTTTTCCTTCACCGTGTTGATAGCAGTGGTGATGAAATAAATTACACTAACTAATGCGCCTGGCTGGGTTTGAACCCGCGGCCTACAACTCGTAAGTCAGGGCCGTTACTACTCGGCTACTACTGCTCTGATAATAAATGTAGATAATTAATACAATTTGATGTTACAATATTTTAGAATCCTTGTATATTATGCCTCATATTATGGCATGAAAAATTTACTAACTTATAATTAGGTTTTACAATTATCCTATCTTAAAGCATTATCATTACTTAATGCTAAATAAACCTTGTAAATTAAATAGATTTATCATATAAGAAATCCGATAGAGAGTAATAACATGTTTTACTAGTAATTCTTTAAGGTACTTTTTAAATCTTATTAATGGTTGCTCTTTAATAATTTTTGGTACATGGTTATAAATTATAGGAGCCATACACATAATATTCCTTCTCAATAATACAGTTTTATATCCGCCTGTGCATAACTTGTCTTCGTCTTTCGTTCTTAAACTTGTAGTCCTGTTACTAGTATTTTTTAAAGGTGGAAATAAGTAATCATTCGTATGACAAAAAAAAAAAAACTTGGCAAGTACGAGTCGGACTCACGCACTAATGGTACCGCAGGAACTTACCTATGTAAATAGTTCAATTTCCGAGTGAAGTCTCGAAGACTTTTGCGAAGAACAAAAAAAATTTTTTTGGTGACGTAACGACCAATTTACTTTTTTTCAGTTTTTTTCCTTAAACTCAAAAAACTAAAACGTGAGCCACTAGATAGCGAATTATTCGTAATACTTAGATGATTAGCAAATTAAATCAATTAAAATAAAACATAATTAACAACATATTTAAAAATGTACATAAATCAAATATTTATAAATACATTGTACAATCAGTAATTCAATTGATTAGTAACATGAAACTACTGATGTAGGTAATGACAAAATAATTTGTACGTCGCCCTTCGTGACTGAATGCATACAAATACCAGGAATTAATTGAAGGGGAGAATTTGTCGATATATAAGTGGGGAATAACAATTTTAAATCAATAAACAATCATTACAATTGCTTGCCTCAGTTACAGAGTATGTTTCCAGGATATGTATATAATGCAGTTCAATTTTAACAGACTCATCCTAAGAGCTGGAGGAGGAAAAACATTCGCATGACAACCAAGAATTCACAAACTTAAACGGTGATGTACTTGAAAGGTTCCGTATTGACTCAATCTCAAATACAAAATTATTTATTTCACATAGGCCTACATTGGCAATTATAAAACGTTAGAAGCTGGCGCATGGCTCCAATTGGTCGTTGGAGACGAACCGGCAAGAAACTTCATGGTTACTCTTTTTTAAAAATTATTGTTTCTACAATATTTCCATATTGTAGAAACAATAATCTCAATCTATAAGTATTGAATACTTATAGATATGAGAAGACAATGTAGAAAGGTAAGCCAAAAGCACAATAAAAATAATAATCTATGAATTCGTGGTGTCTACACTTCTACAGTGTTCTAACATTCACATTACAAAAAAGGCTAAATAAAAATAAATCCATCAATAATATATACCGACAATAGTAAATAACTAGTGTAATTAAGGTGGTTTTGATTTAAATAATATAAAAAAATGCAAAAACAATGTCACAAGTGAGGAAAAAAATTGCAATTTAGGAAAGGTCTATATGCTCCCATAAACGATAAACGAAATCGATGACCTGGTGAGAGCTGAGGGCCATAAAAATTCGCTGGATGTAAGAAGTGTTGGATCATACAATAATGAACCTAGGTAATGGAGGTCTTTTGGCTAAAATTATGACAATGATGATGAGAAGGACCAAAATGGTAGCAGAGGTTCAGAGTTCAACCTGCTACAAAAATATATTCTGATAGTTAAGACTAAGCGTTTCGCCTCGTCATTTATGTCGCGTACATCAAAGGACTGGAACAATTTGCCTGCTGCGGTTTTCCCGTCCGATTATAATTTAGGAGTCTTCAAGGCATTAGAGTGAATAAGCACTTAATAAACTATTGCGCACCATCAACGATTGCAATTCTACTTAACATCAGGCGGAATCGCAGTCAAGTACTTGTTTATATTATATAAAAAAAGTTAAGCTAAAGCTTATTAAAAAAAAACTACGTTCATTATTGTAGTTTCTACTTATTTTTACGACCGCTCTTCCACTTTATATATTGGATCACCGAGAAATATAATTTCAATAATGTCGAAAACTGGATTTTCCCAAAGGGTGTATGCGATTAGATTGCGGCGCTCCAAGGAAAACCTTTCCAATTTCTGTTTCATTGTCGGTCTTTTTGAGAGAAACTTTTTCAATACTTTTGTACAAACGCGATTTTCGAACAAGGATTTCTTAAAAAAAAGTTTTGTACAGTAACAATTCATCGTCATCATCATCAATATTTCAGCCGAAGAATATAGGCGCATCTCACACCATCAGATTCCCGCGACCCTCACCAGGTCATCGGTCCACCTCGTGGTCACCACTCCAGAACCTTTCGGCCCATCGACTATCTGTTCTACGAGTATTGTACCCTGCCCACGCGGCGTCTCAAGTCGGTGCGACTTTTATATTGTCTTTCTCTTTCATACGACTATTATAACCACCATAATCTCAATATTTACTCTCTTGGCCTTGCTATCTTTCACACAAACCATATCCATTGCTTTCGTTGTCTTTTTTTACCTATTCCTAACTACCGGTAAACAAAAATCTTGACCTTTCACTTATAGGGTAGACGACATTGTAATAGCTAAGTGCTATTATAATAGTAGTGACAACGCTGCTACGACGAAACATTTCACTATTAATAGAAGTTCATGGCATATTCATGGGATCGATACACATGGGGTTATTTTAAGTGGTAAAGACAACGGTCAGGGTGTTCCGCCTAGGTCATAGAAGGTAATTGATATTAATTGGAAGCTTCAAACGATAGAGAGTTTTGAACTTAGGGGTTATTTATAGAAATTCTATAATGTTCTTCGAAATAGTTATTCTAATATTATAATACTTCAAGGTAAATCTTATTTCAAGTTACGGTAATTAAGTAACTTTTATTGCTCAATTAATTAATATTACCAACATAATTAGGACTATTTTCTTTCGATTCTTTATATAGTTTTTATTTCGTCATGAAAATAATTTTGACAGGCCTGTCGGTCTAGTGGTTAGTGGCTTTGAGTGTCATGTCGGAGGTCGTGGGTTCGATTTCCATCCAAGACAAATGTGTGTGTGATGAGCACGATATTTTTTTCTGTTTATGGGTTTAATTTACTATAATACTAGCTGACTTGGCGAACTTCGTACCGCCTAATAATGAGATAAATGAAGAACCGCTCGCCGATTTTGTGCTAACTAACTGTTTACATAAACCATCTACTAAATAGTCCGAACAAAGCCTAAACATTTTGTTTGGATAGGTGAGCCTGTTCTCGAGTTATAAAATTACAACGAAAATTGGCATTGCTTTTTATATATATAGATGTACGAGTACATATTTAGAAATATATAAGTATGTTTATCAGTTGTCTGGTAACCATAGCACAAGCTCTGCTTAGTTTGGGACTAGATGACGTTGTGCAAGAAGTTGTGGAATATTAATATTGCTCAACTTTGAAGTAACCGACAGCGACTGTGACTTCATGTTATAATAGTGAAATTTAGTTTCATAGGGATCAGTTTTACAGCTCCTAATCATCTCGTTATGAGCAACCCACTAAAAGAGATAGTGACTAGCCTTTTACGAGATAAAAATTACTTTTATTTCTACATTTATTTTCGTGTCGTCATTGGGGAAAGATAATAATCTTAGCCTGTAAACAAATGGTAGTAAAAGTTTTATCACAAACTTTTCCGTTATATGAAATAAGGACTTCTAAAAACGTTTTGCGGATTTCTTTTCCAAGTTAATATAACAGCCAGTCCTCAATAGTCAATAGTCCTCAGTTAGTTGAGAGCTGTGGTGGCCGAGTGGTACCGGCCCCAACTTACGAGTTGTAGGATTTATTTCATCAGCACCGTTCTCAAAACGGTGAAGGAAAACATCGTGAGGAAACCGGCATGTCCTAGAACCAAAAATTCGAAGACATGTGACATTCAATAATCCGCACTGGGCCCGCGTGGTGGATTACGGCCCTTTCCCTCTCCTAGAGAGAGGAGGCCTGAGTCCCGGCAATGGGAACATTGAAAGGCTGATTATGCTGCAACTGTGAAAATTGGGTTATAAATGGGCGCTTGAACTCATCATACCCATAGTGTCAGTAAGATCAAAGAAAGAAATTAGTAACTATACTAAGATGATAAGAGGGCTTAGCCAAGTTGATAATCTGCAATCGTTAACGCTAGTAGAAAACTTCAAATGTATGGGAATGACATAAAAGCCTTGAGCTCAGGCGCAGGGTAGCCAGCCTTTCGGTGTTTAACAGGTTGTATTTTGGAGAGTGTGCGTGAGAATTGCATGACTTGATTTCGCCAACTCATTTCTACCATCGGACAACCCGACGTACGGTGAGTATCTACCCTTACATTGTTGAAACCTCTACGGTCCGGACTAAGCGTCTAGCTTCGTCGTTTATACCGCATACATCGAAGAACTGGAACAATTTGCCTGCTGAGGTTTTCCATCCGATTATAATTTGGGTGTCTTCTAGGCTAGAGTGAATAGGCTCTTAATAAACTAAAAATAAAAATAGTGCGTCTCACCATCAACAATTGCATCACTGCTTACTTGCTTATCAGGTGAAATCGCAGTCAAACACTACTTTATATCAAATAAAAAATAAAAATAAAACTTCATCTTGAAGTTAAGTCACGTGATCAGAACAAAGGAATCACAAGCGTTACCGACTGTAGAGATTCGAAACGAAACGGTCGTAACTTGGCTAGACCTGCTGGTACGCAGAATCACACATCAATCTGTCGAAATCAACAGATTTCTGCGTACAAATCAAAGCGTTAGTTTACGCTAAGTATTGTCGCTAAGGCTTTAGATGGTATATCAAGGTCGGCTGTACCATCACTGGCCTCTCTATTCAATTGAAAACACCATTATTTCTTTGATGGTGTGAAATTATCAAATAACTCCTCTTATTTTGGGTGGAATGGGAGGGCATATCAGGCATTTTACTGATTAAAGCCTACCTGTGTTCCCTGCGGGCTTGCGGACGGCGAGCAATGGGTGGCTCGCGATCCCATCACCGGGTAACCGACCGGTTTGAGCCCAAGTCGTCATCGGCGCATACTGTTCCACTCGCGTCTCAAGATGAGATGTCAGCAAATCGCAGGGTCGAAGCAGCCTATTCATCGATCACACCCACAGCCTCGAATCTATCTCCTGCAAAATGTATCACAACTAACAAAGTAACGATCAGATCCAACACCTCTACGTACTTCTCGAGAAATAGAAGCGCAGTATTAAATATTTAATTACTTTTTTTTTACAAAAATAATAGAACCGACTTAAACGTAAAAAAAAAAACTTTAGAAAGTGGAAAGTAACTTTAATTTTGGAAGTCAGGATTTTAATAATTTGGTCTGTTCGTTATTTAACACTGACTTCCGAAATTAAAGTTACATTGTATTTTTAGTGGTTTTTTTTTACATTGACGTCATTTGTATTTTTTTGTAATAATATGTTTTTATTTTACACTTTTCAGTTGCGGTACCACAACTAAAAAGTACCCCTCAGTCAAACTTAAAGTCATCATACATATAAAAAAAGGAATTTTACTTGTTACGAAATTCTTCTGTGATCCTATGAAGAGTTCTGTTCCATATCTTCGAAATCCATCATTAGATCATAACAATATTTCTATGGGACCAACTTGAAAGTATACATTTTCAATAAAAAAAATAATTTTCAAAGTCGGTCCACCATTGACCGAGAAATCAGTGAACATACATTAAAAAAATACTTATAGCCGAACATAGAACCTCCTTCTTTTTGAAGTCGGTTAAAATGTAAGTATTTCTACAAATGACAATAATCCTCGATTATCCGATGCATCAAATGGTTCTTCATTCTGCCTTTTCACGTCACTTCAATGCCGACTAGCAATCATCTTTGCTGACTGTATATTTGACGATTTACACCTGATTTCTAAGTCGAGGTATATTTATGTTGTATTGTAACTTGTGCCATTAGATTTTACTGCTAGTTTCTGCCAGCGGCTTCGCCCGCGTGAAAGATAGTTTCTCCATACAAATTTTGGATTCCTGTTTCATACCCTTATTAAGTGAATTTTGAAAAATTCTCTCTTAGTCCTTGTCTACGTCATAAAAGGAAACTTTTTGTAAAATTTTACGCTCCTAGTCCCAGTAATTTTGGCTGTGCGTTGATATATCAGTTAGTCAGTTTCTCTTCTTATATATATACAATGATTACATGTGTGTTGGGTGTCATGTGGCTGGTGTTTTGAATTTTGCAAATATTTCTAGTATTCCTTTTTTTGTAGCACATCATTTAAAGAATTTCTCTCACTTTTGGTGGAGTGAGAGATAGTGTCAAACTTTTACTGACTAAAACACATCTGTGTTCCTTAATTTGCTCTTTACGTTCCTGGGCCGCTAGAACCCTTTTGGAAAATCCCGCAGCTTTCCAGTAGGTACATTATTCTGGGATCATCATCAATGAATAAGCACTATGTACTTATTGGGATAAACGTCATTTATGAAGATCTTCTCCTTAAATTCAAGTCAATGGTTGACTCCTTAAATTGTTTAGGTCCAATAGGTGACTACGGTAATTGTAGCATCGATGGCACTTATTATATCCTCCAAAATGCAAGTGTGTGGGTATTTGGAGCACTGTAAAATGTGGCTCATAAAGATTGAAGTTTAGTAACGTCTTCAACTGTATACTGTAATAACTAGAACTTAGTAGACAATGAAAGCGATTAGAAGTAATAATATTAATTGAGATTTTAGACAAATAGAAGTTGAAATCAGAAATTTATTTTAAATAGACCAATAACAGGCACTTTAGAATTGTCAAAATGTCGGCAGGCAAAAAAGAAAAAACTGAAGCTAAGTTGCACGTTCCAAAGCGTAGAGCTCTATTGAGAAGAACGTGCAAGAAACTCCATGAACACTCTCTTAAATTATGAGTTACAAATAGATTGCTTACATATTTTTTGTCGCTTCTATTATGTGAGCACAATGTCTATAAATAATGAAAAAAAGAATATTTAAGAAGTACAAATTGAAATAAGCCACTGGCTGTTAAGAGATAACCAGTCTCAACTGACGGCATCCATTCACGAGCATTACGCGTGCATCAGCCCCACTCAGCTTAACCACTCTATCCAACAATGAAATAATTTTAAGACCCCTAATAATTTTTCTAAACCAAATATAAGTATCACAAAATAAGTCAAACACGTACTAACAACCAACCGATCGAAGCAACGATTAAAATGTGCTTGAACCAGAAACAAAGACCCGTAAAACAAAAGAAACTCCAGCTGATTCCTCGAACAAAGGTGCCAAGCTCGTTTAATCATATTCCTTTAAGCTTGTAAAAAAGAATTTAATGTTATGTCTATATTACTTAAATCCAGACATCTGCCTTCCTGCATACTTTATCATTTTTATGTTCAAAAACATGGCAGAAAGCCAGCTACGTTCGAAAAGAAATGGGGAGTCTTTTATATCTTCGCATTTAGTGCAATTTTACTGTCTACGAGCGACTTAATCTTGACTAATATATTCTGTATATTAGTGCGTCTACCAACTAATGGTAATAAATGGGTCTTTCAAGGCATAAAAATGTTTGTGTTGTTTAAATAATTGTTGGGATGGACAATGTATTTTCATTTGAGTTTTGCAATGTTCAGCCACATATTATTTAACATTTTAGTTGAAATACCTAGAAACCACCTATATTTATTTTATTTACCATTATCCATGCGTCACTGCGGGGTACCAGCTAAAAACCAGCACTGTGTTTCTGACGCCCAGCAATTGCTAACATTGCAAACGTTTCTAAGCGCAAGCGTATTGTATTGATTTCGTCGAATAAGTTCTATTGTATTCTTTATTATTTGCGGTTGTAGAAGCATGCCTTTTACTATAAGGTATTTGTTGTCATCACAAAAGTGATCACCTGTTTAGTCATCTTTCACACCCATTCCTTTATGGCTTTCTGTTTTTCCTCTAGCCTAATCCATACTTAAACTCACACCATTCCTCACGATATTGTAGCTCATTTCTCCACATCACATGCTTATACAGTGACTACCGATATCAACTTTTTTGGTCATTAATATAGTAGTAGTAGTAGTCAAAGTTAACAAAGTAGTTGTTAATTTATTAACAATTAATGTAGAAACGTATAAAAACAGACAAGAAGAAGATAGAAAAACAGGTAAAAGGTGATGCTTCAGAGATGTCAGCAAAACCGTACGTGCAGTAGGGTCGAAGTTTACTGGGGCCATGGGTAATGCGAAAGAGAACCCCGGGGTCCTGGAACGAAGGCAAAGAAGGAATAGGAGTGGGTTTTTAGTCAGTAAAAGTCTGACACTATCTCCCACTCCACTCAAGAGCGGGGGAAGTCATTAAATGATTTTCCCACCGAAAAAAAAAGGTGAAAAGGCAATACTAATTTCTGACGAAATATCTTTTAGCACACCTACGAAAGGAGAGTTAGGGGAAAAAGAGATTTAAACAATATAAAGAAATAACCTGACCTATCAACTATACACATTTTTTTTATAAATATCAGTCACAAAACACTGTGACACCAAATTTTTAAATATTAAATTTCCGTCTAAAGTAGCTGCTCCAATATTAAATCTTTATGCAAAAATTGACTAACACCATCTCATTGATTTGAAACTTTCCAATCCAAACAAGACAGTTCTCATACATCATTCGGTACAACAGACTACAGTTAGGGTTACCCATAAAACGGCACTCCACCATTTTATAGCCCACAATTCTAAAGCATTTGATTCGTCACCTGTCTCTATAAACGTTAACACAGATGTAGGATTCGCCTGAATACACTTACTAACGAGAACATTGACACAAATAATATGTAGGACGATAAGAGAGACCTAAGGGAATTAACCTACAATAGTTCACATTGCAACAAAAACACTTCAGAATTACCTTATAGCAACAATAGCAAAAACACAATACAAATTCCAACTTTATTTCTCAAAGCATAAAGTTCAAAATGCAATGATATTACTACAGAATTTATGCATTAAAGGAAATCGATGTCACGGAAGCACCGTGTCAAGATGTATCAGCGATCATGAAGAACTTATCGCGCTGTGAGGAACTGTGTCAGTAGTTGGAAAACGAATTCTGAGATACGATTCAGGTGGAGAAAAATCTTTTAGATAACTGTGTAGCTTTATGATTATGTAATTAAAGGGTAATTAAGAAATGATTTAATATTAACAAGTTAAAACTTACTAGCAATTTTCCCACGACTTCTTTTGCGAGAATGTTTTCATACAAACGTTAACATGCACTAAACAGTCTTTTGAAGATAGTTTTTAAAAACGAATACCATTTTTTTTATTTATTTAGATAAATATATGTGAAGTGTTTCAAATTTATTAATACAAAAGAATAAAATTTTCCCATACAATCTTTAATTTGTAGGTAATAACCGAAAGGCTAGGCTGTCACAATCTAGGCAGTAGGCTTATATCCTATCGATGCTGACTGATTTATATCTGTGTGTTACCATCAATAACATAAATGACGAAAAACTGTAAAACGCGCAAAGGTTAAAATAGACATAAAATTTTCGGTTTACAATTTTCTACACCTCAATCTTTCTTTCCTTAAGAACCTTCTACAAAGTATTAGAAAACTTAAAGATAAAATAAATAAATTTGGTATTGTCGTTCTCAGAATCACCATTTCCATTTAACCAATTTCTGGAAAAAAACAAGGTTCTCAAGTCAACTGAATTTTTTATTAGGTTACCTTCACTTAAATTAAATTTGGAATTATAAGTTCAAATAAACTTTGACAAAGATACGTTCTTCTTTGTCAGAAATAGTTATTTATTAGTTTCTTTTTGTTTTATATTTTCTGTAATATCGCTGTATTTCTAACAAGTTTCGTATCAAATCTTTGAAAACTCACATTATTTCGGACTATGAGTTCTACCATTGAAAAAATTCTCATAAAATTTTATGTCATATCCGTGCTTGTATATAACATTCATAGTACTGTTATTCGTTTATATCTGACCGCCGCCATTTTTTTGTCGTGACTGTATGGGTATTGAAGTGATCTTTTTGTCACTTCTTTGTCTAGTCATAAAAGTATTGAGACAAGAAAGTTTGTTGACTGATGTGTTTACATATACGGAGCGCTCATGTAGTGACTTCTTTAGTCACATTATTAAAAAGTTCGTTTAAGATTAAGTACTGTTATTATTACAAAAGGATTTAGTATAGAAGTTTGCCCTAAAGAATACCGCAGCAAATTATGTCACGAATGGAGTCAAAACTTATAATGTTGACGAATGTGTACCTATTTAGTGTTAATTTTAATAATACTTTAGTCAGTCACTTTTTTTCTAAGCTAAGTATTTATTTTTATGTGAGATTGTTTTCAATCATTTTTGTTATCTTTAAATTACTAAGCGAGTAAACTTCTTTTCGATTCCATTGTTATTTCAAAATAGCTTCTTGTACTATTGAATTCAAACCTCCATTGCTAATGAAATAACCAGTCCAAATGAATGCTGTCCATAATTTCTTCATTGTGTGCTTAGTTCTCAAAACAAAAGGTAGGTAATAATAATCCACTTTCCTTGGCTGAAATATGGTTACCTATATATTATCCTTTTTAGGGAACGTGGATATCCTAATTCCCTACCTTATCATCAGAACCGATCTGAGGGGTTTCAACGCGGAAAATTTGTAGGTTAGTTGGGACACCATTAATAACAAGAACACCGACAATATCTAGCATCCATGGTTCTATCAAATAAACGGATATTCGGAAAATGTTCTATTTCTGGTTATACAAAAATTGGGTATGAAAGAAATGAAAGGCTCTTTTGTTTGTAGTTTTACAGACGAATTCCCGTTTTCACAAAAAAACGCTGTTGTATTGTTATCAGTGCTCGGCTCGGCGAGGGTTAAAAGCCGTACAAAATTGGTACAGGTTTATGTTTATAATATAAAAAATCTGAGTAACCCATGAGACACTCAAAATAGCATATTTTGATGTAAGTGGAAAGCCTTGTCATTGCGATCGAGACGGAATTCGCCCGAGCAGCAGGCGATGGTGTTATGGGCTCAATTGCTGCAATGACAAACCACCTGCATTAAACGATATTTGTCAATAAATTTACGAAGAAATACATACATGGGGCTGTCCGGCGACTAGTGGGAGCTGCTCGGCGCCCAGCCTCATAATTATGTTACATCCGGATGGTGCGGGGACACCGCACGGTTTCCCGCGAAGCGGCGAACCTCCTTGCTGGCCTGCCATCATGGGATCTGGAGGCAACATTCTCTGCACGTATGCACGATTTGAACTCCGCTGCCGTGACAAGTCGTGGCATGACGGACAGAGTACCGGTGGGATCTTGTGGTGGAGTGGCGAACACGAGTGTCACAACCCAGTGCTAAGCACGCCATAATTATGGCGGTAAATCCTCTCTTTGAGGAGTGGCTGGAAAGACAATACGGCGTACTTACCTAAGGCATGACGCAGGTCCTCACCGGACATGGTAAGTTCGGAAGGTATAACACACTGTTAGTATTACAAGTTGGCGCGGCGTATTGAAAAACATTACTGTAAATAAAATAAAAGTTAAAGTGTATAATAAAAGTTATTATTAGGTCAGGTTAGAATATTATACTAGCGGAAACATGTAGAAAACAAAGATAATAGGGCTATAGTGTTTGGAGCCTGAACAATGTTATTAATATCCATCGATAAAAAGGCAGATTATATTACTCCAATATCCTAAACATTTTGACGCATTATGACAAAAATATGATACAATCTAGAAAATTCCATTAGGTACATACGATCAAGGATAGCGAAAGGTAATTTAGGTCAAATGGTGTGATGTAACTAGGACTTACCGCTGGCTAGACTGACTGAAGTCGTACAAGTCTAGAACAGGTGACCTGACACGGCTACATGAGTGAATGACATCGTGTATTATTGCTTTAAGTTTTATATATAAATAAAAGGAGAAACTGACTGACTGACATATCAACGCATAGCCGAAACTGCTAGGACTTAAGTGTGAAATTTTGCATAAGGCTTCCTTTTATGACGTAGAAAGAAATCTAACTTGTAGGGGGTGAAAAGGGGAAATTTGTTTGTTTGTAAAAAATTATTCTGTGCGAATCTTATTCTTGAATTTTAGCACGAATAGTAACTTAGATAAATAAAAAAGGTAGTAATTATTTATTTATTTAAACTTCATGCAATACAAACGTACAAAGGTGGGCTTAATGCCTTAGGCATTCTCTACCAGTCAACCAAGGGTAATGAAGAGAAAACATGGTAGGTGCATAAAAAAAAGATTAATAGGAATACAAGGGATCAAATGTATATATATAAAAAATAAACATACATAAATATTTAACATAATATGAACCTACATATATATATAAATATATATTATTTATAGAAAAAATTAAAGGATTATTGAGACTACTCCGCTATTTGTGTAGAAAATAAAGCCGCAACTTCTGCTTAAATGCATATTATTTGTTTTCCTAAAATACCCAGTTTTGGAAAATAAATAATAACATATATAATAAGTCTGGGCCGTTACCAATCGGCCACCACTGCTCCCTAGTGTAGTCTATAGTAACATGGCAAAAGACTAAATAAGTTCAGCTTTATATTCTTCAAATAGGTTAAGACCCAAAGACTATGTCGCTAAAATCTTCACGAATCTGAAAATTGAATACAACATACGTTTACATATATATGTTTATGAATATGTCCATGGGGAAATAAGCTGCTTTATACAATGTCTTCAAGAGAAATTGTGAAAAAAATATTGTAAGGAACCGAATATTATTTTACGTATCTATTTCATAAAACCTGAGAGAGCAGTGATGGCCGCGTGGTAACGGCCCCGACTTACGAGTTGTAGGTCGCGGGTTCAAACCCAACCAGGTGCATTACTTTTTGTAATTTATTTGATCACCACTGCTCTCGAAACAGTGAAGGAAAACATCGTGAGGAAACCGGCATGTCCTAGAACCAAAAATTCGAAGACATGTGACATCCACCAACCCGCACTGGGCCCACGTGGTGGATTATGGCCCATTCCCTTTCCTAGAGAGGAGGCCTGATTCCCAACAGTGGGAACATTATAAGGCCGACTATGCTATTTCATAAAACCTTGGTAACATTCTCCGCTCGGAGCTTAGGCAAAGTCCTATCGGATTTGTGTTCCGGAAAATATTGGATATATCGTCACTAAGGTACAAAGTAACCTAACTTTACTCTGTACCATATACCTGCATAAATACTGTATTTACATTCCTCACTCAACTGTTTTGAAATAAGCAGCACCTTTGTACTCTCCAGTCTTTTTTTAGGGTTCCGCACCTCAAAAGAAGAAAACGAAGCCCTTATAGGAAAAAAGATACGGCCGTTTATGTTGCAAAAAACGTATATTTCGAAAATCGCAAGGAAATCAAAATTTTTACCTTTTACGAGTATAGTTGAACTAGAATCTTGAAATTTGACATAAAGCAAGGTCAGATAGCATAAGTGTAGGAAAAATCTGAAAACTGTAAATTAGTAGTCACGTAACAAAAAAAAAAATTATATTCGGAAAAATCTTCGTAGCTCAATTCGGGAATTGAACTGTTTCCGTAAGTAATTTTATACGGAACCCTTTGTGCGCGAGTCCGACTTGCACTTGCCCGGTTTTTTTTGAAGTGAAACATCATCCAATGACTACTCTAGGGTGGAGCGCGAGAGCGTATCAGGCTTTTACTAAGTATAACTTCATCTATATCCTTCAGTTGCCTGTTGCATACTAGGACCAAGGGTTTCCTTTTCAGTAATTCCCCGTGGCCTAGCGGGCATGGGCTTTACGGGGCTTACAGTTTTTCCTGATATATATTTGCGAGCGCACGTAGAACACTACACACTGTCGACAGCTTAGGCTCGGCCCGGATTGTTATCGGACATCCGGACGACGAGCTACCCATTGCTCGCCGCCCGCTAGGCCGCTCCTGGTGGGTGGTGGCCGGTAATTGCCCTACGACTCCCGACGCTCAGGGCTCTGCTTTGTCCTTCTCATACTTCTGATTTTGTTCATTTTTCCTTTCATATACGGTCCATACTCCTGTGGAATGCGCTTCCTCTCGAGATCAGGACGACCACCAGTCTATATGCATTTAAGCGGACGTTGCGAAATTACTTTCTGCAGAAATAGTTAAGTCGTCTCAATAACCTCTTTCTTTTACTTAACATAAATATATGTCAACTATATAATAGCAACGAATTAATGAATGTTATTAATCTGTTTTTGTTTGTGTTTTGTGTGCTTCTGTGTATCTGTATTTGTGTTAACATATGGGCATCTTACCTGAAATAAATGTTTATTATTATTATTATATTAAATTATATATGTATATTTATTTTGTATACTTTTGAACTCTTATTTTCTTAATATTCTTTTGTATTTTAATGCACCTGACTTTTTTTTCTTTTCGCCACCCTTGGTTTTAATAAATAAATATACCTCTGGATAACGCAATTTTATTATATCAATCTGTACTATAATCTGTTTTTGTAATTTGTGTGTGTGTCGATTAAATTTTTTTTATTCTTTTTATTCTATTGTTGTTTGCCGGAATAGTACTAATCTTATAGCTTTGAATTCTGTCTTCTTTACTTAATTCTACTAATCGAATTTTATGAACAACAACTGTTACCATGACCCGCGAATTAAGTAAAAATCAATAGTTTCGTCCGCCGAATTTCATGCGAAGGTCATGCGAACTGATTTAGGGAAGTGAGTGAAAGGTTTCGTAGACAGCCAGTCTGACTATTACTACTGTATGTTTGACTCATTTTGTGTTACGTAAGCAAGCTAGGTATCTGTTTTGCATTTTGTATTTTGCACCTTCCTGGAAATTAAGCGTAAGAAAAATACTTTAAAATTAACTATTGCATAAAACCAATCTTTTATATTTTCTTCTATAGTTAATTAATTACTAGCTTTTTCCCGCGGCTTTGCTCGCGCAGATAAAATTCCTATAGCTACTCAGGAATAAAACAATTTTCTATCGGTGAAAAAACGTTACCTATCGGACCAGTAATTCTAGAGATTACCTCATAGATATAAGAAAGGAGGAGATATGTTAAGTAGTAAAAAATGTACCGGAACACGATGTCTTCAGTTTGCCCCACCACCACCGACACTACTACATATGCAGCAATTGTTACGCAGTCATTCAATTCATAAATCAGACCATACTACACAGTCAATCATATACCTTCTCTCTTTAATCACAGCGTGTATTTTCCATGCACCGGACAAATTACGCATACATAAACGTCACTGTGCTGTGCAAAAGCAATTTATTTTACATTTACGCTAGTGATTGACTAAATAGAAAAGTTATCGATTTTTCCAACTTTTGTTGTGCTATTTTTTTTGGGTCACAAAAATAAATTAAATAAAAATCAATATGTACAGAAAATAATATATTAATAATAGAACAATGAAAATTGTTTCCATGAAACTCAAAACCCTTTATTTTACTTTATAACTAATTAAGCATTTCTGGTTGAAAGTGAATTAACTGTATGATACTATATTTTGTAGGGAACCAATTAGGTGGCTTCTTAGTGGCATCAATCCATTGCTTTTTTTTAAATTGTGTCTTTCGGGAAACTGAAAATATAAAATAACATTTTAGTTACATTTTTACCTAAGCTACTGCTAAACTTGACCATGTAAGTAAAAGATTTTATTACAAAAAAAAAAATTGTACATAGCTTATTAAATACAACACACACTCATGCATAACAAATAAAGTTGTTAATGTATTCTGCCAGAATCATGCCCATTATTATAGATCATTCGAAGCTTTTGAAGACTAAGAATGAAATGAAAATATCAAAATCAGAAAAATTAAGGAAATAAAACGATATTTTATGATATCTCAAACCAAAACATTGTCTTCCGTCTATTAACTTAAAATTTAACCAACTTATTTTTCAGTTGCTTACGTATTTCTCTACTACTCTGTAAAATAATCAAAATAAATAAAAATATTTACATTATTTCACTTCGGATATCCAACTAATCGATATTATGGTCGATAGTCTACATTAGTGGATCATACAGGCACATCATTAACTCGCCGCAACTGACAGCGGCTGTATTATGAAACAAACCGCCCTGGACCTGTACCATGACGTTTAAAGTAAGATTGTTTCATTCTTATTTCCAGTGTGGGTAAGAGATGGCGCTAGACAACCTGTATAGCTCTGTCTCTTACCCACACTGAAATAAGAATGAAACAATCTTACTTTGAACGTCATGGTAACCCTGCTGATCTTTATCTGGGCGGTGTATTTCATACTTTACGATACTGTTATCGTTATATTATTTTTACATTACTTGTTCAGTTACTAAGCGTTAAAATTAGGTAGCGGTTAAAGATCAATGTATATACTGTAAGAGTAATACAGTCGCTTTGATATTTGAAAATAAAAATTAAGTAGTAGCAGCTCCCTTGATAAAAGATTTGTTGTTTTTACTGATTTTAAAGATATGTATAGTATTAAACTTGTACTTACATATGGTAAGAGATTCTGTGATGACCCAGCCTTCTCTTATCGCTTCGGTTCTGGCACAAAACCACTGAACAACACGGTATTTTAAATTTGTTTACGATCACGTATTGCGAGTCTTACAAGTTTATAACTGACGGCCATTTGCTCGATCGTGCCAATTTTGTGCATGTTGCGCGGACATGCACACGCCCCTTTGCCATTTCTCCTGACTTTTTATATTTCTATGGATTACCTCCTACAAACAAAAAAACAAACTTTACCTCTTTATTATGTTAGTGCAGATTACTTTTCTAGCGACATCTATGGCGCCACATAGTAACTAATAAACTACAAAATTCTACATCGCGCAGTTACAGTTTTCCGTGCGATTTCTAAAACTACAGCCTGAAATCATCTATCAGATAGTTGACCGGATCAGACATAATACACGTCTGGTCAGGGGAGGATCCTTTTCAATGTTTGTGGGATACCTCTAAACTGGTGACTCTCGACCATGAACGTCAGCCTAGTACAAATGCAATGCAACTGTACAGCATAATCGATAATAAATAGTTTAATTTTAATTCAAATGCGTCATATTTGTCCAAAAATTCAAAGAGGTTGGGTAATTATTGCAAAAACTTTTTGTGTTATGAACTTTTTTTTATTTGACGGAAAACTGGCATAAAATAAACCCGAATAAAAAAAATCTTGTGATTTCCGTCATGAACGTCAAAATGGGTGTTGCAAGAGAAACTATCTCGTGGTTTTTATTAATAAGTGCTTATTTGTATTATTATTTAATTACAGAATACGGCCCAAAAATGAGCTACTTGGAGAAAGTTGACCGGTACCTGGACTCCCTCAAAGTGGGGAAAAGTAAGTATCTCTTTTTTAGTTTTCCTCGTGACGTGACCTAAGTTCGTTGATATGTCAAACATATTATGTCGCATAGATTTATCAAAATACATCATTTAATTTTTACGCAGTTAGAGACGTTTCAAAAATGAGAATATAGCCTAGTCCTCTATTGGTACTGTACAAGTACTGTTTAATTACACTATTATGATTTCGTTGTTTATTATTATAATGAAACTAAATGGTGTTTAATGTCTTGCTTTGAAAGTGTTCATTATTTTTATTAAATACGTGCGTAGTAGTTTAACAATCACTTGTGGCAAATCATAATAATATTGTTCACTTGGCTGGGAGAGGAAAAAAAACCATTGAAATGGCTATTGTATTAAATGTGTTTAGACTTTAGATTATCATCACCTATATTCCTCTGAGTATGTTTCAATTGCACTAATATTCAAAAGGCGTTTGTATCTATGTGTGTATGTTTGATATTCCATCACGCTCAAACGGCTGAACGGAATTAGACGAAATTCGGCACATGAGTGTACCATGTTCTTGAATAGCATACAGTCAAGCGGGGTAAATAGGAACGCAGGGGTTAATAGGAACAAAAGTTTGAAGGGGATTATCACGTTAATTAATAATTATTCCCAGCATATTATAAGTCCTCCTATTTATTCATTAATTATAATAAAAACGGATGCTTTGATAGAAATAAATTATATAAATATATACCAATGTGAAAAACCTAACTAAAGTTTTGTTCCTATTTACCTCTGCGTTCCTATTAACCCCGTTTGACGGTATGTATTTATATTTCTCTAGTATGTTCTCTTGGTATATATATTTCTACTTTCACGCGAATCATTTCATTTTATTTCATGAATACCGCAAAGCACAGATCGCCGTGCCGACAGTGTCTAGACACAGTGTCAATAAATTTACTGCGCCGATAGAGTTTTATGCAAAATTTTTGTCACAGTTCACCTTCAAAGCTGTCAGCATCAATTTTCTAATATAACATCTAACATGTAAATTGAGGTGATTTGAAACTATGAGAGTAACATAATCTGCATAGATTAATTCAAATGTATTTATTTATTTTTCTAACAAAGCCCTCTTTAAATTAATCACCCTTGTCCCATCTTATTTGGGGTCGGCGCAACACGTTTTTTTCGTCCATTCTATCCTGTCAACCGTCATACTATCACTAACTTCCTTTTCTTTCATATCACTGTTCACACAATCCATCCATCTCTAAAAAAATCCAAACGCTTGCGCAATGTCATTTCTCAATACTTCTTTACCAGTCGTCTCAGCAGTACCATTTTTCTAGCATCACCTTTCTAGAATGTGATCTTTCAGTCTATGCATCATTTTTTTTTTGGTGTACAAAAGTTATAAATATAAAACATACACATTTCCTTTTCCAGGTGCCATGGTCGACTCTTGGTTTATGATGTCGAGTCCAATGCCAATATTAGCTGTGGTCATAGCGTACCTGATTTTGATACGCATCGGTCCAAGAATCATGAAGAATCGGGAGCCCTTACAGATGAACAGATTAATCGCGTATTACAACGCTTCACAAGTCTTCTTGGCCACTATGATATGTTTTAAGGTGAGAAAAACTTATGAAATGTTACGAAAATTGTGGATTTTCTATTTAAACAGTCAAGGGTTAAAAGTGCAGTTATATAATATGTATATATAATATAATATATTCCACAACTATCACATAACGCCGTCTAGTCCCAAGCTAAGCAGAGCTTGTGTTATGGGTACTAGACAACAGATAACCATACTTATATATTTCTAAATACATACCTCTGGCATAGCAGTCAGGGCCACTAACCACTAGACCAACAGGCCAGTTGCATTCATCTAATACTAAAGCGTCTAAAATATTATTGGATTAGATGTTCAATGGTCCATATTTGATTGATTCAATGCTTTAGATTCTATGTTACAAATTAATAAAGTCATGAACCATTGACCTTCTTCTACAAAGAAATTTTAGATATTTTAGCATTCTCTCGCGCCGGGCCTTGTTACAGGCCATGGTCGGACGAGGAGTGGCAGGCCGTCGCCTCCTTCTGCGAAGCAATAATGCTTGCAAAGGAGGCGGCCGCACGCGTGAGGGAACGCCCCTCACGCCCCAGGCGCCGAGGTTTTGATCCCGATTTCCTGCCACCGTAGACGTGGGCTTGCGGACGGCGAGCAATGGGTAGCTCGTCGTCCGACCGTCCGATAACCGTCCGAACCGAGCCCAAGTCAACGACGGCGCGTAGTGATCCACGCGCGTCTCAAGGAGTTGTCAGCAAACCATAGGGGCCCAGCAGGGTCGAAGCCGACTGGGGCCCTGGAACGAAGGCAAAAAAGGAACAGGATTGGGTTTTAGTCAGTAAAAGACTGACACGCCCTCCCGCCCCGCTCAAGAGCGGGAGATGTCATTAGATGATTTCCCACCTAAAAAAAGACATTTTAGTATTGGTAGAGTGCAATTGGGATTAAAAATTTGGATAGCAAAACCTATTTTCACGCAGGCAAAACCACAGGCAGAAGCTAGTGTACAAAAATGAAACAAAAAAAGTAATTAAAATAATGAAATACTTAACGTTCTATTGACGTTATCGTTGAATGTCGATCACACGGTACACTATAGTTGATTAAACAGCATTATTGCAGGGTCGATACATTCAACGTGGCTTCTATTCTAATAAATATTTAACTAAACGGTCTACACGAACTGTAAAACAGTTATTTAACGGTACGTTTTCATCAAGTTACTTACATGCAAAGATAGTTGGTGGAAAAAAGAAGTGTAAAATCAGGATTCATGGACCGGGGGTAGCTAAAGATGACTCGATTATTATTACTCTTGATGAATAGTATTTTATTTTGATTAACACATAATAAGCATATAATTAGAGAATAATCAGCCTTTATAATATACCCACTGCTAGGACTCAGGCCTCCTCTCTAGGAGTGGGAATTGGCAATAATCCACCATGTGGGTCCAGTGCAGGTTAGTAGATGTAACATGTCATTGAATTTTTGGCTCTAGGACATGCCGGTTTCCTCACGTTGTTTTACTTCACCATTGTGAGATATTATAGACATATTTTGATATTTACCATACCTGGTAAGGTATAAGTAAGGTGAGGTAATTAGTCTTTTAATATTCCCATTGCTGGGTCTTATGTATAGTGTCTATGGGCCTTAGTAGTCTGAAATAAAGAGATATTATTATTATATATTGTATTAAATCGTTTAATAAAATATAATTTGGATGGTTGGTTGAAAAAGGTTGTTGTAAACGTTACAATATACAAATTCGAATAAAAAATTTTGAAAATTAAACTAAATTCAAAAGATATTCACAACAAGAACAGAAATAATAATAATAATAATATTCTAGCCGTCTAGTCACAAGCTAAGCAGAGCTTGTGTTATGAGTACTAGACAACTGATAAACATACATATATATCTAAACACATACATATTATAGATAAATTACACCCAGACACAGAACAAATGCTCACACATACATTTGTCCCGGGTGGGAATCGAACCCACTACCTCCAGCTTAGCAGTCAGGGCCACCAACCACTAGACCAACAGGCCAGTCATAAATAAAATAAATAACAAAAATAATAAAGATAATTAATAGGTATTTTGTTTCGTTTCAGGTTTTCAAATTGAATCTCTTCAGAGACGGCATCATTTACGCAGGATGCCGCTATCCGTCCAATACGCAAAATCCTTTGGTAAGACATTTAAAAAATATTATTAACATTCAACTCAACTCGACTCAAATCATTTCATTTCATTTCATTTTGAGAAGAATTGGCAAGAAACTACACGGTTACTCTTAAAAAAATGACTGATTCAACAATATTTCAATGTTACAATACTAGCTGACCCGGCGAAATTCGTACCGCCTACGCGCCTAATAGTAAGGATAACGCCATCTACTGACATTACCAGAACAGCATAATTCATTTTATAACGACATTTTAATTAGAGATGGCGCTGTATTCGATTTTTTTTTTTCTTAAGTTTTGCATTATTTTCTCACCGTTTAAACCTTTCCTGGTCTATCTCGAATATTCCAAGACCAAAATTAGGCAAATCGGTCCAGCAGTTTTTGAGTTTTAGCCAGACGAACTAACAGCTATTCATTTATATTTATACATATATATATATATATAGATTAATAGGAAGGAGAGGACAGTGTAGAATGACCGTCAACTTTGTACCCAAAAGCACATTCATACATCTTCATACATTCTTCTGAAACTCCTAATTCGTCAGGACATGTTGGTAGAGTTGGCAAGTAAAATTAATTATATACCAGCTAATTGTACGCCTTAGCCGTTCATTAAACGCTGTAATAATATTAGTCTGTGACTCACATATTCTTGACAGATACATATTTAGTGTGTCTTCAACTGTGAAATAGAACAAAAATAAATTGTCCCTCGAAATCTAAAAGAAATTTTCTTGAAATGGAAATAAATTTGATAACACGCTAAGTAGCATAGCATATAGCATAATCAGCCTTTTAATGTTCCCACTGCTGGGATTCAGACCTCCTCTCTAGGAGAGACAATGGGCCGTAATCCACCATGAGGGCCCAATGTGTTGGTGAATGTCACATATCTTCGAACTACTTCGTTCTAAGACATGCCGGTTTCGGCACGATGTTTTCTTTTACTGTTTTGAGAGCAGTGGTGATATAAATTACACAAAGTAATGCACTTGGCTTAGCCACCAATTCACTATACGATATTTATCAAAGGAAAAAAATCAAGTTGGCTTTCGTTGATGACCACATAATTTTTTTATCAGATTTTATGATTTGTCTAAATATATAAATTTTTGTTTTTAGCTACTAGACCTGGGTTGGTGGTATTTCTTCGCGAAATTCACTGAACTTCTAGACACAGTATTCTTCGTGTTACGAAAGAAAGATAAACAGGTAAGATAATAAGTTGATTAATCAAAGTGGCACTAATAGCAGTCTGCCCGCCTGCTTTGACCATATATTATGTTTTTTTCTTACTTTCATGCATATCTTCCAATTGTTTTATTACCTTTCAACCTCAATATCAGTTATTATCGAGAGCAATAGGGAGCTCACAGTTCAGCCGTCCAGAAGGACTAAACCACCATCAACGGCGCGCTATATTCCACGCGCTCCTCAAAAAGATGTCAGCAAGATTAATGGAGCCAGTTAGAGCTGATGCCTACTAAAGGTGCGTCCAGATCTGGCGAATGCGCCGCTCATGAGCTATTCGCGAGCCACTTGGGATCTGTGCGCGTGTATTTCATGTTCGTGCGAAGCGTGCATGGCGCAGGTGTTTCGTACGAACGAGCCGCGCGCGAAATGCACGCACGCCGTTTGCAAGCGGCTCGCGAGCGGTGCATTCGCCAGATCTGGATACTCCATAAGGCTGCGGATTGTTCGAAGGCGTTACTGTGCCCCTCGCAAAAGGGCAACCGAAGGAACACTGTGGTCAGTAAAAGCTGACACTCAGCACCACCCAGAGTGAGTGAAGTCTTTGATGATTTCCCAAGTAAAAATAAAAATCATTTAAAGCGTAGCCCTAAAATATACTAATAAATTAGAAGCAGCAAGTCAGTCCAATATCGCCAAGTACCTACCTGAAATATAATTTCGTAATCACACAAAAGAGGGACGAGCCTGTTGGTCTAGTGGTCAGTAGGCCCTGACTGTTATGCCATAGGTCGTGGGTTCGATTCCCACCCAGGACAAATGTTTGAGTGAGCACGATCGTTTGTCCTGTGGCTGGATATAATTTATCTATAATAAGTATGTATTAAGAAATGAACTAAGTATGTTTATCAGTTGTCTAGTAAGTACTCATACCACAAGCTCTGCTTAGTTTGGGATTAGATGGTGTGTTAAAGTTGTGGTATATTATTATTATTTCATTTTATAATTTACCTACATTGTTTTCACCACTACTTTTCATTCCAGGTAACCTTCCTCCACGTATACCACCACGTGATCATGGCTCTCTACTCTTGGAGCTACCTGAAGTTTGCAGCGGGTGGAGAAGGTGCAGTCCTAGCATTGCTTAACTCCGTGGTGCATGTGGTCATGTACTCTTACTACCTCCTATCGGGGCTGGGACCACGGTTCCAGAAGTATTTGTGGTGGAAGAAGTATGTTACTAAGCTGCAATTGGTGAGTTTGAAATCGAATAAAACTGTTTAAAAAATAACACATTTTTAAAATTAGCCAAATTAATGGTAGCATATTTCACTTAAAAAGTTCTCTAACTTAAATGAGACGAAAGGAGATGGTCCAAATAGCTTTTAGCTGGTATTCAGACAAAGCTACAAGAATAACTTGAATATAGAACCCTAAAATGAAAAAGAACAAACATGCCAAAAAAACTTCTTATTTATTTAATAACTACCTAAGTTATTTAAAAGTAGTCTTATTTTTAGGGATCCGCACCTCAAAAGTAACCGCAAAATAGAACCCTTATAAGATCACATTGTTGTCCGTCTGTCTGTCTCTCTTTTTATATGTATGTCTACCTGTCTGTCTGTCAAGACCCTTTATCTGGAGAACGCGTAAAGGTATCGAGTTGAAATTAAATATACTCAGGTTGGCGATCCCTTAAAGCTATGAAAAAATCAAACTTGTAAATAACGAAAAAAAGATACGGCCGTTTACGTTGCAAAAAACGTATAGTTCAACATTCTCAAGGGAATCAAAATTCATAAGGTACTTCCTGATGTCCTAGAATCCTGAAATTTGGCATGAAGCAAGGTCTCACAGCACAGTATAGGAAAAAATCTGGAAACTGTAAATTTGTACTTAATTACGTCACGTAAAAATCTTGGAGACTCGATTCGGAAATTGAACTGTTTTCATTGATATGTTTGTACGGGACCCTCAGTTCGCGAGGCCGACTCACACTTGCCCGGATTTTTACTAAGTTTCATCACATAAGTCAATATCTAAAATGTTGGACATAGGCTTTCCCTTATGGTCTCCTCATCTATACAAAATTTAGTTTTGCGTGGTCCTCATTCAATCGTTCTTATTAATTGAATTTCCCTTACAGATCCAGTTCATCTTGATGCTCACGTACTGCGCGTGGACGCACTTCTCCCCGCGCTGTCAGTACGCCTCTGGCTTTACCTACTTTATCTGCTCCAACATCACCATTTTCCTCTTCCTCTTCCTTAACTTCTACACTAAGAGCTACAAAAAAAGAAATCTCGAGAAGAAAAATATTGAAAAAGAAATCAAAGAAGAATACGATAAAGCTCACAATGGAGTTAAAACAAATGGTGTATGCAAAAATGGAGTTAATAATAAAAAAGAAAATGGAGTGCATGGGAGTGATTGCAAGAGTGTTTCCAATAGAGAAGAATCTATTCCATGTGAAGTCAACAAGGCCTGCGGTGATTATGTAAAAGATAGCAAATTCTTCCTATCAAGGCGGACGGCAAAATCAGTATGTGGAGCTGAATTTGACTTTGATAGTATAATAAAGAAATGATTCATCATGGTCTAAAACTACAGCTAGCGGTTCTATTGAGACTGATGTATGTGATGACATTGGTATTGTTAAAGCCTAAGATTTTTGTGGAGTTTGGAAGTTAGATAAGTACGCTTAAGTATTCGCTTCACTAGGACTCTTTCAATTGAAGAAAGGACCAGGATTGGTGCTATCATTTGTTAGAGCCGTTAATTTTCAAGTGGGGTCTAAAATTACAGCATATCGTAGTTCGTATTGCAAAATTAATGAATTTAAAAATTATCGTACCAGTGAGAAGACGCTTTAAATTTACAATAAATTGCCAACCGCACAATTGTTAATGTAGATTTTAAGGTTAAGCATTTGCTGTAAATATAATACGTGAAGTATAATCGTGCACTAATTCGATGCCAGATTTTTGTTTAGAATTGAGACCTTTCATACATGGAGATGATTCGACACAATAATGTGACATAAAGAATGTATTATTTGTAAAATAATGAACATTTTAAAAGTACTTGTTAAGGACTACACTGCTCTAAGCAATGCAAGGTATTGTGTGCACAGCACTTCAGACTCAGTAATTTCTTGCCTACCGTACTATATTATTATGAAGTATCCTACTTTCTTTCAATTGTATTGCAATATGCAGCCGTCCACTTGGATTATAAGATTTGCTAGTGACTGTTAAATTTGACGTTCTATGGAACTTGGTCATTAGCAGCCGTAGCGTCATTTCCTTTTGTCCTAGCATTTAAAAATTAGTAAATAGCTAGCTTTTTATCATTCCCATCATATAAAGATTGAAATATGTTGTAGTAGCACATAACCTTTGCTTTTAAAGTTGCTACAGAATATATATTGTAAAGATTTTTTTTAGAATAGTTTTTTTTTGCTGTGGAATATTTTATTTAAACTGGTATTGTTTTACCTAGAATCAAATGGAATTATGTCTCGAACAGATGGCTGGAAGCTATTCTTAATAATATCGTTCATTGAGAACGAAGTTCATGCTTATTTATTCGTTGAATTCATAATTCTGTTTGATTGTCTGCACATCAACGCTAGCATAACTCAGCTTCAAATAGCGCGGGACCATTTTATTTTCTAACAATGATAGAATCAAATGTAGCATTATGTATGAAAAGCCTCATAAATGATCAATGTATAATAAGTTTTAAGGAAAGTGTACCAGGATATGTCTCATATTCATGGACCTATAATTTTGTTATCAGATTAAGTACCTATGGTTAGTTAATTTAATATAATTAATTTTTCAATTAGCATAGTTTTGATTTTGTACTTTTAACGCAATTAACAATAGTACAAAATAATGTTAATTTTAAGAAACTAATAAAGTTTAAATAATATTTTTGTGTTTTAATTAACAACCTTCATCTGTCCTTATGGAGAGAGACCTTACAGTTTTCAAAATTTCTAAAAATACACCGCACTAAACAATACAAAAAATAATAATATTGAAACACTTAAATAGATGTGCCACGAGATATTTGCAAACCTATCCTTAATTTCAAAAAAAAAAAATATTGTAAATCGACATTTTCTATTTGCAGGATTTACTAAATTTTTTTAACAATTTTTTTTTCAAAATTTTGGGTAGATTAGCAAATATCTTACGGTGAAACTGTTAGCTCATCTATTTAGGTTCTTCATAATTTCTCTTTTTGCAATTCAGTGCGGTGTATTTTTAGAAATTTTGAAAACTAAGTGCCGTTTTGGTGTTTCTTAAAGACTCTCCTTTTAAACTAATAACTTTACTAACTTAATGCCATATCTCTCGATTAAAAAAAATACTCAACTCAGTAACCGGTACAATGCAATGGTCAGGTTTTTAAGTTGAGCACAAACCCTTCTTGAATGCCAAACGAGAATGTTCACGGAAGAAGAACCCTCGCGCAAATAAAAGTTATCTCAGATTTTTAGTACCTCTATGCGATTAATGAAATGCCATTTAAATAGTTTAAGAAATTGCTAATTGTTTAGTGGCAGGGTTGACATTAAAGTATGTTATTAAAATATTTGCAATTAGCTTATTAGATACCAAAAAGAAACGCTTGTTTATACCAATGCTATTTATTTTTTGGCAGGTGTAACTTTAAGGTATTATCTAAAAATAGTTACAACTGGCAGACTTACTAGATACTTAGTTTTTTAACCGACTTCAATAAGAAGGTGGTTTTATGTTCGGCTAAATTTATTTTATTTTTTTCTGTACGTTCACTGATTTCTCGGTCAATTGTGGACCGATATTGAATTTTTTTTTTATTGAAAGGTGATGCTCTATACGTGTAGTCCATGACTGACTGAACGAAAGAGGGGGGAAGGGGATATTTCGAACTGATCTGATGAAGCTGGAAGGGAGACACCGGAACTCTGTTATAAATCAATGTAATCTAACCGAGTTTGGAATTATTACAATTGTCATGCGATAACCTCTGGCTATAAGGTACTATCGAGCTACTCGGATGATGATTAGCTGAGGGGTACTTTTTAGTTGTGCTACGACAGCAAAAAGTGTAAAAAAGTCTTTTTATAAAAAAAAAACAATACAACAGACTTCAACGTAAAAAAAAAACATTAAAAAAGTACAAAATAACTTTAATTTTGGAAGACTTCCGAAATTAAAGTTGTTTTGTTTTTTTTTTAGTGTTTTTTTTTTACGTTGAAGTCGGTTGTATTTTGTTTGTAAAAAAAAAATCATAGGTACTCTCTTACTTTATGGGCTTAATCTTAGTCTTTAAATCAAGAGTGAAAAGGTTACTTCTAGATAAGCATGCTCCGTCGACGACCACATCGCTAATCATCAGGTGAGAAAGTGGTGAAACGCGACCTTACCAAAATAAAAATAAAGTTTTTTCAACACACTTGCTCAAAAAGTAATTACACCGTATTTAGGTATGTAATGGCGCATGTAACCAAACATTGGAACAAAATGGCGATGGGGGTGGAAAAGTACCCCCATCGCCCCGGGAACTAACTTATTCACTCTTGGAATTTGGCACACGATGCAACAAACATCCTGTATTTTATTTTTAATTATATTTTTGTTATGGAAAATATTTGCAATATGTAAGTTTCACGTTTCCGCCTTTTCCGACAAATAAAAAGTTTATTTTTTATTTTTTCCTTATCCCTTTTTTACATTATGCATAATTTTATATTTAACAATCTTTAAGGTATTTTTTATATAGCATGGGTAGGATGACAGCGAGACGAAAATATGTATTTTAAGATGAGAAAAAAGGATAGATAAGTAGCTACATTGTATGAATCCGTCGGCAAATCCGTAAAATTCTTCATGGACATCTTGTGAACGGACAATTTAAGCCCGGTTCACCGCCGTCATTTGTTTCAACAATCGAAGAATTGAGTTCGTATACTTACAGACTCGATCAGTTCTCGGTATCGATATACGTCAGAATATTTTACATACTACTGAAGAACCGGATCACCCAGCTATGTGGAAACAATTTCATACTAAATACTTGCAAGACGCAAGCAATTTTGTTTGCGGACTCTTAAGACCCTGACCCTGATAGCAATATACAGATCCGTAATAACAGTCATAATTTTGAATGGAATAAAAACAAACTCCACAATCTTTTACTTCTAGGGAGCCAATTATTGATGCTGACAAAGGGTTTTGTGAGCAAGACTTTTCTTTTGGAAAGGGAAGATACGAGACCGAGTATATTAATTGTTTTGTGTATACCGATACATAGTCTTTAAAATTATTAAATTTTATATCAAACGCATGGTCGCCGCAGCCGCCGTTATTCCGATCCCGATTTCCGGCCACGGTAGGCGCGGGCTTGCGGACGGCGAGATGGGTACCTCACCGTCCGACCGTCCGGCAACCAGCCGGACCGAGCCCAAGTCGTCGACGGCGCGTAGTGTTCCACGTGCACCTCAAGGAGATGTCAACAGACCGGCAGGGTCGAAGGGAGTGGGTTCTAGTCAGAAAAAGTCTGACCCGCGCTGCCGCCCCGCCCAAGGGCGTGAGATGTAATTAAATGATTTCCCACCTAAAAAGAAACAAGTTTGGAGATGATATTTAAAATAAAATGCATGGTTCTCTTGGATGCTAAACCTCATAGTCACGGGTTCACGGATGAATGGAAGAACATCTTGTCTGTATGTCTGGAGTGTCATGAGATAAGTGTATGACTTCCATGTAGTATCTTTCATAATTATTTTGTTTACATTTTATATCAAAAACATGATTTTAACTAATATAATTGGCCTTTGACCGTGTAATGTTAACGAAATAAATAAATGGCTCAATGCTGTTCCACAACCAATCAGCAACTAGGGCGAATATACTAATTGGTTAGCATTAGAATTTAGAAACATTGTCGGATCCGATGAAGATTGAAAGACAATATTTGATCTGTACAAACTCAATTTCTTTTCGATTTTATCATTCCATTCATTGACAATACATGATTATGTGAGTACTATGTACCTTAAAAGATCATTTACTATACCTATATATGCCTTAGAATTAATGTATGGTACGGATCACCATGCACACCCAAACGTCTTACTGATAGCGATGCATGTCATCATTAGGTTCCCTTCAAAATGGTTGAGCTAAATAGTACTAGATCATTCATTCCACTTCAATATAGTTGATCTGAATGGAGCTAAATCATTCAGTTCACTTCAATATGGTTGAGCTGCTTTGTGAATCTGATCTTTTCTCTGCTGCTATGGTTGATTTTAATTAATTGTTTAATTGTTTTACTGATTTTAAAGTACAAGTCTTGCTACGTCGTTTTTTAGGATTCCGTACCTCAAAAGGAAAAAATGGAACCCTTATAGGATCACTTTGTTGTCCGTCCGTCTGTCTGTCTGTCTTTCTGTTAAGACCCTTTATCTCAAGAACGCGTGGAGGTATTGAGTTGAAATTAAAACCATATTATACTCAAATCTGCGGACTCTTCAAAATGTAAAAAAGGCAAACTTGTAAGTTAACGAGAGAAAAAAAGATACTTCGGTTTATGTGGCAAAAAACGTACATTTCGACATTCTCGAGGAAATCAAAATTAATACGGTACTTCCCATTGACCCAGAATCCTGAAATTTGGCATAAAGCAAGGTCTTATTGCACAATTATAGGAATAAATCTGAAAACTGTAATTTTTTTGCGATTCGGAATTTTTTTCCGGGACTCCATTCCAGAATTGAACTATTTACATAGGTAAGTTTGTACGGAACTCTTATGATGCGAGTCCGACTTGCACTTGCCCAGTTTTCATATTTATAATAATATGTATATTATCATTATAAAATTTCATTTATATTTTGTAACTGAAATTTTATGACTATTTATTGATTTAAAAGAGAGTCCTTGGAGTTTTTTGCACGTTCTTTTCCTTATAGTTTAGAGTAAAATTGAACAAATAATTTCATTTTTTTTTTGTGACAGACTGACCTTGATAATTCATCAATGCCTGTAAATGAATTATTTTAAAGAAATTCTTTGAGATAAAAATTACCGTATTCATTCAGCTTTCTTGTGTAGCTCAAATAGACTTTTAGCACGCTTTTCACTAATGTATAATTATATCCAAGATTCTATTTGACGTACACAGAGTTTCAAATCAACATTATCTGACCAGGTAATTTTTTTCGACTGAGTAAATATTTAGCGCCTGATGCTTTATAAACATTATATTTCTCATAATAGCAACTTATATTTTTTTTATTCAGGTACAATTCATGCTGTAAAAAATATATACCAAATACACTTTGTAATGTAATGATTTTTGGTTTGTAATGACCTACTCAACATTAGAATGGAACGCTGCTTGTCCTTAATCTTATTCTAAGAAAGTAATAACGCAAAAAAAGGAAATAAAAGAAAAACAACATGTAATAAAAGATGGTAATGATAAATTAGAAAATCGAGATAAAGTGAGACACAAATTCAATGGTACTTAAAGTAATAGACGTTCAAGCAAGGCAAGGCAAGGCTGAAAATGGTTTCGTAAATAGAAAAGAAAAATAAGAACGGAAACCTTTTACTTTTTATGTTATTGTATATAAGAATTTTATTAGATTTCTAACTGACCCGGCAAACTTCGTACTGCCCAACAGTCAATGAATGTAGTCTATCTTTCGATATAGTCAACCGATTACGTTGAAACCAAACCTAAGTAACACAAGTTTTACACAATTTTAATGTATAAAAGCTATCTACTGAAGTTTATAGTTGTGATCGATATCACAACTATAAACTTCAACAGATTTATTTTATGTAAAGATTTTAGAAAAGGGCCACGTTGTTGTTTATGGAGTTTCTCTGAAATATGAATATTAAGAGTAATCAATTAGAATAGTCTACTAATATTATCATAGATGACTGACATGACTGGCTATGATAAAACATAGCGACATATTGAACATTAATTTTGAAAAACGCATAGTTGCAAATCGTTGCTCACACCAAGTTAAAGGCGTTTAAATCAATACCAATTCGTACAACATAGTGATAGAACTGAAGTGTAGACAATGATGAATCTATAATGAGATTTTACTACGACTTGATATACGAAAAAATATAAAAGACTAGATAGTGTGTCAAGGGTAAGCTCACATTGACTCAACAATTAGAAAACTTAATGACACTTTATGTAAAAAATCTTACACAAATAATTATGATATTTTTTTTTTATAATATAAACTTATAGTGCTTGACTGGAAATCCACTTGGTAGCAGTGATGCAATATTTGATGGTGAGCCGCACTAGTTTACTAAGAGGCTATTATATCTATATATATAAAAGGAGAAACTGACTGACTGACTGACATACAACGCTCAGCTGAAACTACTGAGACTAAAAGAGTGAAATTTAGCACAAAGCATCCTTTAACGACGTAGGCGAGCATCAAGCGAGGATTTCCTAAAATTCACCCCCTAAGAGGATGAAACGGGGGTCCAAACTTGGTACAAAGAAGCCTACTTTCACGCGGGCGAAGCCGCTGGCAGAAGCTAGTATAATATAAATTAGTGCTTGACTAGGATCCCACTTGGCGGTAAGCAGTAATAAAATCGTTGATGATAAGGCGCACTAGTTTATGAGGAGCCTATTCACTCCAGCCTTGAAGACGCCCAAATCATAATCGGACGGGAAGACCGCTGCAGACTGATAATAAAAACTAACAAAATACAACAGTATTTTGGCAACGCCATTGAAATCACTTTTGTTAGTTTACAAAAGTGATTCCAATGGTATTTTGTTCACAGGAAATTAAAATTCTTTCTTTATTAGTATAAGTATTAAAATAAACAATGGTATAATGGTAGATGTAATATTAATTTATGTAACTGAAATACCCGATTGTTCCTTGTTGCTCCAAATTGTAAAAAGCTTTTGTAATTATCATTTTGGAAAATTGTTTTTTGTGTATATTTTAAATCATGAATGGTTTAACTGGGTATGGTTTTGGTATAAGAGATTTCAATATTTCAAAGAATACTCAGTCTGTCGTCGACTACGTTATTAGAATTCGTAACTCTATAAAAGCAAACTCTACAAAAGGAACAAAAACTGTTTTTTTATGTTTCAGAGATTTATATATACTCACTGAGCTATATAAGTTGCCAGAGGTTACAAATAATGAAATGGTACCGTGCAGACACTATTATTTTTATTAATGGCAAATAACTCATAAGATAAATTTGCTCGGGAAATTAAAATGTTTCTATATGATGCAATTTAAAGAGGAATTAAACTTTTCCCTTACATCATTGCTGGCATACCTTTTTTTCTTTTCACCAAAAGTGAAATCCTGGCCATATCTTAAAAAAAGCTGTATGATAAATCAATAGCAAAAAGAATTATGTCTACCAACCACAATCAAACGAAGTAAGAGACTATTCAGTATATTGCTATAGTTTGTTATCAGGTGTTATTTTCTTTCGGTTTTTATGGTGAGTACGCAATAAAAACGTTAATCACTATTACAACACTAACGCATATCTTTTTTATTCGTTTATCACTTAATTTTTTTTTAACTGGTTATAGTGATGAAAAACTACGAGTCTGATAAAACTCGTAATATAACAGTAATAACCTATTTAATCTATTTTATAAATAAAAACCTCAAAATATAACGTATTATATTTCCATTTCATATAATATAACGGAAATAGGTAACGTCTGGCAAAAATATACTAGCAACACTTCTATACGTATCTTAGTTCGGTTACGGTTTAAAGACTCTGTTCTTTTTGCTATTGATTCCTCGGATTCGCCTCTAATGTATAAACTAGGTTTCATTTCGGGTGAAAATAAAAAGTAAGTCATGCCAATAGTTTACATTGGCTTTTCTCTTTAAATTAACTTTTTTCTTTGATGTTACACATACTGATTAACGTGTCCTCTTAGAAACGATTGGTGCGGCGGCAGCGACCTCTCGAATCCGGCCTTGGTCCAGACAATTTTTTATTTTAGAACATGCTAGTTCCTTTCGTTGTATACCTTCACTATTTTGAGGGTTTATGACAACCGACATTAATAATAATGACAGGTCGAATTTATCTGTACCTTATTTATTATTTGTCAGTTCTAAGGTTGGTTTCTAAGACGGCATCTCCTGAATAGATTTGAACCCATAAAAAAAAAAAAAAACAGCTACAAAAATTCATTTTACGTATAAAAAAAAATTGTTCAATAAGTTGGTACTTATTTCAAAAAAAACTTCTGCTAAGCATAATCTCAAAATATATATATATGTCACTTTTCACTTAGCTCGTTCATTCGTTCTTAAGCTTCCGTACTATTGACTTCTCCGACATATATATAAAAATATTTATAAGTGTATAATTATCCCAAAACGCCATCGCTTATGATGGCACCACACCCTACTCAAAACTCCAAAATAAAACACTGCTGTAAGCGAATGCCAATTGCGGGTATATAATCGTTCTGATAAGACGTGTGTCTTGCTCTTCCTTAAGTGTAGTTAAAATGGAAGTTATCAAAGGAATTGCAATGGATGGGAAAAATGGAACACATGAATTGCCTGCATCATTTTATGAAAACAGTGAGTGACCTTTAATTTATTTTGAGTATTATAAATGAGTGGTTTTTAAAATAGATTGATATTTTTATAACAAGATAAATTGTTTATATTGCTATAAAAATGTCAATGTTTTTTAATGTCCTTCTCTATTAGTCCAAAAATTCTGCTGTGTTAAATGTGAAAGTTCTTTTTGTTTTTCAACTGTTTGCACGTACATATTTTTTTTATTTAAGTGCATTGTGGGGGAATTGGGCCGTAGGCTCGGGGAAGTAACGAGAAACTGTCGCTACTGCTGTTTAGGTCGTTTTTGGTGCAAAGGTCACCATCACTATTCAGCGAAGCAATGCGGCGAGTGTTATGGGCCCCCTTGCACGGGAAACTATCAGAAGCGGGTTACTTGATGACATTTGACATTTTATTTATTTAATGTTAAAATGATAATTCATGACACTATATATTACGATTAGCCCACTATGTTCTATTTTTTAAATGAAGGCTTACTTTTATATGAAAATATATCTATATTTATAAAAGGAAAAACTGACTGACTGACATATTATTATGACAACGCACAGACGAAACCGAGGACTAAGAGCGTGAAATTTGACATAAAGCTCTCTTTTGTAACGGAGGCGGAGGGCAGGATGTTCCATAATTCACACTAATAAAAGCCCAAAGTCTTTTACAACCAAGGAATTGACCTCATATTTATATATCAGCAAATGTTAGAGCGCAAAGAAGGCGGTATATTTTCTAATAAGACTCTTTAATCTATATAAGTATTATGAAGGTCGAAGGTCCTCCTCATATGAATGTTATTTACTTTTTTCACAAACATCTCAACCGTCAGAGGCCTTCGGACGTGACAAATATAATTAATCAATGATAACTATTCATAATTTGAAGTATTGAGCTTCCATTTTTACGGTTACCCATACAACTCAACCCTAAAGTGTTGGGAGACATTATTTTTAATTATTATGATTATAAATATGTCAATGATAATTAAATGAAAATATAATGTAAGTACATAACAAAAGTAAAAAAAACGTGTTGCGCCGACCCCAAATAAGACGGGACAGGGTCAGAAAGATGATGATGACATAAGAAAGTTAAATATTCACCAACTTATTAATACTAAACCTAATTATGTATTTTCTTCAGCTTACAAAATGACCAAAATCTTCTTCTTTAAGTGGCATTATTTGAAGAAATTCTGGAATGGTTTACTATATTTTATTGTCAAAGAAACATTTATCTTATACATATTAAACAACGTATTTTTGATCCTTAAAAAGATGATATGAGAGTATTAGGTATTATGTTCTGTAGGTGCAGAATAGATAAACACAGAAAGATATTAACTAATGAATTGGCAAACAAAATATCATTATGTACTGACACAAAGCAATTATGTACTCGGTAAAGTACAAAGTTGCTGTGTATCTTGCTTGTGGACGTAGAAATAAAAGTAAGACTTCCAATAAAGACTAACAGGAAAATTCCGGTAAAACTGTAAATATTGCTGATATTATAGGGCCTTTTATATATCAAGGTCCATGATGTTTTTTTAACTACTTCTATAAAAATAATAAAACTTCAAGGCAACTGTCCTTTGAAAAGATTATTGCAGTTTTTTTTTTTACATTAATTCATTAAACTTCAAGCGAACGTCGCACTTGCTCTATCACTGTTTTTCTACTGTCTCTAATTACGGTATTTGAAAGGTTAGTAATAATAACATATCCTCAACTTTCGCACAACGCCATCTAGTCTCAAACTAAGCACAGATTGTGGTATGTGACAAACATACTTATATATTTCAAAACACATACATATTATAGATAAATTACTCGCAGACACAAAACCAATGATCGTGCTCATCACAAAAAAGTCTTCGAAGGAAATCGGACCCACGACCTAACCAGAAGGCAAGTCAGTAAAAATTCTCTGGGAACAAGGTCAATAATGCATATCAACTTGTATCCTAAAGGCAACCGATTATTTTTGATGTCTCCTCCACTTTAAACCTGATTCGATACACTGCGGCTGACAGGTTTCTTGTAAAAGCAAAATTTTTTTATAGTTGAATTTTAGAGTGAAAGTTGAAAGGTACTGCCATTTAAGTACCAGTACAATTTATTACCCAGGCTTTACCATAAATATCGCCATCGCATACTGAACTTTTTTTTTGTTTTTGAGGTGGGAAATTATCAATAAGGGCCTCTTGGTCTAGTGATTAGTGGCTCTGACTGCTATGCTGTAAGTCTTGGGTTCGATTTCCAACCAAGATAAATGTTTGTGTGATGGGTACGATCATTTGTCTAGCTTTTGCGTGAATGTAGGTTTCTCTGCACAAACTTTGACCCCGTTTCATCTCCTTTGGGGTGAATTTTGTAAAATCCTCTCTTAGTGCTCGCCTACGTCATAAAAGGAAACTTTGTTACGCTCCTAATCCCTGTAGTTTCGGCTCTGCATTAATGTGTCAGTCAGTTAGTTTCACCTTATTATATACAACATTTTTTTTAGTATATGCGAAACCTGAATGTGGTTTGTTCAGAATCAGTAACTGAATCGATTCCAATTGTTTTTAAATCATATTATTATTATTTTCCCAAAAATATTTAAAAAAGCTCACTACTTGGACACCACCGACACTAAGTACAACACAAGTCACGACAGCTCATAGTGAGCATATGGCGCCAGCAAATAGCTGGGTGCGGGAGTAAAACAACCCATTAATCACCCGGATGGCCCAGTGACCATGTATTTGTGTTGATTGCAGCATTTGGTTACAGGTTATTTTTATATTTTTTTACTGGGTGGTTGGTTTCCCTTCAGTTGCCCTTTGCGTCCAGGGTCACTGTAACACATTCGAACATTCTTGCAACCGATCACGTACCCACTTTACGGTGCCGACAGCTTCTCGGCTAGTGTAACTATTTGAACGAAAATACATACAAAACAGTTTTTATGGCTCATGTTATTCTATGTAAATTACTTTGAAATAGTCTCAGTACACAGTTAATATTTGCTTATGGAAGACTTTGAACTTGCACCATGGAATGAATATGGCTCTGAGCAGTATGTTTAAAAAAAAAAATCTGTAAATATTATTAATAGTTTATAATATTCTAGCATAATCAGCCTTTTAATTTTCCCACTGCAGGGACTCAGACCTTCTCTCTAGGAAAGAGATTGGGCCGTAATCCACCACGCGGGCACAGTGCGGGTTGGTGGATGTCACATGTTTTCGAATTTTTTGTTCTAGAACATGCCGGTTTCGTCGCGATGTTTTCCTTTACTGTTTTGAGAGCAGTGGCGAAATAAATTACACAAAGTGATGCACTTGGGTGGCCACCACTGCACTACATGATATTTATCATAGGAAAATAATCTAGTTGGCTTTCGTCTATGTCCACATAAATTTTTGTATTTCAATATTTTATTCATATTATATAGGTACTCTTAGTAGTGGTGGCCTAGTGGTAACGGCTCCGATTTACGAATCGTAGGTCGCGGGTTGAAACCTAGCTAGGCGCATTACATTGTGTAATTTATATCATCACCACTAATTTCAAAACGATGAAGGAAAACATTATGAAAAAACCGGCATGTCCTAGACTCAAAAATTCGAAGTCTGGTGAAGTTGGATTACGGCCCATTTCCTCTCCTAGAGAGGAGGCCGGAGTCTTTGCAGTGTGAACATTATAAGACTGATTATGATTTCATATATATCTTTGAAAAACAGTTAGCTTTTAGCCTTATTTAAATGTTTAATAGTTAAAAATAATGAGCAGTGGAACATGTGCGGAAAATGTAAATGTATTTGTCAGATAAAATATGTCATCAAATCCAAAAGATGGAGAAGAAAGATCTTACGAGTACATACTAGGTACATAATAATTATGTTGAAATGTTTTACATAAATCAACTGATTTCGATTAAAAATGTCAGTAATATATAATTAAATAATCAATTCTGTCGACATTATTTTCACGAGTTTAATATGAGGCATTGTCCTCATATCGACGTTTTACGAAGTTTAAATCTGAATGAAAACAATGCAGCATTGCAAGGTTACGACTGAACTGAGCAGTGATGAACAAATGGTAATGACCCTCGACTTACAAGTTGCAAATTGAGGGTCCAAAGCTGCATAATTGGCGGCGCCTGCTAGGGCTTTTCAAGGCTACTACATTGTTGAAAAGAATCACCGTGACCCTGGCTCATAAAAGACAACTGAATTAATACGCGTGGAGGTAAAAAAAAAGGGTCCGAACTCGGACAGATGCTTTCTGTAAATTATTTCTTCGTCATCTCAAAACAGTGAAAGAAAACATCGCGAGGATAAGCGCGTCCTAAAACCAATAACTTGATGACATTTACCGTATGGCACTGGAGCGAGGGAGCAGTTGTGGCCGAGTGGTAGGCCCCGACTTACGAGTTGTAGGTCGCGGGTTCAAACCCAGCCAGGCGCATTACTTTGTGCAATTTATTTCATCACCACTGTTCTCAAAACGGTGAAGAAAAACATTGTAAGGAAACCGGCATATCTTAGAACCAATAGTTGGAAGACATGTGACATCCACCAACCCACACTAGGCCCGCATGTTGGATTACGGCCCATTCCCTCTCCTAGAGAGGAGGCCTGAGTCCCAGCAGTGGAAACATTATAAGGCCAACTATTCTATGCTATGTTACTGGAGTGAGATGTTTTTTTTTAAGGTGAGAAATCGTCTTATGACTTCTGCTCTAGGACGGAGCAGGAGGGCGTGTCAGACTTTCGCTGAGTAAAACCACACCTGTTTCTTCTTTGCCCTTTGCGTTCCACGACCACGATACCAGAAGACTTCGTCCGCGGCTGAGACGTGAGGACATTCGTTTCCCCACATGTATGGCCGACTCCTTCACCAGAAGGATTCTATGAGTGCTATTTTTAGCGACCCTGGAAATATAGTACTAGATCATGGACTACGTTGTCTACGTTTTAAAATGCCATTCGACTTTGTGCCTTGCCAAACTGGCATTGCCCTTCAGACTACAATAGGTGTACGTACCTAAGGTTAGAAGCTACAACCCTGAAACAAATCGATTATCTCAAAAACAGCTAATCGACACCAATTTATTTAAAAAGCCGTCATTTGCTGTTTGCAATTTTCAATTTTTTGGGTGAAATTGTAATAAGATTTTGCGGTGAATTCTCAAGTTCAATTACACACAACATTTTGGCATTGCAATGACCAAATTGGGGCCAGCGTTTAAAATAAATACATTCACGTAAGAATGTTAAAAATACAGATACTTTCAAGTTGAAGGGAAAAAAGGAAGTTAAAAATGAATATTTGAATAATTTCAGTGAGATCACTGACCTTATGAAAGATCAGTAATGCCAATAAATTATTAATAAACCACATTTTTTATTGTTGAAAAATGTATCCGTGTACTGAAATAAAAATGCATTACGTAAATGATTTATTTTTAAATATTTTAAAATGTCAATGCCATCTTCGGCCTTTACCGCAGTCGACTGCTGGTCCAAACACATGGAAAGGAGCCACAGTAGACATAGGTTTGCGGGCGGTGAGCAATGTAGTGAGTCGTCGACAGCGTGTAGTGTTTCACGCGCGCCCAAGGAGATGTCAGCAAAACCGTAGGGGCCCAGCGGGGTTGAAGCCTACTGGGGCCATGTGTTGTCTGAAAGTGAACCCCGGGGCCTTAGAACGAAGGCAAAGAAGGAACAAAAGAATGGGTTTTAGTCAGTAAATATCTGGCACGCTCTCACGCTCCGCCCAAAAGTGAGAGAAGTCATTGATGATGACCCACCGAAAAAAAAAATAAACCACATGGAAAGGACGTTACTGATATTGTGGCTACAGCAATTATTATGTCAATGCCATTACGATTTTTAAATCAGCGATTCTCAAACTTTTTCTCTAACGGAACCCTATTGGAAGATATAAGAATAATTTATGTGCAATATTTACCTTTAATGAGTTATCGTGATGGTATCGATTATTATGATAGAGGTATGATACTGCTTTTTATTTTTTTTTTAACAATTAAACAACAATAGAAATAGTGAGGTAAAAAGTCAAAAGACACCAGGTCTTTTATGTAATTTATCAATGTTTTCTAGTCGTGTTTGGGCTTATTAGAATTTTCATGAGATTCATTTCGGCTGTAAGGTTCTATTTAATTGATCTGATCATGGATACTGAAGGTGGAAGGTAGACACGGGAACTTCATAATAAAAAATATTTTCTATCAGTGTTTGGGTTAATTGGAATTGGCATGAGAAATAGACACAAATCAGAAACTTTTATTTCAAATAGACCAATTACAGGCACTTTTGAATTTTGTCAAAAGGTCAGTCAAAAAAAGTGAAAAAGCTAAATTGCACGTTCCAAAACGTAGATCTCTATGGAAAAGAACGTGCAAGAAAATCTATGGACACTCTTTTATATCATATTATGATTAACATAATCTAAAAAAACGTGTGAAATAATAAAAAAACCTTTTTACAAAAAAAAACCGACTTCACTAAAAAAAAAATCTTTAAGTCAAGAGTGAATAGGTTACTTCTAGGTAAGCGCGTTCAATCGTCGACCGCATCGTCGCTTTCCATAAGGTGAGATGGCGGTCAAGCGCGAACCTACCAAGAATAAAAAAAACACTAAAACTATCAAAATCAAAAAATACTTTTCTTTTTGTATTTTTTTTTTAAATCATGATAACTATGTATATTACAAATACCTCAGCTACATATTTCTTGTCGTCTCTATTATGTGAGAAAAATGAAAATAAAGTAAAAAAACTAATAAAATAAAAATAAGTCACTGCTGCACTGACAGCCAAGAGATGACCAGACTCAACTGAGAGGATCTGTTCACAAACAAGACGCGTATATCAGTATCACTTAGCTCAATCATTTTGAAGGGAGCCGTATGATCAAACACAAGTCCGGTCGGTCTGGTCTACCACTATTAGGCCTTGTAAAATTTCGTGGTAACTACTGACCTATGACTTATCATGTAATGACTAACTGCCTAGCCTGGTTACCGAGGCACAGAAGACTTTCGGTATGTAATGAATGTTGTGCCATCCGCAAACTGACCTCGGCCTTCACTTCTTAATCTCCAAAAAAGACGCTTGCTGCTAGTATATTGAGTCACAAGGCGAGTATCCACCCTTACATTGTTCCCAAGTCATCGACGGCGCGTACTTGTTCCACGCGCGCCTCAAGGAGATGTCAGCAAATCGTAGGGGCCCAGCAGGGTCGAAGCCTACTGGGGCCATGGTAGTGTGAAAACGAAACCCGGGGCCCGGGGACGAAGGCAACGAAGGAACAGGAGTGGGTTTTTAGTCAGTAACTCTGACACTATCTCCCGCTCCGCCCAAGAGCGGGATTTGTCATAAGATGATTTTCCCACCCAATAAAAAAACCCTTACATTGTTGAAACTTCTACGGTCCAGATTAAGCGTTTTGCCTCGTCGTTTATACCGTGTCTGGAACAATTTGCCTGCTGCGGTCTTCCCGACCGAATATAATTTAGGAATTCAGGTGCGCCTCACCGTCAACGATTGGATCACTGCTTACCATCAGGTGGGATCGCAGTCAAGCATAATTTCAAAAAAATCAATTTCAAGTTTATTTGAGAGCAGTGGTGGCCGAGTGGTAACGGCTCCGACTTACGAGTTGTAGGTCGCGGGTTCATGTCCAGCCAGGCGCATTACTTTTTGTCATTTATTTTATCACCACTGCTCTAAAAACGGTAAAGGAAAACATCGTGAGAAAACCGGCATGTCATAAAACCAAAAATTCGAAGACATGTGGCATGCACCAACCCACACTGGTGGATTACGGCCCATTCCCTCTCCTAGAGAGGAAGTCTGAGTTCCAGTAGTGGAAACGTTAAAAAAAGGCTGATTATGCTATTATGTTATGCTCTTCCGAGAATCTTAAAAGCTATCTTTCTTACAACGTAATTTAACGGATGTAGCGCGTCATACTACGGCCAATAATATATTTCATTATTTAGAAAATTTATACACAAAAACAACGTTCTATGAATTCATAAGTTTTAGGAAAATTTTCACTTTACACTTAAATCGTAGGCGCATGAATCATTTACGAAACTAGACCTTGTCAGGGCCGGGGCTTTCCTAAATTTTGTGGCGAATATTTTGGCGGGATTTTGTTTATATAGGCTTATTAAACATTTTAAGGTACTAGTTAACGTCCTTGCTATGTAACGGGCACATTGCTACCTAAACGTAACAGTTTTTATTTTTTATTGAGGTTGACACAGCACTATGAAATATTCAAGTAAGTAAGCACGCATTTAGATTGGTACCACAACCATTAACTGCTGATGATTTTTGAACACGAAAACTAATTATCAGTTTCTTCTTACCTCTCATTCCATAAAGAACAAGAATTAGATTATTATGAATTTACCTGTAAATCTACCTAAATCTAACTATAAGAGCACCTAAGTTAAAGTATCGGCTTAGTGATAATCGTCATCTTCATTTCAGCCGAAAGACGTCCACTATTGGACATAGGCTTCCGCCAAGTGTCGCCATAAAGGTCTAGCATCCATCGGATTCCCACGACCCTCACCAAGTCATAGGTCCACCTTGTGGGAGGCCATCCAACGCTGCGTCTTCCGGCACATGGTCGCCACTCCAGAAAGTTTCGTCCCCATCGATCATCTGTTCAACGAGCAATGTGCTCTATCCACTGCCACTTAAGTTTAGTGATCATAAGCAAAGATATTTTCAACTCATTCCTGCTCTTTACCGCTTTTACGAGTAGATACGTAGTGTGTCTCGCGGTTTTAGACAAAAACAGGAAATACCGAGCCATAGTGTCCAGCTTAGCATGTGTCAGGCGAATATCAGATATGTATATTTGCCTGACACATGCTGATATTCTGATGATTATTTAACTTTTATTTATCATACATTTTATTTACTAAAGAAATATCCTTATTTTACAGCGGACTTCGTAAACACATGGTTCCTAATGGGTTCACCGCTAACAGTAGTATTGATATTAGCTTCATACCTACTGTTTGTACTGAAGATAGGACCAGCCATGATGAAGAACCGAGAACCATTGAAACTACAACATGTAATACCGCTTTACAATGCTGTCCAAGTTGTAGTATCGTGTTTCTTGTTATATGTGGTAAGTGTGTTTTATTTATTTACTAAAAAACCCGGCAAACGTCATACCGCCTACACTACAACTGCTTTAGGATGGTGCAAATGATAATTGCCCCGTTCATACAATGCGGACCACACGCGACTGCCACAAACGCTGCCACGAGAAGCTAGAAACGGCCACAAAGGAAGCTGAAGCATGCGACAGCCACTTGTAGCCGGTGGCTGCTACTTTTTTTAACCCATACGTGCAGTATCATAGTGAACTCTGACGAAGAAGGTTTAAATGCGCGAGTGGCGTGTGAAAGCGGCGATTTTTAACGTGTTGCGGCCACTGCCGTCATTCGTGTGCGACGAATCCATATAAAATGTATGAGAACTATAGGAAATAAGCTGGGAGCGTTTTGTGGTTGTGGCCGGTGGCCCGTGTGCGGCGACCCTTAAAGAAGCATATTTTTGTCCCGCTGTCATCCTACCCATGCTTATGGTCAACGAATGATGGAATTATTGACCGAACGAAGGAATGACTAAAGAGGCAAATGTATTTGACAGTTGCTGTAATTTTTTTTGTCATTTAATGTATCAATCCAACAAAGGAAATATCATTAAAATCGGTTCAGCCGTTCTTGAGTTATAAATGGTGTAACTAACAAGACTATTTTTTATAATATAGATTAGGATAAGGAATTAGCTAGCGATGCGATATTGTTTGAAAGCGTAACAGCGTCTACCCAGAGGGGAAGAAGTTATTTTACGATTTTCCACCCTAAACAAAAAAGGGGGTTAACTTTTATAACACTCATAAACCTGTGTGTTTCAATATCAAATGGTAACGACAAAGAAATTTATTTTAACCCAGTTAAGGGGAAAGTAGAGGGTTCCAAATAAATGTAGGCAAGTAGGTTAAGGGTTCAGGTGAATGACCACGCGAAAAAAACTCAGATCAAATTAATATAATAATAATAATAGTATTCCACAACTATAACACAACGCTGTTTAGTCCCAAGCAAAGTAGAGCTTGTTTTATGGGTACTAGACCACTAATAAATATACTTAAATATTTTAATTACATACATGTATAGATAAATTACTCCCAGACACAGAACAAATGATCGTGCCCATCACACAAACATTTATCCTGGTGAACCACTAACCACTAGACTAACAGGCCAGTCAAGTTGTTTGTAACTGCCTTGCTTTTTTCATTATAGTTATAAAGAAAAAAAAAAGAAAACAAAAGAAAGATTGAAAACAGATTTATTTAGAACATAGACACTTACAATAAAGATATAAGTACGGTACATAACGCCTCCTGCTAGGTTCCTCATTAATTAAGTGTTAATAATATTTTTTTTTTTATTATTCCAGTGTGTAAGAATGATGTCAGAGAATGGATTGTTACCAAAGACCTGTGTCATGGAAACGGAATACAACAGAAGAAGTGTAAGCATATTTCTTTCTCTCCCTTTCTCTCTCTCTCTTACTTTAAGAATAAAACTTGGTGGCAAGTACTGTTTTCGAATCTACAAAGTCGTTTGAGGCGATATAGCCAAAGTTTTTTAGAAAGCAAGTTGTAAACCACATTAACAGACTTGTAAAACATTTATGATTCCATATCGTCATCATCATCATCATCCACAGCTCAAATTTGCCGACTGCCAAGTAAAAGCCTGTGTTTTGTTGAACCAATCCCCACGTTCTATTGCCAGCCAAACCCAGGATCTAAGATGGCAATTATATCGTCTGCCAATGTAACTGACGGATGACAGTCATTGAACGCGGATAATTACGGTCAATGAGGTCAATACTATATTACAATGAGGATATGTGAAGTCATGATGGCCCAGTGGCTAAGGCACTCGCCTCTTATTGAAGAGGTTACGAGTTCCAAACCAGGCACTTACCAATATAAATTTTTGAATTCATTTGTAGTTTTCTAAATTTATCTACGACATTACTGACATCCCAAACCTCGGAAAGCAAAGTAAAGCCGTTGCTCTCGGTTGTCATTCGTAGTTCTTTGACAGTTTTTACAGGTAGTCAGACGCCAGAAATTTTGACCATCAGAATATCTAAAGAGTATCGTGTTGCCCAGTTGATGGTTTCAGGGGGGTTACCATGACGTTCAAAGTAAGATTGTTTCATTCTTATTTCAGTGTGGGTAAGAGACAGAGCTATACAGATTGTCTGGCGCCATCTCTTTCCCACACTGGAAATAAGAATGAAACAATCTTACTTTAAACGTCATGGTACAGGTCAAGGAGTCTGATAGATAGTAATACGGGTATTCAGCTGCATCCGATTAGACTAGAAGCTGACAAAGCTGGTTTGGAATAGGCTAGAGAGATGATTAATGAAGACTAAATCTCTAAATATAAAAGCGAAATACCACTCACTGATTAATCACGAAATCTCAGAAACTATAACACCTAGAAACATAAAATTTGGTTGGTAGATTCCTTATAGGGTGTGTGACATCTGCTAAGAACGGATTTTCCAAAATTCATCTCCTAAGGGATATAATGGGGGTCCAAAGTTTGTATGGAAAAACCGACTTTCACGCGGGCGAAGCAGTTGGCAGAAGCTAGTCTTACAATAAAGTAGTGATAACTAAAAATATTTTTTAAATTTCAGCTTACAGCAGCAATGTATTACTACCTAATAGCCAAGTTATCTGAACTTCTCGACACAGTATTCTTCGTGCTCCGAAAGAAATACAACCAAGTCAGCTTTCTCCACGTTTATCACCATACTTTGATGGTTGTCGTCACATGGACTGCCCTGAAGTACGAGCCAACTTATGCTCTACTGTTCCTGGGGATGCTAAACTCCTTTGTCCATGTCATCATGTATACTTACTATGGACTGTCTTCAATTCCAAGTCTGACGAAGTATTTGTGGTGGAAGAAGTATATTACTTCAATGCAGTTGGTAAGTTGGTCATGCCATATCTGTTATTTTTGAGAGCATTATGTACGTATAAATAGCAATTTATGCAAAATATAACTTATATTATCCAAACGCTTAGTAGACACTTCGCGTGACCCAAGGGTTGGCTTTTACTTCGGTCAGAGATTAAGCATTGCCATACAACGTGGAAATGCCGCCAGCCTGTTGGTTACACTTCCAGTCAGAGGAGTTTTATGACGCCATATTTTAGCTAGTTGTTTTTGCTTTTAGTGTATATATATAATCAAAAATTAAAAGAATTTTTTAAACGAAGTAAGGTAGAAACTTATGAAATCTTGTGGATGGGGAAAATGTTAATTACCAGAAACAGGATACACAGACTGACATGTGGCGTCACTGGTCAAGTTACGCGCCTGTAAAAGAGGCCGTTTATGTCGCAAAAACCGTATATTTCGACACTTTCGTGGGAATCGAAATTCATGGAGTTCTTTCTGTTGACTCAGAATCCTGGAATTTGGCATAAAGTAAGGTCTTATAGCACAAGTATAGGAATAAATCTGAAAACTATAAATTTGTTGTAACATCACAAAAAAAAAAATACGATTCGGAAATATCTTCGAGATTACATTCCGGAATTGAACTGTTTACATAGGTATAAGTTTGTACGGAACCTCAGGGTCGAGTGCGATAGGCACGTACTTAACCACTACCTCTCTGATGAAAAGCTTAATGTGGTTGACTCTTGTGTAGGAGTACCTAACCACTCTTAACAGTAAATACCCCTACGTTGTAGCTATCAGGAATTACAGGCTCCACACAGGGAATTCCACTCCTTAGCTGTACGCACAATGAATGTGTTCTCAAAATGTTTTGTGCCTCCTCCATGTACCAGTGACGCATCGTCAATGGTCTAGTGGTCCGATGATGGAACAGCTTGACGGAATTAAATAGTTACTATCTTAAACCAATCTTGGCAACGAATATTATTAAATTTTCTCCTTTTATACCTGTTTGGAGATAGGCGGAACAGAGTATAAAGTCCCACAAACCTCCATTGAAAAGGGCCTCCGACCAGACGAGTGTAATGTCTGGTGGGCAACTGCCCGATAAATGATTTCGGAATATGTTCTAATCGCACGGAGAACTTTAATTGCGCAATGCAGGATTATTACTTATGTGACGCCATAGATGTCGCTACACCTCCTACAAAACTACTCTCCCATAAACCAGAACTTGTCATAATATTATTTGAAGTCACCAACTTTTAAACTTTTCAGATCCAGTTCGTCCTCATACTTACCCATTTTGGAGTGGCCTGCGTGACCTCAGATTGCAAACCTTCTTACATCATGATCGTTGCTATGGCCGTTAACGTATTCCTGTTCCTATATCTCTTTGGAAGCTTTTATATAAAGACTTACAACAAGAAGGCAACTGCTAAAGCTGAAAGCAACAAACAAATCAAAACAAATTATGAAACCAAGAATGATTTATATGAAGTAGATAAAAAACTTTACCAAAACGGAAAGGAACTAACTAACGAGAAAACTGACAATGATAATAACTATACTACAGCTTCAATAACTGTAAACGATACTTATAGAATAAGATTTAATTTAAAATCAAATAAAACTGCAAAAAATTAGTTGTTTATTTATAATTAAGTTTGTGATAAGAAAATAGTATTAGATAGATTAGTACACAGTTGTTATTCAGTGAAAGATTGTAGCTTTAAAATAAATGTAATCAATAAATTAATTAAATTTATATTTTTGTGTATAATTTTTCTGTCTTTACCTGCTCTTTTCCAAAACCATGAAAGGTTGACTGTTATACGCATTCCTTCCCACAACTGTGAGTAATAAGTAATAAGGGCCGCCCTAGTGGCAGGCCTCACTGAAGCTTCAGTGAAGCTAATAGATATTACTTGAGACAAAACTAGAAATTCGTCATGGTCGAGCCCGATTAATTTCATTTTCTTAGTAATGAATACTAATAAATACGACATATTTTTCTTAGATGTAACTGAAAATCAAGGCGTGATAGATTTTTATACTATCAAAGGAGGATGCAAATTCTGGGCCCACCTTCCAATAGCTGTGTGTGTTACGTCGTTCGAAAGGTATTTTTGAGCTGAATAAATGTTGCTATGGCACCAAGTTCCAAATCTTAGTCCGTACAAAGTTATTCTTTGTTTAACATGTTAGTTTTAACCAAGCAATGCTATTTATATGTAATATATTATATTTCTGTGATTTATACACGAAATGTATAGATCTTCTCATTGGTTAGGTTTTGCTGCATGATAATAGCATAAGCATAGCATAATCAGCAATTTAATGTTCTCACTGCTGGACTCAAGCCAGGAGGCTTGAGTCCAGTGTCAGGAGGCTTGAGTGGGCTAGAGTCCTCTCTAGAAGAGTGGATGGTCTGTAATCCACCACGCGGGCCCATTGCGGGTTGGTGAATGTCACGTGTCTTCAAATTTTTGGTTCTAGGACATGTCAGTTTCCTCACGATGTTTTTCTTCACCGTTTTGAGAAAAGTGGTGATGAAATAAATTACACAAAATAATGCGCTAAAAAATTTTTTACAAATAAATCACTTACATGACTTGTTTTTCACTCGCTTTTTTCGAAATAAGGATTTTATTGGTTTGTTTATGTTTTGTATTTTCTGTAATATTGCAGTGCTTTTAAAAATTTTTGTATGAAATCTAAGAAAACTCGCATTATTTTGTAATATGAGTTCTACCATGAAAACAATACCGTCCAAACATTTCAGTCCTGACGATTAAATTCATGAGGAATTTGAGGTAATTTCTCTTGAGATGCGGTTTGATAATAAATGGTTTCAATGTTTATATTCTGTAGATTGTACTATTATAGAACTTGTACATCTTCAAGGCTAGAAGCAAAATGACCAAATCATTAATATGTGTAAAGATATTTCACGAGAAAACAGATGTTTCTGAACTGCATGACGAGCTATACCAACTGTTTGGTTAGATCAATTATAACTGTAATCGAAGGCACAGACTGTTTGCCGTTTTTGAGAGTCGTACCGTCACCTGAGCCCAAAAAAATATTTTTTCTGTGTGTCTGGAGTTCTAAGAAATGAGTGTATGACTGCCGTGTATATATTTCATTTTACTTAATTCGAGTTGTATGTCAAAAACACGTATTTACTTCAGCCATTTTATATTAAAGTAAATAAAGAAATACTTAAAATAAAATCATTAAGATTTAGCTGTGTTGTGATCTAATCATCTTATCACAATTCTGATAAGCCAAAATAAGACTAGAAAACATTGTTTTATTATGGAGTTCAAGTATTTACATTGCGGCTTCATTATCAGATCAATTTGATGGTATCCCGTATATACAGTGCTATGACGGTCCTTGTAAGCCCAAACATGGCTAGAATTAAGGATTGCAATCCGGATTCTTCGAAATTCGAAAATAATTGAAAAATCTAGATTTTCTTGACATTTTGAAATCCGGTTCTTTGGGCTCAAGTTGATTTTATTTTGTCGTGCTGTGAATTGAGCGAATAAGTACATATTTTAAATTACTTATTCTATTTATTTCAGTTATATAAAATCAACTTAAAACACTCAAAAGTTCGAAAAATCCGGATAATCCGGATTTTTATCGGTCGAGTGTACAGAAATACGGATTTCTAAAAAGTCCGGATTTTGCAATTCCTAGCTAGAATACATTATTTTGTTATAGACTTCCCGTTCCTACCTTTATCAGAAGACTGATCTTCTGATCAGTTCAGATTGAAACACTTTCATAACATACCACAAAAAATATGTCTCAATTCTTTGTGTATGGTCTTGCATGATGTAAATAAAAAAATGTTCCAAATGCCAGACTATAATAAAACAAAATTTTAAGTGTCATTGACTTTTGCATTATTTAAATGAATTGGTGTCATTACTGTATCGATTTTTGTAATCAACATTTTCTCGTACTCGTAATAAATTGCGGATGAATTTTATTTTTTGTGATTAATTTTAAAATAAAGTAATACAAGAATAAAAATGCAATTGTTGATTGATATATGGTTTTAAAATGTAAACGGATAAATTAATGACATGAATATTTATAAGTTGATTTATGGAAACAGGAAACAATACAGGTGTATATTTTGTTCATAATTCGACAGCCTGCTTTGATACAGAAATAAAATAAATACCAAATTAATATTGATTACAAGTAGATCGCATATAAGAATGTTGACAATTATAAAAACCTTGAAAGGCTATTAATTTTTAATAGTAGTTGTCATTTATGTTACTTATATCTTTTACTAAGTAATATTTTTAAAAGAGCGTTACTAAGTTATTTTAATTGGGACTAATTTCAATATAAATGACTATATGAACTGCTACCTCTTCATAATAATTTATTATAGTATATTAATTGCGTGAACTGCTCGGTGGACACAGTGGAGTATATGGTGGAAGCATGCCCCGTTTAGGCGGAGCACCGCCGCTGCCATGTCCTAGTGGAGGTGATCGGTGACGGCGGCCTCTCGCGTCAGGCCTTGGTTCAGGCTATGGCCCGGAACATACATCCTCACACTATGCTTCTGTGAAGCAGTAATGCTACTCTTGCAGCCGCCTTCTGGTTGGCCGCAAGAGTGAGGAAACGTGCATCCTCATACCCCAGCCGCCGTGACAGGAGATGTCCCGGGCATCGTCAGCAACCCATAAGGGCCCACAATGCTGATACCTGCTAGGGCCATGGAAAACCATATCAAAAGGACACTCGTGATGAATTATACAACGTTATGTTTAATATATGCGAAGCCTGAATATTGACATATATCAGTAACTGAATCGATTACAATGTTACGTAAAACATATTAAATTTTTTCCCAAAAATATTTAAAAAGGCCACAATTCGGACACCACCGACACTAAGTACAACACAGGTCACGACAGGTCATAGCGGGCATTATAAAAATAAATAAAATAAATAAAAAAGCCATTTATTCTACTACATAATTAGTTTTAAAATATACATAATTATTCAATTAAAAGCTTATTAAGTATTATTAATTTAATTAATTCATACCATAAAAAGCGGGCATTATACGCCAGCGCAAAGCTGGGTGCGGAAGCAAGTCGCCCGGATGACCCGGTGACAATGTATTTGTGCGGACCACCAGGTAACATACAAAGCGTATAACTTTTTGATTTTTAATGATACAGTTTATGTTTTGTACACAGATTCTTTACATAAAATACTAGACACGTGTCTCAGGTTCCACAAACTAATGCCGTATTTATGAAGATATTTTTTTTATTTAATTTTGTATATTATATATGTAAATAGTCCACAGCAATCATTAAATAAATCTCCGATATACCAATAATCGCCTACTACGATGTCCCACACATCGCTCTGGGTTTATCTAGTCCTCTTTCTTTGTACAGGCGATCTCTCTTTGGAATGCACTTCCTCTGATCATCAGGAAGGCTTCCAGTCGGTTCACTTTTAAGGTGAAGGCACGTGAATACATTCGCAGAAAGTTTACACCAATCATTATAGCGTTGATTTGTTGGTTTCGTTTTTCATAATAACATTGTTAATTTGTATGTATGTATTATTATTGTATTTCTAATCTAGTTTACCATTATGTTGCACCTACCATATTATATTTCTGCACCACCCTAAGGTCGACTGGTAGAATATGCCTAAGGCATTAAGTCCGCCTTTGTACAGTGTTTCTTACTAGTGCATAAAGTTTAAATAAATAAATAAAATTACAAGCGTACGCCATTTTTTTTGTCCTGGTCCAGTTTTTGTAGCAAGTCTTCAAGGAGAAGCAATCTTGTCTTTTACTACCGTAACCAGATATACAATTAAAGGACTAATTTAAAAATATACTGAAGTATTTATATTTGAAAACCATTAAAATAATCAATTTAACAATAACTCGTTTGACCTTCCCTTCTCTTAGTTCGGGTCGTCCAGATCCTGAAATGACTAGGAAATGAGAGTAGTATCACAATATACATAAGTACAGTATACAATAAGCCTATGTACAACCGCGATCTAAAAAAATCCTTGGAATTGAAACTCTTTTAAATGCATTCAAAATTTATCTGCAAAAGATCGCATGTAGTGTATGTGTCATCTAATAATATGCTTTCTAAAATATTGTCGTTATTTTTTTTTGTTGTGAAAATCATCTTATGACAAATCCCGCTCTTGGGCGGAGCGAGTGATAGTGTCAGACTTTTACTGACTAAAAACCCACTCCTGTTCCTTCTTTGCCTTCGTCCCAGGGTTTCGTTTTTACACTACCCATGGCTCCAGTAGGCTTGGACCCTGCTGGGCCCCTACGATTTGCTGACATGTCCTTGAGGCGCGCGTGGATCAGTACGCGCCGTCGACGACTTGGGCTCGGTCCGGACGGTTACCGGACGGTCGGACAGCAAGCCACCCATTGCTCGCCGTCCGCAAGCCCGTGTCTACCGTGTGTTTTTAATGGCGAACCTCTTTATGGAGATAGAAATATGGTTTTTTTTTTTTAGGTGGGAAAATCATCCAATGACAAATCCCGCCCTTGGGCGGAGCGGGAGATAGTGTTAGACTTTTACTGATTAAAAACCCACTCCTGTCCTGTTCCTTCTTTGCCTTCGTCCCAAGGCCCCGGGTTTCGTTTTCACACTACCCATAGCCCCAGTAGGCTTCGACCTTGCTGGGCCCCTACGATTTGCTGACATCTCCCTGAGGGAAGATATCTTAAATATATTTCCATGGCCTATAACAGATAGTGGTTCTAGGTTTGGGTGTAGGGAATCCCACTCTTGCCATATAATTTTAAGACATAATATTAAATTTTTCGCATAACTTTTATTAGCTTAATACTTCGACATAATACAAAAGTAAGCATAATTATCATTTGGTAATTTTTGTTTTGCCATAATTTGGGGTTTCATTGCTTTCAGGAAGATTTCTTATAGTCTGTCTAATTAATAGACGTGAGGCAAATATGAAATTGTGATTATTCCCGACTCAAATAGGCTAGGTTAGAAAACGAAGGCAAAAGCTCCGGTACGCTTCGCTCCTATCTTTGTCTCCGAAGTTTTTTTTTAATTGTCTAGAATACGATTTCTGAAAGGCTCAGAGAAACCACAAAAAAATGACAATACACATTATGGCAAAACATTTATGCCTAATAATATTATGCGTACTGATCATTATGCTGAATTTCATTATACCAATGTAAATTATGACAATTTATTTTATGCTTATCATTAGCAAGCGAGCAAAAAAACGGCGAGGCTGTACCATCCTTTTCTCTAAACATTTCAGGCCATTTTCGACCCTCTATTTGTTTGCCCTTAAGTTAATATGGTCTATTTTTATTCGATTTTTTTTATATTATAAAAATATACATCTCTTCGCCGACGATTTCCAGTTCTACTGTTTGTCAGGTATTTACAATATATCAGATATGATCTAAAAGCTTAACCAGAATTTAAGGACAATAAAAAGCTGTTCTGGGGCTTTAGCATGACGAGTTAAATGTCAATCGTGCGAGCGAGAAAGAGGGATGGAGCTATGCACCCTATATAACTCCATCCCTTTCACAGTTAAGTTTAGGTCGCAAAATGAATCGCTTTATGAGCTCTTGGTAGAGCCTCTAACCGTTTTGGAGTGGCAATTGACCCTATAAAACGTCAGGTTATATCTAATAACAACTAACTAAAATATGGCGTCTAAAAACTCATCCAAATCGCTATCGACTGGTAATGTGCCCAAAAGGCTGTGTTTGCTGGCGGCATTGCCACGCTCGCTGTATGGCAATGCTTATCCTCTGTCCGAGGTAAAAGCCACCCCTTGGGTCACGCGAAGTATCAACAAGACGTTTTGACAGATCTTTATACAGCTTGTAAGCAGTTGGATCCCACGATAAATAAAAAAATAACTTCCAACAAGGTTATTAAATATTTCCGCCGTTTGAGGTTCCCCGCAGCCGCAGCGGCAGCACCAGCATAACACGATGAGTTAGGAAGATAGGAAGGCGCAAGAGTCCAATCGACAAGTATCGTATATTAACTTTTTAAATATATACAACAAAGAATTAAAAATTAGGACGGTCAGCATCCGTATTACATTCGTTTGGCTTGACTGTAATATATCTACCGTGACCATGGAATTATGGAAAGTTAATTGGAACTCCCAATCGACTAAACGTCTGTCGAAAACAAACTTATTCTCGGAACAAAGCGACATTTACTCTGTCGTCATTTTATGGAACTTACCGTAAAATATCGTATTAATGGTCTATTCCATTTTTGTTAATTATCACTTGGGTTTTTTTCTGGTAAACATTTAATGGAATTGTTTTTTTTTTCCTTTTTTTAAAAAACTTTGTCTCACAATCGTAATAGCTCCTGTTGTTGTGTATGTGAGTTAAAAATAAGTAAACTCACAATACAAGACACCCGACCCGGAACATCTATCTGTAGGCCATGGAGGACACGGTGGAGCACACGGTGGAGGTGTGCCCCGCTTGGGTAGAGCAACGCCGTGGGGGTGATCGGCGGCGGCGATCTCTCGTGCCAGGCCTTGGTACAGGGTACAGAGGTAGGCGGTCGCCCCCTTCTGCAAACCAGTAATACCAGCAAAGGAGGCGGCCGAACGCGTGAGGCAACGGTCCTCACGCCGCAACCGCCGCCGGGATTCCGATCCTGATTTCCAGCCACCGTGGGCTTGCGGACGGCGAATAATGGGTAGCCCGCCGTCCGACCGTCCGGTAACTGTCCGGACCGAGCCCAAGTCATCGACGGCGCGTATTGTTCTACGCGCGCCTCAGAGAGATGTCAGCAAATCGTAGGGGCCCAGCAGGGTCGAAGCCTACTGGGGCCACGGGTAGTGTGAAAGTGAAACCCGGGCCCTTGAGACGACGGCAAAAAACAGGAACAGGAGTGGGTTTTTAGTCAATAAAAGTCTGACACTATCTCCCGCTCCGCCCAAAAGCTAGATTAGTCATTAGATGATTATTCCAACTAAAAAAAGGCCATACAACAGTCAGTGCAACCTGGGACAGTCAGTGCAGCTACCGATCGCTCAATTACTGCGCCAATTATTTAGTTGATTCATTAAACTCCAAGCTTTCGCTCTTCCATTGTCTTTCTACTGCATCTCTAATTACGGTATTCAAAAGTTTAAAGAGCCATATGGTCTAGGTTCTAAAACATCGATCATCCTTTCTTGAAAATCTCTCATAACTTGGGCTTAACAGCAAGAAGGCAAAAAAAAACAAGTGTGTATTTTTTGTTGTAATTAAAAATAATTAACTAAGAGTGTAATATTCAAAAGAAATACCTTTTCATATTACTGAAAAGAATACTTCGTACATTCAAAGTTAATTAACCCTTAGTTTTTCTGAGAAAACAATATTTTGAATATCCTTTTGTTAAAAAAAAAAACACGTTTTTCAATTAAGTTCTCTTAATTAGACGTAAAATATAAATGTAGCTTTTTAATTATTGTGAGTAAACAATACAACACTAATTTTACATCTTATACTAAGTCTAAAGGTTAACATTTGTGAGTGTGTTTGTATGTTCGTTACTACTTCACGCTTGAACGGCTGTACAGATCACAATGAAACTTGGTACATGGGTAGACCATGTCTTGGAACAGCACATAAGAACTTACACGTATAAATATCTATACTAATATTATAAAGAGGTAAAATTTGTTTTTCTATTTGTAGAAGATAATCTCTGAAAGTACTGGTCCGATTGCTAGAATTTTTTCACCGATAGAAAGCTGCTTCTTTTCTGAGTGAAAAATGCTATATTTTAAGAACGCGGGCGAATCTGCGGGCAAAAGCTAGTTATTAATATTTTTTATAGACGCGGGTTCAAACCCAGCCAGGCGCATTACTTTGTATAATTTATTTCATCACCACTGCTCTCAAAACGGTTAAGGAAAACGTCGTGAGGAAACCGGCAATGTCCTAGAACCAAAAATTTGAAGACGTGTGGTGGATTATGGCCCATTCCCTCTCCTAGAGTAGAGTCTTGAGTCCCAGCAGTGGGAACATTAGAAGGCTGATAATGCTATATTTTTCAATTGTTGGTAAACATCATATAAATAAATAAAAAAATCACGCGGGCAAAACGACTGGCAGCAGCTAGCAAAACAAACACAGAAGTGTATAATCATTAAAAACTAAAACAAAAACCTCATACATATATCCACACGTGGTGTCAGATAGACCGCACGTGATTATTTAAGTGTCAAAAAACATACGTCACATATTACCTTACGTTGCTACGCATAGCAGATTATTAGAATGCAAATGTGTGTGACGTAGGGATACACTGCACAAAATGTCTGGCGTAAGTGTTTGCGCTTCGAGAAGTATCGTTTTTTTATTTGTACAACAAAAGATATGGTTTATTATAATGTGTTAAAACCTCACTGCACTAATTTATTTAAAGTTAAATTTTGTACTTTTGCTTATCGTCCCTTAGGTAATAACACCGCATAAGTAATTTAGAGCACTGGTGGCCGAGTAGTAACGGCACCGACTTAAGAGTTATAGGTTGCGGGTTCAAACCCAGCCAGGCGCATTACTTTGTGTAATTTATTTCATCACCACTGCTCTCAAAACGGTGAAGGAAAATATCGTGAGGAAACCGGCATGTCCTAGAACCAAAAATTCGAAGACGTGTGATATCCACGATCCCGCACTGGGCCCGCGTGGTGGATTACGGCCCATTCACTCTCCTAGAGAGGGAGGCCTGAGTCCTAACAGTGGGAACATTATAAGGCCGACTATGCTATGCTAAGTAATTTTTACAAACTTTACAGGAAACGAAAAAAACTGTGTGGTGTTGAGAGGCCAGCTGACTTGCACGCTATCACTAGTTTTCGAATTACGACTTCTGATTGGCTGAAATCTATATCATGTGACCAATGGTTAGACGCACAATGATCAGCTCCATCTAAAGGCATTCAAATGTGAAAACGGCCAATTTTCGACTTGAGCAGTGTTGTAAGCTAAGGGACATCATAGGATATGATATTTCAAATTGTTATTTATTTTTTGAATGCCTCGTTGGTGCTTTGGTCACAAAGTGCAACTGATGAGCGTGGAGGTTGGACTGAAATGGGGCATGGCGGTGCTCCGCTCAAGCGGGGCATACCTCCACCATATGCTTCACCGTGTCTTCTGGGCGGTCCACACAGTGGTGACACCCAGGCGATTCTTCTGCCTGAATCCGATGCAGAAACCTCCCGAACTTAACATGTCCGGTGAGGACCTGTGTCATGTGGAAGGTGAGGCCGCCGTAACATGTCTCCAGCCGCTCCTCAAAAAGAGGACTTACCCATGCGTGCCCATGAGTATATTTTTAACAGTACTATTTGAATTAATCAGTAATTAGAGTGAAGGTCTAGGTAAAGTTCGACACAATAACGATTGCACCGAGTTTCGGGCGAAGTACGAGGTTTAAGTCAACGACCCTGCCCTAAGACCAGACCTCGGTCAATTTGTGTTCTATTGTAATTGATTTAATTTCAATAGTTTTAGTATTAATCACACATAATTGATCAAAGTAATGCAAAAGTAAAGAAATATTTTTTTTATATATGTCACAGAAGAGATGGTCAATGGGGCTGAAAGGTTCTGGAGTGGCAGCCGTGTACTGGAAGACGCAGCGTTGGAAAGTATCCCAATAGGTAGACCGATGGGTCGTTTGGCTCTTTGGACTGGGATTGCTATCCCAAGCAAAATTTTGACTCTAAATAAAGCAAAAACAGTTTAGTTTTTTAGTCATGACACCTAATATCTACACTACACTTTTATTTCTTATAATTAACTAGCTTCTGCCAGCGGCTTCGCCCGCGTGAAAGTAGGTTTCTCCTAACAAACTTTGGTAGATATTTAAAAGATCTACAATTAATTAGAACATTGTATGATTCTATCTTTTATAGTTTAGGCAGCGTACGCAAAATAAGTAATTTTTCTGGTTGATTTTTTATACCTTGTGTCCGAAAAACTCAAATATCTTACGTAACCCTATTTTTTTCCAAAATAAAATATAGCCTTTGTTACTCGTGGATAATGTAGCTTTTGAATGGTGAAAGAATTTTTAAAATCGGTCCAGTAGTTTTTGAGCCTATTCATTACAAACAAACAAAGTTTTCCTCTTTATAATATTAGTGTAGATAATGTTTGTCTAAATGTATTCTCGCTAAATTTTTAACAAAGTTCAAATCCTTTTTTTTTAGTCATTTGTTTAGTATTGTAAATAATTAAGCATCGGCATTTTGGGGTGAGAGCCTGGTGATCCGTCACACAGGGTATCCTAGTATGGACTCCAGACGCTCACAAAGTTTTTTTATGTTGCATTAATTATTGTCAATTTTATGAAACTTTTGTATATACTTTGTGTAGAGTGAAAAATAAACTATTATTATTATTAGTCTTTTTGGTAACTGTTCTTGTATGGTTTTTTCCGTGTGATTTCAAAATACTACTCAAAAAAAATTATAGGTAGAAGTTAGGACAGCAGTTCCGGTCCAAAGTGTCCCACGACCCGGTCCAATGACCTGGTAAGACTCGCGGGAATCTGCTGAATGCGAGACGCACAGGACCAGTCCAGCAGTGGACGTCCCGTGGTATACCTCTCCAGTACCTCAGGATATGTTGATCTCTTGTTGTTACGTCACTTCGTGCTAAAAACCGTTTTTGGGGGCCCATTTGTTGAGTGAGCAAATCACCCCTTGCCTTTTTGTTCAACTGTTCTTCGCGCGCCTCAAGGAGATGTCAGCAATTGTAGGGGCCTAGTAGGGTCGAAGCCTACTGGGGCCACGGATAATGTGAAAGCGAAGCCCGGGGCTCCAGGATGAAGGCAAAGAAGGAACAGAAGTAGGTTTTTAGTCAGTAAAAGTCTGACATTATCTCCCGCACCGACCAAGAGCGGAATTTGTCATTAGATGATTATTCCAACTAAAAAAAAACTGTAATCCATACAAATATTAATTCCGTGCGGGAATCGAACCTGCAACATTCAGTGCTGCTGCCAATCGCTCAATTACTGAACTATTTATTCAGTTAATTCATTAAACCCCAAGCGAATGCCGTTCGCTCTTTCATTGTCTTTGTACTGCGTCTGTAATTACGGTATTCAAAAGTTTAAAGTGCCGTATGGTCTAGTCCTGAGATAAACAAATGTATAATAATAATTTATTTTTCAAAAATCTTAGTACTATGATTACATTATGATTGGTTAGTTTATTCTATTCTACAGATACAGTTAGGCAAGATAATTTTAAGATTGGATGTAGCATCTGTAACCGAGCTTAGCCTCTGTCTTCTCTTAGCTGCCCTGTTATCAGTGCCATTTCCCTTAATTTTATACAATAATTATGAGCCAACAAAATTAATGTTATATAGGTATTGTAAAATTTATCAATTTATGAACGTAATAAATTATTACATTATTTTCTGACAATTATTTAATAAGGAAGTGAGTAATGTCCTCTTTTTTGTGTTTAGCGATATGTGCGTGTGTGATACATAGATGAGTGTGTTGATTGGTATGTAATTTATATGAAGATTCTGTGGTGTGTGTTTGAGTGTGAATGGATGTTTGCGTGAGTGATTGAGTGTGTTTTTAGTTTGATCTGTTTTAGCAAATAAATATATCATACTTAAATATTTTTTGTTTGCATTTTAATTTTGTGTGATGATAGATGTTCAATATTTTATTTGTTTTTATTGTCGCGGGAATTCAATGGATGCGAGACGCACAGGACCTTTCGTTGTGGCGACACTTGGGGGAGACCTATGTCTAGCTGTGGACGTCTTTCAGTTGAAATGATGCTGTGATGTGTTTGTGTATATGCTTGTCGCTCCGTCACGCTCTAAACACCTGAACTGATTTAGATATTTGACACACGGTTAAACCATGACCAGAAGCTTTACCATGAGGTATTAAAATGTCAGGCCTGCGAGCGAGAAAAAGGGATGGAGCTATACACTGTATATAGCTCCATCCCTTTCACAGTTCAGTTTAGGTCATCAAATGGATTGCGTTAAAGAGCTCGAAGAAAGCTCTTGGAATACTTTTTGGCCGCGAATATGTTCTCTTAGGACAATTTTTTACTTTCACACGAGTGAAGTCGCCGACCAAAACAGGTTTGAATATGTACTTAATTAAACCCTTTCACTACCAAGTGCCCTTAAGCTCATATCACACTGGCAATCTTAACAATGAGTTATTATCAAAATTGACTGCGTTCAAGAGCTGGTTTGGCTTCAGATCATCGCATTAGTATTTAACTATAAGGTTGATTGTTGCCTTATAATTAAATTTTTGGTCCACTACTACGATTGCTATTTTTCTAAGACAGACAGTCAGACAGAAAGACGGACAGACAGACAACAAAGTAATAATAATAATCTTTATTTTGTTCGTATAACGCACACAGTAACAGTATAATTATAATGATATGAACAGATATAATAGTTGTACATACACTGATCAATGGATATAAAATGAACATTAAAGCTGAAAGAAAAAATTAAAAAAAATGACAATAAAAAATATGAAAATTACATGAGCATTGAAGATGAATGTAAATTTTCCTTCAAGCGTAAAATTCGGAATTACTACTTGAAGTCCTCTCCACCTTAGTTCGGTCTTCGTCATAATTATATTATTTTAAATTCTCTTAATTACAATGATTTAATATTTATCATAGTATTTATTAGTTTATTATATTAGCATATATACGTATTTTATTATTATAAGCCGCATAATTTAACGAAACTACATTATATTTAAAATATCTGTTATTTATTTATTGTGCACACCTACCACAGTGTTGTCTTTTTTAACCCAATGGTTGACTGGTAGAGAATGCTTGTGGCAGTAAGTCCGCCTATGTAGCACCAATGTACATGAAGTTTAAATAAATAAATAAACATTTGACTCCTAAACTAAGTAAAATAAATACTTGTATCTCAGGAACCAGTTCCTCCTTAGAGATGATCAAAAATATGATGTTAGGTACAATTAAGATAGCCTTTACATAGACGTGTAACTGTATTGGGAAATAGTTATGCGATGATTGTTAGTAATGATTCGGTATAATCATGATCCTATAAGGATTCCATTGTTTCCTTTTGAGGTACGGAACCCTAATAACGCGCTAAGTACACAATCTCAAAGGTAGCGTGAAAACGTGTGCATATTATGACGATTATCTTTTTCAACTTTTTGAATCATTATATCTCAAAAACGTTGGGTCTTAGGAAAAATCCACCCTTACGTTGTTGAAACTTCAACGGTCCGGACTAAGCGTTTCGCTTCGTCGTTTATACCGCGTACATCGAAGGACTGGAACAATTTGCCTGCTGCGGTCTTCCCGTCCAGCTATAATTTAGGTGTCTTCAAGGCTAGAGTGAATAGGCTCTTAATAAACTGGTGCGCCTGACCATCAATGATTGCATCTCCGCTTACCATCAGGTGGGATCGCAGACAAGCACTGGTTTATATCAATTAAAAAAAAATTGTATTAAGACATTTTTGTAGATAAGTATCTCATCTACAATTTTTGTCTGAGCTAATTTTATGATGAAACTTACCGTTTTGCTAAAAATCGTGAAAAACTCGTTTTTATGACCTTTGACCCGAATATTTTTCTTCCAGGTGTCCGATCGATGGGGAATTTTTATTAGATTTCATTTATGATGGTGTTTTGAACAATTTTCAGCTGGGTGCGAATTACTGTAACCTCGGATGTCTAAATTGACCGGACTACTAGTGGTTAGTGGCCCTGACTGCTATGAAGAGATAGAAGACAGAAGTTGGAGGTTCCATTCCCACCCAAAACAAATATTTGTGTGATGAGCATGATCATTTGTTCTGTGTCTGGGTGTAATTTATCTATAATATCAAACATATTATAGATAAATTACACCCAGACACAGATTGTAGAGAGTAATGAGTGGTGGCCGAGTGGTAACAGCCCCGACTCATCGCTTACATTAGCCCCGACTTGTATCGGTTGTCTAGGACTCAAAGCACATGGTCTGCTTACTTTGAAACTAGATGGCGTTGTGTCAAAGTTGTGAAATATTATTATTAATCATTCTCATCACATTCAAAGGGTTCAATACAACAATGCTTTCAGGTTGCTGATGGGACTGCCTCACTATTTCAGCGCGTTAACGATGTTTGCTGACGCAGAAGTAGATAGCTTCCGTATCATAATCCATAAGCGAGTGGCATCGGTGATGCGCAGAGTGAGCAACAGTTCCAACAGCTGCCTGAAGGTAAATGCTAGTACCTAAATTAGAAAGTCCTGTATGGAGGTAAGATATAATATCCATCTTAAATAGTTTTCCTTGTGCATTAAATAACTAACATTTATTCTTAAGTTTCTTTTTTTTATTATATATTTTACTAACACTGTGTGGACAGACGCACGTATTAGACTGAAATAAAAAAAAATATGTAAAAAAAAAATTATAGATACATATACATACACATATTTACATTTTTGATATATTTTATCTTTTCTTTTTTTTGCACTTACCATGTTTTCTCTTCACTACCATTGTTTGACTGGTAGAGAATGCCTAAGGCATTAAGTCCGCCTTTGTACCTTTGTGTTGCATAAAGTTTTAATAAATAAATAAATAGGATTATCTCCATTTACCAAGGAGGCCGACATAGCCCGAAGAAACGCCAAATTAATTGGCAGTATTGCAATATTGCTCGCAGAGCAGATGATCAATGGAGCCGAAAGGTTTTGGAGTAGCGACTGCGCACCGGAAGGCGCAGCTTTGGAAGGCCTCCCACAAGGTCCGATGGCCTGGTGAGAGTCATGGAAATCCAATGGATGCGAGACGTCCAGGACCGCCACAACAAATATGGTGACACTTGGGGGAGGCCTATATTTAACAGTGGACGTCTTTCGGCTAAAATGGTGGTCATGATAAATTATCAACACTCGTTGCACACTAACTTTGCCACACAAAATATTATTGAGTTATAGTAAAAATGAATGACTTGACACAAGAAATTTATCAAGTCACCATAATATAAGCATTCCATTAAATATTCCAATAAATAGAGGGCACCACCTCGGGGCGTTGACATGTTAACGACTCTTTTACATAATATTAATTTCGGGTTATTTATTTTTTATATCTTTATTATTAAACAAACAATGCAATTATTTAGGTCAATGAAAAATAAAATGATATAGGTTAAGTTTTCATTCGTTAATTTATTTTTAAATGTAAATATTAAGTTCCGGAATCATTGTTTGGTAAATTTTTGACACATTGGTTTTTCGTAGGTCAGTGAATCATATCGATCTACAACCGTAATCAGAAAACCGGTTTCCCCGTTTTTCCTAAAAATAAATATTGACTGTTTATGTTAGACTCTAATCCAACGTAGTATCTAATAAATTCGGCATATAATACTTAAATCACAGTATACATAACTAATAATTTACTTATTAGCATAGAATGTTTACTCTTCTCAGATTTATTTGAATTCTCGGTGTGTTATCCTACTTGAATCATGATCAGTGAATCATACTTTAAGTGCCTGTTAGTAGTATACTTGGTGACTTTTTCAAGTAAGTGAGGATGACCAGAAAAGAGTTTCTGATGGTAATATTGAGCCAAGTTGAAAAAACCGCCATCTATCGGTCGGTCGAGTAACTTCTACAAAACTATACTCAATGACGTCATTAGAGAAGATTCTGACGCAAATAGAACGAACAAGTCCTGATTATCCAGTAAAATAAAATACAGCAGCGTTAAGGATAATATTAAAAATAGCCTCACTTTTCTGAAGAGTACAGTCACCAGCAGAATTACCGTGCTTTTTACTTTCTCAAAACTCAAAGGCAATTTTATCAATTACCACCGCAACAGTATTTTCCAAACTTAACTATGATGAAACAGATATTTTTCGACGATGTTTCCTTGATTTAAAATCCGATATCATTAAGAATTTGAAGTTGAATACTTTAAATTTTATTTAAATCTGTAAATAAACTACAAAACTTTGGAATTAAAGTAGATTTAACTCGTTTAACTTCAAATACACAATTCCGAAATGGAACCGATACATTATTTCAAGAGAAAGTTCCTTTAAAATTTTGCGAAAGTGTAAGGTATTTATGCTCGTGATTGTACCCATGTCTCTGCGGAGAACCCATATGCGTCATAGTGGTCATAGTCTGCTCTTGTTTGTGTTTTTCTTATCATTTTTCTCAGAAACTACTGAGTTGATTCTGTTGCCAATTTTTGCTTCTGTTTGTGAGTTCTTAGGAGTTGGTGATATTGTAACTACATAATTATAAGATTTTGTATAATATACTAGAATTTCAAGGTGGCTCAAAGCTCTTTCGTTAATCAAAACAAACTTTGGAAATAAAAATATATTATATATTTGGAGTATCACATCAATTTTATATTTATAAAGAATGTTGTCACATCTTGGACATAATACTTAGAATTAATAAAATATATTAAATAGAAACTATTACAGGAATTTTTATTCAAGATTTCCTTTTCTGACGGAGGCGAGCACTAAGAGAGGGATTTCCAAAATAGGGTTTTTTTGCATTTTACAAGTACTAGGTTCAAAGGTAATGTAGGTATTTGCCTCATATTTTGATTTGAATGGAGTTTAAAAATCACAGGTACAAAAACCATTTACGTATGGTGTATACGTAAATATTATTGGTGTATACATAATTATGATAGTATTGTATCTCCGTAAATATTCATCAGATAGTGTAATTTTTCGGGCTCCGTACCTCAAAAGGAAAATACGGAGCCCTTATAGGATCACTTTTTGTCCGTTCGTCTGTCTGTCGGTCTATCTATCTGTCTGTCTGTCAAGACCCTTTATCGCACGCGTGGAGGTATCAAGTTGAAAAACTATGAACTTAAGTTTAAAGCTGTGAAAAAAATCTAATTTCTAAGTTAAGAAACAAAAGATACGAGTACGGCCGTTTATGTAGCAAAAAATGCATATTTCGACACTCTCAAAGAAATCAAAATTCATACGGTACTTTTCGTTGACCAAGAATCCTGAAATTAGGTATAAAGCAAGGTTTTATAGCACAGATATAGGAATAATTTTGAAAACAGTAAATTTATTGTTACTTACGTCACAAAAATAAAATAGCGATTCGGAAAAGTCTTCCAAAATTGAACTATTTACATAAGTGAGTCTGCCCCTTGCCCAGTTTTTTTTATTATTGGAAATGATTTGAATGTTATCTCTCGGATAAGTTTTATTAACCAAATCGGCTGATGACTACTGACGCTTATTAAACTGAATTTTATTAAAACCGAGAAAATCCGGAGCATCAAAACTCCTCCTAAGAGCTTCCTTCTCGAAGTAAGTACCATACAATCGCTCTTACGTGGTTATGAAGTTAGTACATATCTTTCTTTAAATATTTTGGAAACACAGACATCTTGTCGACCTTATCTAGGTTTCTATTGAAATCAAATCAAAAGTGTACCTTTCTAACTTTACTAATCCAGTACCTCTGAAAATCTACTATTTTGAGTAAATTTTAGCTCTTCATAATTTACTCATAAATTAAGAAATAAAGAAAATATAACTATAGAAAACTTGGACATTTAATCTGAGATGTGGACGAATTTTTTGTTGCACTATGAGTTCTTTTTCTACCCGTTTGTACATATTATTATTTTTAGTTTGCTTAAATATTTATTAAGTTATAATATTTAGTAGTTAAGATGTATATTTTAAAAATTAGTAATTAAAATTAGTGAGTAAAAATAATAAATATGAATAATCTGAGATAATGTATATGATATTTTTGTCCAAAAATTTTTAAAGTTTCAAATTTTTGAAAATATTCGTGTGAAGTACGCAATTACCGAATGCAGCAGAGCGTTCAAGTGTTAAGTCTCTTTTTTTGAAAGTCAAAGTCAAAGTCAAAGATTTATTTGCAGATAAATGTGGTTATAAAAGTTCTTACAATGGTTATATATATAGTAGCTTAACATATTTAATCATAACATAATGACATACAAAATTTTGTTACAGGTAATTAATTCGATATTTATTTCAGTTGTAGTACAAATAAACAAATTATTATTAATTAAATTTGAACTGATGGAATTCTTTTATAGTATAGAAGGGATTCTCAATCAACGACCTGCGTAAAGCTCTTTTGAAGCGGACCATTGGAAGTTTCTTAAATCGGTCTGGAATCTTATTATAAATTTTAATGCACATTGGGTAACAACTTTTCCTATATAGGTCCGTTCTCATTTTAGGATTAATCAACCTATTAGGAAATCTAGTTCTGAACGATGATTTAGGGTTCCGTACCTCAAAAGAAAAAACGGAACCTTATAGGATCACTATGTTGTCCGTCTGTCTGTCTGTCAAGACCCTTTATCTCGGTAACGCGTAAAGGTATCGAGTTGAAATTAATATGGTTTTAATTCTGGTCTGCGGTCCCTTGAAGCTGTGAAAAAATCAAACTTCTGAGTTAATAAAAAAATTAAGATATGACCGTTTGAGTCGCAAAAAACGTGTATTTCGACACTCTCAAGGGAATCAAAACTCATAGGTTACTTTCCATTGACCTAGAATCCTAAAATTTGACATGAAGCATGGTCTTATATCACAAGTTTAGGGAAAAAATCTGAAAACTGTAAATTTGTAGTTACGTCACAAAAAAAAAAACATTTTTTGCGATTCAAAAAAATATTCGTAACTTCATTCGGGAATGGAACTGTTTTCATAGGTAAGCTTCTACGGAACCCTCAATGCGTGAGTCCGACGTGAACTTGCTTATATCAAATATTGCTTTGAATTGCGTTGGATTGCGTTGTTTGAACCAACAAGCTTTTGAACCATGCTTAGGTTGACGTTAAACGGGTCGGGAAGAGCACTCTTAAGTATTTCTTTTATGAACATAAGCGATGAGTCTTGATTTTATTAAAGTTATGGTTACCTGGGATCAGTGGTGGCCGAGTGGTAACAGCCCCGACTCACGAGTGGTAGGTTGCGGGTTCAAAACCAGCCAGGCACATTACTTTGTGTAATTTATTTCATCACCATTGCTCTCAAAACGGTGAAGGAAAACATCATGTCGTAGAACCAAAAATTCGAAGACATGTGACATCCACCAACCCGCACTGGGCCCACGTGGTGTATTATGGCCCATTCCCTCTCCTTGAGAGGAGGCCTGAGTCCCAGCAGTGGGAACATTGTAAGGCCGACTATGCAGTGCTACCTACAAAAATAATGTCACACTATAATCTACCTCATTACTTATATTTGAATTTGTTCTTTTAAGGAACTAAAACAAACATTGATTGACTGATAAAACAGGTCAGACACCTCTCATTACGGAGCAAAAACATTAATTTATATTTTGGCTTCGTAAGTAAAGTCACGTGTTACAATAAATGGTTCATCATCATCATCATCATCTTCCTGTCCCGTGTTATTTGGGGTCGGCGCAACACGTTTTCTTCTTCCATTCTGCGATTCATTGAAACACGTGTCTTGAACATTTTCATGCGTTGTTAACTTTGCCACCGCGTTTGGTAAACGATTTTTTTTTTGCTACCTTATAATTGTTAGTATTGTAGTATTTTTTTCGTTTCAAATGTTGAGTTCCCTCTTAGCCTCATCATCATTATTCTCTTGCCTATGAGGCCGAGTGACACATGCCTATTTGTAGCTGGCATAAAAGAATGCAAATAGGATGTATGCCATAGTGGTATCCACCAATCAGAACTTATTATGGCTCACTGGCATGTGTATTTCGGCTTTTATTTCAATTAATTTGGGCAGCCGAACTGTGGTCATCATCATTTCAGCCAAAAGATATAAGTAATTGAATCTTCCACAAGTGTCCCCATAACAATCGGTCTTGTGCGTCTCGCATTCATCGGATTCCCGCGTCCTGCAAGCAATGTGCCCTGGCTACTGCCACTTAAGTTTGGCAATTATTCGCAAAGTAGAGGTATTTAGTTAAAAATCACCGAACAACTCTTGTTCTGGGTAAAGCGAAAGGGAGTGTCAGGTTTTTACTGTCTAAAACCCACTTGTGTGCTTTTGCGTTCAAAAACCACAGTAGGTAACTCTTCCAAGACAAAGTCCAAAATCCATTACAATTTAGACTTTTTCAAGGCGTTATTTAATGCAAATGATTACTTTATTTTAAGTGGAAATTCATAAAATATCTTCTCACGTACTGGGTGGGCCGAAAGGGGCTATCATACTATTATTGACTAAAACCCACCTGTGTTTTTTCAGTCGCGTTTTGCGATCCGGGGCCACGGTAACTATTTTGAACATTCCCGCAAGCTTACAACTCATATGTCATGGTTTCAAATTTTCCAGTCACCGTGAGCGCGGGGTTGCGGATGGCGAGCAATGGGTAGCTCGCCGTCCGACCGTCCGGCAACCGTCCGGAGCCCAAGTTGTCGACGGCGCATATTGTGCCACGCGCTCTTCACGGAGATGCCGACAGGGGCCCAGCAGGGTCGAAGCCTACTGGGGCCATTAGTGATGCGAAAGAGAACCCCGGGGCCCTGGAATGAAGGCAAAGAAGAAAAAGTAGTGAATTTAGTCTGAAAAAGTCTGACACGCCTTCTCGGGAGATGACATTAGACCGCTTGTTTCGCTTTCACACTACCCGTGGCCCCAGTAGGCTTTGACCCTACTGGGACCCTATAATTTGCTGACATCTTCCTGAGGCGCGTGGAACAGTAGGTACGCGCCGTCGACGACTTGAGCTCGGTCCGGATGGTTGCCGGACGGTCGTACGGTGAGCCACCCATTACTCGCCGTCCGCAAGCCCGCGCCTAAGGTGGCCGGAAATCGGGATCGGAATCCCAGCGGCGGTTGAGGCGTGAGGACCGTTGCCTCGCGCGGCCATTACTGCTTCGCAGAAGAAAGCGACCGCCTGCCACTCCTCCTCGCTCCGGACCATGGCCTGTACCAATGTATGTATATTATTATGAGTTTACATGTTTATAAACGCAGTCACGGTACAGGAAAAATTTATAGTGTAGAGCAACTTTTTTTAAACTAAATATTTTTTTTTAAATCCCGCAGCAAAAATTTATGCTGCTGTCTTGTTTTTTCAATTCAGACGAAAGTTTTTTTAAGGGTTTCTGGAAGATATATCTGCTATGTAAATGTCTTAGGTTTTTAGATTGGAAATAAGTTGACCAGAGGCAAGAGGGCTGACTCCTCTGCGAGTGAAAAAGAGGGATGGAGCTATATATATATAGGTCATAGGCATATCCTATATAGGTCTAACCAACCATTTAACAGTTCAGTTTCGGTCGTCAAATGGATCGCTTTAAGGGCTCATGCTAGCAATCCTTTTTTTCTTTCTTTTTGAGTGTGGAAATCATCTAATGATTTCTCGCGCCTTAGGCGGAGCGGGAGGGCCAGACTTTTACTGACTAAAACCATGCCTGTTTCCTTCAGCTGCCCTTTGTGTTCTGGAACTACGGGTTTCCGGGGAAATTCCCCGCGGTCCTAGCTAGCGGGCATCGGCCTTGCTGGGCCCCTATGGTTTGCTGACATTTCCTTTAGGAGCGCATGAATCGCTACGCGCTGTTGACGACTGGGCTCGGGTCGTTTAATTACCAAACGGCCGGACGTCAAGCTACCCATTGCTCGAACGTCCGCAAGCCCGCGTCTACCGTGGCTGGTAGTCGTTGGTCAGAATCTCGGCGGCTGGGACGTCAGACTATTCGTTCCATCACACGTGGTGCTAGTACTGCTGGGGCCTTTCCATAAGGTATTAAAAACTCAAGGTTGCAAGCGAGAAAAAAGAGATGGAGCTTTATAACTCAATCCCTGTAACAGTTCAGTTTAAGTGGTCAATGGATCGCGTTGAACTCGTGGCAGGGCCTCTAGTGTCTGATCCATCGGATCACGTTCTTGACCTTGCAATAATTTTATTAGTCAGTTATTATTTTTAATGATTCAATATCCATTGTGTTTCAACACTCAATCAAGATCCGTCGATTTACGTGTTCAAGAATAATTGTAAGTGTTTAACTTTATTGTTTTACAGTCACTAAATGCTTTATGTAACTTGGTTTATTAGAATATTATCTTAAGAGAACATTGATTCTGTCGGGAGAAAACGTATTTTATGTGCCATTCCATGATGTGGTCTACTTATGTGCCAATATCTGTTTAGCCGTTCGAGCGTGAAGAAATAACAAACATCCACCAGTAATTTTTAGGATTCCGAACTTCAAAAGAAAGAAAACGGATCCCTTATACGATCATCCTTCCGTCCGTCCGTCCGTCGGCCTGTCTGTCTGTCTGTAACAAGACAGACAGGCAGACTGTGTGTCTGTAGCAAGTTTAAATTAAAACCATAAACTCAGGTCTGCGGTCCCTTGAAGTAGTGAAAAAATCAAACTCGTGAGTTAACAAGAAAAAAGTTACGGCCGAAGAGTGTCGAAATATACGTATATTTATATTTCTATTTCGACACTCTTAAGGGAATGAAAATTCATAGGGTACTTCCTGTTGACCTAGAATCCTGAAAATTGGCATGAAGCAGGGTCTAATAACACAGGTATACGAAAAAAATCTAAAAATTGTAAATTAGTAGTTACGTCACAAAAAAAAACTTGTTTTTCGATTCGAAATATGTTTGTAACTCAGTCTGTTTCAGTCTGTTGTTTGTGTGTGTTGTTGTGTGTGTGTAAGTTTGTGGAATGTGTTATGGAACCCTCAGTATGCGAGTCCGATTCGTACTTGCCCGGTTTCGAATTAGTACAAATACTTAAAGGGCTTATTAGAGAAGGTCTTGTTATTATTTAAGTAAAGTCTCAATAAATTATATTCATAGACAGCAAAGTTATGAGCGTTTGTTTATATCCCAAAATGCCACTGAATTTATGGAAATATTGTACAAGCTATTGATTATGAATAACTGAATGGCGATAATAATGGAAAAACACTGCGTGTAGTATTTTCTAGTAGCTATTGTTATGAACGATTGATTCAATCATGATTATTATGACAAATTCGTAGACAATTTTGGGATCGTTTTTGTTTTACTTTTGACTACACAAATGTGATCAGTAACGGGTACAGATAGAACCCCATTATTTTTTGTAGTATTAAAAAAATAAAGGTGTATACATAAATACCATAACACACCACCAATCAAACAAAATTTCATCTATTTAATTTTAGCATGATATACCAATATATCTAAGCATAGCATAATCAGCTTTGTAAGGTTACCACTGCTGGGACTCAAACCTCTTCTCTAGGAGAGGGATTGAGCTGTAACCCACCACGCGGGCCCAGTACAGGCTGGTGAATCACTTTTTTTTAATTTTTGGTTCTAAGACATACTAGTTTCCTCACGATATTTTCCTTCGCCGTTTTGAGAGCAGTGGTAATGAAATCAATTACACAAAAATAATGCGCTTGGCTGGGTTCAAACACGCGACCTACAACTCGTAAGTCGGAGCGTTTACCACTGACTGGCCCACCATCTATATTATAGTAATGATATAGTATCGAAGATGTTGCACATGTCATGACAGAGATCCCGACTCTCCATGTCCAAGGCTTCAATGTGTTGTAAACGGATTTGAAGCTTCGTACTGACCCGGACCTGTCTGATCAGGCTTTAATCATTGTGAATGTGCGTAACAAAAGAACTAGTCAAAAAAAAGTTTTGTGACTGTTACAAAATGTTATGGTGATGTAACACGCAACCTCATTCGGTTTAAGCGCTGCATAATGTTTCGCCAATTATGTTCGGGGATTGTCATTGAATTGTGCTCTTCATTTAAAAACAAACCACTCATGGAATTGCTAAAAATGCATGAGTAGTAACAGTTCTAGCAACATACGTGGTTATGTCCGCGTGACGTCATGTTCGTGAACGAGCACCATCAGTTGAGATTGATGCACTGTATTTTGGTAATTAGCCAGGATTCAGGATCGGAATACAAGGAGTCTGTTCGGAAAGAGAACTGTCATAAGATTTGCGGGTGCTGCTATGTATTTAATAATGTTTTTGTTATGTTGAGAAAACTTACGTCAATTTAATGCGACTGTAACAATGAAATTTTCACATTTCGAAACTATGCTAGACTAGCATCTGCCAGAGCTCTCCGATCGTAAGAAATATAAAACCTGCCGCCATATAAAAACTATGATGTTAAGGTACCATTCGAACTTCGACTGCAGGCTACGGCTGCAGGTCGCAGCAGCACTCGCAGCCGAAGCTCGGCAGCATGTGCAAGCGCAGCCGCGTTCGGAATGTTTTTCGCAAAAATCCATACTACTGCATACAAAAACAGTCGTGCAGTTGCAGGCGGCTTTTTACAGCAACCGCATGTCCGCAGCCTACAGCCGAGGTTTGAATAACACCTTTAGTTCCATTTTACGCCACAACGTTTCTCTTTCCATGCACACTCTAATATGATTTAAAAGAGTATCCATAAAATTTCTTGCACGTTCTTCCCAATCAAAATCTACGCGATTTTTTTTTTATTTCATATTCATTTTCGTCTTTCTGACTGTAGTGTAACTTTTTAAATGCCTATTCCAAAGTCCATGTAAATGATTTATTTGAAATGAACGCTGTAAGCTTGAGATGTTCACCGATTTTTCGGTCAATATTGTGGACCGATTTTAAAAATGATTTGTTTGATTGAAAGGTTATGCTTTTCGGGTTGGTTCCATAGAAGGTTCACTAAAGTTTCACCAAAACTCCATTGAGAAATTTTTAGCTAACAATCAACGTTTCGTTTACTATTTATTTCACAAACGATTCGTTCTGCAAATATTTCATTTCACAAACTTATTTTGGCAAATGCTTTCAAATCTCGGTTTACATCCTCTATAGCGTCTGACAAACCTTCTACCCGCGCAGCTGCATACAATTGAAGATTATCGGCATAAAGATGATACGCACACCGAAGACAGTGAGTTATAAAGTTAATGAATATGGATAATAATAAAGGAGAAAGAATACCGCCTTGTGGAACACCAGTATCCAGGTCACGCCAACTTGACGAGTTCTCACCACAACGCAAACCGACTGCCGACGTCCCCGAAGATAAGAAGAGAACCATTCCAGCGCCTTAGAAGAAACCATAAGATTGGAAAAGATTGATAGCAGTATGTCGTGACTGACGGCGTTAAAAGTATTGGAAAAATCTATTAATACCAACACAGTAACCATTGTATCCTGTATTGCTTCTATAACATCGCCAGTAACTTTGAGGAGAGTGGTGGTTGTACTGTGCCCAGGTCTGAATTCAGACTGGAATGAGCTTACGCGGTTGTGTCGGTGAACAAACCCCGAAAACTGCTTGCGTACGCAGGCGTCTAGCACTTTAGAAAGGAAAGGAAGAATGGAAATTGGACGGAAATGACTTGAAAGGGAGGGATTTGAAATTTTAGGAAGTGGACGGACCTAAGCCATACGCAACAGGGATGTGAATTGATCAGAATCGAGAGAATAGTAAATGTGGGCAATGGGTGGAAGGAGAAAATCAAGGATCAGGGTTACCATATAACGACTGATGTCATCATGGCCCACAGCCTTAGATTTAATAGACAGGATAATCTTTTTAATTTAATCCAAGGCGGCGCCGCGGCGGGAGAAAAGCAAAATGGCTCTATGTCTGGACTAGGTAGGTCAGAAATGAAATCCACCGTCTGGGACAACATTTGAGGACTCAAATGACTGGCGGTTGTGAAATGACGGTTGATATCATCTAGACCAATTATCTTAGGGAAATCCACATGACGTGCCTCGATTATATTGAATTATTTATACGTTTAATATTTTGATTCTTTTGGAAAACTTACGTATTAAATATCGTTTTATAATAACTTTTCAAAACGATCATGACGGTATTGTTTTGCATAATTTTACTTACTAACTACTAACTCCATAACCTACTATTGCACTGACATACTAAGTAGATGTGAATAATTCTGTTATTAACGAATACAGTATTTTATTTAGAAAACATGCTCTCCTGGTTGAAAGAAGATTTCTCCCTCCCCTATGTTAGTGGAAGATGGTTGCTGAATCTCCGCTTGCCGGGGCTCCCACTACTGAGTGGTTTAAAAAAATAAACACGAAGGGGATGGTGGGGTATGTGTTCGTTCGCTTAGCTCGCTCACTAGATCCCGCCAGCCCCTTCTAACCTAACCCGTCCGAGTTGGTGTGCCCCAAGTCCCTCTTCTTCTTGCATCTTAAGTTCTCTGTGCCTTTTTATTAAGTAGATGAGTGTCGGGAATGAATAATAGCGGCTACGGTGACGAACATTGAATGACATGAGCCAAAAAAAAAATCGGTTACCTATCATAAGTTCGAAAGATATTTGACCTAATTTCATTTTACCTCAAATTTTTCAACTACACGTTTATCGCTTTATTTCATTAAAGTCACGTCTGCCACTGTATCAGTATTTGTATTGTAATTGTAATGTAACTATGGGTATTCCAAGCCTGAAATAAATGAATTTATTTATATAGTCAGTAAAAGTCAGATACGCCTTCTCGCCCCGTCTTAGAGCGCAACAAGTCATTAGATGATTTTCCATCTTAAAAAAAACACTGCTTCGATCAAAAGTAGAGCGGCGCCGGTTACTAGGCATGTTTCATGGTCGTCGTAATCAGTTCAATTGTTATTTTATCAATAATTATTTTCTTTGTAAATTAACTGTAGTGGTTTTCTCTTGTCTTTGGCATGAGTCATTTATAGTTTTTTAGCCGATTTTTCTTCATAGGAAACGACCAATTGGAACCGTGCACTAGCTTCTGACGTTTTACAAGTGCCCATGTAGCCATATGTGAAATAAAAAAAAATATGAATTTGAATTTGAGTCGTTTTTTTTTGGCTATGGTATTTGAACCCCGACCCTAATTAACAGGTCACTTACAGATTCATTTAGCGATTAAAGCAAGCTTACTCCCAGTTTCTGAATTGAGAATAAGAAAATTAATGTTGAATGTGCAGTGTATTAATAACAAATATTGACAGTTGTTCAGAATGATTTTTTTAACTAATGAACACTGAAAATAAACATCAAATCTTAATTCAGAAACTGATAGTAAATGTTTTTTTTTTACTTTTTTATACAGAATACTATAATTTAGGTGTCTTCAAGACTAGAGTGAATAGGCTCTTAATAAACTAGTGTACCTTACCATCAATGATTGCATCTCTGCTTACCATCAGGTGGGATCGCAGTCAAGCACTAGTTCATATCAATAAAAAAAGGATACTCCCATAAAATCAACAGTTTAACTGTATGCATGTAAATGTACATGTGCTACTTTTAGATATTTGTGAATACATCATTGACTCGACAGTTAGTTCCCAAACAGTGTCTGATTGGTTAAACCCCATAATACAACAAGATAAAAAAAAAACCGGAACACCATTGTCAACACACAAACACGCATAAAGTACGCAAAATTTAGTAATTGTCCGAATACATTTGCACGACAGTGTGCGGTACCACTTAATGTATTAATAAGTGGATACCATATTTTTCATCAGATTGCAAACAGACTTTGCGGCAGGCGGTCAGTTTTCGTATAATTCGAAAAATAATTCGGATTTTTGTGTTGAATTTTATAGTGAAGTGGTTGTGTCGTGTGTTTTGACAGTGAGTACTTTTATTTTTTTGTTTTATTTTTAAATTGACTTTCATTCTGTAATATCCCGTAGAAAAATAATATTTTTTTATGTGAAATGTAGGGTTACCTACAATCTTATTTCCTTGGGATATGCGGATGAGGAAGGTTGTGTCACTACTGAAATAAGTATATCCCCTAATTTTATTTTTTACTTAATAAGTTATTAGGGGGGGGGGGAGGATTATTTTGAGCAAATTTTTTTTTTGGTTAATGTAACTAAATTATTTTGAAATTTTTATACATAAACGTTTTTTATTAATAAATTGAACTGATTTACATAGGCTCTTTCTAAAAAACATAAATAAAAATAAAGTGTCAACAACAGATATTTTTACGAAAATTTAATACTAAAAATTTGCTTTTTTTTTTGACAATGAATTTATTTTTTCATTTATGCATACCCATTGTGCATTAGCTCTACATATCAGTATACCATGCTAATGTAGTCGTATTATTATATCTCAGTCACGTGCGGAAAACTAACAATAGGTTCTTGAACACAAGTGCTTTTGTCATAGATAACAGTATACATTCTAAACAAAATGTTTGAACAACGTTATATAGTAAAATCTTTTTGTAAACATTTATAAACAGTCCCATGACTAACACACTCTCTGGTTGGCAACGTATAGGTACGGTAGGATATACGTCACTGGACACTCATCTATATACGAGTATGTATATATACGTTCGTTCGTTCGTACGTTTGTTTGTCACTTAACTCCTTTTAAACAGCTTGGCTAATTTCGATAATATTTTGTATTTAGATAATAATATGAGTGGGTTCATGAAGGGTTTGAAAATACAATTGAACCCGGTTAGTGGCCCGGCAATCAGGCTCAATTTGTTTTTTCCTGACGTTAAGCCTGCTTCGGGTACAAGGATTCTTCGGCATCTGCTGGGACCGCTAATCTATAAAAGGAGAACTGACTCTGACCGACTGACATATCCACTATAACATAGCTGAAACTATTGGGACTAGGAGTGTGAAATTTTGTAGATGATTTCCTTTTATGACGAAGGCGAACACTAAGAGGGAATTTCGCAAAATTCACCCCTACGGGCATGAAACGGGGTCCAAAGTTTGTATAGAAAAATCTATTTTCACGCAGACAAAGCCGCTGGCAGAAGCTAGTCTAGCATAAAATTTCCACAAGGAGATGTCAGTAAACTGTAGGGGCCTGTCATGGTCAAAGCCAACTGGGGCCAAGGGTTTGTTTCTGAAAGGAAAACTCAGCCCTGGTATAAAAAGCAACGATGGAACAGGAGTGGGTTTTTAGTCAGTAAAAGTCTGACACACCCTCTCGCTCCGTTCAAGAACGAGAGAAGTCATTGGATGATTTTTCTACCTAAGAAAAAGCATAAAATGGCAATTTCGTTGTTCCGTTGGCGTTCTGTACTACGTTAAGCAGTTCAAGGTCAAACAGTTACAAACGTCTGGATACTTTATCGATGCGTTTGGTTCCTGCTTTTCTGTTTACCAGTAGTTACATAAACACCGTAGACACCTACCTAGCTGTCTAGATATATCAACACATCTATCCTTGAAGAGACAAACAAAAGGTTCAAGAGGTCATGTGAGAAAAGTCCCTACAGCATGTATTTTACTATTTGTTTTTATATAACATTAGTACATCGTTGTACTGTATTTTTATATTGGAACTGAGGTTTGAGATATCTTTGATAAGAGTTACAATTCATGAGAAATATTAATAAAACTAACATACTAACACACTCGCGCAAAGAATTAGCCTTGCCATTGAACTTGGTAATGCTGCCAGCCTTTTGGGCACATTTCCGGATGACAGAGATATGGAGGAGTACTTCGAACCAAGTGTATTTTGTGTTTTGTGTTATACGACATTATTTTTAGTATATGCAAAACCTAAATATAGTTTGTTCAGAATCAGTAACTAAATCGATTGCAATATTTTTTACACCATGTTATATTTTCCCTAAAAATTTAAACAAGTTCTCAATCGACACTAAGTACAACACAGGTCACGGCAGGTCATAGCGGGTAAAGTGCGGGAGCAAAACAACCCCTCAGTAGCCCAGATGGCCCGGTGACCATGTATTTGTGCTGACAGCCAGAAAACATAACAAGCCTATAAATTTGTGATTTTTCATGATACAATTATGAAATTTTGTACATTGATTTTTTACGTAAAAATACTAGAGACGTGTTTTGGGTTTCGTAACTACGTAAAACTAATGATGTTCATAGGTTTAGTAAGAATACTTAGTTTAGATAATATTTAAGTTTCTTATGTACATAATTATGGATTTAATAACTGTCAAAATTATGTATTATAGATATTGAATACATTAATTAAACCCAAACGCTTTACTTAATTAATTATCATCAGCCAGTCCACATGACATATGACTGGCCTGTTGGTCTAGTAGTTAGTGGCCCTGACTGCTATGCCGGAGGTCGTGGGTTCGATTCCCACCCAGGACTAATGTTTGTGTGATGAGCACGATTATTTGTTCTGTGTCTGGGTGTAATTTATCTATATATGTATGTATTTAGAAATATATAAGTATGTTTATCAGTTGTCTAGTACCCATAACACAAGCTCTGCTTAGCTTGGGACTAGACGGCGTTGTGTGATAGTTGTGGAATATTATTATTATTATTATGACAACGCATGATAAGGTTCATACTCCGATATCCAACAGCTGATGTTTTCCCGGATTTTTATTAAGTATTTTTGACATATGCAATCATAGCCGGTTCTCATAAAACCCCGCGTAAAACCCAGTAGGCCGGATTCATCGAAATGAAAGTTATGCAACCCTGACTTCGAAACGAGAGCAAGTTCAACAGTATGAACGGGAAAAGTATCGGAGAGTTTGTAACAATTTATGTCTGTACTACAGATGCCACTAACATAATACAGTTTTGAAAATATTTAAGGCCCACATGGTCTCTTATAAAACGCAAGAAGGTAGTGTTTTTTTAAAGGTCGGGATTAATTTATTTGTTTAGTCATTTATGTACACACAAACACTTAAAATCGAAAAGAACGAATACAGATTAAAGAGAACAAAGATCCTGCTTATTTCTAACAAAATTTCTTCCAGCTGACCTGCGACAGGAGAGTTGAATGAGAGATGTAGACGCAGGGTGTATGAATAAATTAGAAAAAACGAAAGAAAATTAAATAGACTATATTGTCTAAATTTATTCATATAATACATACATATATATCAATAACTGTAAATAAATGTACACATAAATAGATACAATACATGAATTATAAAAATACATATGTCTATAATATATAACTTTACGAGATGGTAGAGAGGTAATGTTCTTTGACTAGGTTTTTGAAGACAAATATATTTTTAGCGTCACGGAACTTAGCTGGAAGTGATTTCCATAGTGCATAGCATGAAAAGAGGAGTTGGAATAAAAATGGGTTTTATGGGCTGGGAAATTGAGATGGTATTTTGATGGTATATTGAGATGGTATTGGTATTTAATGACTTCTCTTGCTCTAGGGTGAAGCAAGAGGGCATGTCAGACCTTTACTAACTAAAACCAGACCTGTGTTCCTGCAGTTGCCTTTCGCGTTCTAAGACAACGAGTATCTCTTTCATACTTTTCCCCATGGCCCTAAGCAGATATCAGACCTGCTGGGCCTAACGTTTGCTGACATCTCTTTGAGTCGCGCGTGGAGACGACTCGAGCGTCAGAAGCTAGTGTACAGTTCAAATTTGTCATTCCCTATGGAGAAGAACCGGCAAGATAGTAACCGTAGAGTTTTCCATGGTTACTCTTTTAAAAAACATAATTGGTTTTACAAAATTTCCTTATTAAAATATTAATTCATATTATAAAATAAGTAGACCGGTCAACATTGTATTCAAAAGCACAAAAAAAAACTACATAGTTCTTTTTTTGTGTTGTTTTTTATGTTTTGAGAACACTGTAGACTCCGCGGATACATATCCGCGGAGTGTACAGTGTTCTCATATCTATACTTATTGTTATTTAATTAAATATTACAATATTATATAGCTGAAGGAGCTCAGGAACTACTAGTTCGAAATGAAAAAAATATTTATAGTGTTTTGGATAGCCGATTTATTGTAAAAGGTTTATTTTATATTATTACATTACACTTCACAGTTAAACACAGCAACATTTTAGATACACCCAAGTTACATATTTATTTTACACACCTTTTGTTTTGTTTTTCTCTTCTTTTGACAGTCGATTCACCGTACGCTCTCGTTCCTCCGTTTGTCTATGGTAATGGCAAATGGTATATGTTGGAGCGTTAGGTGTCGTTCGAAGGTTTATTATTTATTCTTTGTATGTACTATTTTTAAATATATTTGTTTATCATTTACGTTACACAAATATAACATTAATTCACGAATTGTATCTATCTCTTCATTATTTATTATATTATTTAGATAGAAGAAAAAATATTTAACATCCGTAAGTGTGTTCGTGACGTCATAGTGGGCCCTAACAGAATACCAGGGCTGCGATATTTATCGTTTTAAATAGCGCAGCATATGCTGAGTTAGGTGCCTTTTTGGCCTTGCACTGATTATACCTTTCTTATTTCAGTGTGTAATTTTAGTTTATATGATTGTGTGAGGCACGAATAAACATTTTTTCTTTCTTTCTTTCTATATAAAAACACGCTAAAGTTCACAGGAACAAAGCAGTAACCCTAAATGCCGACAAAACCGCGGGGAACAGCTAGTTTACACTATAAAACAGTTTACCTGAAAGGTATTATCTGAATTATAGGAAAACGAAACTTCCCAAAGTAATTTCCTATGAGTCATGACTTTTGGATGATTTGTTTTATAGTTCTTATCTTGATAGCTGCAGCTAGGTGAGATTAACCGAGTAACTATTGAAATAAATGATCAGCAATTGGAAAAGCCTATCACATATAGGCCAACAGTTTTTTTTCCATGTATTCTACATGAAAAAAAATACTGGGCAAGAGCGAGTCGGACTCGCGCACTGAGGTTTCCATACAAACTTACCTATGTAAATAGTTCAATTCTCGAATGGAGTCTCGAAGTCTTTTCCGAAACGTAATTAAAAGTATTATTTTTCAGATTTATTCTATATCTGTGCTATGAGACCTTGCTTAATGCTAAATTTCAGGATTCTAGGTGAACGGAAAGTACCCTATGAATTTTGATTCCCTTGATTTCCCAATAATGTTTTTTGGGACATAAACGGCCGTATCTTTTTTTTTCGTTACCTTAGAAATTTAATTTTTTCTCAAGGGACCGCAGACTTGAATATATGGTTTTAATTTGAACTTGATATCTCTACGCGTTCCCGAGATAAAGGGTCTTGATAGACAGAAAGACAGACAGAAACAAAGTGATTCTAAAAGGGTTCCGTTTTTTCTTTTGAGGTACGGACCCTAAAAATTATATAATGAGTCATATCACATTGACTCAACGTCACTTTTTAAAGTGAATAGGGTACTTTTAAGCAAACGTTCTCTATCGTCGACCATATTATTATTGTGCACTATCAAGTGAAATAGTGTTCAAATGTATTTCGACTAGTACCAAGTGAAAGCATTTCGTAAAAAAAATTCTTTATATAAATAATTCTTCTGTACGTGTGCTTGTCACCTAACTCATCTTCGATTTTCATGAAATTTTGTATCTATATTTGAGTTCCGGAGCGAGAACCTAATAGTAGGCGGAGCTACAATCAGATTTTTATATATTTCTTCTAACAGTAAGCGAGTTTTCGGAAAAGGCAACATCTGTCGGGACTGCTAGTTACATTTATAACTAACTTTTGATCGCAACTTCGTCCGCGTAGAAGTCGAAAATGGTTTTATTAGGATTTTTGAGATACGGAAATATTATTTATTATCTTCGTCGTGTGTGATAGTCGATTGAATTGGCGATTTTTGTGTTTGAATTGATATGGCGAGCGATATTGTATCTTAAGATAAAATATTAAAGTATCTTAGCTGTGTGCAGCGCCCCTTAGTGAACTCCACTGCGGGTGACGTAACCGACAAACTTATTATTTACGGTTGGTACAGTAATCTGGTCTAGGGATCGAACCGCAAAATTAAGTTTGTTTTTTATTATATATACTTTTCCGGAATAAAAATTACCTAGTGTGGAGGTCAGGATATTAAAGAATAATTGTACCAAGTTTCATCGTATTCGAACCGGTAGTTTTTGCGTGATGCCTGAACAAAAAGATAGACAGACAGACAAAAATTTTTTTAATCACATTTTTGGGTTTGTGTCGGTCTAGTAACACTTTGAGATTCTGGGCTGCCATTTATTTTTTTGATATTTTCGATGTACAGAATTTTCACTTCTACAAATTCATTAAAAGTATAGATTTCCATTCGAGATGCTAAAAACGGAAGCAGCATGTGAAATTACTTATTTTTATTTTACTTTGCATGTGACCTTTGCCCTTAAAACACTATTAACATTCAGTTCCTTTGTAATATTACATTTATAACAATTCAATTACTTGCATAATGCAGATAGCTTTATTATTATTCTATTGTTCATTTCAGTTATTCTTTGCGTCAATAAACTAATCAAATATCCAATAATAAATTTTCATAAAATATACCTACTTATTTTTTATTATTTATTAATAAAATGAAAATATTTTGTTGCAAGAAATACATTATATCAAACACCAAACAGTTGTGAATTTCTTATTGTTTTTTGATTATTACGAAAGTAAAGCGCGTGTGTGACGGCTAAAGCTGAAAATCATCACTGTGGCTGTGTTCAGTACATGAGCCCCAGCATTTTGCTGAGCGCTGGCCGTTTTGCGCGGATGTGTCGCATAACTCACTCTTTTGTATATTATGTCATAATATTAGGTATATATATTTTTTTTAAATTATGTGCCATGTTTGTCGTAAATAAACTCGTTTTCTTTCTTTCTTTCTTTCTAAAGAGCAAAACCGAATCCGACCGCAACCGCGGGAATCTCATGGATGTGAAACGCACAGGACCGTTCATTATGGCGACATTTGGGGGAGGCCCATGTCCAGCAGTGGACGTCTTTCGTCTGAATAATGATAATGATGAAAGAGCAAAAGTAATAAATTATTATAATTCAAGTCAATTGATGATTACCTATCATAAACAATTTATGAATGCCTACTTACTTAATGAGTTAAAATCAATATAAACAACGAAAAAAAGGTTTGGTCTATGTATTTAACAAGATATGTAAGATATCATGTTCTACATCATGCGTATCTTTAGGTACAATTTACCTTTTTCTATGGGGAATCATCAAATCTTTCTCCACTCTGGGTATAGTGGGAGAAAGTGTCAGACTTACACTGAATAAACCCCACTCGTGTTCCTTCACGGGTAGTTTGAAAATATAACCCAGGGCCCTGGAACGAAGGCAAAGAAGGAACAGGAGTCGGTTTTTAGTCAGTAAAAGTCTGACACTATCTCCCGCTCCGCCGAAGAGCGGGATTTGTCATTAGATGATTTTCCCAACTAAAAAAAAAAACCTGTGTTCCATCAGTTAACCTTTGCGAGGGCCACCGTTATACCTCTTTACCCCAGCCGCTGGGACCCTGACTCCCGTTTTTCAGTCACTATAGGCGCGGGCTTGCAGACGACGAGCAGTGGGTAGGGTAGCTCGCTGTCCGGCTGTCCGGGTAACCTTCCGGTCCGAGCTCGAGTCGTCTATGATGCGTAGTGTTCCACAAGGTGCCTCAAAGAGGTATTAACAAAACCGTAGGAGCCCAGCAGGGCCGAAGCCTGCTGGGACCATGTATTAACTTTACGCAAAGAAGGAATATAGGTATGAATTTAGTCAGTAAAAGTCTGACACGCCCTCTCACTGGAGTGAGAAAAATCATTAGATGATTTTTTAACTTAAAAATAAAACGGGAACCCTTTCAAACAAGACAGCCCTAGAAAAGCACACACCTAAAGTCCACGCCCCGAGTCATTACAGTGCCAACTATTTTTCAAACTAGTAACAATACAGTAAAGATTTGAATTTTAAAGTCATTAGCGGCTCATTATTTGTACAAGAAATAACAATATTAGCTATGCCGTACACAAATTTTATGGTTTGAATAATTTCTACACGTCCGAACAGAATTACCTGGTAGTAAAATTTCAAGCAACAAAGGCTTGTGAAGTAATAAAATATTTTGTATAATAACTAAACAGAAAATTTAAAAAATGCAAATAGTAGTTGTTTTCTTTAGAAATATTAATATAATATTCACACTACCATAACACAACGCCGTCTAGTCCCAAGCTAAGCAGAGCTTGTGTTATGAGTACTAGACAACTGATAAACATACTTATATATTTCTAAATACATACATATTATTTATTTATTTATTTAAGGATTACCAACAAGTGTTACAAAATAATAAAACTTAGAAATTAAATTGGTACATTTAACCTAGTCCTATAATGCACACTCAATTATAGGCAACCACAGCTTATGCATAAAAACGAGTGAACATGGTTCCAAATATGAAAGTATTAAATAAAAGTAAAAGTTACAGTATTGAGCATGACATGAATATGAAATAGAAAATTAAACAATATAGGTCAAATAATAAAATAAAGTAATGTCAAAATTAAATTGAGATAGGAATGCGCATATTATTGATAAATTACACCCGTAAACAGAACAAATGATCGTGTTCATCACACAAACATTTTTCCTGGGTAAGAATAGAAACCACAACCTCCGGCTTAGCAGTCAGGGCCACTAACCATTAGACCAACAGGCCAGTAATAATAAATATCTGGTAGTTGACCTTTTTTGCCTGACGCAGGTCCTTACTGGACACAGATGTTTCGGGAGGTTCTTGTGTCGGATTCAGTGTGAAAAAACGACTGGCTATCACCACCTGTATCGGTCACTATTATGTAAATCGCCCAAAAAACACGGTGGAGTATACGGTCGTGGTCTGCCCCTGTACCCCCAAAGCCGTATCCTTGTGGAGGTAATCGACGGCGTGAACCTCTCGCATCCGGCCCTGGTTCAGGCCGTGGTACAGAGTTAGAGAGCGGCGAAAAGGAAGGATCTCCCACGAAGCAGTAATGCCATCAAAGGAGCCGGTCGATACCGTAACATGGAGACAAGCCTCATGCCCCGACCCCTTGCTAAAGATAGATAGATAGATATTCTTTATTGTACACCAAAAATACAAATTACATTAGGAATTTAAAATTAGTAGGGTGTCACAATGGGCGGTCTTAACGCTCAGTCACATGGTGGTGAACGTTGAGATGACGTCAGAACAAAGGCATCGGAAGCGTGGCCGACTCGAGGCGATCAACGAAAAGAGAATCGAAACGAAACGGTTGTAACTTGGTTAGGGGGGCTTGTGTGGTTTGAGATGGATTTATTCCCATAACAATTTCATTATTCCCTTCCATGAGAAATTTAAACACCAGACAAAAATCTAAAATTTATTGGACTTATTAGGGTCTAAAATTAGACATATTTTGGGCGTAGATTAAAAATATAGACGAAAGTCATTTCGATACTTTAACTGTCAAGGTAAGTAAACAAGTTTCGAGTATAAATACAAAAAAAATATAGTGTCAAGCCACATCCGTTTAGGTCATAAGCGTAACTTTTTTAGGAAATGTGTTTTAATAAACTGATTGTTTTTGGTTATAAATCATCAAATTTTTTTCGGGAATGGGTAAGGGCTTGTCTTGCTCTTTTTGACTAAAGCACATCAGTGTACCTTCTTTTGCTCTTTGCATGCTCACCGTCCGACCGCCCGGTAACCGTCCGAACCGAGCCCAAATTGTCGACGGCGCGTATTGTTCCACGCGCGCCTCAAGGAGATGTCAGCAAAACCGTAGGGGCCCAGCAGGGTCAAAGTCCACTGGGGCCATGGGTGATGTGAAAAAGAACCCCGGGGCCCTGGAACGACAGCAAAGAAAGAACAGGAGTGGGTTTTAGTCAGTAAAAGTCTGACACGACCTCCCGCCCCCCTCAAGGGCGGGCGATCTTATTAGATGATTTCCAACTTAAAAAAATACCTCGGAAACTCTTTCAAAGATTCCCACAGCTCAATCATCAAGTGTATGAGTAAATTTAAAAAAAATATTTTTTCCTTATAGATTATTGAGATTGTTTGAAAATTTTAATAATTTGGATCCTTCATACATGTTTTTACTTTTTATTTTGATACATAGATTTACTTTTGCGTTATCAGATCCGATAATATCGTCACACAATCAACCAATATTGTTCCGACTCACAATACACTCAATGAGTCACAGACTGTCACTTTAGTTCTATCACCAGTGAAACAGTGGGCTGATAAATTTTTACGTTGCTCAATACTACATTTTTGCTTTATGTCATTGACAAACATCGCATGTTACTAAAAGAGTTATGAGTATACATGTGGATGGGTGGAGAAAGAGAGGGAGGCCAAAGAAAAGATGGATGGATTGTGTGAACAGTGATATGGAAGAAAAGGAAGTTAGTGATAGTATGACGGTTGACAGGATAGAATGGACGAAAAAAACGTGTGCGCCGACCCCAAATAAGATGGGACAATGGCAGGAAGATGATGATGATAATGGCATTGAAAAACATCATCAGAAACAGGTCAATTGTCGAATCCGATTCGGCTGGGCAGTGTCCACAGCGTCTCATCCTCTTGCCCCATTCCTTATTACTTAGGGTCGGCGCCACACGTTTTTTTCTTCCATTCTATCCTGTCAGCAGTCACGCTATCACGAACTTCCTTTCCTTTTACATCACTCCTCACACAATCCATCCCTTTGTTTATTTTATAGTAGATATAGTTTTTTTTTTGCCTCTCCCTCTCTTTCCATCCATCCGCATGTATATTTATAATTTTCCACCATAATCATAACAATCTAATACGTACCAGGCATGAAACCCGTTTGAAATGCTTGATCCTGGGACCAGTCCATGTTTAGCCATTTTCATTGGAGGAACTGTCTCCGCCGGTAGGCAAAGCTTTTTTGGACACCCGTTGCCTACCTTTGAGGGGTGAATTTTAGAAAATTCTCTATTAGTGCTCGCCTACGTCAAAAAAGGCTATTAAGACCTTATACAAAATTTCACATTCCTAGTCTCAATAGTTTCGGTTGTACGTTAATATATCGGTCAGTTTCTTATATATATATACAACATTATTTTTAGTATATGCGAAACCCAAAACACGTGTCTAGTACTTTTATGTGAAGAGTCTATGTACATTTCATAACTGTATAATGAAAAATAACAAAGTCATAAGCTTGTTATGTTACCTGGTCGTCCAAAACTACATGGTCACCAGGCCATCCGGGCGATTGTTTTGCTCTCACACCCAGCTGTGCGCTGACGCCTAATGCTCGCTGTGACCTGCCGTGACCTGTGTTGTATTTAGTGTCAGTGGTGTCCAACTTGTGACATTTTAAAATATTTTCTGGAAAAAAATAACATAGTGTAAAAATTATTGGAATCGATTCAGTTACTGATTCTGAACAAACCATATTCAGGTTTCGCGTATACTAAAAATAATTCCGTTATTACTTTTTACTTTACTTTAACTACTTACAACAATATAGTGGTAAAATTTTATAATAGCTTAACGCCTCATGGTTTTGAAAATTATTGTATTAGCATAATCAGCTTTAGAGGAACTGGGCAGCTGGCGCGTGACATGTTGCGTGTAGCCTTGTAGAATATAATTAAGCTTGATTCCCAGTAATGCCAAAAATAATAGCGTTTCATGATCATAATAATATTTCGTCCTTCGTTAATTCCTTTTACTAACTTTTGTACATGGATATATTACCAGTCGACAGCAATTCAGAGGAGTTTTTCGACGCCATACTTTAGATTACTTTTAGTTAGTTATTTAGGGTTTTTGGGGTTCTGTACTTCAAAAGGAAAAAACGGAACCCCTATAAGATCAATTTGTTGTCCGTCTACCTGTCAAGACCCTTTATCTCGGGAACGCGTGAAGGTATCGAGTTAAAACTAAAACCATATACTCAGTTCTGCGGTCCCTAAAAGCTGTGAAAAAAAAAGATGCGGCGTTTATGTCACAAAAAACGTGTATTTCGACACTCTCAAGGAAATTAACATTCATAGGGTACTTCCCGTTGACCCAGAATCCTGAAATTTGGCACAAAGCAAGGTCTTGTAGCACAGGTGTCGGAATAAATCTGAAAACCATAAATTTGCTGTTACGTACGCGTCACAAAAAAAAAATGCGATTTGGAAAAATCTTCGAGATTTGATTCGGGAATTGAACTATTTACATATGTAAGTTTGTACGGAACCCTCTGTGCGTGAGTCCGCCTTGCACTTGCCCAGTTTATTTATTTAATGTATATGTCGTGGCCAAACTTACTACGAGAATTGATTACTTCGCTATGTGACCGGTCGGATGATTATTTCATGATATATTCAAACACGGCTGATCACATCGTAAAATAGTTATTGTTCACTGGTAGAGTCCACTGTTCCTCAATTTATTACTGGTTTTTACTATAAAATATGATATTGGTCCATCAAAAATACTAATTATGCACTAAAATAATAATTCCTACAGGTAACAAATAATAATAATTTTCTTACAAGCGTAAAATTCGGAACTACTACTCCCAATAAAAAAAAAAAAAAAAAAAAACTACTACTTGAAGTCCTCTCAACATTATTTCGGTCTTCGTCATAATTGTTTTATTTTAAGTTCCCTTAATTATAATGTTTTCATATTTATCATAGTATTTATAAGCTTATTATATTAGCATTTAAACGTATTTTATTATTATATGCAACTTAATTTAAAGATACTACATTCTATTTCAAATATCTTCATTGTTATTTATTTATTGTGCACACCTACCATAGTACCTATTATCTTTTTAACTCAAAGGTTGACTGGTAGAGAATGTCTTGTAGCATTAAGTCCGCCTATATACCACTAATGTACATTAAGTTTAATTAAATAATTAACAAAATATGCTCATCTGGGTGCTTTAAAAAAAATATCCATGATGGTGGCGGGGTCTGAAAGAAAGAAAGAAAAGAAAGAAAACACGTTTATTTGGCACACAGGTACACACAATGAGATTACAATATACAAACTTAAATACTAAAACTTAAAAAGTACATCAGCATTGTGTGTCTCACGTCTGCGCCAAATAGGTTCAGTTCAGCATAATGCCAAGCCACTATGTAGCAGTTGCCTGACGCTGGTTTTCAACTGAACCTTGCTATGTGTCCACGGATGCTAATCAGTTTGTGTGATGTGATGTAAATAAATATATGTATATTATTATATGTAGGTATAAATTAGTGTGTATTAAATAATAAATAGGTGTTTAGTGATAAATATATGTGTCTTCGTTCGCTCGCTTCACAAAAATATATATCACTTTTGTGTAGGAATCATACGAAATATATCAGTCATGCAATACAAGAGGCCCATGTTCTCCGAAGTATTAGTCAGAAATTTTTCTACACCTACATAATATCACCAATTACGTTTAAGTGACATCACTGATGGCGCAATGGTTGAGAGATTAGCTGATGCGTTGCGTGACGTGGTCCCGATTCCCACACGGAAAAAATATCCATTTGGCCTATAGATGATTTTTCAGAGTCTGGGTGTCTAATGGATTTGAGTTAACGAGTTTAAAAAGTGTCCATAGAGCAGGAGTAGACAATTCTTAGGGTCGCCGCACACAGGCCACTGGCCACATCCACAAAACGCTGCCACCGGCATATTTCCTGTAGGTTTCATACATGGACATGCCGTACACGGTTGACGCCGGTGGCCGCCACGTGCTACAAATCGCCGTTGCTCGCTTCTTGTGGCCCATACTGGCCATTAAATGCCGATACAAAAAGCAGCCGCACGCCATTCGCGCATTTAAACCTTCTATGATAGAGTCCATTATGATACGCGCACATGGGTTAAAAAAATAGCAGTCACTGGCCACAAGCGCACTGTATTGTGGCCGCTTCTAGCTTCTGGTGGCGGCGTTTGTGGCTGTGGCATGTTGCCCATGTGCGGCGACACTTAGGGAACATTATTTAAAAAAAAATCACGGTCAAATTTACCTATGTAAATATATGTAGTTTGATTCCTGAATCGAGTTTCGAAGATTTTTACGAATTGTAATTATATTGTGACGTAACTATAAATTTATCGGTATAAAATTTCAAATTTTTGTCGACAGATTTGACCAAATAACATCTCCCTCCTTGGGTAAAGCGAAAGGAAGTGTCAAACTTTTACTGAGTAAAACCCACATGTGTTCCTTTAGCTTCTAACTCTTTCGATTGACCCCACCGCCCACACTTTGACCCCTGAGTTTGTTTCGGTGTTTCTTCTCAGGGTAATCAACTAGGAAACACAGATCTGATGAGGCCAGTGTTTACGTTGACTTGTAAAAGTTATATTTATAAACACTGAACTTACGTGGCTAGTATTGATGTAAGTTGACGTGTAAAAGGGTCTAAAATCGTTATTCTATATTTTTTTGGGAAAAAAAAATTAATTACTTTTAAAATTAAGAATGTTATCGGGGTTGATTAGAATAACAATTATATCTATCCCGATGACTTTTGAATTATTTTTTTTCTTTTTAGTAAAAATATAATTGGAATTTGTTACGATATATAATGTTAATAACCATTTTACATAGTTTAAATTTTAGGAAAAAGGCGACGAAAAATTCCACCACTGGGGGGTCCAGAATCATGTACTGGATCCATGGTATTCGTTTATGCGTCTATGTCAAAGACACCGTGTATATATATAATTATGAAAATAGATAGCAAAATATCATTTACTATATTATCTTTTTATATCAGACTCGAAGCTATTCAACGATGGTTTAAAGAATTCTTTCTTTTAAAAAAAAAAACGTTGCTCACACTTAGACCTGTACTATGACGTTTAAAGTAAGATTGTTTCATTCTTATTTCCAGTGTGGGTAAGAGATGGCGCTAGACAATCTGTATAGCTCTGTCTCTTACCCACACTGAAATAAGAATGAAACAATCTTACTTTGAACGTCATGGTAACTCCTCTGGAATTACTCCAATATTGTGAGTGCTTTTAGGACACGTAAACTTACATACAAAAAACACCCAGATTCGGACCAGATAGGTGGTCCAGGTAGGTCATATAAATATTTGTTCTGTGTGAAAATCGACCCCGCAACCCGCAGCGCAGCGTCCAATCGCTCAACGGCGAACAACGGGTAGCTCGCCGTCCGACCGGGCCCAAGTCGTCGACGGCGCGTAGTGTTCCAGGCGCGCCTCAAGGAGATAACAGCAACCGTAGGGGCCCAGCAGGGTTGAAGCCTACTGGGGCCATGGATGATGCGAAAGAGATCCCCGGGGCCCTGAAAAAACGGCAAAGAAGGAACAGGAGTAGGATTTTAGTTCGCATGAGGTTTGAGTGGTGTCTACTTGAATTATATTTTAAATAGATGAAACTGTTTACTCACTGAGGGATGCGGTTCGTGATCCAGCTATGAGGAATTGGCTGAGTGCCATAGGGTACGACCTATTCTAATAAAAATTACCAAGCATGAGTTTGACTTGCAAACAAAAGGTTCTGTCCCATAAACTGAGAAACCGGGCAAATTAATTTTTTACATTACCTACTGAAGTTGATAAACAACGAAAGGGCCAAATTTTGACTGAAAGACAAACTTAAAATGCAGTTAAAGAAATTATTCTTACATAATATCGATATACGTAACGGCCAATTCTCTAACACCAAATGTAAGTTGATTCTCACAAAAAATATTTTATAAGTGATAAAACAACAAATTCACGTAGCACAACGTTATTTTCAAACTTTAATATTTATATTATTAGCTTAGAACTCGCCAAATAGGTATAATAATTATAGATCAACGGGAACTACCTTAAACTCCCTTGCGAGTGTCGTCAAAATATACGGCAAAATAGCTTAATACCTTCAAGCCTTCATGAGAAAAACGTCTTGATAGACAGACGGACAAAAAAGTAATACTACAAGGATTTTTTTTTGAGGTAGGGAAACCTAAAAATGAACGTTTGCTGTGGGATATGCAACAGAAGGGAAACTGCGGGAAAAGTATAATATTATAAAATTAGCGTTAGGTGATGACTAATCCCCCCTACACGTGCGATAACCAAATCGCCACACGTGAGATAGCCGTGCAAGAAGGGGTGAGCCGCGGGAAAAATCTAATATTATAAAATTGGGGTTACTATAGGTGATGACTAATTCCCCCTACACGTGCGATAACCAAATAGCCACACGTGAGATAGCCGTGCAAGAAGGGGTGAGCCGCGGGAAAAATCTAATAATATAAAATTAGGGTTACCATAAGTGATAACGAATTCCCCCTACACGTGCGAAATCGAGTAGCCACATGTTGAACTGAAGTCGTTAAATAAAACAGGGTGTGAACACAAGCTGCGCGGTGCTGCTCCATTTAAAGTACGAGTCACCAACAGTCACCTCGCAGTGCACCGTGAGGCCGCGCCCTTATGCCCCACACTGACCCACATTTCGTCATAACATCACGGCACCGATCCCTACACTGAACTCTTTAGTACCGCTCCCATCAACAATATGAAACAATCTGACAATCATGTCATGTCAAAAAATTCTGACAATCTTGACAATTTCTAGTGGCTTCTATCAAGTGAATTATTATTCTATTTGTGTATATTAATTTAATATCGAAAGACTATTTTTTTTAGTTATTTTTTTCTTTTTGTAAATATTTTCTGTTTTTTGAAAGGAGACAAAAGTTTTGGTTTACGTTGGTTTTTGATTTCGATTTGGATTTTGATCTTCTGCTCCTGACAAAAGCAGGTACGTCAAAGACATTAAATATATTTATACTATCAATATACGGGACATAGCAAACAAAATCGTAATCCGATACTTATTACCTAGTAGTAAGTCGCTCAGTCTAATATGACACCCCTACACGTCAAGTCGTATTTGTATCCGCTTTATGCAAAAAAAAAAAAACATTTTCTGAGAAAATATACTGAATTGGGCATTACGCTATTGCAAATATTGGTACGGTAAAATGACTGGAGCTAACTTTTTTCATAAATAGTTCTACAACATTTGATGATTTTGTGATAACGCCATCTATTGATGAAAAGTTGTAACTTGACCTAGTACACACTGAGGCTGTAGACATAAGTTTTTATCGTGATCCATTTTACGACCAAAACCGAACTGTCAAAAGGGATGGAGCAATTTATGGTGTATAGCTAGCTCCATCACACTTTACGCTCGTACGACTGACATTTTAACATTAATAAACCAGTGCGGCTCACCATCAACGATTACATCACTGTTTGTCACCAGGTGGGATCGCAGACAAGCACTAGTTTACATCACAAAAAAAATTCAACAAAATCTTTTGAAAATGATAAAAAAAATGCTTTAGTTGCAGGTGTTATTTGCAGTACAAAATCTGATATGAGATAACAGTTACGGTTCTAGTGGGTTTAAGATAAAACTGCTTATCTTATATAAATGTTACCGACTCATAAATCATTCAAGAAGTGTGTTAGTGTGATAGAGAAATTTGACCTTACCTGTTTCTTCCTGAACCACAAGAATGAACTAGACATACAGAGCTATTAATACTTCTTGTCATACTTTGTCAGCTAGAGCCCATACTGGGTCCTTATCATGACATGTTAATAGGGATGGAGCTATAAACGCGATAGGTACAGCTCTATTCCTTTAAAAAACAGTTTTAATCCCACTGCTGGAACACAGGCCTTCTCTGTTAAAGAAAGATGGTCGTAATCACTACTCAGATCGAGTGGGGTGGTCAGAAGACTTCATATTTTTGGCTTAAGGTCTATGTTGATTCTACGTTTTTGTCATGATGTGTTTCTTTATCGTATTCTAATATCCTTAAGTTCATGACTTAAGCTAGCAATTCATGCGATGGACGTGGGCAGACTGTTGCTAGCCTCGCTACTATAAGATAAGATAGATAGGTCTAGCATATGTCTGTTTAGTTTGTGACCGTCGCACATGAAAATTTGTTATATTTATTTGTTAAAATTTTATTGTATACTAAAATAATTTAAGACGTAAAACAAACCTGAAACTAAGAAAAAGACTTAGGTATATTATATTACAATTACTGATCTGTGTCGAAGTTTAACTTTACTGTGTCTGTGTTTATGACCAGCTAATAAATAGATATAAATATCAAAATAATGTTATTGAACATATTTTTATTAAGATCGAAACACAATGGTTTAACTAATACTATGAAGGCTCCCTTTTATTTTAATTGTTTTTTCTAAACTTATATATTATAAAGAGGAAAGATTTGATTTTTTGTTTGTTACGATTTAACAAAAACTACCAGAACAGCATCATCATTCTGCTCTTGTCCCGTGTTACTTGGGGTCGGCGCAACACGCTTTTTTTCTTCTATTCTGCCCTGTCACTCGTCATGCTATCACTAACTTCCTTTTCTTTCATATCACTCCAAACAAAAACTACCAGAACGATTTTCAAAATTAATTTACCAGTAAAATGCAACTATATCACTAATTAACATAGGTCTATATTTTCTACTAGCTTTTGCCCGCGGTTTCACCCGCGTTCATAAAATATTGCCTATGTCACTCAGTAATGAAGCTAAAATCTATCTATCGGTGAAAAAATTTTAGCAGTCTGACCAGTACTTTCAGAGATTACCTTCTACAAACAAAATAAAAAACAAATTTTACCTCTTTATAATTTTAGTGTAGATCTCCACGCTGGAAATAACAGGTACAGTATACATATACATTTAAAAAATGGTACAAACAAGCGTTTACAATATTGCAGTCTACTGTGTTATCCACATATTGCCGCTGGATGAACAAACATATACTAGGCATCAAATCTTTATTACTACTACGTTTGTTAAAAATTACAATTCTAAAATTTTTATAGCTTTTGTAGCACTAGTGCTATTAAGAAATAAAATGCTCCATGAAAAATAAACTATCAAAATGTATAAAGGCAAGATTATAACGTTCAGTAAAATATTTTATCTTATGCAGGCTTTACATAGTTAATATATTTTATTATGTTCTCGTCGAGTTTCATTTCGAAATATGATAAGAAGACTGCAATAAACATTATTTTTATAATTATGGTTAGCATCGCGCTTGACTACTATTTCACCTGAAGTTAAGCAATGATCTGGCCGACGATGCAGCAGCCTTGCCTGGAAGTGACTCATTCACTCATGACTTAAAAATCCCTTGGTTGTAGCTAGCAGGAAACAGGCTCCGGCAAGGAATTCCAGTTCTCAACTGTACGCAAAATAAATGTGTTCCCAAAATACTTTGTACTTATGGGTGGGATATCCACCATGTACCAGTGGCGCAACGCCGTACGTGTAATAGTTCGATAATAGGATGGAAATCCCTTGGTTGTAGCTACCAGAAAACACAGGCTCCGGCAAGGAATTCCAGTTCTCAACTGTACGCAAAATAAATGTGTTCCCAAAATGCTTTGTAGTTATGGGATATCCACCATGTACCAGTGACGCAATGCCGTACGTGTATATGTTCGATGATAGGACGGGCTTGACGGAATTAAATTGTGCAATTTCAATAAACACTCCCTGAAATACAAACGATTAAAAACCAATGAAACTCGGCGTCGATGCTCAAGATTTTGGAGTTAAGACTCGAGAGGAGTCTTATTGGCGATGATCTTCTTGGCTTACTTCTCAATTAGTGTAGTTCATTTTCTAAAATGTTGCCCTACACTAGGAATTACTTCTGTATCGTGTACATATACAGGACACTCAGACCCCTTTACGCCTATCTATAGGCCATACAAATTATAGTTCCTGCGAGAATTGAACTCGCGATATGCAGAGAAGCATTTTAGTAAACCAAAAAGTAAAAAAAAAACACTTTATATCAGATTTTAAAACATTTGACTAAGTGTTTTTTAGTATGTGTTGAGAAATATTAATAATTGGGCCCTGAGAATGGGCACGACTGAACAATTATTATTTTTACTGTGAAAACAATAGCTAATACATTGTTATTTATATATTCACTATATTCACCATACCATAGCACGTGTCACGCTTGGCATATGTCATGGACCAACATTCATTTGCACTGCTTTTCATACAACCGCTCTTACGCGATTATAATAATATTGCACATTTTTTATTAGATATTTTGGAAACACAGTATCTTGTGGATACTATCTAGGCTTCTATTGAAATCAATTTGTAAATTTGTGTAAAACTAATCCAGTGAAGACCTCCGAAAATCTGCTATTTTGCAAGAACTTTGACACTTCATAATTTACTCAAAAATTAAAAAGTATAACAATAGAAGCCTTGCAAATTTAAAGATTTCATGATTAATCGTATTTCGTTTTTATAAATATTCTTCTGTAAGTGTTTGTCAGCTTACTTCTTCTAAACGGCTTGACTGATTTTGATGAAACTGTGTGTATATTTGAGTGGGTTCCTGGATGATTTGAAATTACAATTGGGGTCGATAGGTGGCGATGCAATCGGATTTTCATTTTCTTTTTCTCACAAAACGCCAGTTTTCGGACAGGACTACGTCTGTTGGGACCGATTCAATTAAAATATTAGTATGATAAACCACTGTCGTTTTTTTGTCCTTCTAGCATCTTCATTCAACAGATGATTCATGTTTATGTGCTACAAAATGCGATTATGTTTAAAAGGGTGTGGGCCTGGAGATCTGTCATACAGGTCTCGAACCTAGTTCAGACTCTAAAGGTTTTAGTATCCTTGCAAAATTTATAAATGTACCTTTATGAGAGAAATAAACGATCTTTATTGTTATTATTCGTTAAGTGAGCGGCGGTTTATGCCTAGTGCGTGTTGCCAGTGATGGCATTGGCTCCGAAACGTGGTCGCTTACAATGGGCCTCATCAGAATGCTAAAAGTCACTCAAAGAGCAATGGAAAGGGCTAAGCTCAGAGTTTCCTTGCGTAATCGCGGCAGAAATGAAGATATCCGCAGGAGAACCATGGTTACAGACATAGCCAGAAGAATTGCCAAACTTAAGTGACAGTGGGAAGGCCACATTGGTCGCAGAACAGATTGTCGATGGGGACGAAGATTTTGGAACGGCTACGCTTGGGGTAGGCCTATGTCCAACAGTGGACGTCTTTCAGCTGAAATGATGATGATGATGAAATAAAACATTACCAAGCATAAATTATGATGGCTCAGAACAATTCATATAAAGAAATCTAGATCAAACAAAGTATAATGTCAAACAAGCAAATTCTAGCTATATAGGAGAACACAGCGTTTACATATAGTTAGGTGAAGAATGATAAAATAAATAAGTTTGAAAGAAGCATAAAATCATACAAAGACATGAAATTTTATTATTATATGCAATTAATGTAAAAAATAAAGTATGAAGAAATATGTATATTTAATTATAAAAAGTACCAGTGTAGTTGCGTTTTCTTGTGTGACATGAGTGGTCGTGTAGAAAGCATTTTACCGCCCCGCGCCAGTACAAAATATGTATTTGTTAAAGTGCTTGTAGCTAAGTATACGTACATAAAACATGTAAACTGAACATTAAATGACCAAAAATAGCTTTATTTATTTATTGTGACTATGATACTAAAAAAATGACAAACTAGCTTATATTTTTATTTGTGACAATTGCTTACTTCTGATCATATTAATAAGACCTTGCAGAAAATTTTATTTTATTTTGCTACTATTTAGCCTTTGTAGGTTCAGGTCTAGATCACTTAATACCAATGTCAATTTTTCTTCTACAAACAACACAATCGTATTCGTATTTAGAAGTAAAATATTTGTATCGTCTGCATACGTTATGATGTCAGCACTATTGACAGTAACATTTAATAGCTATGTCATCTGGAAAAATGATAAAACCATAATGCAGAACCAGACGGTGATTGTTCTATTGTGTTTTAAATTTAGAAAAAGGATTAGAAGACATTATTATTCAGTAAGAAATGAGGTTATATTTTTTTTACTCTCGTGGTAACAAGGAGGTGGACAAAACGGGCTTAAATAATCTTTAAAAAAAAATACGAAAAAATCTGATATTGGATATTATGAGCATCGTACCTACAATATAATTAAAACGCGTGTGTGGTGTAGATGTGTTTAACTAGCATAGCCTTTTATATTTTTTGAAATTTCAAGAAAGAGAGATAGTATAAAATTGTACATAAAATTCTACTTTAACAGTAAAATAGTGATATATAACTAGTGATTGATAAGTATTATTATTTGGATGTTGCCGCATTTTACTGGCGTTATCTGATCAAATCAAATGGAAAGTTACATAAAAATGACCCAATTGATATCTTAAACATTTTTATCAAGCTTTGATTTCGAAAACACGTGTTTAAAACGAAGAAAATAAAGTTTTGAACAGATGAAGACTTTATCTACGGTTAATATTATTGTATTTTTTAATGAAGGACGGATTTAGTTTCGTATATTTTACTGGTGAGTTGCTTCTTTCTTTCCTTGCAGTTCTCTTTCTACACGGGTCAATTTTTTAAATTTAGATTAGTTTCATTTGTTAACTCTTATATACAACTATAAATATATTATTAGTTAACTCTTCAATATATTCACGTTTTTATTATTTTCAACTATTAACAAGCTTATGATTTTACACGTAATTTACATCTAATATAATTTATTCGTACCATTGGTAATGTTGACGCAATTTTCTGTTAACACTTACACCAAGGGGTTCTTCATTATCTATTTCTCACGACACTCATGATAATCACGACCATCCTAGTTATCTATAAAATCGCTGTTACCTTCACAATCATCTATTGTTTAACTAATTATATCCATATTGTTATTATAATCTACTCTTGCTATGCAACAAAAGTTTATTATTCTGCGTAAACATATAAAATGCATTACTCTTTATTGCTTGACTAGTTTTATTGACTACATTGTTCTTATTTTTTATTATGACTACACTGTTTTATTACAAATCAATAATATTCTTGATGATTCGTGCTGTTTTATCCGTCATCAACGTTATGAACATCTTTCTCCAAAGCTAACGTATTTGGGATAGTAAATGCTTTAGTTATGTTCAACCCTACATCTCTATCGGTTTTCGATTCAATGTTAACTATTTTCCTAAAAATATTATATTTTGCATAATCTATTTTTCTTTTGATCTCCCTTTATCATTTTAGCTTGTTCTATTATATTTTAAAAGCGGCACTATTTCAGTGGTACCCGTGGATAATCCAAAATGTCTTAAACACTAATTTCTCGGAATGGGCCTTCCTAAAGTTTGTCCTCTTCTAGTAAATCGATAAATTAGCTAACCGTATTTGTTTTAGTTATTCCGGTGGATATTTTATACCATTTTTCAAACGATGATAATTTATTAACGAAACTTCCCATAGTTTCCGTAATAATAGGCTTGCCAAGTAAGTCACCAGCTTATACCAATTTGTCAAGTTGATAACCGACAATTATCAATTTATTCACCTTCAGAGTAAGGTAAAAGTGATGATATCAAGCAAGAAATATATTTTTGGTGACTGAGTATAAAGTTGATAAAACAAAATATCAACGTTCGTTAGCAAAACCATGGGAATTGTTAGATTGAAAAGTGGTTTTGTCAAGTAAAACATGGTCAAATGCGAGATGTCATAATAGTATCAAAGGTCATAACTCTAAAAATGATACGTATTTAGACTTGTCAATTGTTTCGTAGGAAATGATTGGGAGCAGGCAAAAATTCAGTCAAAAAAAAATGCTAGTAAAGATGTCAACCAATTCATGCCGCACGGATTTATTTATCGTTATTTTTTCTATAATAGTGAATTTTGGAGCAATCAAATCTTTTTATTTTTTCTGAGGTTCAATAGATGGACTTAGAATTTATTTTCCAATACTTGTCAAATTACTGTGTGAGCTAAATAGTCGACCATTGATCCAATTAATCTGTCATCGTGTGCATTCATAGGTCAAGGCTCTTTGTCGTTGATTCAATATGATGTAATCCAACACTTGTATTGTAATTCAAGTTAAAAATTCTATATGTACTTTTTTCGGAACATATCCTGCTTGCTTTGTTGACAGGTGAGGCTGTCAATTTATCTATAACTAGGTATCTATCCGCAGTTCCACTTACGGCTTTGGTTACTGCTACGCTTTAGTGGGTAGTAGCGTGATATTTTACAGCTTATAGTTGTCATATATAGCCTATACTATTGGTCATGAAAACCTGACTATCCTATACAAAAAAATTGTTTCCTAATCCAACTGGTAGTTCCAAAGAATAGCGCGTTTAAACAAACAAAAATTGTTTCGCTTTATTATCTATCTTCTAATATATATAAAAATCTCGTGTCACAGTGTTTGCAATCGAACTCGTTCAAACGGCTTGTTAGATGTTTCATATTTTTTTTGTGTATATTTTGTAGGTCTATGAATAGGTTATAGGCTATTTTAATTAATTACCCTTCTACCCAGGCTCTTATTTTTTCTTTGATAATTTGTATGGCTTAACAACGTTTGCCGAGTCAGCTAGTATTATAGCATAGTTTAGTAAAGAAAAATATAGGTCGTTAATATACAATACATATATTAAAATACTAATAGAATTAGTTGTTTTACTAATTGTCTTGCACTGGCAGCGAATGTGTGTAAAGTACACATTTGCTGAGAAATAAATAAAGGGACGAGTGTAATTACTGTTTCTCATGCCATTGCTAAAGTCAATATGAAGGTAGTTTTTAATTCATTAACAGTACTGACCATTGAAGTTACTATCATGATACAAAACTATAAAACTTGTTCTTTTTGGTCCGCCGAGAAAGTTGTGTTAACAAATCTTACTCGCGTGAATAAAAAGAAAAAAAAAAGCATGGCGTGGGCCAAATTACGAGTAGAAACTACTCGCAATTTTATATTATGTCATGAGGAAAAAGCAACTGTGTATCATAGTTTTTACTGATGTATAGTTTTGGGGAATGGATATGCGGAATTTAAAAACAATATAATTTTAAAAAATAACAAATTTAAGGAAAATGTAAGCACTATGGAAAACAAATAGGAAGTAATGGGAAGTAACAGTAAATTGTATATTAACAAAAAATAAATAATCCAACATTTGCTTCAATTTTTATAATTTATACACCCAGCATACCACTATTTTTTTTTACTTTTTTAAATAACATAAACTAGTGCTTGACAGCTATCTTGTCTGATGGTAAGCAGTGATGCAATCGTTGATGGTGAGGTGCACTAGTTTTTCTACTGCAGAATTCGAGATCCTGTTGGTTGCTTCTTAATAAATAAACAACTACTTTGTTGAGTTTATTTTTACAAAGTAACTGGGCGTTTCTGAAAATATTTTTTTTTCTGGAACATTAAAAAAAAACAATTAACATAATTTTATACAATCGCATTAAATTACAAAATCAGAAACTGGAGACGTGGGAAAATTACTTTTTGAAAATAACATTATTTGAATGTCGCTTTAAAGAGTGCCGTGAAGGAGGCTCTCGCACTCTTTAAAACGAACTCTAAAATTGATGAATACAGGCCACAGAAAATTATGTCGAGCAAGTGCAATATATATGATCTTAGTGTACTAATAAGTTAAAATTCTTCAAATTCATCAATTGGTGTTATAAATGGTTTGGTGAGGCGTTTTCTGCATAACTTGTATCTTGTGTCTTGTTCAGTTTCTGCCCTCCCCCCCCCCCCCTAGCCAAGTTACAACCGTTTCGTTTCGATTCTCTTTTCGTTGATCGCCTCGAGTCGGCCACGCCTCATTCATTTGTTCTGACCACGTAATTGAGCGTTGAGATGACGTCATCAGTGTAGGTTACATTTTTAATATTATTATTTCAACAGTGAAGGGTAGCAAGTGTTACTAGAAACAATTTCTAGTAAAACTTACTTCCCTCTGTAAAAATAATAATGTTAAAAATTTAATCTCGTAATGCGTTAGTTAATCACCATTAACTATAGCACAATGGTGGTGCTAGCCACAAAATAGGTAGGTACAGAAGTCAATCTACAAACAAAGCGCGCTCGAGTAACGCACACATAGACACTGATCACGGATACGATATCTCGGCTCAATTCAGCTCATTGCGAGCTCGAGTGTTATCCGTTTGAGACATGCGTCTGTAAACTTTTTTGTGGAAAAATGAATCAACAAAAAAAAGACCTTATTCTAACTGTTCAGTGGACAGTTGTTTAAATTCAACATTAAACAATGAATTGACGTTTTTTAGGCTACCAGTTGTTTCAGAGAGGTAAGTAGAGATTTGCTTGTATTTTGATGGTTTGTTTTTACGTAACACAGAACAGGCCCCGCGCCGAGAACGAGAAGATGATTTTGTGGCTATGTAATATTTTTACAATAAAATTTAGATTAGATAGGCATTTCTCACCGCGCCCGTTCGCACTCGGACAGTTCGGCGCCACGAGCTGACCCTAGCGCGATCGCCGAGCGTAGGTGTGAAAAGTAAAGAACATACATGAGATTGACTACTGTACCTATCTATTTTGTGTGCTAGCTCTCTCAATGACTCAGGATAATTCTCAAAAAGTCAAACTTTTATGTAAAACGATAGTGATTGATAGATCAGATAATTATAACAGAGCATGATTGACTAACATCCACCTACTTGCAAACAATTTGCATTATTTTTGGAGCTCTATTCTAAGAATATAAAATTCTGAAAATCTGTCGGTTTTGTTTATTAATCTGTCTGTTTTGAATAAGTATAACTGTAGCCTTCTACACTAGTTCTATTAAATGTATATATTTAAAGTGAGTTACTTTGTTTGCTTTATCTATTCGAGGAAAATGCTTTCATTCGATACTCGTATTTTAAGAGCTTTTTCCAAGAATCACAGTTCTGCTCATAAATAATATATTTGTGAATTGAGATTGTTCCGTAGTTTTTCTAACCCGTCGACTATTTCCTCGAGAATATTCTGTATTTTCATGTTTGTTGCATATAAAGTTGTATGTGATGTATCTGCTTCTAGATACTAATGTAACATTATTATCTTCAATTCAGCTGAAAGACTTTCACTATTGAATATAGGCCTTCCTCAAGTGTCTTAACAACGAACTTTCTATGCGTTTCGCATCCATTGGATTCCCGTAACCCTCACCAGTTTATCGGTTCACTATGTGGGAGGCCTTACAATGGTGAATCTTTCGATACGCGGTTGCCACTCCAGAACCATTCAACCATCTGTTCTGCGAGCAATGTGCCCTGCCCACTGCCACTTAAGTTCGGTAACCTCGGTTCTCTTGCCGACATTTTCAAACATTGGTTCATGATTATCTTCTGCTGCTATCATAATTATGGCAGCAGCAGGTACCTTCCTGTCCTGGGAACTTGATTTCTAATCTCGTATTGACTCCAAACATAACAGGACGTTATCTTTTCACCATAAAAGATAGCTCTGTCTACGCTCTGATAGCGTGACGGACTGCAAAGGGTGTGGCGGATAAAAACATAGTAAAGTTACTTGTAATATCTCTAGGGAATTACTCATTTGCTGTTAATCTATATGTTTCAATATAAATACAGTAACTAGGTCACTCTACTATATCGTAATGAGTAACAAAATTAATTACAGAGTCAAACTTATCATTAAATCAACAGATATGCGATCATTACCTAATGCAGTACAACTATAAATGCTCTTGATATTTGAAACATCATCATTTCTGCCATAAGGCGTCCACTGCTGGACATGGGCCTTCCCTATATATCGCCACAGTTACTGGTCCTCTGTGTCCTGTATCCATCAAATTTCGGCCTCATCGACCATATGTTCTTCGAGTAATTAGCCCAGTCCATTGCCACTTAAGTTTGACGATTCTTCCGGCTATGTCTGTAACCTTGGTCTTCGTGCGGATATTTTTGATTTTAATTCGATTACTGGAATTCCGAGCATAGCTCTATTTATTTATTTATTAAAACTTTATGCACTAGTAAGAAACACTGTACAAAGGCGGACTTAATGCCTTAAGCATTTTCTACCAGTCGACCTTAGGGTGGTGCAGAAATATAACATGGTAGGTGCAACATACTAGTGAACTAGATTCATTCATGTTCTTTATGTCCTTTTGGGTGAGTTTAGAATTTGTTATTATAAAGCGTAAAAGTTTGATATTATTTCAAAAGAACTTACTCTGGAAATATTTTAGAAATTCTGTGCCAAAATTCATAGAAATTTATTTAGATGTGCTAACGTAATAAATGAAAAATCAAGAAGTTATTTTCGTATTTATAAAAAGTAAGCTTTTTGAAATTTACAAATTGTCAGCTCATGCAGCAGACGGTGAAAAAATTTTGCGATCGGGCCAGTATTTTCAGAGATTACCTTCTACAAACAAAAAAACATAAAAATAAAAAAAAAAAACAAACGAACTACCTCTTTATAATATTAGTGTAGAAGTAGACTCATGACGGAAACAGACTTTTAGAGATGTAATGATAATGGTAGCTCTCTGCAATTTCCTGAAACTAACAATAGGTTATTCAAAAGATAATGTCAGCCTGAAAAAATTATTCCCTTCAGAAAATCGTCTTGAGATAAAAAAAAATGTCTGTGATTATATGGATATTATGCTTTTTCATGTAATGAAAACATAATAGTCACTGATTTAAAAAAATACTTCTGAATGATTTTGATTAGCATAAAAACATTTTTAAAGATCTTCACTGTGGTTTGAAATTAGAATTAGCTTCTAATGGTAAAATCTTGTCACGTTACTTATCACGTGATTACTCTGCAGGTAATGTTATCATCCTACATTTTTTACTTAGCGTTTGGCGGGAACGCTAACAGAAACTCATTTGTCTAAGCCTGCTATCAGTCTTGAGGCCGCGTGTTCATTAGGGTTCCGTACCTCAAAAAGAATAAACGAAACCCTTATATGATCATTTTGTTGTCCGTCTGTCTGTTTGTCAAGACCCTTTATCTAGGGAACGCGTGGAGGTATCAAGTTGAAGTTAAAAAAAACCATGTACCTCAGTCTGCAGACCATTGAAGCTGTGAAAATATCAAACTTCAAATTTAATGAAAAAAAAGATACGGCCGTTTATGTCGCATAAAACGTATATTTCGACACTCTCAAGGGAATCAATATCCATAGGGTTCTTCCTGTTGACCTAGAAACCTGATATTTGGCATGAAGCAAACAAAATTTGATAGCAGAAGTATAGGAAAAAATCTGAAAACTGTAAATTGGTAGTTACTTCACAAAAACAACTTTTTTTGCGGTTCGTAAAAATTTTCGTAACTCAATTCGGGAATTGAAATATTTTCATAGGTAAGTTTGTACGGAACCCACAGCCCGGTTTTTTTATCGCTCCATTCACACTATTTCCACTGATGTAGAGTGAAGATTTTGAGCACTGTGATTGGACAAATGGCGATCCGTTCCTCTCTACTCCGTCCAGCTTCATGTCAATGGAAATGCACCCTTATTCCGGGCAATTCTTGTACACACATATTATCATCATCTTCCTGCCCTTATCCCGTATTATTTGGGGTCAGCGCAACACGTTTTTTTCTTCCACTCTGCCCTGTTACTCGTCATGCTATCACTAACTTCCTTTTCTTTCATATCACTCTTCACACAATCCATCCATCTTTTCTTTGGTCTCCCTCTTCCTCTCCATCTATCCACATGTAAACTCATAACTCTTTTAGTAACATGCGCTTCATCCCTCCTCTTCACATGACCATACCAAGACAAACGATTCCCTTTCAACTTTTCAGTCACTGGCGCCACTTTCAAACTTCCCCTAATATATTCATTTCTCACTTTATCCATTCTCGTCACACCACACATCCATCTTAACATTCTCATCTCCGCTACATGCAATCTTTTTTCATCCGTCTTTTTCACAGCCCAACATTCTGATCCATACAGTATGACAGGCCTTATCACGGACTTGTAGATTTTACCCTTCAACTTGGGGGGCATCCGTGGGTCACAAGTTGTTCCCGTGACCTGTCTCCATTTCATCCATCCTGCGTTGATCCGTGTTCACACATATTATAATAAAAGAAAAGAAGAAGAAAGAAACTGAAAGAAAATAGGTACAAAGGATCACCTTTACATATCTTTTTTTTTTTCAACTCTCCTTTTGCAAGTATACTGGAAGAGATTTCTTTAGAAATGAGCCATCGTGTGTCTATGTAGTGAATAGGAAAAAAAAGAAAATTACAAAGAAAACAGTTATTATTGAAATCACCAAATATAAAAATATACTTACATGCATAAATATATACATACACATAGTGGAATGAATATCGTAATAATACATATCTACTGAATAATATTCTATACTTAACTAGCTTATGCCAGCGGCTTCGCCCGCGTGGCAAAAAGTTTCTCCATACAAACTTTAGACACCCGTTTCATCCCCTTAGGGACTGAATTTAGGAAAATCCTTAGTGCTCTCGCCTTCTACATAAAAGGAAACCTTGAGCAAAATTTCATGCTCCTAGTCCCAGTAGTTTCGGCTGTACGTTGATATGTTAGTCAGTCAGTTTCTCCTTTTATATATTTAGATAATATTTACTAATAAGCAACTATGACGAAATAGAAAGATAGTATTGTTTCACTCCTGTCTAGTAGACAGTGTTCTTTCTAATGTTTTTTTCTTTCTCTGTTTGTGATCGCACCTACGATAAGTACAGGAGTAATTCCTAATGCGAAGCAAAAATTTTAAACAAATGAAAGAAAATATTTTATGACATAACATACATACTTATGGCTTTATCATCATCATCATCGTTTCAGCCGAAAGACGTCCACTGTTGAACGTAGGCCTTTGCCAAGTGTCACCATAACAACCGGCCCTGTGCGTCATCACACACGTTATAGGACTTACAACGTAACACATTGAACGATCTAGAAAGAAATCTGGGCGTATGTATGAAATATACATTCAAGTGTCTTGTTGTTCTGAGTATCCTCTTAGTCACGATAGTAGTGAGACAGTGTTAGGTAATCTTTCGTATCAATGACACTCTGTTACTATTCGTCGGTATGAGTCACGAATTATTTTCGTTAATAAATCAAACTCGGTTTTGCCGACACGTGTTTGTCCTCGTTATTTTTTTTTTCCGTTTTCTGTGTTGACTTATTAAAATATAACTAATATAGCTTCTGCCAGCGGCTTTGGCTGTAAGATAGTAGATTTTTTGAGACAAATTTTGAAGCCCCGTTAGGGGGTGAATTTTGAAAAATCCTCTCTTAGTGCTCGCCTGCATCATAAAAGAAAACCTTGTGTAAAATTTTACGCTCCTAAAAAGTTCCGGTAGTTTCGGCTGTGCGTTGATATGTCAGTCAGTCAGTTTCTCCTTTTATATAAATATAGATTACGTGTATATCACGTGCACATGAAAGGTTCACGTGAGATTTAGTGTTTGTAATAGTCTTTTTTGACTATTTTTTACTATTCATATTTTACACACTTTTACTATATCTTTTTATCATGTTTTACTTACAATTTTACTTAGTAAAAAAAAATATTCGTAGTTGCGCATTTGTATTCGAAATTCTGAATCCCAGAGGTCTATTCCTGCATAAGTCAAAGTCATCATCATCATCATCATCTTCCTGCCCTTGTCCCGTGTTATTTGGGGTCGTCGCAACATGTTTTTTTCTTCCACTCTGCCCTGTCACTCGTCATGCTATCACTAACTTCCTTTTCTTTCATATCACTCTTCACACAATCCATCCATCTTTTCTTTGGTCTCCCTCTCCCTCTCCATCCATCCACATGTAAACTCATAACTCTTTTAGTAACATGCGTCTCATCCCTCCTCTTCACATGACCATACCAAGACAAACGATTCCCTTTCAACTTTTCAGACACTGGCGCCACTTTCAAACTTCTCCTAATATATTCATTTCTCACTTTATCCATTCTCATCACACCACACATCCATCTTAACATTCTCATCTCCGCAACATGCAATCTTTTTTCATCCGTCTTTTTCACAGTCCAACATTCTGATCTATACAGTATGACAGGCCTTATCACGGACTTGTAGTTTTTTATTTTTATTTTTGTTTTTGCGTAAGTCAAAAGGTTTTTATTTCACATAGGCCTACATGGGCACTTATAAAACGTTAGAAGCTAGTGCACGGTTCCAAGTTGGTCGTTTCCTATGGATAAGAACCGGCAAGAAACTCCATGGGTACTCTTTAAAAAGAATGTTGTTTTTACAATATTTTCATATTATAGTATAAGTAGATATTATGTAAGGACAGTGTAGACTAGTCAATACTGTACTAAAAAGTACAATAAAAATAATCACAATAAAAAGTGAGCGCAGCCATCTACTATAAAGTCATATAGTAGATATCCAACAATGTTCCATTCATACAGTTTTCACGAGATCAGTAGGTATTTGATCATTAATGAAGTGGCTTGAAAACCTTCAATATTTTTCCGCTGCTCATCAATATACACGTGACTTATTTAAAGTGAATTATATGATCCTTGACACAAGAAAGGTAAAGAAACCTTCACTCCTTACATTAATATATTTTTAAATTGTCTGTCATGCCAAAAATAGGTTCGCATGTAAATAAAATTGATCCAACCTATAATGACCATTGTATGATTATCAAGTATGGATCCTGACAACCTTTTATATAGACATTTTATATAGTACATGATGGATGACAAGACCACCTTTATATCCTAAAAAGGATGGATGTGCATGTAAAAACATCTTTTATGATAATTACATGATTATATTCGAGTATGGTGTAATGAGTGTGATGTAAGATGAGCAAGCCTTGGACTTGAGACGTGGTCATGGTAAATAAGGTGGTAGTATAAACAAGCCTGTTTGAGGGTCGAGGCAGAGTAACCAGATGATTTCTTTTCTCTTTTAGTGAAAACAATTATAATTCATGGGCAATTTGTTTTTTTCTCTGAGAACAGTTTCAATTTAAAAACAAAATAAAATAAAAATATTATCTTGACTTAGCACACGTGGTGGTCAACATGTGAATTATCGATCATTAATTGTGCCGATTTACCGCCAACGATCTGATGACCAAAAGCCTCGATGACCAGCTATCATTTTTTTTTTAATAAGTTGCCACGGCTTCGCAGGAAGCAGTATGGAGTGGAGCAGTGGTGGCCGAGTGGTAACGGCCCCGACTTACCGAGTTGTAGGTCGCGGGTTCAAACCCAACCAGGCGCATTACTTTGTGTGATTCATTTCACCACCACTGCTCTCAAAACGGTGAAGGAAAATATCGTGAGGAAACCGACATGTCCCAGAACCAAAAAATTCAAAGACATGTGACAACTATCAACCCGCACTGGGCCCGCGTGGTGGATTACGGCTCATTCCCTCTCCTAAAGAGGAGGCCTGAGTCCCAACAGTGGGAATATTATAAGGCCGACTATGCTATGCTATGATTTGCAGGAATTAAATTTTGTTATTCGTCGTATGTTATTTTGTCTTCGTTATTTTTTCATTTTCTTACAATAACGAATTCAAAAAAAGAATGTTCGAATTCGGCGATTTATTTTTATTAACATAGATTATTTATCAGTTACTACACAACGTCATCTGTCTTTCTCAGCTTTTAAAATATGAATACGTACCTATGTGTCTGAAACATGTTTGACCTCTATATGCATTCAATATGGTTGGTTGACGATATTGACGGTTCCTAGAGAGTTCAAAGCGAATTATATTAGAATGTAGGAGAACATTTGTTTTTACATTTTGTTTGAAATCATCGAATTACGTCTCTCGTTGTGGATAAACTTTGTTATAAACCTTTATTTAGACCTTATTCTTTTGTACAAAATATTCTTATTTAAAATCACTTTGTAAATGAACTAACTTCTGCCAGTGGCTTCATCCGCGCGAAAGTCGGTTTTTCCATACAAACTATGGACCTCCATTTCATCAACTTAATGCTCGCTCGCCTACGTCATAAAAAGGAACCTTGCGGAAAATTTCATGCTCCAAGTCCCCGTAGTTTTGGCTGCGTTTTATATGTCAGTCAGTCAGTTTCTCCTTTTACATATTATATTTAAGATTAGCGGGTTCAACCAAACAAACAAACTCTTCAGCTTTATAATATTATATTAATATATCTACAACATTCGTTTTAGTATATAATATGAGAAACCCGAAACACGTGTCTAGTATTTTTATGTAAAGAATCTGTTTACAAAATTTCATAACTGTGTCATGAAAGTTATAAGCTTGATATGTTACCTGGTTGTCCGCACAAATACATGGCTACCGGGCCATCCGGGTAACTGAGGAGTTGTTTTGCTCCTGCACTCAACTGTGCGCTGATGCGTAATGCCCGCTATGACCTGTCATGACCTGTGTTGTACTTAGTGTCGGTGGTTTCCAACTTGTGACCTTTTTTAAATATTTTTGGGGAAAAATTAGAACATGGTGTAAAAATTATTTGAATCGATTCAGTTACTAATTCTGAAGTAACTTCAGCATATATTAAAAATAATCTTGTATATATCTATAGATGCCCGGTCATTATGGCGACACTTGGGAGATCCCTATGTCCAACAGTGGACGTCTTTCGGCTGAAATGATGATGATGATGATGATATATCTATATATAGATTATAGATAAACTTATAATGTTTAGTGGGTAGCCTTATAGCGATATCACTTTCTCGGGTGTTATATTATTATTTCAATAATAGGAAATTCCAAGCATATCAATTTTAATGATTTAAGTACCCCATTAAGACCGAATTTGATTGAGTTCGTAATTAGAGGAAACTGGTTTTGTCAATGATTCTATTTTAATACAGAAAGTGATGCTTTTCCATTATTATTTTACTAGCATCTAAATATTTTAAGAAATAGTAAAGTGACCGTATTGTTTGACTGACCTTATTTACCCTCTGTGCAAAATATTTCATTGATTGGTAAGAATTCAGAAAATTTCAGTAAGAATTGGAGTCTCTCTCGGCTACTTGATTACAGAATTCAGGTCGCGGGTTCAAACCCGACCAGGCGCATTACTTTGTTTAATTTATTTCATCACCACTACTCTCTAAGCGGTGAAGGAAAACATCGTGAGTGACCAACCAAAAATTCGAAGGCAAGTGACACTCACCAATCCGCACTGGGCCTACGTGGTGGATACGGGCCATTCCCTCTCCTAGAGAGAGGAAGCCTGAGTCCCAGCAGCGGGAACATAAAAAGGCTGCTGGCTCCCATCCAGGACTACGGGAATGTTGAAAAGAGATAAACAACCTAGGGGTCTTTAAGTTAAGAGTGAATAGGCTCCTTCTAGGTAAGCGTGCTCCATCGTCGACCACACCATCGCTTACCATCAGGTAAGATAGTGGTCAAACGAGCCTAGCAATAATAAAATATAAAAAACTTAATATAAAGAAAAATATAACCGACTTCTATTGAAAAAACACACTGTAAAGTGCAAAATAACTTTAATTTCGGAAGTCGATGTTTCTAAAATAGTTTTGTCTCTTCGTTATTTAACACCGACTTCCGAAATTAAAGTAATTTTGCACTTTTCAGTGTTTTTTTTTTTCTAATTTATATATATATACAAAAAATATAAAAATAGGTGAAGCCCTTTCGGAGGAACTCGATAGCAAATATTGTGACCCGTGATTTTTATATATTAGATATTTAAAGACAAATTATGCATTCAGAATTTGAATTTTGAACGAACAAATCTGCTTGAATGAAAATGCATAATTTATAACTAAAATAATATATTTTAATGTACAAACTCACTAATTGGTAATGCGGAATCAACATTCATAGTTGCTAAGTACTTACAACATTTTTCCCATTAGATAACGACGGTTTTAATGTTAAAATAATTAATAATAATGTAGTTCATTATGAGCGATCGTGATGACTTGTTGCGTTTGACTTACGTGATTGTGTATTAGTTTATTTTTAAATAATATGTGACTTGTCAAGTTTAAATATTTAATTTTGATTTTGTCGTTATCTTTAGTGATTATACTTTTGTGTGCTTTGTGAAATCGTAATTGGTTAGGTATGGAAGACTTTTTTAAACTGGATGTAAATTTAAATCCTTTGAAAATTTTATTTCTGGTGCTTCTACTTCTTCTAGAGAGTTCCCTCTCCTAGAGAGATGGCCTGAGTCCCAGCAGTGGGAACATTAAAAGGCTGATCATACCATTATGCTTCTACTAAACATTGAGGTTATTGGTTAGATTCTAGTTGATCAAACTTTGGGTATTTTTCTGGAGTCTAAATTCGTGTCTAATTTATAACATTTGATTCAACCATACGTGGGACCACAACTGGCAAAATATGTGTTTCCTATAGAAGCCTACCACTTCCACTGAATTCATTTAATGATATGTAAAATAATTTAGTACATCTCAGTGAAATTCATATGCCTTATAACAGGCTAACACATGTACCTACGTTACATATTACTTAATATTCCAATTAAATTTTTATCCTTGTATTGTTGCAGCAGCAGTATTGGTGACGCATCGCAGTTCTAAATCAACATGAACTCTGTCATCGGACTCAGTCCTAAGAACCCTAGTTGGGACTTGACCAAGAGTAAATGTGAGTAATCCTTTTTCACATAATTTATCTTTATATATTTATAGTTACAATAGCCGCGTTGGTGAACTGCGACTTAGCTCGCCGTACGCTATAGACCAAGCCCCTAGACCTGTACCATGACGTTTATAGTAAGATTGTTTCATTCTTATTTCCAATGTGAGTAAGAGATGGCGCTAGACAACCTGTATAGCTCTGTCTCTTACTCACACTGAAATAAGAATGAAACAATCTTACTTTGAACGTCATGGTTACCCCGCAGGTCTTCGACGCGTTGAGTTCTACACGTACCTCAAAAATCTATCAGCAACATTGACGACGCCTTCTAGACCTTGGGATCTAGAAGGCCTCGCTATGCATGAGCTAGCCCACTATCCAGGCATGCGTCGGTGTTTCAATGTTCGTTACTGTGACCCTGGAATGCAAAACACTTAGGACATAGTTGGGTTTTAGTCATTAAAAGTTTTGCGCTCTCTTTTGCTTTATCCAGAACGGGAAAAGACGTTTAATGATTTCCCACAAATAGAATGAGTTAACTGACCCTACTCCAGCCGAGATGGGTGAGACCAAGCATTCAATATCAAGATACTTGCATTAGTCCCGGCAATTATTTGTACGAAATACGCGATTTGAATGTTAAAGGTAGTCACATCGCGTTGTTAGTTATTTTTTTGCTCATCAAGCGATTTTGATCTTTAAACGTAACAGATATATTTATAAAAACAAACGCGACCTCTCACAATTTTTTTGTTTATCACACGTGCCATTACATAAACGAACCATTGATCTACTTATTGAAACGGATGAGCGTTGTTATACTATCAAATTGAAAACTGTAGCGGCTATGCAATGATGGTGGTCGGAATTAAACAAACTAAAGGCTCCTGTACAGAGGCGCGAACAGTTTTTAGAGAAATTGTTCAACGAGCATTATTCTGAAATGAGTTTACATCAAATGAAGAAAAAAGTAACATTGACATGATTTCCTGAGGGTCGTAAATGTAGGAAACTTTTACCATAGCAGGTGCTATTACAAAAGTTACTTTTCTATTGTTGATTGATTCGCGTTTTGTCAGTCTGATGGCAGTCTATGGCGTAGTTAACTACTATTTTGTAATAAGAATACAAATTACGATTTAAAAAAGTTAACTGCATGTAGTTTAATTACTTTTGATTTTGATTGAAAAGTCTAAGTGTATTTAGCATTCTTTACGTAGGAAATCATCGAATAATTTCTTCCGCTTTTACTGTCAGATTTTTATTGACTAAAACCCAAGTGTTCCTTAAGGTGCCCTTTATTGCGAGGGCTGAGGGCTACTCCTTCGAACAATCTGCAGCCCTGGCAGGCGTCGGCCTTAACCGGCCTCGTCAATTTTGCTGACATGTAATTTTGGCGTGCGTGGAACACAACGCGCCGTCGACCAGAACTTGGTCCTTACTGGATGACCAGACGGCGAGCTACCCATGGCTTGCCGTTCGTAAACCTGCGTTTACGGTAGCCGGTATTCCTTATATGACTGTCGATACCGAGGGCATCTTCAGAGGGAATACTTACATCTTTTGATTTGAACTTGCTACCTGGGTATTGGGCATGAGCGCAAGTCAATAATAGCTGGAGCACACTGCATAAGGTTGTGGATACACGAACGAATTATTGTAGATTCTTGGTACCAAAAGTGTTTAAATTTATACCTTTTTTTTTGCTAGGTACCTATTAAACTTTTCTGCACGTTCGGTGAAAAAGACGTAATAAACTCTACCAATGAACTTTCAAGCTATGTTGGATGATTTTGGTACCTTAGTCATTTTATTATCTTATCATTACATAATCTTATTAGAAATAGAGATTAATTAAATGATAGCATTGAATAGGCTGCTTTATTATGAACAGTTTAGTTTTATTTAGAAGTGGTTAGAAGCTAGACATGTCATAATGTTATTTGCCAAGTGAATTAGATAGGTGAAAAATTAGAGATACAGAATTTTTTAATTGTATTTTGTGTGTAGTTCAATCTCGTAACTTTTTTCGCGTATGGATGTTCTCATTTCTCGTCTTAAAGACAGAACTAGTAAGTTTTCATTAGACCATTATCATCATTCATCATCATTTTCCGAAAGACGTCCACTGCTGGACATAGGCCTCCCCAATTGCCGCCACAATAAACGGTCCTGTGCGTCTCGCATCCATCGTACTCCCGCAACCGTTACCAGGTCATTGGTCCACCTTGTCCAGCTTCGCCCGCGTTAAACCGGGTTTCTCCATACAAACTTTAGACCGCCGTTTCATCTCCTTCATCATTTCAGCCGGAATACGTCCACTGTTGGACATAGGCCTCCCCCAAATGTCGTCATAATGACCGGTCCTGTGCGTCTCGCATCCATCAGAATCCCGCGACCCTCACCAGGTGTTCGGTCCACCTTGTAGAAGGCCTTCCAACGCTACGTCTTCCGGTACGTGGTCGCCATTCCAGAACCTTTCGGCCCCAACGGCCATCCATTCTGCTAGCAATATGCCCTGCCCATTGCCACTTAATTTTGGCGATTCTTCGTGCTATGTCGGTGACCTTGGTTCTCCTGCGGATATCCTCATTCCTGACTCGATCACGCAAGGAAACTTCGAGCATAGCCCTTTCCATTGCCCTTTGAGTGACTTTAAGTCTTCTGATGAAGCCCATTGTAAGCGACCACGTTTCAGAGCCATATGTTATTACTGGCAACACGCACTGGTCATAGACTTTCGTCTTGAAGAAGATACCGCGCAGCTTCCCGAACGCTGTATAGTGAATAGACCATTATAGAATCTATTAATATACCAGATACAACTCTTGTGTACAGTTATACGCTTTTAGACTGTTGGTGTTGTCTATAAGTATTTTTAATATTTTTGTTTCACCTTGACATTTTGTTTATTTATGAAAAGAACAATATGTTGTAATAATAAATAATAAAATATATTTCATAGTATTATATTTCAAAATTTATGATTAATTTCTGTTGCCTATCGACATTAAGCTATTAACATTAATTCGAATCGATTTGATGTCTTTAGAATTGCATAGTGCAATATTGTGTGATTGTTGGTATGCAATCAGAGTGATATGTTCATAATCAGTATTTAAAATGAAATCTGAATAAAATAGGCAAGATCTTTTATGTACAAGGGTTTGCGTACTCAATTCTATGTACCTGAGGCGTTAAAATTATAAATATAATAACTTAAATTACCGTTACTGTAGACGAAATTAAAAAAAAGCAAATATGATATGTTTAACTAGTAATATGTACGAAAAGTTTAATTGTTAAATAAATATCAATGGTGATGTTGATTTAGAAAAAAAAATTACAATTACACTAGTTCAAATAGTATCGTAAGAACTAATGGTTCAAATTGAAAAATTTTTTTAGTATTTTATAGCCCACTAGCAAACCCGGCGAACTCCGTTTCGCCACCAGATGACTTTCATTTTATGTAACATTTCGTTTGGTGATTAAAAGAAAAAGATTTTTTTTTTGCTATAAACCTCACGGAGCCCGAGACCTTTCCAACGAATGCAAAACCGTGGAAATCGATTCGTGCGTTCTGGAGTTATAGCGTCAGGAAGGAAAACCCGACTTATTTTTATATAGTAGATTATTGAAGAAGGCTATAATTGAATTAGACTGTAGGATGTTTTTGTGTATCAAAATTAATTTAATGTATATAATAAGTCTTTACCTATGAAATTGCCGTTTTTTAAAATGGGGTTGCTTTGAAGTGTTATCATATTTTGGATTTACTTGGAATTATAAGTTCAAATAAACTTTAAATTAAAGGTACGTTATTCTTTTTTCAAAATTAGCTATTTATTGGTTTCTTTGTTTTGTATTTTCTTTAATATCGCAGTACTTGTAACCATGAAAGCTAATAACTACGTTTATTAATATACAATAATTATGTTTATTTGAAAATCTTAACTTTTTTTCCGTGTTCAATATTTAAGTATATATTCTAATGATAAGTGAAAATGAAGCAACGAAATATCATTTAATGAAAGAAGACTGTCCATATACATGCTCTGAAAAAGACGACCTCTATTTTTCTTGTCATTTCGAGAAATCCAACACTTACATGAGTATCATGTTCATATTTTACAGTCCTGTATCGCCTCTCGAACTCATGAGTACACCAATGCAGATGAAATAATTATAACACGAGGTTTTTAAAATACATAAATAAAAATCATTTATTTCAGGCAACCAGTAGTACCCATACAGCAATCACAAAACAGAACACACCACAAAGAATAAATAAAATAAAATAATTAATAATATTTTTCTAATTCCAGATGAAGAAATCGACGAGCTGCCATTCATGGCCTCACTTGGACCAGTCGTCACCATTTTGGCGGTCTACTTGGTCTTTGTGCTGAAAATCGGACCAGTGTTCATGAGAAAACGAGAGGGATACAAACTAACACACACATTACTTATTTACAATGGAATTCAAGTTGCCATATCAGCTTACATGGTTTATAGAGTGAGTCTAAATAAAATAGTCATAATTCTTAACATTCCACACAAAACGCGTAACACAGTCACCGATATCTTTAGTCTGGTGGAAAGCACTTAGCTCGTACCGACAAAGACAGTCTTTCGGCACTATCATTCATACTCACACACACAGAAACTCACCCCACATACGAGTGTATGTGGGGTGAGTGTGGGGTCACCGATATCTTTAGTCTGGTGGAAAGTACTTAGCTCGTACTGACACAGACAGTCTTTCGGCACTATCATTCATACTCACACACGCAGACACTCACCCCACATACGAGTGTATGTGGGGTGAGTGTGGGGTGAATGTGTCAAATTACAAACACGATTCTCAGTCACACACAGAATCTTTTTTTCTTTTTTTATTATGTACTTAATAATATATTTTTTAATGCAATATCAGCTTACCAGCTTTAAAATTCTTATATATGGGCTTAAAGTGTCCAAGTAGCAGTAGAACACTGACTCCTAAGACACAGGAATTCCTAGTTTAGGAGTCAGGGTGTCAACTTGTGTGCCTTTAATTATTGTTACTTAACTGATATTATGCATGTTGTAAGGATTTGTGTCAATAAAGTATTTAAAAAAAAATAGTATATAGGATAGAAGGAAACATAATTATTTATTTAACACTAGCTGACCCGGCGAACTTCGTACTGCCTAATAGTAAAGATAACGCCATCTACTGGCATTACCAGAACAGCATAATTTATTTTATAATGACATTTTAATTAGAAATGGCGTTTTATTCAGATTTTTTTTTCCGTGATTTCTTCCATTTTTTCTCGCCGTTTTAACCTTCCTTGGACTACCTCGAATATTTCAAGACCAAAATTAGCCAAATCGGTTTAGCCGTTTTTCAGTTTTAGCGAGAGTAACGAACAGATATTTATTTATTTATATATATATTAGAGATATATAGACGCACAGGACCGTTCATTGTGGCGACACTTGGGGGAGGCCTATGTCCAGCAGTGGTCGTCTTTCGGCTGAAATGATGATGATGATGATGATGATATTAGAGATTGTATACTGACACGTAACGTCTCATTATACCATGTGATGTTAGGTTCATAATCAAGCTTTGATGGTGGACATTTTAATTAGAAATGGCGTTGTAATCGGATTATTTGTTTCGTTATTTTAGCCGTTTTTGAGTTTTAGCGAGACTAACGAACAGCTAATCATTTTTATATTTATAGATAGTTATGGTACAACGATAACAAACACAAAGTAAAAAAGGAGAGTATAGCAGTGGTGGCCTAGCGACAACAGCCCCAACTTACGTTGTAGGATGCGGGTTCAAACCCAGCCAGACATTACTTTGTATAATGTATTCCATTACCACTACTCTCAAAACGGTGAAGGAAAATATCGTGAGGAAACCGGCATGTCCTAGAACCAAAAATTCGAAGACATGTGACATCCACCAACCCGCACTGGGACCGTGTGGTGGATTACGGCCCGTTCCCTCTCTTAGAGAGAGGAGGCCTGGGACCCAGCAGTGGAAACATTATAAGGCCGACTATGCTATGTAAAACAAGAAGAAAATATTCACAAATGCACTATCTGTGTTTGCATGTGTGTGTATATATTAATCTATTATGATCAATGGGAACAAAAGTAAACCAATGCCTGGATAGAGGAAATACTTATAATTCCTGTTAGGATTGCTAAGGGATAATTTTTGATTGCGGCTACACGTCGCTGGCAAAAACTAGTTGACTACAATCAAAAATATAGTCACTGGCTATATTTAAGCCAATTTCTTTTTTTTTTTTGAATGGGTGGAGAGGGAGAGGGAGGCCAAAGAAAAGACGGATGGATTGTGTGAACAGTGATATGAAAGAAAAGGAAGTCAGTGATAGTATGACGGTTGACAGGATAGAATGGAAGAAAAAAACGTGTTGCGCCGACCCCAAATAAGATGGGACAAGGGCAGGAAGATGATGATGACAATTATTTAATTTTGTTACTACAAGTCATCTTATTTTCAAGATATTTCCTCGACTCATTTTACAAGTCTGTTATTCAGATAAATATTGAGATTGACATGCCTACGTTACAACGTTTTTCCCCAAAACCGTTTAATGTTAACTTTGAACTCGAATTAATTAAAATAAATAATTGTTGAATACTCTTTAAATATGTGTTTTACAAATAATCTTATAATGTTAAATTACATAACTATTATATAACACGTGCTTTAAATCTTATGAATACTAATTGGGATCACTTGATTTGTTGAGTAATTTTGCTGAGGGGCCCTACCACGACCTCTTAACGCGATTCATTATACGACCTAAACTGAATTGTTAAAGAGATGGAGCTATATTGGGCTTCTTTTTTACTCTTCAGTAATTTTAACGTATGTCTGGCAATTTGAGTATATTCTGCGGCCTACCCAAATGTCCTTTCCTTGGTATTGTTCGTCAAGTCCTTGAGGTTTTTAGTAGTCCTGAGTTGAGCTTTATGAATACTGACAAATGCTTGCACTGAATGGACACGTCCACTCAAATCTGTATGGTTCTTTCTTCAAAAGACCATCTGATACAAATCTGCATGGTTCTCATGTCATTTGACACAACATATTAACTGTATGGACTTTAAAAGAGACTTTGGCCCCTATGTTTGTTTCGGTGTTTCTTCTCAGAGTAGTCCGCTAGGAAACACCGGCCTCATCCAGTTAAAAATGACGAAAAAAAAAATTTACCTGTAAAAGTGTTTTTTTAAACCTACTTACAAAATAAATATTATTTATCATATAGCTCCATCCCTCTTTCTCACTCACATGGCATGGTCATGGTACCATGGCTAGCGTTAAGAGCGGCCAATCCGAGATACATTTCCATACAACCGCTCTTAGGTGATTAAGACGTACATAGTCGACCAGACTGTTGGGACACCGGCCTCCACACCACGCGTGCCCAGTGTGGGTTGGTGGATATCCTCGAATTTTTGGTTCTAGGACATGCCGGTTTCCACATTCTCTAGATATTTTGGAAATACAGATGTCTTGAGGATATTGTCTAGGCTTCTATTAAAATCAAATCATGAATTTATGTAAGAATAATACAAAAAAGTCCTTCGAAAATCTGCTATTTTATGTGAACTTTGGCCTTTGGGCTCAGTGCGAACGGTTACCGGACGGCGAGCTACCCATTGCTCGCCGGTAAATCGGGATTGGAATCCCGCGGCTGCGGATTGTTTAAAGGAGTTACTGCAGCCCTCGCCATAAAGGGTAACTGAAGGAATACTGTAGGTTTTAGTCAGTAAATGTCTGACGCTCCTTTCTATTCCGCCCAGAGCGGGAGAAGATATTTGATGATTTTCTACGTAGGTAAAAACAATTGTAAATGTGTCTTTAATGTGATTAGCAACAAGACAATGCCAATGAGTGGGCTGCGGGACTGTTCGAAAGAGTTACGATGACCTGGAATGTAAAGGGCAACTGAAAGAACTCTGATAGGTTATAGTCAGTAAAAATCTGACACTCCACCTCGCTCCACCCAGAGCGGGAAAAGTTATCTGACTTATTCTCACAAAAAAAATGGCGTCATAAGTACAAAGTAACTCTTAGCTGCATCTACTCATCAAAACTATTTCTAAATCAACTCATCAAAATTGGTTCAGTAGTTTAGGCGTGAAAACGTTACAGATCTACGGGGTTACCATGACGTTCAAAGTAAGATTGTTTCATTCTTATTTCAGTGTGGGTAAGAGACAGAGCTATACAGGTTGACTAGCGCCATCTCTTACTCTCATTAGAAATAAGAATGAAACAATCTTACTTTAAACGTCATGGTACAGGTTATAGAGACTAATTTTCTACTTTATATTTAATTCATGATATGGATGGAAGTTTGAATATTTAGATATAGGTACGAACGCTAGGTTGTCAGTTACGAGGTACTTAAGAAGCCAAAGTAGGAACCAAAAATGTTTGGATGATTCACCAATAGGAATAATTGAAATCCGGATCCGATTATATATTATCAGGTCCAAATGATACTGGATATACCGTACTAGGACATGCCGGTCTCCTCACATGTTTTTCTTCACCGTTTTGAGAGCAGTAGTGATGAAATAAATAACACCAACATGTTCAAGAACCAAAAATTCGAAGACATATGACATCCACCAACCCGCACTGAGCCCGCGTGGTGGATTACGGCCCATACCCTCTCCTAGAGAGGAGGCCTGAGACCAAACAGTGGGAACATTATAAGGCCGACTATGCTATGCTATACCATACTATTTGCAATAGTCGTCTCATACTTAGAGAACGCCTGGAAACTTTCAAATAGCAAAAAATTGTATCTCGTAACATTTACTCAGAAAACTAGCTATACCCAAAGCGTTTTGCGAACACATTTATTATGCATACAGCTAAGGGGTTGAATTACATGCCAGAGTCTGTGTTTCCTGATAGCTACAACCTAGGGGTCTTTAAGAGTGAATAGGTTTACTTCTAGGGAAGCGTGCTCCATCGTCGGCCACATCGTCGCTTACCATCAGGTGCTACGTCAGCGGCATTGCCAGCGTTACTAGTAGAAAATTAACTCAAGGGAACATACTCCCAAGTATCCTGTACGGTACTCCAAAATGAAAGTGATGAAGCACGGGAGGAGGAGGTGCTACTCCAGGAAATGGTGTATCCATGTAATAAGTTTCATAGAAATCCGTTCAGCTGTTCGTGTATGTAGAAGTAACTAAAATACACACACAATCACAAACTTTCGCATATGTCCAACAGCCTTAGCTAGGAGACAATACGGCTTTAAAGCAGTTCCCTTATCCAATAGAATAAATACAAATCTCCTTTTATACATTTGTAAATTTAAAAATACTATTAAAAATTGGCTACTGGGACAAGATTATGAGCAAACAGAAGAACTATTATTAAAAAAAACATTTTGTGAATCACTCATTAAACCTACACACTCACATTCACGTAAACACCTCTACACTTCACCATATACACAAAACATACTGTCATTCACACTCAACTTCAACCCCCCTCCCCACATCTTTTACAATAACAAAAAAAGGAAATAGATAAAATAGATTACGCAGAAAATTTGCACACTGCATTTATTAACATAATGTTTTGTCACCAAAATACAAAACATATTGTTCTTTGAATCTAACTCAGGAATCAGAAACTATTTGTAACCCTTTTTATGTGAATAAAGATCATTATAATATATTATTATTGATTATTACGATTTATAAAATGCAGTCTTCTAATTTAGGACCAATGTTCAATAAATCGCCTACTACTCTACCTATTTGGTAGGCCAAAGTCCAGGTGATGAGGAAACTTGTAGCTTTTATACATTATCCCTGTTGTACACTTCCTGGGATTACTGCTCGTTTGTTGCTAAAATGACAATTAAAATTATATAATTCTTCTTAATTCTTTATTGTACACAAAACTTATTATTAAATACAGTGATTGGACGATTCATGGACAATGACGAACTCAACAATGAGTTTTCTCCCAGCAAACTTTAAAGTGACACACACATTCGAAGGCCAGTGTACAGTATAAAAAAACAAATCTTTTTTCTTTAATTCTTTAGTGTACACTAAAACAACTTATAAAATAAGTAGATAACAAATTTCATGTACATAGGCGAGCTTAACTCAAAGTTGAGTTTTCTTACAGCAAACCATTGAGTGCTAGAGAGTAGTAGTACCAGTGTAAAATTTTAAAATTACAAATGATAAATACAAACATGCTTATATCAACAATATAACAACAAAATACTCTCTACAATATTAGAGTAGATTGTAATCGTATTTGTATTTTTGGTTTTCAGTTCCTGTCAGACCTCATACACATGGGTTTGGTACCCAAGAAATGTTACATGAATGAAGATAACTCAAGAAGCAGAGTGAGTAGCTTTTTTTTTTTTACAATTTTTAGTTATAAGATTGAGTGGATCACGTTAGCTGCATGCACAGTGACCACAAGACAAGTGTCTCTACGCAGTTGGTTCTTGCATTCTTGAAAGTACCATCAAGGCCTGCCCAAAAAGAGTTGTTGAGAGGATTTCGATGGGTACTGTGTAGAATGGTTCAAGACGGTGCTCGAAAACAATGTCAGGACTCTGGGAAGGCTTTAGCTAAGCAGTAGGACAATAATGACTTCATAAAAAATTGAGCAATAGCTAGATAGCTCATGTGCACACATCAAATCTACAAACTTACTGCCGAACGTCCGTCCAGACAGATGTACAAGCAACTTAAAAGGTTGAGGAAACTCATTAGGTGAGGTCCAAGTTCTGAAGAAAAAACCTTTCTGCAGCAGAGCACACCCTGAGCATATCCAAGATAGTACCAATGTACTATCTTGGATATCGCATTTTTGTAAAAATACTGCACTACGAAAGACTGACAGCTGACATCCTATACAATGTAGCTAAAGCTAAAAAGCTACCTTTGGTCCGACATCAACGATTGCATTACCGCTTACCATCAGGTGGGATCGCAGTCAAGCACTAGTTTATAACAGTAAAAAAAAAAATTTACATAGTTTGTACCAAATAAGTACAAAAAAAAACGGATCGAAATAGAAAATAATCTATGAGTCTGTGGTTTATATAGTAAACCCACATTCACATTTTATAAAAAAAGGGTATGTAAAAATAAAAATATACTATGCAGTATACGAATAATATTTGTAAGTTCCATATGATTCTTATAATATTCCAAAACAACGTTAGGACACAGAAATTCCTTTAGGAACTACCTGCCCCCCTAGCCAAGTTACAATCGTTTCCTTCGCGCCGAACGCCTCGAGAAGACCACGCCTCTGATTCCTTTGTTCTGACCACGTGACTAAGCGTTAAGATGACGTCAGAATAAAGGAATCGGAGGCGTGACCTACTCGAGGCGTTTGGCGCGAACGATACGATTGTAACTTGGCTAGGAAGCTGATTATTGGCGTGCTTTGACATTGTTAATACTTACGCTCTAAAAAAGTGGGTTTCCTAATCATGGACCGGTGTCATTAAAAATAATGATTTTTAAATTATACCTTGTCACATTACATTAATAACCCAATATTTGTTTCTATTTCAGATCCTGTTAGACACATACCTGTATCTAGCAGCGAAACTATCAGAATTATTAGACACCGTTTTCTTCGTCCTGAGGAAGAAGACCAACCAGATCACATTCCTCCATCTATACCACCACACAGTCATGGTGATTGGCACATGGGCTTTGCTCAAATATTGGCCATCACACACACTCATATTCATCGGGTTCCTGAACTCTTTGGTGCATGTATTCATGTACACGTACTACGGGTTGGCCGCGTTGGGGCCAAATGTAGCCAAATATTTGTGGTGGAAGAAATATATGACAAAGTTCCAGCTGGTAATTTGATTTTTATGCTAATTTATGGTTGTTAAATATTTTTAGTAGGTACCTGAAGGGTAATCAATGGAGCCATATTACTAAAGGCCAGTTGTGTAAGCCGTAGTTAAATCAAACAATAGTTATAACAGTAACTAATTATTAACGGTGAAATGTGTTTATTAATCTAGAAACACGGGAGCGTGTCAAGCCAAGAGAGAACTGGCGAGCAGCACCCGTGTGTATATCACACGAACTATTTGCAGCGATTTTTAACCATTCATAACTCAAAATGTATTTAATCCCATTTCCAGATGACGTAGATAATTGAAATTTGGTATCGAGCTAGGTAATTTGTAGGTGTACAAAGAAAATAATAAAAAGTTTCCCATTTTTTTTTCTAACGATTTTATTAGGTAAAACTTAGCGCCTTGCAAAATTATAAGAGCAAATACAGGTGAATTAGTTGCATGGTGTAAATTTGTTTTTTATTTTTTTTTATAGATGAGCACAAAAATGTATTTACAAAAAGTAATGATATTCCACCAAAAACTTATATGTTAAAATTGGAAACAATTTCAATATTATGATTTGGTTTGGTTGTCGACTTCATCGTCAAAAAATTGAGATCGAAATGGGATGCCAAGTTTTGTAGACCATCCTGAAAATTTAAAAAACTTTATTACTTTTCTACCAACTTGAACTCATTTTTATTTTCACAGATCCAGTTTGTGTCAATCATCATCCAGTACGTAGCGACTGTGAGAGTATCAGACTGTCCTCCATCTAAGGGTGTAGCTGTATTCGTCTCCTGCAACACAGGAGTCATTTTACTCCTCTTTTTAAACTTTTATCGACAGAACTACAACAAAAAAAGAGGGGGAATTACACCTAAAGGGGCCCTGCCAACATTATGCTTACCAAAAGAAGACTAGAGTGCGTCAAAAATATTTTGAGTGGTATTTTAACGAAAAAATTGTGATGATAATGACATTTTACTTATTATGTAAAAGGGCTAGGGACTGTTTCGTGACTTTAACTTTTTTATTTAAGAAAATTCGATGTTTCACGATCATTGTAAATAGTATTTAAAATATTTGTTTAAAAAAATATTCTGTTAATAATTTTAGTATATACAACATTAGCTTTAGTATATTAGCGAAATTTATAACACGTGTCTAGTATTTTTATGTAAAGAATCTATGTACAACATTTCATAACTGTATCATGAAAAATCACCAAGTTATAAGCTTGCTATATTACATGGTCGTTCGCACAAATACTTGATCACTGGACCATCAGAGCGACTGAGGAGTTATTTTGCTTAGTCATTCAGCTGTGCGCTAGTTCCTAATGCCTACTATAACCTGCCGTGAGCTGTGTTGTACTTAGTATCGGTGGTATCCAACCTATGATCTTTTTTAAATATTTTTGGGAAAAAATAAACTAATATGGTGTAAAAAACATTTGAATCGATTCAGTTACTAATTTTGAACAAACTATATTTAGGCTTCGCATATACTAAAAATAATGTTGTAACTGATATAAATTTCAGTGTTGGAGTTATGGAAAGTTATACCCTAGTCGCAATAAAAAGATAGTGACGTCATCAGTATACTGCAAAGTAAAGGAGTATCATCCTGTGGTAAAAATTAAACCACTACAAAATTTTGGCAAACTTGCTTACTACACAGTAATTTTAAATATTAATACCCACATAAAACTTTGTGCACTACTATTAAAACACTATACAGACACAAACTTAATGCCTTGGTCCAAAGAATAGTAAAAGTTGAGATATTGATTCGTTCAAGAACATTTATAATTTATTTAGACCAACAAAACGATTGTTATTTACCGTCAGACAAGGGGCGTGGTTTAACTGAGTGACAAATATGACATCACTATTTTTCTAACCGCGAATGAACCATTGTTATGGAGTTTTTAGCGGGATTTCTTAGAGTGAAGTTCAGTGTCTGTTTTAATTATTCGCAAATTGATTCCTAGTAGATAGATGATGGGATTTAAATGGTGTAATTTTGTATTTCAAGTGTTTGCGCAACTATATAATATGTAGAATCATTGAAACAAGCGCGATCTCGGTAAATTGCTGCTGAGAATTTTATTGTAATGTTGACTACCTCTGCGAAGTTTGCCGAGAAGGTTTACTAGATACATTTGCTGTCAAATACTACAAAAAATATTAGAAAATGTGTACATCCATATTCCAATGTTAAAGAAATGAACTATTCATTACAAAGACATGGCTTTAAGGACTTAGTATCCAAGCCAAAAAGTTTAACAAAAAAAAGATATCGTTGTTTAAAGTTTTTTTTTTTTAGGCTGTGAAGTTACAATGAGGTTCTTTTAAATTTTAGTTAGGAACTGAGTGCCTTATTACTCTTGGTATGAAAGTATATGGTAAAAGCCTACATTAGTGTTACAATAGGCTGTTGCTGATATTTAGGTATAAATTCCAACGTGTAGAATAAGTATTTTTTAAGGTTTAGGAATAAATTTTTGTATCAGTAGACCAAATAAAAGCTGTCACGATTGGCCTATTTTTCAGGACTACGAGACATTAATTGGTATTCATTAACTATTCAATGTGTGAGGTTTACAAAAACGTAATATTCTATTTTACTTTAATTTTCATTTTGTAAAATTTGTCTCTTTAAAAAATATGAGTAAAAAATTGTGTTACTCGATTAAATCAGCCTCTACACATAATATTCAAATATTAAAAAAAAAGAAGTGTGTATTTTAAATGTGCCTACAAGAATGTCAATTGTACAGGTAGTAAGAAGTAGATAATTTTAGTTTGTGATTTTATTTTAAAACGCTTGAAGTAAAAAATATACCTATTTATTATTCGGTACTTACGGTATTATTTGGTAAACGAAAATTATTTGTAAATTATTATTATTTAGACGCATAAATGTTAGCTTTAAAAAAAGATTGAAAATAAATAAATTATGATCAGTTGTATTTTGGTTGGTTTTTATATTTATTAATTGTAGCATTATCTAGAACATGGTTTATCTGATTGCCAACAACTATCATTAAAAACTATTGAGGAATAGGATTAATCATAAAGACTATCATGAGTTACAATATTTACGAGCTACTTAAATTGCCTTTCTGAAGTATTAATAAACTGATATGAATAAGAATGGCATGAATTTTAAATCTATATATATATAAATTAGTAGCTGTTTAATAGTCTCGCTTAAACTCGAGAACGGCTGAACGTGGGGGCAATCGGCGGCGGCGATCTCTCGCGCTGGGCCTTGGTACAGGCCATGGTCCGGAGCGAGGAGGAGTGGCAGGCGGTCGCCTCCTTTTGCGAAGCATTAATGCTAGCAAAGGTGACGGCCGATAGCGTGAGACAACGGTCCTCACGCCCCAACCGCCGCTGGGATTCCGATCCCGATTTCCGTTTGCCACCGTAGGCGCGAGCTTGCAGACGGCGAGCGATGGGTAGCCCGCCGTCCGACCGACCGGTAACCGTCCGGACCAAGCCCAAGTCGTCGACGGTGCGTATTGTTCCACGCGCGCCTCAGGGAGATGTCAGCAAATCGTAGAGGCCCAGCAGGGTCGAAGCCTACTGGAGCCATGGGTAATGTGAAAACGAAACCCGGGGCCCTGGGACGAAGGCAACGCCCTAAGGAACAGGAGTGGGTTTTCATTCAGTAAAAGTCTGACACTATCTCTCGCTCCACCCATGGCAGGATTTGTCATAAAATGATTTTCCCAGCTAAAAAAAAGAACGGTTGCACCGATTTGGCTAATTTTGGCCTTGAAATATTTGAGGTTTAAATGGTGAGAAAATAAGGAAAGTTCACGAAAAAACAAAATCCGAATACGCCATATCTAAAGAAAATTACATTTTAAAATGAAATATGCTTGTTCTGGTAATGCCAGTAGATGGCGTTATACTGTGACAGTTTAGTTAAAAGGTATCACAACGTGACTAATTGGTATGTGCTTGGCCACACTGGCAGCACGGTGCGGGTAGCGGCGCGGGTGCGGGAACGCGCGCGATTTGCGTGGCCACACTGGCAGCGCGGTGCGGGCAGCGGTGCGGGTGGTAGGTGTGCATGTAACTCCTTTTTAGTTCCCTTTATCACCTCGTACCTGCCCAAGTTCCCCAAGGGGGAGCTCCACAAGCACACAGGTATTTAATGCATATGAGACGCTACTGAGAACATAGGGTTTCATCCATGTGAAAATAAGTTATTTCATATCGCTCTGGGATCTTGGACTATAAGCAAAACAAAATAAGATGCACTTAAGTAAACACAAAATGAGTTATGTACGAAACGTCAAAAACAATTTTGACAATTTTTAATTTTTTTAATGCTGCCATACCCAAAGTTTGATAAATAATTCGGTGACATCTTTCGATGGCCAAACTCTATGTTCAGACGAACACGTTCTGAGGCAACATTAGGGTGCATTCTTCTTCGGGGACTTTTTGGCGGGAAGTCAAACGAGGCGGTAATTTTGATTGCGCAAATTTTTCAATAAATTATTAATTGTTTGTAAATACCAAATTCAAGCAAGTACCTGGGCTCAAACAACCATGAGTGTCACCAGTGGCGGTGAGGAGCCGCCAGATCCGGGTGAGAAACATAAAAAAAAAGGAAAATATAATAATGCCAATACCCGAAGCTCCGACTCCAATAGCAAATACCACATTTTCACAAAACCTAATTATAAAAGGCTATTTATAGAAAACACAAATTCAGAATAATGTAGTTTACGTCGAATCAACAGAACAAGAGAAGATAGGAAATAAAAATCCTATCACGCTCACAAATCTAATTTCAGACAATGTTAAAGGAGTTTTAGGAGTTCATAGAGTAAATCCACACAAAATAGGAGTCACATTTAGAAAGGCGGCTGCGGCCAACAATTTTTTGAAAATGGAAGACTTCATATGGAAAAATAAATTCAAAGTTTTTATACCATCGTATTTAACCGAGAGGATTGGAGTATTAAGATTTGTCCCTAAGGAACTCTCCAATGAGGACATATATAAAAATATAATGTGCGACTCAGAAGTGATAAAAATTAAAAGATGTATGCGTAAATTAGAGGGAAATTTAGTACCTCTCAATACAGTTGCCGTCACCTTTGCTTCAACTTCCTTACCGCAATACGCTTACATAAAACTTTTTAGATATGAAGTGAAACCGTATATACCACCATTACTACAATGCTACAAATGTCTCAAATTTAATGATTCTGCCAAGTCTTGCAGAAGCGAGCAGAACTGCTCTTCTTGTGCTGGTCGTCACTCCTACAAATAATGCGATATCGAATAGATCACATGCATCAACTGCGCAGGTAATCATCTTGCCGTTTCACGGGACTGTCCCATTAAAAAAAAGAAAATTGAAGAAAAAAAGGCCAAATTTCTGCAGCAATCGTATGCCACTATTGTGAACTCACCTCCTACATTTAATGAGAAATCTTTCCCTGCTCTTCCCAAGCTTACTGACAATTCTAAAATTAGTGATACTTTTGATATTAAGCAAGTAGCAAATAATGATATTATAATAAACGCAATTGTCAAATCGTTGGTTGCATTAGGTAACAAGAGTGACTCTGATGGGCCACTCACACATAAGAAAATAAAAGCCGTATTTTTATCAAATTAAATTTAATGGATAAAGATATAAAATTATATTTTACAGTATAATATACAGAGTTTACAGAGTAAAAAAAGCCTATTACAAAATGTATTAATTAAAAAAAATATAGATGTCTGTCTTCTTAATGAAACTTGGCTTAGGTCTAAGTCTATAATTCCAAACTTTCCCTCTTATAATTTAATCCACAAAAACTCCATTAATTCTCATAATGGAGTAGCAATTTTAGTGAATCATCATTTAAAGTACAAAGTAGTTAACACACACTTCTCAGAATCTATTCAAAACGTATGTATTTCTATAAAAACACAATTTGGAGCGATGGCAATACTTTGTGTATACAGCCCTCCAAGTATCAGATTTGACTCAGCAAAATTAAAGGACTTAATCAATAACATACCCAAACCGTGTATAATAATGGGCGATTTTAACGCACATAACATAACTTTTGGATGCCATAATGATAATAACAGGGGTAGATGTTTATATAATATAATTGATGAATGTGACTTATGTATTTTAAATGATGGATCACCAACAACTGTTCCTTATCCTAATCGACAAGCTTCAGCAATAGATCTCGCCCTTGTTAGTTCTTCAATAGCTCATTTATGTAACTGGTATATTCATGACGATCCCATGGGTAGCTATCATCTACCAACTCTACTCGAGATCAACATTCAACCATCTATGTATGATATTTCGCCTTCTGTGGATCAAAAGAAATATATTTATAGTAAGGCAGATTGGAACGAATATTATAGCATTTCAGAAACTTGTTTTTCCCACTTAGACTTAACTAACGATTCCCCTATCAATACATATAACCATTTTATAGACATATTAAATGATTTTTTTAACGTATTGCGCCGACCCCAAATAAGATGGGACAAGGGTAGGAAGATGATGATGATGATGATTAAATGATTTAAGAAATAAAACAATCCCAAAACATAAACTAAGTGCAAACACAGCTATCAGAAAACCAGTGCCATGGTGGAATACAAAATGTAGCGATGCTGTCGTAAAATCAAAAGAGGCATTAAAGTATTATTTTTCTCAACCTAACATTGAAAACTGGATAAACTATAAAAAATTAGATGCAAAAAAGAAAAGAATTTTGAAGGAAGAAAGTTCTTCTTGGCAAAATTTATGTAAAAGCTTCAATAGATTAACTCCAGTCTCTAGGATATGGGGCTACATTAAAAAAATTAAAAAGATTGGAACAAATCGAAATAAAAACATGATTGATGAGTGGGTTCCAAATTTTTTAGATAACATAGCTGATTCTACAGAAGTAGATGAAATTAGGCTTAAATATTTGTTCGAAAATGCTACAGAAAATTATGTAAATGTATTTTTCAAGAATAATTTTACTATAGAAGAGTTGAAAACTTCTCTAAGAAGTAGGAAAGATACTACACCGGGATTGGATGACCTTACATGTTAATTAAAAAATTACACCTAAATGCACAAACAATATTACTTAATATCTATAATAAACTATGGGATGAATTAGTAATACCTGAGTCTTGGAAAACACAGTGTGTTATACCTATTTTAAAACCTAATAAACCTGTAAATAGTGCTTCTTCATACAGACCTATTTCCTTATCATCTTGTTTGGGTAAGCTCTTTGAAAATATGTTGAAGTTAAGATTAGATTATTTTGTTGAATCGCAAAGTTTGATTCCTTCTATACAGTTTGGCTTCAGAAAAGGTAAAAGTTGCTCTGAAAGCTTTGTATCCTTACTATCTGATATGAAACAGGTAAAATTAAGCCACTCTAATGCAATCTGCGTGTTTCTAGACGTTAAAGGTGCTTTTGACAATGTAAATATAGAAGAACTCATTCAAGTATCTCATGATATTGGTATACCTGGTCATGTTTTAAAATGGGTCTATTCTTTTTTAAACAATAGAACTGTATTTGTCAAATATAATAACAAATTGCATGGCCCTAGAACTGTCAATAAAGGCACGATGCAAGGCGCAACTTTGTCTCCTTTACTTTATAACTTATATACTTCTGAAATATTAAAATATGTAAATGTACCAGGTGTAAAAATTCTTCAATTTGCAGACGATTTGCTTTTGTATAGCATAAATCAAAACATAGAAATAGCTATGGCTAATATCAATATGGCTTTGTCTCAATTATACAACTATTATCATAATAAACTTAAATTAGAAATAAGTCCAGAAAAGAGTTCAGTTTTAATTATTAGTAAAAATGTAAATACTCATAGTAACAACGACGACGACAACACGAGTAACAGGGCAGAGTGGAAGAAAAAAACGTGTTGCGCCGACCCCAAATAATACGGGATAAGGGCAGGAAGATGATGATGATGATGATATTAAACACATAAGTAACAAAGCACTAAGTGGAATTAATCTATTGAGACATTTAGCAGGAAGTTTTTGGAGATCTGACCCTAAAGTCATGAGTATGTTGTACACAAGCATAGTGCGAAGCCATTTCGATTATAGCAGTCTAGCTTACATGAATGCCAATAGCACCCTGTTACGAAAATTAGATGTAATTCAAAATATGGGATTGAGACTTATTTGTGGTGCCATGCGCTCCACACCTATCAATTCGTTAGAGGTCGAGACCTGTATACCTCCTTTGATACTCCGAAGGTTGTTGTTGGCTGAGAGATTTTTATTAAAAGTCATGACATCAAATGATAATCCTTTACTTATGAAACTAACTATAGATCCACACTCTCCCAGTCAATTTCTTTCAATGCTGTCTCTGCCTCTTCTTTAGTTGGTGGAACTCTGCCTGAAATGACCACAATATTTCAACATGTAAGTAATACTTCAAAAGATATTGTTAAAAATGATATTTGGCCTCTGTATAAAATTCCTTACAATAGTATTATTAACAGCTTTGCAATCCATTTAGACATAGTACACAATATATCAGATTTTTTACAGTTTGACCGAAACATTATGTTATATACACAGATGAATCTAAAACAAATCACAATGTCAATGCAGCTTTTTATGACCCACAGTTAGATTCCACAAAGTGTATAAAATTAAATAAAATGTGTAGCATTTTCACTGCAGAATGCTATGCAATTTATTGTGCACTGCAGCATGTAAATAGCTTTGTAAATAATGTACACAATGTTTTAATAGTGACAGACTCAAAAAGTGTTTTGTCTGCTCTACATAATGTAAATATTTCTTTTAAGTTAAATTATATTATTTATAATATTAGATTTATAGTTCAAAAACTACTTGATAAAAATATTAAAGTAGAATTAGTGTGGGTACCTTCACACAGTGGCATTCGAGGAAATGAAATAGCAGATATAGCGGCCCGTTCAGAACACGATGAGGATAGATCCGAGTTGCTCAAGGTTCCATTTACTGATTACTACAGTGTCTATAACGAACTTAATAGACAGTTATGGAAGGAGTATTGGGACATAACCCTGGAAACGAAAGGCAGATGGTATGCTGAAATACAAAACGAATTACCGATTAAACCTTGGTGCTATAACAGCTTCAAATACACCACAAGAAAATTTATAACTGTTTTATCACGCATGAGATTGGGACATTGCCTAGCACCAGCTCACCTGTATAGGTTTCGCATAATCAACAATAGCAATAGGATGCTGATTTGGATCATTTAATCTTACACTGTTCAAGTTTTAACATTCATCGTTTGATTTTGGTCAGTAAATTTTATTCCAAATAAGTATGTAATTACATGTGTAAATTTATTACAATTGCTCTAACATTCTAATACTAATTATAAGAAACACAAAAACTATAGAATATATACAAACTAAAAATAATAATATTTACAAACCGGTAGAAAAAGAAATTATTGGGCATCAAAAAATTCATCCACATCGATATCAACAGGAAAAGTGCCCAGAACGCTGGCAGCATTGCCACGTTGGATAGCAATGCTGATTCGTTGTCCGAAGAAAAGCCCAGCCCTCTAGTCACGCGAAGAGTCGACCAGTTGTTTGCTGATATCACGAACAACTCGATGAGCGCTCGGACCCCATGGCCCTAGTGTTTCAACCCCAAACGGCTCAAACATATAACTTCCGATGAGGTTATTATATTTACGCCTTTTGAGGTTTTCTGCACTTGCAGCAGTCGCCCCAGCACAACCTGCCGTACTCAGAAGATGGGATGGTGCAAGGGTGTCGACACATGTTGCATCCCACACCAAAGGCCTACCTAACTTCCAGGGCATTATGGTCATCCCGTCTGGCCTCTTTCCATCGTCGCGTGCCAAGCCATTGGGTTCTAGAACAGCTGGCACCCCGGCGGTGACAAGAGCTCGATGGATGATGTCATTAATGCTTGCGTGCCTAGCTATCCGACCAGCGCTTCTACTGCAGGATAGGCCATGGTGTCCGAGGCGATCGACTGCTTCACCGCATTGACACCGATGTGGAGCTCCGCTAGGAGCGCCCAGTCGCAGGCATGTAGCGATCCGGAAGGTGGTGTCACTCAGCATAGTACCTATGTTGGGCGACGGTAGTGTCTGTAGCCAGAGGCCCGACTCCCATTCACCCACAGCCAGTAGGCGGGCACGCTCAGCAGTATTGGTGGACGTGTTAATAAGGTTATTCCGTACCAAACTGCAGAGCGGCTCATCCCACTGTCTCTGGGAAGATGGGTTCTCGGGCAACGCCTTGTTCGGGCAAGCCTTTTTCCAGGCGGTTACGGCCTCGGCCAAGCACGGCACCTCACAGCTAACTAATGATGGACTCAAAATTCTATTGGTCAACTGTTGAGTGCTGTGGACCGAAGACAGGAACGCCGGTAGGCTTACACTAGAAATTTTGCGGATGCCGAGCCCACCAAAACGAATGGGTAGCGTAGCTTGTACCCACGCTCGGTCATCCAGGGCCACATTTAAGATGGAAGTCAGAGTATATCGAATGGTCTGATCAATTTTGTCCAAGAGATGTGGCTGCTTCCATAAAGGGGAAGAGCGAAGAAAATACATGAAATTTGGTGCAAAACAACAATACCGTATGAGGGTGAAAGCCGAATGTAGGTTAATTTTGCATAGTCTTTCCGAAATGTTGTTAAAACGTTCAATTTTGTCGTCAATGAATAATGAAAAACTGTCTTCCAAAATTGGAGAACCTAGGAGGTGCAGTGAACTTTTATCTAAAATTTTGATTTCTGGAGCTATCGAATAAAATTTCTGTAGAGTCGATTGTCTGTCAGTATTGTCTGAAATAAAAATTTCACATTTTGAATGGTTGAGGTCAAGGCCAATGGATTTGAATTGATTTTTGAGAAATTTGAAATCTTCTAAAACGGTTTCTACGTCACCTCCCAGAGTTCCATCATCTAAATACCACACTTAAATTTTGAATTTAACTGTTGGATGATTGGATGAATAGCCAAGCTGAAAATGACTGGCCCGAGAGGGTCACCTTGTTGGCATCCAACTGCAGATTCCAAAACATTATCTTTGTATAATAATTTTGATGGGTGCCTATAGCATTGCCACAAAAAGCCGAAAATTTCTGGTAGCTCTTTTTTTGCTTCAGCCAACAAAGTGTCCCTGTTAACAGAATTGAAGGCGTTTTTAACGTCAACCTTGAGGATGACCTCGCCCTTGTCGGAATTTAGAAAGGTGGAGAGGGCATGTACGGCAGCCTCACAGCCCCCTCTGGAACCAAAGCCAAGCTGTAGGGGCTGAAATTTGTTGGACAAAGATTCGCCGTATAGTCTGCAACAAAGTTTGGCTGCCATACGCCTGTACGTGCACCCGACGGCGATAGGACGAATGCCGCCGTCCTTCTTGCGCAGGGCACATAGATTGGCCCCGTACAAGACATCGACAACGGCATCATTCACGCCGCCGGAGAGCATAAGGGTGACTAGTGCCAGAAGCTCCTTCAAAAGCGCCTCACCAGCGTCCCCGGCGCTTGAACTTAAGAGGTCCTTTAAATGTTGGGGAGTCAGACCGTCGAGGCCGCCGGCGGAACCGCTTCTGAAGGAACTCACGGCTGCATTTAACTGAGGGGCTGAAATTTGATAAAATGATGAATCCGGATTGGGGCTAACAGGAGGGTCAGGGAAAGCGAGGTCATCCGCAGGCGCTGGGTGTTTACTCTCCAGAGCTGAAATTGTATCTGGAGAGTAAGGCGCCACCACATCACTACTAAAAAGTAACCTGGCCGCTCCGCTTATGTCACCTTCACTTAATTTGAATTCTACATGTGAATTCAAACCTTTCTGGGAAACGTTGTTAAAAGGGGGTAAATTTAGATCTAAAATGTCAGCCGAATTATTGCAATTATCTTTAATTTGGGTCGTTAATGTTTTTTTTGAAGCCAATTTTTTTTGGACATGTAGAATCCTGTAAGGGAAGGTGAGTAATTCCTCCCAAGCACTTTGAGTGTTCTCCTTGGTCGCAAGACGGACGCACCGCGCTAAACTTAGCGCAACAGGCCGTCTTGCGCCTCGGGGAACTCTCTTTAACACCGGTGTTGATTTTTTTAATTTTGATAAGGTTATCCAAAGTGATTCCAAATGTGTTGATGTTTGTGATGTGGCTGGGGGGCATAAAGGTACACTATGTGGCTTGTGAACCTTGCCATAGTGGATCTTTAGCCCCCGTTCGCCTTTAAAATAACGTGCTTGGGAGCAATGGGGGCATCTTACCAATTGGGAGTCAAATGATGTGGCAAGTTGACTGCTACAGTTTCCGATATCGCTACTGCCAGCACTTAACATTAAAAAATTGGTTTCACTTACCTATATAATAAATAATAAAAACTAGCACAAAAAACACTGAATATAAATAAAAACACAATGAACAAAAAAAATGTCAAATTTTTGACGGCTTGAGGTGACGGCCGTGGCGCAGTCGCGCTACGGGCCTAGGGCGCCCGTTGTCGTCCGCCAGTTCCAAATGCTAAAAGAGTTTTCAGGCTTTATCACTCTTTTTTCGCGTTGCCTTTTCGTCAATTATAACGTTGAATTGCGTTAGATGAAGTAACAAGCTTTTAAACCATGCTCGATGTTGACGATAGGCGAGTGGAAAACCTATTCATTCTTGACTTAAAGACTCCCGGGTTATAGCCATCAGGAAACACAGATTCTTTGTTATTTGGTAGCAAATGTATCAAGTCAACCTTGAAATCTTGCAATTCATTCCGAAAGCATCGCAATTATTGATTGTACTTTAACACAAAACGGTTAAAGGTAAAAACGCAAATTATCTTCAGGAAACATGTTATGTACTCGTCCAGATCCAGATGTATGAACGTCAATCTTGTATGTTATTCCAGGATATTTTTTCATACATACGAGTATGTTCCTCCAAAAAACAATCTCATTTTTTTTCGTAATACTTAAATGACACTTCTAAATCACTCAGTGAATTGAGTGAAATTCAATCAATAAACGACAATGACATTCAAAGCGAACGTCAGAGTGTTCCCCGCCGCGTACAGGATTTATTAGCAAATAAGAATTATTTTAGTGTGTTGTTTAAATATGTATAATAATAGTAATACGGTAGAAAAATTTAATTAATTTCTTAATCATATAAATGTACATAATCAAATAAGTTGTAAGCAATGATATCACTGGGATATACCAACCCAACCTGAAAAAACGTGAAGTTATTTTTTTTTTAAATATAAAAAAATATTGTACCTAAAGATTTAGAACGTTATTGTATAATTTACTTAGTCAAAAATATGTATTCAATTCCTTTCTTTGATAGATATAACCCATCTATGTATTCGACTGAAAGACTTGTATCTATGGTCATGAATAAAAATTATTAAAAAAAATAATTCTTCTTCGGGTAGCCGCCATGACATGTTAGTAAAAATAGGGTTGCCAGTTTAAAGTTCTAAAAATAACATTTGAAGACGAAGATTTTTAATACTTTTTAACTTTTGTGTTAGATATTTCCGAAAAAACTGTTTCGAAAATAAATAAAGAAGGTGTCTGCTAGTATGTCAAGAAAAATATCAACTCCGGGCAAGAAACGTTTTCAAAAAAAATATGCCATCAAAAACTTAACTTGTAAAAAAAGCAAGGCTCGCAACTCAGTTCTTCTACCGTAAAAAGTTGTGAGATCCATATCATATTATCAAGTCGATTAATTTATTCAGTCCGTACTTAAGGAACCTTGATGACCTACATTGACATGAAAACAAAATGTATTTTTTTTTTAAACTGATTTTAATCAGTGCTTGACTGCGATCCCACCTGATGGTAAGCAGAGATGCAATCATTGATGGTGAGGTGCAATAGTTTATTAAGAGCCTATTCACTCTAGCCTTGAAGACACCTAAATAATAGTGGGACGGGAAGACCGCAGCAGCCAAATTTTTCCAGTCCTTCGATGTACGCGGTATAAACGACGAAGCGAAACGCTTAGTCCGGACCGTTGAAGTTTCAATAACGTAAGGGTGGATACTCGCCAATGTCATGTCATGTATGTCACAAGTAATACGTATTATATTAAATTGTTTAGTCCGATTGTGTGTCTGCTTATTTATTCAAAATTCAGGCTTCTAGCTTTATACACAACGAAGTTATAGGGGGTCGAAAATGGCCTGAAGTGTTTCGAGAAAAGGATGGTACGACCGCAGCGCTTTTTTTCTTGCATTGGCCGGGCACTACCGTGCCTCCTAATATAGCTCGACGATTTTTAAATTGTGTTATACGGCACTAAGTACATGAGTTCTATACGGTAAGAATAGATTTTCCTACTCTAGCAAAATTGTTACACGAAATGCAAAATGAAATCGATTTTTATGCTATTACACCACTTTATTTGGAAGATTTGGAGGCAAAGAGATTTAAAGAGATACAATAGAGCGGCTATCAGAAAAAATGTCTTAGAAAAACTATCATCCTATGCCTCAGTGACGCCATCTGGCTTTGAATAGCAAACACGCGAATTAAATTTGTCAAAATTTATAATTATTTAACTATCGCTCGGTAGGCGACCAGTTAAAATGTCAGTCGTACGAGCTAAAAAGAGTGATGGAGCGTAGGTATACACCCTATATTGCTCCATCCCTGTAACAGTACGGTTCAGGTTTTAAAATGGATTACGTTATGAGCTCGTGGTAGAGCTTCAGTGTATGATAAAGGTAAGGTTAAGCTTTTCAGCAATAGATGGCATTATCACAAAATCAGTAATGTTCTGGAGCTATTAATAAAAATTATTGAATTTTGATTAATTACTTCGTATATGCCAAAAATATTTACGTAAATAAACCGAAGTTAATACCAGTCATTTTACCATAACAAGATTTGCAATAGCGTAATGCGCAGTTCGGCATATTTTCTCAGAAAAAGATTTTCTTTTACTGCATAGATAGAGCGGATACAAACACGACTTGACGTGTAAGGGTGTCATACTAGACTGAATGACTTATGACCACTAGGTAATAAGTATCGGATTACGATTTTGTTCGCTATGTCCTGTCTATTGGTAGGATATATTTAATGTCTTTGTTTGGAGGACAATCGAAATGGAGCCCAGCGTCCGGTTATATATTTAGATGTGACCTCTTTTATTATAATTTATTTCATCACCACTGCTCTCAAAACGGTGAAGGAAAACATCGTGAGGAAACCGGCATGTCCTAGAATCAAAAATTCGAAGACATGTGACATCCACCAACCCGCACTGGGCCCGCGTGGTGGTTTACGGCCCATTCCCTCTCCTAGAGAGGAGGCCTGAGTCCCAACAGTGGGAACATTATAAGGCCGACTAGAAAGAAAGAAAGAAAACACGTTTATTTGGCACACAGGTACACACAATGAGATAACAATTACAATATAGAAACTTAAATACTAAAACTTAAAAAACACATCAACATTGTGTGTCTCACGGCTGCGCCAAATAGGTCCAGTTCAGCATAATGCCAGGCCACTATGTAGCAGTTGCCTGACGCTGGTTTTCAACTGAACCTTGGTATGTGTCTACGGATGCTAAACAGTTTGTTTGATGTGATGTAAATAAATATAAGTATATTATTATATGTAGGCATACATTAGTGTGTAGTAAATAATAAATAGGTGTTTAGTGATAAATATATATTATGCAACAGGAAAAAACACATACTAAGAATATAAAAAACATCATCAAAACTATACGTAAAACCGACTATGCTATGCTATGCTCTTTTATTATAGTTTTCAACACTTGAATCTTATTTATTTATCAAGCTAAATATACATCTTAACTATGAAATATTATAACTAAATAAGTATTTAAAACAAACTAAAAATAATAGTATGTACAAACACGTAGAAAAAAACTCATAGGGCATCAAAAAATACGTCCACATCGATGTCAATGGGAAAAGTGCCCAGAACGCTGGCAGCATGCCATGCTGGATGGCAATGCCAGGCTGGATGGTTGACCGAGGAAAAGCCCAGCCCTCGGGTCACGCGAAGAGTCGACCAGCTGTTTGCTGATATCCCGAACAACTCGATGAGCGCTCGGATCCCATGACCCCAGTGTTTCAGCCCCGAACGGCTCAAATATATAACCTCCGATGAGGTTATTATATTTACGCCGTTTGAGGTTTTCTGCACCTCCTGCAGCCGCCCCAGCTCAGCCCGCCGTACTCAGAAGGTGTCGACACATGTTGCATCCCACAACAAAGGAATACCCAATTTCTAAGGCATTATAGAGTGGCCTAGAGGACCAGAACAGATTGGAGATGTGGTGGCACAGACTGGAGAGTGTTGGCCTAAAATTGAGTAGAACCAAAACGGAATACTTGTTCTGCGATTTCGGCGGTCTCTCCAATCCAGTGCCTTTAGCTCTAGCTGGAACGCCCATACCGATCTGCTCTGACTTCCGGTATCTCGGGTCACTCATCCAAGGGGATGGTGAGGTAGACCGGGACGTAACACATCGGATCAACGCAGGATGGATGAAATGGCGACAGGTCACGGGAACAACTTGTGACCCACGGATGCCCCTCAAGTTGAAGGGTAAAATCTACAAGTCCGTGATAAGGCCTGTCATACTGTATGAATCAGAATGTTGGGCTGTGAAAAAGACGGATGAAAAAAAGATTGCATGTAGCGGAGATGAGAATGTTAAGATGGATGTGTGGTGTGACGAGAATGGATAAAGTGAGAAATGAATATATTAGGGGAAGTTTGAAAGTGGCGCCAGTGACTGAAAAGTTGAAAGGGAATCGTTTGTCTTGTTATGGTCATGTGAAGAGGAGGGATGAAACGCATGTTACTAAAAGAGTTATGAGTTTACATGTGGATGGATGGAGAGGGAGAGGGAGACCAAAGAAAAGATGGATGGATTGTGTGAAGAGTGATATGAAAGAAAAGGAAGTTAGTGATAGCATGACGAGTAACAGGGCAGAGTGGAAGAAAAAAACGTGTTGCGCCGACCCCAAATAACACGGGACAAGGGCAGGAAGATGATGATATAGTCATTCCGTTTGGCCTCTTCCCAACGTCACGTGCCAAGCCATTGCGTTTTAAAACAGCTGGAACCCCGGCAGTGACAAGAACTCAGCGGATGATATCATTAATCGGCATGTCGTGCTTTCCGACCGGCGCTTCTACTGCATGATAGACTATGGTGTCCGAGGCCGAGGCATGGTGTTTCTCGCCATCAAACTATAAAGTTTGGCGAGCTAAAAATATGTTAAACGATTGTTAAAAACGTATGAGATAAATAAATAAAATAAAAAAGGCGGTCGACTGCTTCGCCGCACTGATATCGATATGGAGCTCCACTAGGATCGCTACATGCCTGCGTCTGGGACGCAGGCATGTAGCGATCTGAAAGATGAAGTCACTCAGCATAGTACCTATGTTAGGTAAAAGTAGAGCATATAACCAGAGGCCCGACTCCCATTCACCCACAGCCAGTAGGCGAGCGCGCTCAGTAGTATTGGTGGACGTATTAATAAGATTATTCCGTATCAACCTGCAGAGCGGCTCATCCCACTGTCTCTGGGAAGATGGATTCTCGGGAAACGCCTTGTCCGAGCAAGCCATTTTTCAGGCGTTCACGGCGTCGTTCAAGCACGGCACCTCACAGTCAACCAGGAGTTAAGATACTTTCAACTAACTGTTGAGTGCTGTGGATTGAAAACAGAAACGCCGGTAGACTTATAGGTACAAGAAATGTTGCGGATGCTGACCACCAAAACGGATGGGTAGCGTGGCTTATACCTACGCTCGGTCATCCAGGGCCACATTTAAGATGGACGTTAAATCGGATCAAATGGTTTAATAAGTTTTGTCTAAGAGATGTGGTTGTTTCCATAAAGAGAAAGAGCAAAGAAAATATATAAAATTTGGAGCAAAACAGCAATATTTCATGAGGGTGAAAGTAGAATGTAAGATAATTTTTAAAAGTCTATCCGACATATCGTTGAAACGTTTAATTTTATCATCAACGAATAAAAAAAAACTGTCTTCCAAAATTGGTGAACCTAGAAAGCGCAGTGAAAATTTTTCTAAAATTTTGATCTTTGCTATTGCATTGAATTTCTGAAGTGTCGATTGTCTGTCAGAAACAAAACTTTCATATTTAGAATGATTGAGGTCAAGGCCGATGGATCGAAACTGCTCCTTTAGAAATTGGAAATCATTTGAAACAGTATTTTCGTCACCTCCCAGGGTTCCATCATCTAAATACCATACGTTAAATTTTGAATTTAATTGTTGAATGATTGGATGAATAGCCAAACTGAAAATGACTGGCCAGAGAGGGTCATCTTGTTAGCATCCAACCGCAGATTCCAAAACATTGTCTTTATATAATAATTTTGATGGATGCCTATAGTATTGCCACAAAAAGCTGAAAATTTCTGGAAGTTCTTTTTTTGCTTCAGCCAACAAACTGTCCCTATTAATAGAATTAAAGGCGTTTTTAACGTCAACCTTGAGGATGACCTCACCCTCATCAGAATTCAGGAAGGTAGCGAGGGCATGTACGGCAGCCTCACAGCCCCCTCTTGAACCAAAGCTAAGCTTTAGGGACTGGAATTTGTTAGTCAGTGAGTGGCTATAAAGTTTACAACAGATTTTGGCTGCTATACGCCTATATGTGCACCCAACAGCGATAGGACGAATGCCACCGTCTTTCTTGCGCAGGGCACATAGATTGGCCCCGTACAAGACATCGACGACGGCATCGTTCACGCCACCGGAGAGCATAAGAGTAACTAGAGCCAGAAGTTCCTTCAAAAGCGACCCACTAGCTTCCCCGGCGCCTGAGCTTAGGAGATCCTTTAAGTATGATGATGATTTGATGTGACCTACATTCATTCCATGAATTGTGTTGGAAAATGTTGGCAAAGTGAAACAGAAGAAGGTTATTCTCTGACTCGAAGGGGCCACAGTTGAATTTAGTCCACGCAGGTAGTGAGAATGGTTTCGTGCCAAATAGACATCTCATTTTTAAGTATCAATCGAAATCGCGAGACTATCATGATGAGATGAATCAAGACAATTTCATAAAATGGCAAAAAAAATGTATAGCCAAATCTACCTCCTCAGTCTATTGTAGTTATGTCACCATAACACACAGTTGCAGTCAACAGAGCACTAACTATTTCTAGCACTAATGCTGAAATGCAAATATGAATTAAAAACAAAGGCCTTGCTTATTTGCCGACGATGGCAAAGGCACAATTATTTGAAATTATAAAAGAGCACAAAGAACCGCCTGCGTATGAAGCAGATTTGTAATTGAGATTCCGCCTTACCATTTTGGTTTAAACCTTTAAAACTAAAGAGCTTATATGGAGTCCATTGAAAAGAAGAATTGCAGAAAACAAATGTGGGCTATCTGTTAAAATTACTGAAGAGGCCCTTTAAAGTGTAACTTCAGATGAGTGGGAAAAGGAATGTAATCACGTGAAAAATATAGAAAACAAATACTATAATGATGGAATATCTGTATACAAAAAAACAGCCCGGTTTATAATTGAAGTTGGAGACGAAAGAGATTTTTTTGATGGTAGTGATTTTTGTTTTAATACTTATGATAGCTACATCTCCGGTGTGGGTCCCTTAGGTGAACATAGTTATTTTAAAAAGTAAATTGTGGTCTTCTGGATTTTAATAAATATTTGATTAATAACTTATTCTTTTGGTTTTATTACAAAAACTCGTATAGTTACTATTATCACATGCTTCTGTCGTGTCTACAAAAAGTATGGTTATGCCGTAGTATAAACATTAATTTCAAATTTCAAACATTAGTGTCTATTCCAATAAAGCTAAGAATTGTTTTGAATTCCTATAAAGTAAGTAGTATAGGTATTTTATTCAAAAATAGTTTTTACAGTTTCCAAAAGAAAAAACCAAAATGATAAGGCCAATTGGTAAAAGTAAGAAATATCATATCAATCTCCCCAATATTAAGTAATTTTATTGCTAAAAATATATCAACACTGATTTTCGTACTGCCAACATTACGGCGAAGGGAATTCTTTTGTGAAACGCAGTTTATATATTGTTTTTATTTTATTTTACTTATTAGTTTTGAAATTGTTATGGATTTTGTAGAGAAATGCTTACTTGCGACTTTGGGTACTGGGTGCTGCATTTGTATACTTCTTATTGTTGCCGTCTGTGTTGCAGTTATTTCATTTTCGAAGCAAGCAGAAAAAACAAACAAAGATAATGAAGAGTTTTTATACTCGTTGACAAGTACTAAGTCGTGAGTATATTTACTAGACTGTTATAGTATATAAACGCGAATATTTGTAGCGTTCCTAACTAGAATAAAATAATCTGAGATTTGAGATTTTAAATCTGTAAAAGCGCCGATACACAAGCCTGTAAAGCGGATCAGGAGCTTGCATGCTGGTTAACGGTACTGCAGTAGATAGTACATTTACTAAGCAGTGAACTTGCATGCAAAGTGCTTCCTTGCATACTTGATTCTTGCAAGAACATATTAAGCCAGTTTACGAGACAGTACGAGCTAGTTTTGCGCTATAAACGTCCTACCGTTTCTATTTTCCGCAATGGAAAATATTCGTAGTGAATTAAATAATGCCATACTGCTAGTCCTATTTTCTTGTACTTGGTTGCAAGAATCATATACTTGTATTAATAATGCCTACATATTAGGGAACTTCCGAAATATTTTGTTTGTATTAATATTCTAGAATAATCTATTAGGGAGTATCTGGAAAACACAAGTACTTAACTATTTTTTGTTGTTCAAAAATTGACTAAATATTGGTGACGTAGCTCCCCAATATAATGCCGTGCGACATCGCACTATGAAGAAAGTTTAAATATTAAAAAGACGGGCTGTTTCTTAAGACGTATAGTCCCTTGAATATCTGGCCGGAATTAAATGCACACATACTCGTACTGCCGCCGACGCCCGCGTAGAGCCCCGTTGACCTTTGAAACCATTTTCTTTGCGAAATATTGATTGATTAACATATGCTGTGTACATTCAGTTGTCTAGTACTCATAGCACAAGCTCTGATTAGTTTGAGACTAGATAGCGTTGCGTGAAAGTTGTAGAATATTATAATTATTATTCTTCATTTAAATATGCTCTTTAGAAGTCTAGTCCTGATGTCAGTCCCACTTCAGGACCAGACCTCGAAACCTATCATCCTGCAGTGGGGTGTGAGACAGGGAGACGTAGTTTTTCTGAAACTGTTCACAGCTGCAATGGAGTATGTATCTAAGGTTCTGGACTAGAGTGGACTAGGCATTAATTTCAATGGCGATTACATCACTCTCGATATAAATTGTCGCCGAACTTCGCGTCATCAATTTCATCGCCGTTGCATACGTCATTTGCTGAGGTTGCAAAGTGCCCCACTCGTGCGCCCCGCAACTCCGTGCTGGTCACCGCGGTTTCTCCAAACAGCGGCGCACAAGCCCTTCGCCCCGTCCCGCTGGCTGTTCTTGCAGCTCTAACGAATCCGGTCCGTAGGAATTTCGCTAGCGTCACTGCGAGCGCCCTTGGCGTTCCTCATCTGAAAACTGTGCTTAACAAGGCAAAGAGCAAGGTTGAAAATGACGTTGGTTTCTCTACGTTGCAAAGGAGGAAGCGTCAAACGCAAACCAACAAGAACCGCTGCGGTACAGCACCTGTTAGTTTGCGTGCCGCCCAGCCGAACACTCCAGTGTGCATCTCCCACCTGCATCACACCACAAGGGTGGACGACATCATGGAGTACGTGCGCCAAAAGACGAAGTACGCACTGAGGGTACAGCTTCTGGAGTCGCAACGTAACGTCAATTCCAGGGCGTTCATGGTGCGAGTCCCGAACACTTTTCTGCCCTTTATGTTAAAGGAAGACTTTTGGTCGCGGGGCGTCGTGTTCCGTCGTTTACGCGGACAGGTGCCACAGAACAGCACGAAGTGAACTTAGTGCAATGTGAAGTGTTATTAACGTAGTCCTAAGTCTTATTTACTAACGATTAATCGTCTCTATACTATAATACTCTCTATATATATGTATGTTAGTCTGTAAGGTATGTATCTATTGGCCAAGATGCCTGAAAATATATGATTTATTATTATTGTTATTATTGGACAAAAAGTCCAGTCTAATTTCGAGAAAAAGGTCAACTTTCGAATCCAACTCGGCAGAGCAGCGTTTGGGAAGCTGCGCGGTACCTTCTCATCCAACATACAACAGTTTCTCAAGACGAAAGTCTATAACGAATGCGTGTTGTCAGTGGTGCCCAGTGAGCGGCCACGTTTCGAAGCCATAAGGCTTCGGTCGCTCACAATGAGCCTCATCAGAAAGCTTAAAGTAATCCAAAGGACAATGAAAAGGCTATGCTCAGAGTTTCCTTGCATGATCGAATCGGGAATGAAGATATCTGTAGGAGAACCAAGGTTACCGACATAACTCAAAGAATTGCCAAAATTAAGTGGCAGTGGGCAAGGCACATTGCACGCAGAACAGATGGTCGATGGGAACGAAAGGTTCTGGAACGCCGCCAAACTTAAATGGCAATGGGCAGGGCACACACATAGCTTGCAGAACAGATGGCCACTGGGGCCTAAAGGTTCTCGAGTGGCGACCGCGTACCGGAAGACACTGCATTGTGATGCCTCCTACAAAGTGGACCGATGACCTGTCAAAGGTTGCATGAATCCACTGGATGCGAGATAGAAAGTATTAGCCATACGAAATAAAAACATACGTTGATAATATTGTATCAATCCAACTGTTCGGGGTTGGATGAGATAGAGATAAAAGATGAAAGACAGTTTAAGATCAATAAATTGACTATATTGTCTGTTTCCACAAATATAGGTTAAGATTACCATACGGAGCAATGTGGTGAAGATTGAGAGTGTGTCGACCAGGGTGGCGTACCTTATACTCAGAGTATCATCAAGATATTCGCTGAAGGTCATACAGGTTTATGCCTCGACCTCGACACACCCCGACGACGAAGTAGAGACCATGTATGAGGATGTATCCAGAGCCATGCATGGTTATAAGACTCACTTCACCGTGGTCATGGGGGACTTTAACGCGAAACTGGGCAAACGAGACGGTGACGAGCTGCGAGTGGGGCAATTTGGATTTGGACGTCGGAATCACCGGGGACACCTATTGGCTAGCTTTATGGAGAAGGAGGGCCTCTACATGATGAATTCCTTCTTCAAAAAGCGTGAGCATAGGAGGTGGACCTGGCAAAGTCCTGACGGTGCAACTAGAAATAAGATTGACTTCATCCTATCGACGAAGAAGCAAATATTCAATGATGTCTCTGTGATCAACGCGGTGAGAACTGGAAGTGATCATCGCATAGTGAGAGGCACATTGAATATTAATATTAAGTTTGAAAGGTCACGACTGATGAAGTCTACGCTCCGTCCAGCACCGATCCAAGTCCAAAACCCCGAAAGCTTTCAGCTCGAACTCCACAATCGTTTCGAGTGCCTAGGAAGCTCCGTGGATGAATATAACGATGGGTTCGTAGAAACTGTCCATACGGTCGGGTCTAAGTTTTTCAAGACTCACCGTACAAATAAGAACAAAAGGCTCTCTGATCCGACCCTCGAGCTAATGAAGAAGAGGCGTGAGATGATTCTGCAGTCTTCAGACGATGCGTGCATATACCGGCAGCTCAATAGACAAATATCGAAGTCTTTGAAACGCGACCTTCACCGCTTTAATACCGCAAGGATTAAGGATGCAATTGAGCGGAATAAGGGCTCTAAAGTATTTGCACGAGATCTGTCTATTGGGCAAAGCCAGCTCACGAAACTGAAGACCGACGATGGCAGAGTCATTTCCGCCAAATCGGAGCTTCTGGGAGAGATCGAGACTTTTTATGGACAGTTATACACGTCTATCACTAAACTCGCGGCAAATCTAGCAAACGACCCAAGAGCTAGATTGACTCGACACTATACCGAAGATATCCCGGACGTCAGCCTGTACGAGATTAGGATGGCTCTGAAGCAGCTAAAAAACCAAGAAGGCGTCGGGTGAGGACGGAATTACGGCTGAACTCCTGAAGGCAGGTGGAAAACCGGTCCTTAAGGCCCTTCAGAAGCTATTTGATTCCATCATACTCGAAGGAAAAACGCCACAGGCGTGGAGCAGAGGCGTGGTGGTACTCTTCTTTAAGAAGGGCGATAATGCCCTGCTTAGGAATTACAGGCCCATCTCGCTTCTGAGTCATGTCTACAAGCTGTTTTCCAGAGTCATCACGAATCGTCTTGCACGCAGGTTCGACGACTTCCAGCCTCCCGAACAAGCCGGATTTCGAAAAGGCTTCAGCACCGTGGACCACATACATACGCTGCGGCAGGTTATACAGAAGACTGAGGAGTATAATCAGCCTCTCTGCTTAGCGTTTGTGGACTACGAGAAAGCCTTTGATTCGATTGAGACTTGGGGCTGTACTGCAGTCTCTCCAACGGTGCCAAATTGACTATCGGTACATCGAAGTGCTGAAGTGTTTGTACAAAAACGCCACTATGTCAGTCCGACTACAAGACCAGACTTCGAAACCTATCCTCTTGCAGCCGGGCGTGAGACAGGGAGACGTAATTTATCCGAAACTGTTCACGGCAGCAATGGAAGATGTCTTCAAGGTCCTGGAGTAGAGAGGACTAGGCATTAATGTCAATGGCGAGTACATCACTCACCTTCGGTTTGCCGACGACATAGTAGTCATAGCTGAGACTACGGAGGAGCTCAGTACAATGCTTGATGACCTCAGTAGAGCTTCCGAAAGAGTGGGACTTAAAATGAACATGGATAAAACCAAAGTCATGGTAAACAGCCATGTAGTACCCACTCCTATCAAGATCGGGGACTCTACACTCGAAGTTGTGGACGACTACGTTTACCTGGGACAGACGGTCCAGTTGGGAAGGTCTAACTTAGAGAAAGAGATCAATCATCGAATCCGACTTGGCTGGGCAGCGTTCGGGAAGCTGCGCGGTATCTTCTCGTCCAATATACCACAGTGTCTCAAGACGAAAGTCTATGACCAGTGCGTGTTGCCAATGATGACATATGGCTCTGAAACGTGGTCGCTTACAATGGGCCTTATCAGAAGACTCAAAGTCACCCAAAGGGCAATGGAAAGGGCTATGCTCGGAGTTTCCTTGCGTGATCGAATCAGGAATGAGGATATCCGCAGGAGAACCAAGGTCACCGACATAGCACGAAGAATTGCCAAACTTAAGTGGCAATGGGCAGGGCACATTGCTCGCAGAACGGATGGCCGTTGGGGACGAAAGGTTCGGGAAAGGCGACCACGTACCGGAAGACGTAGCGTTGGAAGGCCTCCTACAAGGTGGACCGATGACCTGGTAACGGTTGCGGGAGTACGATGGATGCGAGACGCACAGGACCGTTTGTTGTGGCGGCACTTGGGGGAGGCCTATGTCCAGCAGTGGACGTTTTTCGGCTGAAATGATGATGATGATGATGAGGATTAAGATTAATTTATACTAGGATGAATGGTGAAAGATATGAGATTATGAGTCACGCGCACGGTATGTCTCCGAATTACGTACTAAACTATTGCGGTGTAAATGCAATAATATAAATGATGGAAATGTACCGAGCGGGTCGCGCAATAATGATGACCCAGGCAAATGTACTGTACGGTGGTTTTTTTTTTTCCGGTGGGAAAATCATCTTATGACATCCCCCGCTCTTGGGCGGGGCGAGAGATAGTGTCAGACTTTTACTGACTAAAAACCCACTCCTGTTCCTTCGTTGCCTTTCGTACCAGGGCCGAGTCTTCCTTTCAGAATCAGACCCTTGGCCCCAGTAGGCTTCGACCCTGCTGGGCCCCTACAGTTGCTGACATCTCCTTGAGGCGCGCGTGGAACAATACGCGCCGTCGGTAACTTGGGCTCGGTCCGGACGGTTACCGGACGGTCGGACGGTTGCTCGCCATCCGCAAGCCCGCGCCTACGGTGGCCGGTAATCGGGATCGGAGTCCTGGCGGCGGTTGGGGCGTGAGGACCGCTGCCTCACGCGATCGGCCGCCTCCTTTGCTAGCATTACTGCTTCGCAGAAGGAGGCGACCGCCTGCCACTCCTCCTCGCTCCGGACCATGGCCTGTACCAAGGCCCAGCGCGAGAGATCGCCGCCGCCGATTGCCCCCACGTTCAGCCGTTCTCGAGTTTAAGCGAGACTATTAAACAGCTACTAATTTATATATATATAGATTTAAAATTCATGCCATTCTTATTCATATCAGTTTATTAATACTTCAGAAAGGCAATTTAAGTAGCTCGTAAATATTGTAACTCATGATAGTCTTTATGATTAATCCTATTCCTCAATAGTTTTTAATGATAGTTGTTGGCAATCAGATAAACCATGTTCTAGATAATGCTACAATATACGGCCGCCGCCGATTGCCCCCACGAGGACACGGCGATGCTCTTCCCAAGCACTGTACGGTGGTTGACCCGTACACTAACTATACTAAAATACTAAACGTTAAACTCTGAATGTGATCTCCATGTACTCATAGCCTAGTAACTTCCATTTACTTATACCTCACATATGGTGTATGTATCTATAATAAACATATAATAAGTATAACCTAGCCGTCAATGAGGAGTAGGCTTTAGAAAGTTACCATTTTCTAAGGCACTGATCGGGCGCTTGGGCCTTAAGCAAGTTAATTTAATAATACGTTTTCCTTTGAGACTTGGGCAGAGAGGTCCGTTCGCCAAGAAAGTGATCCTGACATGCCACTTTCGCTTATGTTACTGACATTATTGTTGTCCACAGATGGGATGACATTATCGGCACGAGGACGAGGAGGACACATAATCCGTACTCAGACTAGAGTTTATCAGTAAGATCGTATTTGTGTGAAAATCGCTTCTCCGAAATTTTATTTCTCACTTACTCCGTAAATCTTACAGTTAATATGTAAAAATTGTGTGTGTTATTTTACTTTTAAATAAATAATTTACTTTAGTAATGTTCTGATGTTTTCTTATGTGATGTCATTTCACTGAAACTTTCACAGCAGTTGTTGGAAATTTTATTTTTTTTACCAATAGATGGCGCTGTTAGATGAGCACGGATTTCTAGATCGCGATGTTAAGGCTTAGTGCTCGGCCACACTGGAAGCAAGGGTGCGGGGCGGGCGCGGCGCGGCAATCTCAAACACAAGAACTTCCTTTGAGTGTCCACAGTGGACACGCGGCCCCGCGGGAAGCGGCGCGGACTGTGAGACGCGGAACGCGCGCTGTCATCTCACGCCATAGTGAGTTCATACAAGTGGCCACAGTGAGTGCACGGGCGGCAAGCGGCAAACTGGAGAAGATTGTTATTGATCATATATCCATGTATCGATATTTATAAAAATACTAGCTGTTGCCCGCGACTTCGTCCGCGTTAAGTTCGTAAAACTGTACAATCATTCTGTTCTTGCAATTCATTCCGAAAGCATCGCAATTATTTATTGTACTTTAACATAAAACGGTTAAAGGTAAAAAAGCAAATTACCTTCAGGAAACATGTTATGTACTCGTCCAGATCCAGATGTATGAACGTCAATGAATAGAAAGAGTATGTATGGCTCGTAGCAGTTGGCATTTCTACCTACCCCAAAGGAAAAGGCATTAGTTTATGTATGTTTCTGGTTTATTTTCTGGTAAAACAACATTGTATGATTTTAAACCCTCGCCACAGTGCCACAGCCACAATCGCAGTGGTGCCTGTCTTTGAGAAGTGACTACAGAGGCGCCACGGCATCCTCTCTTTGTGCAGGACTTACCTGATGTGGGTGTTTCGGAAGGTATCTGTATCGAATTCAGCGGGAAGAAACACTCGGGTCTCACCATTGTGCGAATCGTCCGGAGAATACGATGGAGTATACGGTGGAAGTCAGTCCCGCTTGGTCGGAGTGCCGGCGCCGCCGTGTCCTCGTGGGGGATTGGTGGAGAAAAGAACAACCAGTTTCCTCCTTCAGTGAAGCACTACGGTCAAAGAAGGTGGCTGAAACTATGAGGGATAGGACATCCTGACTCTTCAGCTGTCGCTGCAAGTGATGCTCTGGGTTTTGAAAGCCGCAGGGCGATTCGCAGGGCGGTGGTGCCGTCCGGCCGTCTGGTCAAAACAATCCTGAATCGACGGCGCGTAGTATTCTACACGCGACTCAAATGTTTTTTCCATAGTGGGAACTACCTATGAAGAGTTTCCAACTTATGAATGAATTTCGGCAACATCTTGTGCGCGTGTAGCTCCGTCCAATCGAACTCGCATATTGATGGCCTAACTGAGAATTTACTGACGCCGATTGCCTCTATGAGGACACGGCGGTTTACCCAAGCTGGATAGACCTCCACCGCATACTACACCGGGTCCTCCGGGCGATTCGCAAAATAAGAAAAGAAAGAAAGAAAAGTATTTTATTTGGCACGCATGGATACACACACAGTAAAACAAAATTCAAGACAACTAATGGTAATATCAGGGTACTTCCAACCGAATCCGGAACAGAAACCATTCGAAACACCCACAACAGTCTTGAGCTTGTGTATCCATAAAACAATGAAATTACAGTAAACAAATGTAGCAGCCGATTAGTATTATCCCTAAGATTGGTCTCCCTCAGAGGGTTGTTCCAGTGTTGGTTACCATTCGCTGCAAGAAGGTAACGTCCAGATGTCGTAGGGCTGCAAGGAATCTGATATACATCATATGTTGTCGAACTGTGATCAGAAAAACACATTCGATCCCGTTTTATATGAAACAGCGACTGTAAATAATAAAATGCGCCATTATTAGGGCGCAGGGTGCCATCATCCTGGAGGACACAGTGGAAGCATACAGTGAAGGGGTGCTCCGCAAGGGCGGAGCACCGCCGTCCTCGTGGAGGCAATTGACGACAGTGACCTCTCGCAATCAGAATAACACATTCGATCCCGTTTTAGATGAAGCAGTGATTGCAAATAATAAAAAAACTTTTTACAAAAAAAAGCAACTTCATTAAAAAAGACACTAAAATGATCAAAATGTCTTTAATTTCGGAAGTCGGTGTTAAATAAGATACAAATAATATCGAGAAACACCGACTTCCGAAATTAAAGTTATTTTGATCCTTTTAGTGTCTTTTTTTAGTGAAGTCGGTTTTTTTTTGTAAAAAGTTTTTTATTTCACTCTTTTTAGTTGCGATACATTTATAACCAGAATGCCTATTTCTCATGTCAATTCCAATTAACCCAAACACTCCTAGGTTACATTGTTTTATTACGAAATTTCTGTGTCTACCTTCCACCTCTCGGCTCCATCATCAGATTAGTTCGATAGCACCTTATAGCCAAACTGCATTTCACGAAAATTTTAATAAGCCCAAACACGGCTAGGATACATTGATTAATTACAGAGTTCCTGTGCCTGTCTTCCGGCTCCATCATTATCAGGTCACTTCGATGGTACCATTTTCAAAATAACTATTCAGGACCATTTATTTATGGACCGACCATGTATTGACATAGTCGCTTAACTATCTTTATTGTGATATCTATGTGAATATGAAGTTCCGATGGCCATTTTTGGTCTTCTTCATCAGTTTTACTTCATCAAGTTTTTTTTTTACTATAAGTGTTTAAGTTCTTGATGAAAATACCAAAATCGTTGTACGTTTTCCTATAAAATTTCAAAAGTTCCCTCGATTTCGCCAAGATTCCGTCATCAGATCCCAATTTGGTGACTATGGAACCATTTGAAGGGTATTATACCCTTACCAACAAAAAAGGATTTTTTCAAATCGGTTGGTAAGCATTGAAGTTATGCGTGAACAAACATAAAAAAAAGTACAAACATCCGAATTGAGAACCTCCCCCTGTTTAACAGGTCGGTTAAAAACACGCCATTATTCGGCGCAAGGTGCCATCATCCCGGAGGACACAGTGGAGCATACAGTGGAGGTGTGCCCCGCAAGGGCGAAGCACCATTGTGTCCTCGTGGAGGCAATCGGCGTCAGTGACTTCTCGCGCCGGGCCCTGGTTCGGGCGAGATCCAGAGCGAGGAGTGCTAAGCTAATGCTAGGCGAAGAGAAGGCCGCAAGCGTGAGGGAACCATAATGAGAGATTGCATAATGAGGTATTAATGGTGCTCGGTTTTAATAATATCACACAAATGTTTTAATTCATTTGCAGTTTCATACCATACTTACTTTAGGACTTTTTTAAATTTATACAAGTTGGTTAGGCCTTTACAGGACTTCAAATAAAACTTGGACTGTATGTTTAATTCTATATTACGTCGGTTACAATATTATCGTGCGAAGTGGCTATAGTGAACCGCATCTATGAGCCGAGTGACGGCGCGTGAGCGGTAAAGCTTGTTCCCCACGTCCCGCACGCTCCTTCCTGGTTCATGGTGCCTCTCTTCGATTTGAGTTCTGCCAACTTCGTGACCCCGTCTACGCCGGAATAGGTCTTCGTGACCCGACCCATGGACCAGAGCAGGGCTGGCGTTGTTTTGTCCTTGATCAGCACCAAGGTCCCGGGACTGAGTTCACCTCTGGAGCGGAACCAGTTTGATTTGGCCTGTAGCAGAGAAGTGTACTCATTATGAAATCTGCGCCAGAAATGCTGCCAGATGAAGTGGATCCTTCTACATCGATCCAGTCGTGTGATATTCTTGTCCGTCTCCTGGATGTGGTACACAGGCCTGCAAAAGTGCTTGGATACCTTAATGCCTATTTTCCCTTGCACGTTAAAGTTCAAGTTTTCGAAATTTAAACTAGATGGCGTTGGCTTCTTCACAGCTAAGTGGCGTCCAAAGGCAATCTCACAAAATATAAACTTGACTTTTAGTTTGACAGAAAATAGACACATGCGTCGTCATTGTCATCAACAATTGATTGTAGTTCATAATTTCATCATTTAAATTAGAGTCAAGTTGGCCTAGCGGTTTAGCATGTGCAGATAGATGCGTAAATCAATGAGCCGTGAGTTCGAATCTCACGTAGTACTCACACTTTTTGTAAGTTGTGTATAATAAATATAAACAAACAAAAGAAATCGGTAGGAATATTATATCAAAGCTAACAAATGGATATTTATTTGTAATATAATATTCAAGTAGGTAGTTACTCAGCAAAATGAAAAAAATGAAGGTAAACAGGCTCATCTAACAAAAAGGCACTATTAAAAAAATAATATGTTTTTATTTCTTACAATTTCTTATTCAAATTTAACAATCACCATTTATTAATCACCGAATAAGATTATAATATTATATATAACTTTTTATTGAGGCCATAGCTTAAGTATTCGTTTCCAAAATTGGAAAGAGGATTGAAGCTTATGTAACCTTAACAACCAAACTTTTGAGATACCAGATAATTTTATCAAAAAATCAAAAGGATTAAATGTAGGCTAAAAACTATAATATTGCACAACAATATATCAAGTGTTCATAACTTTTTTAAGTGGTTTTAGGGTATTAAGTTAAACACACATAACAAGGTCTCCAGTTAATACTGAGTAGATACTATTAATTCAGTATTATAATTATTTATCATCTTGACGCCACAAACATAACCGTCCTTGTTCATTGGACTTAAAAGTTTTTTCATCAGTAAAGATGACACTACTCTAACCAAAGTTTATGTGATCCATATAGCAAGGATTTCACAGCATGCCTCCGATAATGCATCTTATCACTAAGTATGAAGAGCACAACGAACAGTGTCATCGCTTGTGTCAAAAAAAAACCAGCATAGTGGTTCGTCGACAGACGTCGATTTTCTTCGTACTCCCTTATCATGGTTTGACGCTGCAACATGTTTCAATCAATCAATCAATCAATCAATCAATCAAATTTTATTGTGGATCATAGGTATGTACAGTACAGTTCTTAAATATATGAAAATTTAGATCAGCTATGTCCCGCCGTTGGGCATACAATAATTACATCTGGATAAACAATAAATTAATATTAAATTTAATTAACATTATTACAAAATATATTTTTCCATTTAGCATAATAATAAAACATTAATGGAAATGTCAAATTTAGATTATTACCTAGAAATTAAAATTAATTGCATATAAGGTCAAAAAATTAAAAAGAATAAAATCATAACAAATTGAAACAGGTAAGATGCCAAATTATACACATAAAATTAAAAAAGTATAATTAATCACAATACTAAAATGAGGAATTGCAAAATCATAACATAAAATATAATTATAATAATTCAGGTCATTGAACACATCATGACTCGGTGGGACTATATTTTAGTAAAGATTTGTCAGACAGAAATTCTTTTACAGAGTAATAACTCCTGTTTACTAACAGATCATGGAGAGTCCTTTTAAAATTATCATTTTTCATAATTGTTCTGATAGGCCCTGGTATATTATTATAGATGCGAGAAGCTGAACAAAAGATGCTCTCATGCATCAGGTGAGTTTTACTGGCCGTTGTGCGTAATTGATCCTTACGCCGTATACGCGTGTAGTAGTTAAACATGTGAATATTGTTTTTAACAAATACTGCAGCCTCAAGTATATAGATGCATGGTAGTGTTAATAATTTATTGTTTTTAAAGAATGGCTTACAGGATTCAGTTTCGCGCAAGTTGAATATAGCCCTGATGCAGCGTTTTTGAGCAATGAAAGCGCGCTCTCTTTCCGTACTGTTGCCCCAAAATATTACACCGTATCGGAGAATAGAGCCAACATAACCATGGTAAGCCGCTAGCAAAGTACTCCGATTTGCTATTCTCCCTAATCTATACAATGCATATGAAAATTGTCCCAGCTTTTTGCAAACATGCTCAATATGAAATTTCCAGTTAAGTTTGTGGTCAATATGTAGTCCTAGAAATTTCGTTACTTCCGTTTCCTCAATGTCACTATCAAGGTAATGAATTTTTAAAGTACCTGTACGTCGGGTTCGTATTTTAAAATCCATTATTTTAGTTTTATCAATATTAATCATTAAATTATTCATTCTAAGCCAATCTATAATCAATACTATTGTTTGGTTAATGTCAGATTCTAAATCAGTTGAATTATCATTAGTAAATAAGACGGTGCTATCATCAGCAAACAGTGTAATGTCGTGAGCTGTCACCGAAGGCATGTCATTTATATAAATAAGAAAGAACAGAGGGCCGACAATAGTTCCTTGAGGAACACCGAATTCTACTATTCTAGACTCAGATACGTATAGTTCTTCTGTTTTAGTACTAAGATTTATCCTCCGCACTTCTGTGAATTGTTGTCTATTGCTGAGGTATGATTCTATGAGTTTGTACACATTGCCTCTTACACCATATGCATACAACTTTCTTAAGAGGATTTTGTGATCGACACGGTCGAAAGCTTTCGACATGTCCATGTATAATGCGACAGCTGGCAACCCTTTATCCAAATTAATCATTACCTTCTGTAAGAAGTTATAAACTGCCACATTTATGGATTTGTTTTTCCTAAAACCATATTGATTGGGGGCTAAGATGTTCTTTGCCTCAAAGAAATTATAAAGACAGTTAAACATAACCTTTTCAAAGATTTTTCCAAAAATAGGTATTAATGCAATGGGCCTGTAATTACTCATGTTAGTTTTGTCTCCTTTTTTGAACACTGGCTTTATAACCGATATTTTTAGTTTATCTGGGAAAGTGCCTTCTTCTATACATAAATTGATAATGAAGCTAAGTGGTTCTGATATAATATGGGCTACATCTTTGACAATATTTGTCGTAACGTTATCATAACCGGCACTGTTTTTATTTTTTAGAGAAATTATTATTTTATTAATGTCATCAGGGATAGTTGGTCTCATAAAGATTGAATTAGAATTGTATGTCAATTTATTGGATGATTCATGGGGAACACTAGTATTATTTTTATTGATGTCAAGAAAGAAGTCATTAAACGAATTAGCAATGTCTTGAGGATTATTTATTGTTACGTCATTTATAATTAATTGAGCCACACCTTCATTTGGGTACTTCCCTTTGATGTCATTTATTACTTTCCAAGTAGCTTTATTTTTATTTAAAGCAGATTTAATAAAGTAGTCGTTTTGAGATTTTTTAGTAAGCCTGATTATAGTTTTGTATTTTTTTGCATATGCTTTGAAAGTAGTTTTAGTGGTTTGATTTGGATTATGCCTATATTGCCACAGTAGTTGACATTTACGTTTGCTACATATTTTTAATCCACGTGAAATCCATTTCGGTCTAGATCTGTTATGCATCTTGACTTTCCTAATAGGAAAACAGAGATTATATAACATAATGAAATTATCATGGAATATGTTATAGGCAGTATTCGCATCCAGGCAACTATAGACATCACTATTGGTTAGCTGATTTAAGTATTTTATAAATATTGCTCTGTTGCCTTGAGAGTAATCCCGTTTTAATATAAACCAGTATTTAATGTTGCAGGTCTTTTTAACTGGAACCTTCACTATTTGTGCATAATGGTCTGATAGCGCTAATTCCTTTATAGAGCCTTTACAAGCTCTTATGTTATGGGCTATGTTGTCTATGCACGTTTTATTAGCAAATCTCGTTACTTGATTGAATTTTAGTTTTAAATTATATCTGGTTAAGATTTCTGTAAATTCGATGGAAAGTTTTGTATGCTTCAAAGTATCTATGTTGAAATCTCCGCACATTATGATCTTTCTACCGTGTTTGCAGACGTTATTTAATATTTTATTAAGAGTTGTGAAAAAGCTGTCCATAGAGCCTGCGGAGTTGTTAGGTGGCCTGTAAATGCATAGAACAACTATTTGATGTTCCAAGAGCTCAATTGCAGAACATTCTATTGTGTTACATATGGAAAGTTTAGTCATGTCATTAAGAATTCTGAATTTCAAATTATTTTTAATTAATATACAGGACCCGCCGTGTCTGTTATGTCTCATAAAGTAAGACGCAAGTTTATAATTTGGTATTGTTAGGTACACTTCGTCACCGTCAATCATGTTGTGTTCAGTGATACAGAGTATGTCAACAGGATTGTTCTGGGTAGCCAAATCGTTAATACAAACAGATAGCATGTCAGATTTATTAATCAATCCGTTAATGTTCTGATGAAGGATAGACACAAATTTATAAACGAAATAAATTATTCGAGTTTGAGTTTACAATTTTGTTACATTCTGATGCACCATGCTCATTGGTCAATTCATTTATACAGTCTTTATTAATACTATTTATTACACTTGGGTCTAGATTTAAATTAACTTGCACGTATTTACTTTCAAAACACTTTCTACCTTCAAATTGACACATCAGTTCGTACTGCGATGCTTTGAAATGATAATGAATACATAAAATTTCTTTTAATAACGACCTTGCAAGATTTAGTACATGATTGCGTCTACCAGGTGGGAACCTAGCATAATTCATGTCCATGAATAGTACATTTTTATATTTCTTACAGATAAATCGTAATAAATAGTTGATCTTTGATTCATTAAGAAACCTGTTACTGGGTACTTCACTTATAATGACATTTGTATTTGCAGTTGACGATAACCAACGATGTAAATTTATATCGATATCAAGAGGATTTTTATCGCAGCATCCTCCCAATATAACTACGTAGTCGCTTTTTGTTAGTGTACTTATTTCGGTATTCGAGTACTCTAGGATCTTACTCAATACAGCACCTGGTTTTATGTAAGATACCACGTCGTAATCTGATCCAAGTAGGTTTTGTAAAATAGTCCGGAGTCCCCGACCTTGCCCATCACCTAGGATAATTACCTTGTGTTTGTTATTTTGAGACACAACTGGTGGCGTACTCATAGCGCAGTGTAGTTTTCTACAAACTTTTTTGTCTACATTGCAAAGTTGGTTTTCCGATTGAACTGCTTTTATGCAATCTATATTATCGTGCTGGGTCGAACGAGGGCTGGGGCTATTATAATATGGATATGTGCTTCTAGCAAGTCGCAGAGGAGAGTGGCGGGGACTATTTACTCTCATACTTAGTATTCGTTTCGAGATGGGAGATGAGATGATTTTGCGCTGTGGGGTAGTGCAGGTAATTTTCTTCAGAAGTTCTATTTGTCGTTGTTGATCCTGTGTGACCTGCATCAGCTTAGTATTTTCGCAGTTAAGATTATCAATTTCATTATTAGCAATCTTTAATTTTTCTTTAATATCATTTAATTCTCGTCTCAGATCCTCCGAATATGACTGATCGTAGTTTTGCGTATCACTCTGGATGCTCATCATAGTAGAATCAAACATGGTAGAATTCAATAGGTCTTTGCTAGTTGAAGACGATAAGTCTATTTGAGATTGTGATCTTATCAATTTATTGCGTACGGTAATATTGTCCATCTTGTTCAGCAATTTTGCCTTCTGAAAATATTGTTTACTATTTGGCTTATGTAACGTATGCTAAGTCTGCTACAATCGCGAAGCGTATGCTCAATATGTTGAAAACAAAAATTATTAGTTCAACTACTCGACGCTAGATGGCGTATTGTCAGTCGATAAAACAGTTCCAAAATTGGTGCACTCGAGACGTTGTCACTGCGATTTGCACCTCGTCGCTAGATGGCGCAATTTCGGTCGATAAAACAGTTTCAAATTTAATGAATCAGTCGATAAAACAGCTCAAAATCTTGGTGCGGCTACTGGCCACTTGAGGCGCTATCACTGCGCGCTTTTTAAATGTGTGAAAAATAACCGTCTTTAGATTTATTTTATCACACAAATGCACTTTATTATGATGTTACGTCAATAAAACAACGATCACTGGTTAATTTGAAAATTAATTATCGTACCTTGCTTCAAAACAATCGTATTTTGACCTTGTTTGTTTATGTCCACAATCACTTGTCAGTTTAACATTACTATCCCAGACTGAATATGACTTGAAGATAACACTCGTATTATATATTTAGGAGATAATGATCACTTTGAAACTTAAAAAGAAGTGGTATACTTATAATTTCTAATTTAAATCAAATAATTATATTTTTTGACACAAACTTAGTGTTTACGCGACGGCAGCGCCATCTGTCTGTTTATTAGTTTTAAGTAGTCTGCCAGCTCTTTTATGGTGTTTCAAAGAACCCTCTTCTTCAAATCGTCATACCCATAGAACAACAGTTTTTCTCTGCAACAATAAAACAGAAATATATAATACCTAATAATGATTATTATATAGGAGGCTTTTGTTATATAAAAGAAGAAAAAAAATCTACTTACGTTTACACCGGTCTTTCTGGCTATTTCTGACAAGTTTTTACCTTGATCATGCATAGCAATTATTTGAGCTCTTTTTACTAAATCCAACAATTCATATCTACTCATTTTGGTAGAATAAGTAGACCACCTGGTTAAAAATAAAATCCAACGAAAAGTGCTAGAACGAGATAATCGAAATTAACTTAGCGAACAATCAATTGAGCTATGTCATAACTCTGGTCTAAGTATTATTAATACTACCTACTAGTTATTATTTTTAAATCCATATTCAACCTACCCTCTCAAGTTTGAAAACTAACACATAGATAATCAAATATTTATAAATTGATATTCAATTTTAATATCTTCATCTCTATAAAAGAAACTATAAATTATTTCAATATTTAAAGGAACAAAAAGAAAGTAAAAAAATAAGCATAAATTAAGTATTAATCATTTGAAACACAGCGACGCCATCTATTAACAGTAAAATGTAATATTGTCGATAGCAACATTTCAATCTGGTTTTACGCTAGATGGCGTCATTTCTCGCTTCACGCGATTTTGTTTCTGTACTACCCATGCACTTTTGCATGTGCCTTTACAGTTAAGAGCTGTCGCCCAATTAGGAAATGAGATGGACGGAGCGCCGAAAAATCAGGGTCTGATGAAAGTGAAGTGAGGAGACGAGAGTTTAAGACCGCCTCTATGTGAACGAGACAGGTAACCATCTCCTCGAATGTGAAATGGGTAAGATGGAGTAATCTTTTCAAACGATATTGCAGGATTTAACTGCAGCTTCAGCCAATGAATTGAAATGCGGGCCCGCATACAGCGGGCGTAAAAATAAATTCGATTCCCTCTTGCACTATTTCAGATGATTATTGTAAAAACTTATGCATTTCATTTAATGCACCTACAAATCTCGTCTCATTATCAGACGTGATGCTTCGAGGCTTGCCTCGACGCGCCACAAAACGATTTGAAGCCGCCATGTAAGCTGCAGTGGAGAGGTTTGAGACGAGCTCCAAATGCACGGCTTTGACTGCTGCACAACTATGATTTTGAAGTTTGCAGCCACGACCTTTGCGATCGGGTACCAATATTGCACCCGCGAAGCCGTTATGTGGGCTTCAATTTAGAAATGGGAATTCAAGATATTTCTCGAACTAGGTAGCTGACCCATTATTGGTTGAACGTTTTCAGCTTTGAGTCTGACACATTTAAGACATTTATTAATGGCAAACCTAGATAAGTTTCGAGCGCCCAGAGGCCAATAAGTTTGTCGAATATGCGACAAATGTGGACCACAGTATAAAAGTTTTAAATGTTGCATGTGAAACAAAAGTTTAGTGAAACTATGTTTACTACATAAAGCTATGGGATGTTTTATGTTAAAATCGTAGGGGGAGTTATCGAACCTCCCGCCCACGCGAATGAGGTCATCTTTGTCCAGGAAAGGAGTCAAAGGAAGTAACCTACTCTTGCATGGCAATTTTTGACTTGACTTCAGGAAACATTGCGAGTGAATAATAAAGTTTAATGAATACTTGAAAGATTTGTTCAGTGGGAAACATTGCGAGTGGAGAGATTGATTCAGTCGTTGAAAAATTACCCGCGTTTTGTTTTTGTTTTTTTTTTAGTTATAGATACATCTTTGTACTTACGTAAATATCTTTTATATTCTTGTTAAGCTAGAATAGGTTTCTAATAAGTTTTGTAAGTTTTGATAAATGTATGATTATGTTTGATTAATGTTTATTATGAGAATTATTACTATCGCTACTAATGAGATAAGTCATTACTTCCGGCAAATCGTGTTTCTCTGTGTTTAGCATTTTGGGCTACTAAACCTAATTTTGGGCATCGTGTAATAAAAAGAAATAAGTTCGGCCCTAAGACCACGGGAAGCAAGATCCGCCCGCTCATTCCACTACGATCCCCTAAACCAGTCCCCTAAGGGACTATACAGCACTCGACGTTCCACAACGATCCCCTATGCAAGAGATTGTGATGTTTTTTAAATCACTAGTTCAATTTTAAAAGAATCTGGAAATAATGGGAACTAATGTTGAATGCTATTATCACTAGTTCTACATTATTTTTTCCTATCATTTTAGGAACTTGTGAATTTTTTTAAGGGTTGAAAAATACTAGAGCTAAAAACATTCGTCAAAATTTTAAGGGTGGTAAAACCTAGAAGTGCACCACATATAGCATAAGGATTAGTTCAAGGGATATGATATCAGGTGGCGAGACTGTTCAATTTGGGTGACAAAAAATCTTGTAAGAGGGCTCTCTATTCCCCTGAATATGAGGGACATAAGTCAGAGCCATATTTTACCAGATCGGGGGTGAGTCCAGGCAGTAACCTTGGGCCTTTGGAGTTCATTCTGATGATCAATGACCTGCCAAAAGTGGTCAAGAACGCCAAATGCTTACTGTTTGCTGATGACCTTAAGCTGTCGTTCGAGATAAATAAGTTGGCCGACTGTGACAGGCTTCAACGAGATATCGACGCAGTAGTGACCTGGAGCAAGGAGAACCTCTTACAGTTCAACGTCTCCAAGTGTGTAACGATCACTTTTTCACGCGGGCGTTCTCCTATCCTGTATAGTTACAACTTGGATGGGATCCCAATCGCTAGGGCTACGGAAGTTAAGGATTTGAGAGTTAATTTCAACACTGGGTTAACGTTTCGTGATCACGTCGTGAGTTGCTGTGAAAAGCTTACCGTAATCTAGGTTTCATGCTCCGTATGGTGCGTGACTTTACAAATATAAAAGCGGTTATTGCTCTGTATAATGCTTTGGTTCGAAGTCAGTTAGAATCTAACGCAGTCATTTGGGCCCCACATGAATATAAATATAAGCTCATGCTGAAGAGAATACACAACAAGTTTGTCCGGTATTTGTACTTGCGCTTGTATGGTATTTATCCATTTTACCCATTGACGTACCCAACTTTATTTATTCTGGGTATGGTTGGATTTCACGAATTTAGGGTCAGGAGAGATCTCGCACTCATTTCGTACATATTTAAAGTACTAAGAGGAAAGGTGCACAATGCGGACATATTAGGTCAGGTAGGTTTATGTGTTCCAGACCGGTACGTGTGGCGACGACGACAGCCACGGCTGTTGGCAGAGCCGCGCGCTCGAACCAATCTATTACGGGAGGCGCCGCTGACGCGGGCGCTCCGCGCTCTCAACCTCATATCTAGTGACACAGACATATTCTGTTGTTCTCTGAGTGAATTTACAATAAATTCCTTATTTGTAATTAGTTATAAACTAGTGTGAATAATAGTATGTATGTTATATAAATAAGCAGAAAAAACAAAAAATACTCTATCGCATTAGGTTACCCTGTAAAGATAGTTGTAAGTTGAAAAAAAAAAAAAATTACTATACTCTTTGGTGCCACAGTCACTGAGGAATTTCTCTTGCTGTGCCTGTCAAATAAATCACATCACAAAAACTACAATAAATAATGTGCCAATACACCTAGTGCTCGGCCACACTGGCAGCGCGGCGCGGGAACGGGATCGTGAGCGATTTGGGTGGCCACACTGGCAGCGCGGTGCGGTCAGCGGCGCGGGGGCGATAACGCGCGCGTTTTGCTTGGCCACAATAGCTGCGCGGTGCAGGGAGCGGGGCGTGGGTGCAGGGACAAGGATTCACCGTGGCCACTTGTATGAACGAGTTATGGCGTGAGTGCCCGCGTGCGTCTCGCTTTGAGAATCCCACGCCGAATCCCGCGCCCGTGTGCCCACTAATAATTATAATAAAACCTCTTTATTTCCCATCACCTAAGAGTTACATGTGTGTATATAAATTTAAATTTCACTTATAATTTAGTTTTTTCATTCACTATCGTATTATTGGATAGGAAACTTTGGATATACGCCTCCTTCAGTTTTCTCCACTTATCTCTGTCTTTAGCTTGCTTACTCCAGTCCTTGCCGGCTGTCATCACTGCACCGCGTCGTAGGTCATCCTTTCCGCCTTTTTCCACTAGGTCCTTTCCATCTCGTTACTTCTCCTGTGCATCGTTTATCATTGTTATGTACTACATGTCCATTTCAAACTTAGTAGTGTAGAACGTCAATTAGTTTAAGTCTTCTTGCGTGTGAATCCACATCTTATTTTTTGTATTTTCCTTATTTTTAAAAGACTTCTTTTCATCGCTTTCTGGCAGTTCAAAAGTTTTGTGTTTATTTTGCGTGCCTACTAAAGACACTCAAATGAAATTCTTATGTTTGAGACTGCCGCGCCGCGCCCACCCCGCGCCCGCGCTTCTAGTGTGGTTGAACACTTATGCGGTACGAAGTTCAACGGGTCAGCTAGTTTTGAATAAATATTACGCTTTTACCAACCCAGACAGCAATCTTATGAAAAAAGGGATGAATGAGGTCAAGAAAAACAAAAATATTGTAGTCACTTATATATTATTAAACATTACAAACCCGATTACGCAAATGTACAATTATTTAGGACCGGTTTCCGAATTATAATTTCGAAGTTGATAACTTGGCAAATCTAGCATGAACATTTTACGTAGTGTGACATGGTCTTAACTTCAAATTATCAATTCCAAAACCGAGTTTTAATGTATAAACGTGCAACTACAGTAATGAAAGATGCTTGAACGATTGCATTTTTAATTTTAAAGTAAGAACACACTCAGACCGTATATCAAATAAATATCCGAAATAATAATGCTGATTTTGCTGTATGAAACAACTCGACTAAGAGTATTGCTATCTCTTACTAACAAAGAAAAGAGTTTGTGACAGAGGATAGCTTAGTTAGAATTGTCAGACTAGATTATGTCTTTACTTATATGAAAACTAACAGTTCAAATCAAATTTAGCAGTTTTTCTTCATACCCAACTTTTTTTTTCTATATAGTAGCAAATACAGCAATATCTCAAAAAATATTCCTAGGCTAGTCCTTCTTTTAGGAATTACAGTCAAGTGTGTTACTACTTTGTCACATTTTGGTATTGAGCTTAAAGAAATCTAAACCGCTATACTTCAGCTAATTGTAGAAAACCAGTATACCTAATATTAAGTAGCCTTATATTAAATTCGTAGACATAAAATCATGTTGGTGGTTGGAGTATTCTGTTTGATCAATTGCGAAAAAATGTTTTCCGAAACTCATATATTATCGACTTATTTGAAAAAGACTAAGTAAAATAGCACTTTTTTCTAACTAAAATTAATTTCTTAAGCAAGCTAGCAAAGCATATACAGTTGTATACTCATAACTAAGTATACCTAATTCCAATCGATTCGGATAACGATCGTTTGAAACATTTTAAAGTAACTATTCCAAAAATCTTTCGCAATTTGAGTATCAATATTTCCCTAAATGGAAAAAAAATCAAATACCTATTATGGATCCTAAAAAACCCAAAGAAAATATACCTAAACAGCAATTACATTCAATATGGAAGAAATATTAATAATGAAATATCATTGGAAGACAATGTAATTATCACGATATCATTAACAGTAGTTAAATTGACAGTATTTTGTGAACTCTAAATAAAGTTAGAGGAATCCACATTTAAATATTTGCAAAGAACAATAATGCTTTTTGCTGCTAATTTTATATTGCAACTTTTGAAGCTCCTAAATAAACCAATTATTTTTTTAAATAATTCCACCACTTTTTAGAAAGCTTTACCCCACATAGCATGAAGATATGACCAAACATTTTAACACTTATTTTATGATTTCGTAATATTTTTAATGGAGCTGACATTTATCAAAGCACAGTATTTCGAGTTTCATGGCAATATACTCAGTGTATCATCTTACTTTAAACAATTATGTCTTAAATACAAGATACAACAATCTTTAATATATACACCGTAACATTCCTAATAATAACAGAAGACATAACTTAAACAATTAAAAAATCCAACATATTAGAAGTACTGAAGACAGCATTGTATAACATCTACAAGATGTTAGATGATGAAAGAGTACTTACTAATCCAGTAACGGAAACAGAAAGCGAATTTAAGTTAGAATTTATTCAGCATTCGTTGCTTGGATTGGGTCTAAAAGTAATCAATATTCAAAATTAGCTAGAACTAAAATTGTTATTGGTATTAAGCAACAAAAATATTTACATATCATGATCACATTGTTTAATCGACCTTTTTACCATTGGGAGTACCGTTAGCTACACCATTGGCTTTACCATTGGACAAACCATTGGTTGTGCCATTAGATGTACCATTTGCAATACCATTGGTAGTGACTTTGCCATTCATGTGACCGTTACTTGTTATCTCCTTAGCGTCCGTTTTCTTGTCATCAGCTCCTTTCTTGGTAGGTTTGCCATATGCCTTGTAATAGAAGTCGTAGAAGAGGTAGTAGAAGAAAATAGAGTTAGGAAGAGTAAAGACGACGGACCAGCGAGGGTAGCCGCAGTCGTAGAAGAGAAGCTGAGCGGAGTGGAGGAAAGCAATGCAAAACTGGAGCTGAAATGACAAAATAAACAAATATTACTACTATAATATAATCTGTTAAGTATTGGAAAACTGGTAAACTTCAATAGAAATTTATCAGTTTTACACTCTGATTTGAGATAATTTCATAGCGATTGCGTATAATCAACGAACATAACGCCTGATATCATTTAAAAGCCACAACTAGTCGATTCGTTACTCAATTTGTTGGTACGAATAATTTTTTACTAAATTCCTCTGACTCTAAGCTTATAGTGTTCTTTTGTGTTTCATGAACAAATTATAATTTTTCTAAGACTTACCATTTGCAATGTGGTGATATACTTTTTCCAGAACAGATATCTCTGGAACTGAGGTCCCATAGCTGAGAACATATAATACGTATACATGATAATGTGAACGAAGGAGTTTATCACTCCTATGAGAGTCCCGTGCCCTCCCGGATAGTACTTTGTAGCTCCCCATGATATCATAGGCATCACTGTGTGGTGGTACATATGGAGAAAGGTGATCTGCCTATCCTTCTTCCGGATGACGAAGAAAACAGTGTCAAGAAGCTCAGACATTTTCGCCAGGAAATAGATGTAGACGCCTGTTGCTACCTGAAAATTAGAAAAACTTTGTTAAAAGTGTTTGGTACATTTCAATAAGGGATAACTATGACAGGAGTTTTGGACTTTTTGTTTTATATGATTATAAAACAACAAAAAAAACCATACATAAGTTTATATGTACATATATCGGTGTTGTTTGGAGTACAGAGTACCGTCTCACTGAAGGAATGTAAATAAAATAAAAAATATAAGTAACAACCTCCTGCTTTTAATCTATAATATTTTTTTAGAATTTTGTACCCAAAGGGTAAAAACGGGCTCCTTTTACTAAGACTATTACTGTTCGTCTGTCTGTTACCAGGATGAAGCTCATGAACCGTAATAGCTAAATATGTATTTGGAATTTTCACAGATGATATATTTTTGTTGCCGCTATAACACCAAATACTAAAACAGAATGAAATAAATATTTAAGTGGAGCTGCCATACAATAAACGTGAATTTTCAACAAACAAACACCGGGAGAGGTGAATCTAAAAAAAGGTTATAATGATTATAGTGTCTAATGTTGTATAGATAATAGTACGGAACCCTTCATGCGTGAGACTGACGCGCATTTGGCCAGTTTTTTTTTTACGCAAAGAATCAAAGAGAGTTTAAAAAGAGCTGACCAAGATAATTATGCGTTCGTTATCAACATTAAACCTTTAATTGCATACTTGTATGATATTTTTCTAGTTAACGCTAATTAAATAGATGGTAGTTTATTAGAGCGGCCATCATAATGAATGAAGCCGTAACGACGGTTAATACTTGTACTTTCAAGATAACTGTGCGGACTGTTATAGTTTATTACCCCGGTGAAACACTTTTTATGGATGTGTTTCGGCGTTTCTTACTTCGCGTTAAGAAGTCTTAACATTTCTTCATTACAAGCTACTTCTGTACGTGTAAGACTAAATAAACTGTGGATGGATTATGTGAAATATGATAATAAGGTTGTCTGGTAGATATCGCTGACAGCGATATAAGTTTATGTATAAATTGTGTTGCTTTTTTGGTGTACAATAAAGTTTATTCTATTCTAATTATGACTAGAATGGAGGAGATTTATGAGACGATAGCAAATTAGAGATGAATAAAATGAATAGATAAATAGAATATAGACCATAAGTAAATTAGAAAAAGTGCAGGCAATATCAAAGTCTGTTATGAATTTAAAGGCATACTGCTAGGCCACGACGTTTGTGTTATGTGGAAGGTTAGACAAATGACTTTTTTAAGATTTTTGGTAGGATTTCGTCGATTGAAGTTCAATGGCTGTTTTAATTATTCGCAAATTGATTCCTAGTGGATATTGTGCTATAAATTGGTGTAGTTTTATATATTGTCTGCGCAATTAAATTATATGTAGAATCAATAATCCATCGAAATATATGTACTATATAAGTCGATGCAATTAATCAATCAAAATGGAACTGAGAATTTTATTGTAGTGTTGACTACCTCAGCGAAGTTTGCCGAGAAGGTTGTGTTGATATGTTTGCTACCAAATACCATAAAAACATTAGAATGTGAACATCAATATTCTATTATTAATTATATTTAGAAACTATAATATTTTTTTTTTTCATATATATTTTTTTTTCTCTTTAAATTAATATCAATACGAAGGACAAGGAGTTAGTATCCAAACCAAAAACATTAACAATGTCTAACCCTGCCTTTAAAGACTACTATTGTTAACACGAAGTTAACTGGACAAAATCTTATCTAGCTAAACACAATGCTGTTAACTGCAAAGCGCAACTCAGCGAACCAAGTGTCCATAATTGTGCATGTATCTTGATAGAAATAAACACGACGTAAAGGAAGGAACGGCGACTGATGAACACGACAACATTATGCATGAAACTGAGTCTGTTATTGATGTTCGTGTGTTTCCGTGCAACTTCGACTATCATGATCATGTAATTACATAATTGCTTGATGCGGATTTGTATTGTATGGTTATTATGATACTCGTTATTTTTCTAGATTGGTATTTGATTCAGTGCATTGTGTTATTCATGAAAAATCTTCCTTTCCTGGCCTCATGTTCTAACATGTTCTTTTCTTCCATTCCACAATTTACCTACTGCGGCCTTCCAATCCGATTATAATTTAGATGTGTTCAAGATTAGAGTGAATAGGCTCTTTATAAACTAGTGCGATTCACCATCAACGATTTCATCACTGCTTACCATCAAGTGGGATCGCAGTCAAGGACTGGTTTATATCATTAAAAAAAAAACTGTCCTGGCATCAAAAAAATGTCCATAACTTTGTCGTGTCTCTCTCATCGCCTATCAACTTTTTATATTCGGAACTCAGTCTGATGACAAGGAATCGCATGTAATGCGCACAACAAACGATCAAAGTACAGTTTCAACGATTAACTAGGAAATTGCCAGCAAAGCAGTTATTACAACGTATTTATGTTATGGGCTGCTAAACATCATTACAAGTACCTCATATCATTTAATTATTTTGTATTACCATCGTTAACTTATAAGGGGATTGACCTATTCTGAAGGTTAATAAAAACAAGATAACTTAATGGAAATTATTCAAATGGTGTGTAATGTCGTTGTTGCAAATTCGAATAGAATAGAATAGAATAGAATAGAATAGAATACAAAATAATAGAATAGAATAGAACAAAATAAAATAAACTAGAATAAAATAGAATAGAATAGAATAAACTTTATTGTACACCAACATATACATAAACTATGGGTACAATGGCGGTCTTATCGATGACAGCGATTTCTAGACAACCTTAGAATAGATTTACTATCTATTAGAACTTAATACTAGGAGTAGTCTGCGGTGTACTGCTAAAAAAATTAATCAATCTCTATATAAAACACAATACAGGACTATAAAAATATTAAGAATTTTTAAATGAATAAAGTAGGGTGGTGGAAGAAATTAAATTACGTATAACCAGGATAGTGTTAGAGAGAAAGAAAATGGTTTTTGACTAGATTTATGAAAGAAACCAGTGACTGGGCTTGCTTATTTGACCTCGTGGTCGAAAGTGCTAGACTGCTGAACCTGAAGTCTTGGGTTGGATTCCTAGGTCGGACAAACAGTGCTATTGGGTATTACTATGCAGCTATCCGTAGTTTAGAAGTTTGTGGTCTATACTCCGGTGCCTCGGAAGCACTTAAAACCATTGGTCCTTCGCCTGATCTCTCCATTGTGTAGGATTGGCGTCCTATCGGACTTTGAGAGTAAAAAAACAGAGATTTTATCTGTGTTTATGGTCACGGTTGAGCACTATCACATTTTTGACGAACCAGGCTAATCTCCGTTGAGTATTCTACCATGATAGAGTTGATCGAGTGGGGTAATGTTGAATAATTGAATATATCAAATACTAGCTTCTGCCGGCAGCTTCGCCCGCGTTAAACCTGCTTTCTCCATACAAACTTTGTTTCATCCTTTCATCATTTCAGCCGGAAGACGTCCACTGTTGGACATAGGCCTCCCCCAAATATCATAATTACCGGTCCTGTGCGTCTCGCATCCATCAGATTCCCGCGACCCTCACCAGGTCTTTGGTCCACCTTGTGGGAGGCCTTCCAAAGCTGCGTCTTCCGGTACGTGATCGCCATTCCAGAACCTTTCATCCCCATCGATCATCTGTTCTGCGAGCAAAGTGCCCTGTCCACTGCCACTTAAGTTTGGCTATTCTTTGAGCTATGTCGGCAATCTTGGCACAACAATAAATTGATGCCACGGTGAAAATACTAGAAATACTTACTCTCATGCCTTCCGGCGTTCTCGAGAAGTCAACCGGTTGACATTTCCAACTGTAAGTCCTCAACCAGCCTGCGGCGAGGCCCTGGAAACATAGACAACATAATATATTACACTAATATTATAAAGAAAAAAGTTTGCATGTTTTTTATTTTTTTGTTAAGGTGTGGTATCATCCAATAACTTCTTCCGTTCTTTGGCGTAGCGACTAAAACATGGAGTAGCATGTTCCTTCTTTGCTTTGGACCCCAGGGTTCCCTTTCGGACTACCCTTGGCCCCAGTAGGCTTCGGCAGTTCGGCCCTCCTGAGCCCCTATAGTTTCGATGACATCTTTTTATGTTTGTTACTGCATGCTTAATCTGTTGAACGGATTCAGATGAAATTTGGCACGTATTGGTGGATTATGTCTTTGTACAGTACATAGGATATTTGAAACCTTTTAGTTCAGATGTATATTCTCTTGGGATAATATTCTGTTTTTATGTAGACGAAGCCACAAGCAGAATTCAATATATTCAAATACTGGTATTTGATTATATTGAAGACTATCTGACCCGGCGAACTTTGTACCACCTAATAGTAAAGATAACGCCATCTAATGATATGAATGACGTTTTAATGAGAGATGGCGTTGTATTCGATATTTTTTTTTTTCGTAAGTTTTTCCACATATTCTCACCACCGTTCAAACCTTCCCTGGACTATCACAAATATTTCAAGACCAAATTCAGCCAAATCGGTCCAGCCGTTCTCGAGTTTTAGCGAGACTAACACTAACGAACAGCTATTCATTTTTATGTACTCGTATACACAAATAGACAGATAGATGTCAGAAATAAAATATATACGGAAATTCACTTTCACACAGTCATTGTTTACAAAAATACGTACAAAAGCTGGTGATTTTCCATTTTGTTATTTGTCTTGACGACAAGCATAATAAATATTTATATATTTATGATACTGTATCATAATTAGTCATCAACATTCATCATCATCATCATCATTTCTGCCGAAAAAGTCCACTGCTGGACATAAGCCTCCCCCAAGCGATGCCTCAACGACCGATCCTGTGCGTCTCGCATCCACCGTACTCCCGCGACTCTCACCAGGTCGTCGGTCCACATCATCACCAGGTCATCAACATTATCGATTGCCAATCATACTGACAGTGAAATCGCAGTACAAGAGCTGTGAAAGAACGCTAAATTAAGTAGGTTTATTAAAAAAAACGCTAGGATTTTACGTTTTCGAGCATACCGCATCACTCTTCCTGGTCGGTCACTTAGTTCATGAAATTTCATTTAAATATAATTCAAGTAGGTTTCTCTACAGAGTTAAGATTCTTTATAAGTCTACAATTCAAAATCAAAACAATTTAGAGCAATGAGGCCTATTGGTAATGGCCCCGACTTACGAGTTGTAGGTCGCGGGTTTTAAACCCAGCCAGGCGTATTACTTTGTGTAATTTATTTCCTCACAACTGTTCTCAAAATGGTGAAGGAAAACATTGTGAGGAAACTGCCCTCTTCGAAGACATGTTACATTCACCAACCCACACTGAGCCCGTATGGTGAATTAAGGCCCATTCCCTCTCTTAGAGAGGAGGTCTGAGTCCCAGCAGTGGGAACATTAAGAGGCTGAATATGCTATTATATGCTAGTTCAAAATCCGTTGTTGACCATATATATATCAACTACGATTTCTGAGTGCCAGAGCAGACAAGGTACTTTCGTCACAGTGACCAATGATTTTTCGTAGCAGTTGCCAAAAAAAATCCGGTGCCAATGTATTCATTTGTTTCAAAAATTCAATATCAAAAATCGCAAATAGAAAGAATTTTACTAATTAGTTCATAATTGAGTAAATTAGGGAAACTGCCCAGAAACAGAAAATAGATGCGAGAACTGAATTGTGACGTCACTGTCATTAGGTTACATCACTATATGTGTACAAAAGAGATAGCGAGATATCCCCACCTTGCCCCCACTCTTCCTCATTCCAATTTTTGGGATACTAACTGCTGCTTGATTTAATAACAAATTTTGATGCGGTTTTGTGAGCAGTGGTGGCCGAGTGGTAACCGCCCCGACTCACGAGTTGTAGGTTGCGGGTTGAATCCAGCCTGGCGCATTACTTTGTGTAATTTATTGCATCACCACCGCTTTCAAAACGATGAAGGAATACATCGTGAGGAAACCGGCATGTTCTAGAACCAAAAATTCGAAGACATGTGACATCCACCACCCCACACTAGGTCCGCGTGGTGTATTACGGCCCATTCCTTCTCCTAGAGAGGAGGCCTGAATCCCAACAGTGGGAACATTATAAGGCCGACTATGCTATGATGCGGTTTTTGGGAAAGCATTTTATAAACCAAAGAAAAATACTCAATAATTAACTAAAGAGCTACCAACCTCATGGAACAACCAGACGCTGACGATAACTTGGATAAAATTATAAACGATTAAGGTCTTCTGTAGTTGGAAGGGTTTCTTGTCTGCCATGTACCTCGGCCCCCATTTCAGTGAGAAGTACAGGTACAGGCCGATGATAGTGAGACCGGGCACTGGATCTTTTATCAGGAACCAGTCGTTTGTTCTGGGATCTGAAAAGTGAGACAATAATCTGTATGTACAGGATTTTGACAATTGACAATTGTCAACTCCGCCAGTTTATTAAAAAAATCACACAAAACTCTAAACTGTTAATTTTGAATGGGACTTGGAGAAATTGTAATAAAATATCGAAAGCTTACAAAATTATTAAAGGTAGATCAATGCTGTGTATTGAGACAATACAAGCTAGATAAATAGAGGACATAATTCTGAAATATCCATGTCGAGAAATTTTGACATATCGCAATAAAGAGAGTGCAGATTTATCTTTTTTGACTAGACAAACTCCATTCAAACTACGATTAGACAAAATACGGAAGCAAATAATTGGTATTGTGGTCACTTTTTTGTTTTTGATACCATCCTTATTCCTACACAATAGAAGTCAAAATCGATTTTACGGACAGTAAAACAGGGTTGTTAATGTCTTATCTTATTTCGAATGGAGTTTAGATCGTTATCTATCATATCATCTTCCTGCCCTTGTCCCATCTTATTTGGGGTCGGCGCAACACGTTTTTTTCTTCCATTCTATCCTGTCAACCGTCATACTATCACTAACTTCCTTTTCTTTCATATCACTGTTCACACAATCCATCCATCTTTTCTTTGGCCTCCCTCTCCCTCTCCACCCATCCACGTGTATACTCATAACTCTTTTAGTAACATGCGTTTCATCTCTCCTTTTTACATGACCATACCAAGACAAACGATTCCCCTTCAACTTTTCAGTCACTGGCGCACTTTCAAACTTCCCCTAATATATTCATTTCTTACTTTATCCATTCTCGTCACACCACACACCCATCTTAACATTCTCATCTCCGCTACATGCAATCTTTTTTCAACCGTCTTTTTCACAGCCCAACATTCTGATCCATACAGTATGACAGGTCTTATCATGGACTTGTAGATTTTACCCTTCAACTTGAGGGGCATCCGTGGGTCACAAATTGTTCCAGTGACCTGTCACCGTTTCATCCATCCTGTATTGATCCGATGTGATACGTCTCGGTCTACCTCGCCATCTCCTTGGATAAGTGACCCGAGGTACCGAAAGTCGGAGCAGATTGGTATGGGCGTTCCAGCGAGAGCTAAGGGCATAGGACCGGAGAGACCACCGAAATCGCAGAACAAGTATTCCGTTTTGGTTCTACTCAATTTCAGGCCGACACTCTCCAGTCTATGCCACCACACCTCCAATCTGTTCTGGACCTCTAAGCCACTCTCGGCAACCAACAAAATGTCATCGGCAAACAGCATACACCAGGGAGTCTCTTCCTGAATGTCCGACGTCAGAGCTTCCATTATCATCAGGAAGAAGTAAGGGCTGAGAGCCGACCCTTGATGTAAGCCGACAGCCACATTGAAGCTGCCAGTGGTGCCCACTGTAGACCGGACTTGGGTACTGCACCGCCTGTACATCGCTCGGATCAACTGCACATACTTCCCAGGCACACCTTTCTCCTTAAGGGCCCACCACAGAACCTCACGAGGTACCCGGTCGTATGCCTTTTCGAGGTCGATGAATACCATGTGCAAGTTTTTATGCGCACCTCTGTATTTCTCGCACAGCTGGCGTATAGAAAAAATGGCATCCGTTGTACCCCGACCAGGCATAAAACCGAATTGGTTCTGTGAAATTTCACTCTCTTCTCTCAGCCTTCTTTCAATAACTTTTTCCCAGGCTTTCATAGTATGTGACATTAGCTTTATTCCTCTATAATTGTTGCATTCAAGCAAATCACCCTTGTTTTTAAAGATGGGCACCAGGGAACTGTTGCACCACTCATCAGGTATGGCTTCTTCCCGCAACAACTTATTGAAGAACAAAGCTAACCACATCCACCCATCCACTCGCAGCAACTTCCACACTTCAACTGGTATTCCGTCTGGACCAATTGCCTTGCCATTCTTCATTCCATTTACAGCTATCCTGACTTCATCCATACTAATCATTCTCACTAAACCCACATTCACTGGTTTGCTCTCTAAAATCCCATTCCAGTTATTTTCCTCATTCATCAGTCTTTCAAAATAGTCCTTCCACCTCTCTTTGATTTTTTCATCTTCTGATAGAATCATTCCAGTTTCATCCCTTATACATCTTATCTGACAAACATCTCTGGCATTTCTCTCTCTTGCTCTAGCAAGCCGGTATAGATCTTTGTGACCTGCCGGACTATCTAGTGTGTCGTATAATTGGTCCTGTGCTTTTGCTTTCGCTATTGCCACGGCTTTTTTGGCTTTTTTCTTTAAAGAATCATAATCACTTTTTTTCGCAGACTTTAAGCTAGTGTTTTCCGGATCTATACGCTGCCATTCCTTAAATTTCCTCTTTTTTTCCTTCAACACATTCTGTATATCTATCGACCACCACCATGTATCCCTATCTATTGTACCCTTTCCTCTCGTCTCTCCCAGAATATCTTTCGCTGCATGTCTAATACACTCAGCAATCTCATTCCAGCTTTCATTTATACTTCGATCATTCATGTCTCCCATTTCTATCATTTTGTCCACCACTCGTTCTCTCAATTTCTTCGCACAGTCAACTCTTCTCTAGCAAATGCCATTTTATTATAGGAGGGGGACGCTCTTTGCTTTTATGGAGCTTGACTACTGACACCATAACCAGAAGCCTGTGCTGTGAGACTAGGTCTTCTCCTGGTAGCACTTTACAGTCTTTGACGTGCTTTAGTTGGTTACGCCTAATCAGGAAGTAATCGATTTGCGTCTTGTGGTTACCGCTTTTGTACGTGACCAGGTGTTCGTCTCCTTTCTGGAACCCAGTATTGGCTACTGCCAGGTCAAATGCAGTAGCAGATTGCAGCAGCGTCTCCCCTTCACTATTCGGACTTCCAAAACCCCATCCCCCATGTACTCTTTCGTGAACACCTCTCATTCTTCCCACATGTCCATTAAAGTCACCTCCAACAATCAATTCTTCATGTACAGGGATAGCCATTAAAGCTCTATCAAAATCCTCCCAAAACTTCTCTTTCACCGTTTCATCGCATCCTACTTGTGGTGCATACACACTTACTACATTCAACATTACATTCTCTAACATAGTCTTCACAACTATAAGCCTATCATTAATCCTTTGTACTTCCATCACGCTTTCTTTTAATTTGCTGTCTAACACTATTCCTACACCATTTCTTTTACCATCACTTCCACAGTAATAAAACTTATATCCCTCACCAATATCTCTCGCTTTAGTTCCTCTCCATTTTGTTTCTTGTAAGCACGCCACGTTTATTCGTCTTCTTTTTAATACATCCGCTAATTCTCTGGCTCTTCCAGTCATTCGTTATCTATGTAGTTGTGAATTTGTCTGCCCTCATCTTTGCCTTCTGACGTCATCTCAACGCTCAGTCACGTGGTCTAAACAAAGGAATCGGAGCCGTGACCTACTCAAGGCGTTCGGCGCGAACGAAACGATTGTAACTTGGTTAGGGGGGCTGGTTCCTAAACGTGTCTAAGTTTACCCATATTTTTTAAAGATTTCGCAGTGCTCATTTAAATTAATAATCTTGTAAAATTTCATTTCGAATTTAGGTTTAATATTTCCAAATAACTATCACACTAATATTATCACTCTTCGCGTGACCAGACGGCTGGGCTTTTCTTTGGTCAACGAATTAGCATTGCCATCCAGCGTGGCAATGCTGCCAGCGTTCTGGGCACTTTTCCCATTGACATCGATGTGGACGAATTTTTTGATGCCCTATGAGTTCTTTTTCTACCAGTTTGTACATAATATTATTTTCAATTTGTTTAAATATTTATTAAGTTATAATATTTATTAGTTAAGATGTATAAAATCGTTCGAAATATTATAAAGGGGAAAGTTAGTGTGTCCACGCGACTGAGCGTTGAGATGACGTCAGAACAAAGGAATCGGAGGCGTGCCCTACTCGAGTCGCTCGACGCAAACGAAACGATTGTAACTTGGCTAGGGGGGCAGGCACACTACCGGAATAAAAATTTATTACTATCACAAAAGCGAAACCACTGACCGCAGCTGGTATACAAACTTGTTGATTAATTAAAGAAGATCTAGATTTCGTTACGTAAAACCACAACATTATCGTACGTAAGATATACACAAAAAAATAATGGCTTGTGTCTGAAACGGCCTCGGCTCCAAATTGCATTCTATTTTTTTTAACACATGCTCTGCATTAATTACTACTTTTTTCATTGTTAATGAAATATATCTCTTCTATCTAGGCTTCTTCAAAACTAATTTGATATGAAAGCGAAATTCGGAGCGTGACCGACAGTCATCATCATTTTACGTAACATGATGTTACGTAGTCATCATGTTCATTACTAATTGTATTTTTTGAAAGGCATTTTGACTGCCAAACAATGGTATAAATAAATATTATACCATTGTCTCTTTGTGAGCATTTTTTTTTGTCGATGCAGTACCCAAGTCCGGTCTACAGTGGGCACCATTGGCAGCTTCAATGTGGCTGTCGGCCTACATCAAGGGTCGGCTCTCAGCCCTTACCTCTTCCTGATGATAATGGACGCTCTGACGTCGGACATTCAGGAAGAGGCTCCCTGGTGTATGCTGTTTGCCGATGACATTGTGTTGGTTATCGAGAGTGGCCTAGAGGTCCAGAACAGATTGGAGGTGTGGTGGCACAGACTGGAGAGTGTTGGCCTGAAATTGAGTAGAACCAAAACGGAATACTTGTTCTGCAATTTCGGTGGTCTCTCCGGTCCTATGCCCTTAGCTCTCGCTAGAACGCCCATACCAATCTGCTCCGACTTTCGGTACCTCGGGTCGCTTATCCAAGGAGATGGCGAGGTAGACCGAGACGTATCACATCGGATCAATACAGGATGGATGAAATGGCGACAGGTCACTGGAACAATTTGTGACCCACGGATGCCCCTCAAGTTGAAGGGTAAAATCTACAAGTCCGTGATAAGACCTGTCATACTGTATGGATCAGAATGTTGGGCTGTGAAAAAGACGCATGAAAAAAGATTGCATGTAGCGGAGATGAGAATGTTGAGATGGATGTGTGGTGTGACGAGAATGGATAAAGTAAGAAATGAATATATTAGAGGAAGTTTGAAAGTGGCGCCAGTGACTGAAAAGTTGAAGGGGAATCGTTTGTCTTGGTATGGTCATGTAAAGAGGAGAGATGAAACACATGTTACATTGTTAAAAGAGTTATGAGTATACATGTGGATGGGTGGAGAGGGAGAGGGAGGCCAAAGAAAAGATGGATGGATTGTGTGAACAGTGATATGAAAGAAAAGGAAGTTAGTGATAGTATGACTTTTGACAGGATAGAATGTAAGAAAAAAACGTGTTGCGCCGACCCCAAATAAGATGGGACAAGGGCAGGAAGATGATGATGATGTCTCTTTGTGAGCATAGACAAGATAATCACTATCACTAGGAGCGAAATTCCCTGCCGGGGTCTGTATTTTCTGATAGCTACAACCAGGAGATCTTTAAGTCAAGAGTGAATAGGTTAATTTTAGGCAAACGTGCTCCACCATCGACCACATCGCCGCTTTTTGTCAGGTGAAATAGTGGTCTACATCTACAACACGAGCCATCAACAAAAAGAACACTATCACTGGATAATTGTAAAAACCATTCAAACTTTAAACAAAAATAATAACCGACTTCACTAAAAAAAAAACACTAAAGGGATCAAAATAACTTTAATTTCAGAAGTCGGTGTTTCTCGGTATTTTTTGTTTCTTATTGAACACAGACTTCCAAAATTAAAGTTATTTTGATCCTTTTAGTGTTTTTTAGTGAAGTAGGTTATTTTGTTTTGCGTACTGTTCCACGCGCGCCTCAAGGAGATGTCAGCAAATCGAAGGGGCCCAGTAAGGTCGAAGCCTACTGGGGCCACGGGTAGTATGAAAGCGAAACCCGGGGCCCTGGGACGAAGGCAAAGAAGAAGCAGGAGTGGGTTTTCAGTCAGTAAAAGTCTGACACTATCTTCCGCTCAACCCAAGGCGGGATTTGTCACAAGATGATTTTCGCACCAAAAAAAAGATTGACAAAACCTTTTTTGAAGTCGGTTAAAAATATATACAGAGAAACATTGGTGGGCCAATATTAAATTACATATCATCTTTTGTATATTCATTATTAAAGTTAGCATCATTTTATGCAACGTTTTCACTCAACGTCAAGTCTAGACACACATAATTGTTCGTTTACTTTTTACATCTCAGTGCTCTGAAGAGTGAATGTGAGATTATATCATTTGTTAACACATCTTCTGTTATTGAATTAGTCTTCGACACCGAATTCGTAGAAATAACAAGCTATTTTTTTTTTCAAATTCATTTATTGGTGTGATTTTTGAGATGAAAACTCATTCTGTTCTGAGTAAAATGAGAAGGAGTGCCAGACTTTTTACTGACTAAAGCCCACATGTGTTAAATTGCCCTTTGTGTTCCATGGCTATAGTAACTCTTTCATGAAATTCCATACCTACCAGCTATAACAAGCTGGCTAGGTAATCCCAATATACCCGGCATGGACAGCTGGTCAGTCAGTTTGGCTACCAACCTTGCCAACAGTTTCTACCATGGCATAGGTAGGCAGTAGTGCAGGTATTGCTCGTTACTGAGGCAAGCGAATCAGCCCGAAAAATTGCCTAATTTATGTAGCAGTGAGCTGGGCACATTACTTGCAAAACGGATGGTCGATGAGGACCAAAAGATTTTAGAGTAGCGACTGATGGAGGCTCCAGGAATCCACTCGATGTGAAAAGCATGGGATGGATCAATGAGGCACCATTTGGAGGCTGCTAAAATTATGGTGATGATGTTAGTTATTAGGGTTCCCACGACCCTCACCTCACAACGTCATCGGTCTACCTTGTGGGAGGCCTTCCAACGCTGCCTCTTTCGGTACATGGTGGTCTTTCGCCACTCTGGAACCTTTCGGCCCCATCGACCGTCTGTTCTGCGAGCAGTTTGCCCTACCTACTGCCACTTAAGTTTGACGATTCAAAAAACTTGCCATGACAAGTTGATGATGAAATGGTAAGTTGTGGTCATGGTAAGCTTGGTTCTCCTACAAATATCTTCAAAATAATGAATGGGTACTTACCAGCTAATTCGGTAAATAAATGGTGGTAAGTTCTTGAAAATGAATTATTGAATAGTGCCATCTCCAGGTTTCTAGATTCTAGCTGCAGGGTTAACTTCTACTCGTTTGTCATGAAAGGCTCCCCTGCATTTTATGATTGAATTACTGATCCTTAAATATGCCTGGAACAAAAAAAAAAAGATTATAAGCAAAATACGGAACAAAAAACTAAATGAAATTGGTCACAGAACCTTTTAATATCTCCCATCACTTTATGTCACATCGTCTTTTCTTAATTTCAAAGACAATCATATACCAAGGTCCACAAAGTAGTTTGATTTGTTAAAAAAGCAGAGATACGTGTTGTGTGTCTTTGATTAGCAAGTAAATTATATAAGTGATACTGAATAAGTTATTGGCAAATCTGATATTTATGTCTTGCTGTAAGCAATACATGAGAAGATTGTGATTCCCTACCATAGAAAGAAATCCATAATATTCGAGAAACAGTACAACGCAAGCAAAACTCAACTCTAAGAGCAATGATACCATTAATAAAAACTAATATGTCTGGTATAGAGCAGGACTATTGGCGCCAGATACAATAATCTTAGACTGGACCAAAACAGAAAGAATTTCAATTTCTAATTATAATTTTACACATCATCTACGAAGTTAATTTCACAAAATAGTAAAAAGAAAGCAATACCTTTTTTTCTCAAGTATTGCAAGCTCATAGCATGTTTATTTACAAATAATTAAAAAAAAAATTAAATTATTAGACTTCATCCAGAAGTGTCTTAATTGTAACCAAGAAAACATGAAATCGAACAAAATTATGTATCTTATTGAATTTCTATAGATCTTCTGATTTGAATAATATAATAACATACATTTCATCATCATTAAAATATATTGATATTTTACTATTGTATAATAAAAGCGAAGATAACGAAATTCATAGACAGGCTCTGACGTAAACTATTTTCGGCTGCGCGAAGCGATGACCTCTGACCTTTTGATTTCTACCAATCCTTTGAACAGGCCCTGCCTTTCAGATGAAATCTTTGTTTGCAATAGACAAAAATTAGCAAAGATAAGGTACCTCTCATTATGACAAAGACGTACGAAATTAAAAGTTACTGTTTTAGATCACCATGATAATTGTTTTTTTATTATCTTTCCCTTACATCTTTTTATTTATTTAGGGTCGACAATATGTCTTCTTTTTACTCATACTTCTATTAGTCACTATTATTATTTTATAAAAATATTTTTTTTATATTGTGTCATTTTTTTTTTGTCATGAAACGACCGAAAATTATAAACCACTTAGACATAATTCAGAATATGCTCGAGAAAATATCTGCTTGTTTCATATTAGCAAACAATTTTTTATGTCAGTTAGATACTGCATAGAAATATCGTCATTATCGGTAGATACATCGTACTTTAACCTACACTGCGGACCAATAGCCCAAACTGATCCGACACTTGACTAAAGCCCCGCAATTGTAACATACATACTACGTTAACACATCTGCATAATTCCAAGAAGCACTATCGGAAGACATTGTAGGAAGCACTATATCTGCAGTTCACTTTCACATCATTTTAACAGTTTTAATTTATATTTGTTTCATTCACGCGCGCGTAACAAAACACGACTGCTCGCTTCGAAATCGTTAGCGCGACTGAGCTTTTATCCCCCCTCCACCCGTTGTGGGAGTGACTGTGTTAAGAGGAGGGGAAAATTTTCAAGGGGTGGTTGGCAAACAGGGTGTTTTCCAAACTGTGAGCAGGTTTTGTTTGAGTAGTTAATTATCTTGCGGCTAGAAAAGCTTGTTTTATGTGACGTTGGTGATGATAAAGGAGAAAGTGGTATTCAGGTTTCTATTGTGTGGTCGTACATAATGTGCATATTATTAGCGAATGAAAAGCTTTGCTCGAAGGTTTATTCTCTACCATCTTATATCCCTAAGACAAGGATGATATTATGTATTCTTACTATAAAATAAAACATTAGGATACTAATTATAAAACAAGTAAAATTCATAAACTTTAAGTCATTATAAAGTTTATATTTTAACAACACCCCAACCACCAGACGATTGTCTCTCCCCTTTCAAACAAATATTTTGTAGATGTAGTCACCCCTGTATACGGCTGTAACTGCCTACACTCCTCAGTGCTACCGGGCACCACCCTGCAGCCATTCAGCCACCCACTGCCTTTTTATCTCAATATGTGTTTTGAATATTTTTAATTTGAGTACGTTGTAATGAGTCTCTCTAGTATATTTGTATTTTGATGTCACGAATGTTCTGTCTATTCTAGTAGATAATTATAAGAATTATATTATTAAATTGTTACAGAATTCTGTCATATTACCCAGATAGACACTATATTCCGATCAATTATAAATATTTGTGTGATGTTACTAGTTTAATCAAATATTATCAGCAATAAAAAAAAAATATGGTAATATGAAATAATATGGTAGGAAAAAAAAAATTGTTCCTACTATACGCGAATCTTTTATAGTGCACAAAAAGAGTACATCTATTTATATATGATGTATGCCTCTATAAGCCTTCGTTAATTAGGCAGTATAACTGCTCAATATATGCTCTTGCATAATAACAATATATTACTGGACTGGTAAATGAAGCGACGATTGTCAGGGATAACCTTTTTACAGCAGTGAAAGAATTTCGGCTGACATGATGATGGCAAAATTAAACTCCTAAGGTATGCACTTAAGCCACTACAGTTCGTCCGTTCATTGAGTAATACACACACACATCATTAACAAACAATTCGTTAACAAATACATAAAATTATGAACACGCAGGACCAAGAACAAATGCAATGCAATCGATAAGTATTCACATCCTTCGATTGCAGTTAATTATGGAATTATTGTGAAAACATCTACGTTGCATACATTCGTGTATTTTAATTTGATTTATGAGGTTAAAAACTGGAAATTTGTTAGTCAGAAATGTTTACAAGGCTGTACGATAATTATTCTAAAAAAAAAAAAACAATATTGTAGTATTTAATTTTTTCGCGAGCAAAAGATTAAGAATGCTTTTGCCTTGCAGTAAGACATCCAGCTTAAAAATAAAATTATTAATAGTTATGAAGATTTTGGGCTGAAATTACAACTATATTCTATTTTTTTTTTCTGTGCTATGGAAATAAAAAATAATGCAAAAAAAAATTGTTAGCAAAACCAAATTCGAAAAATATTTTACCTAAAAGCAAAAATATGATAAAATAACTAAAGGACATTGGACACTTTTGTATAAATCCAGTGCTGTATCAATTTTTGGCATGTGACATTTGAAAACTCATACTAAAAGCCAAATAGTCAAATCACGTGCAGCAAAATAATGATTATTCATTTCACCCAAGTTTTAATTGATACCTGCAGTCACTCTGGACAAAGTTGAATAAAGAAGCGAAGGCTTAGTTCAACACTGAATGGCTTCCATTTTTGGTATTTAGAATTATGAAATGCAAACATCGTACTTAAACAAAATAATATAAAATTCTTTCCCAACGTTTGACGCATGTTTTGCACAATTATATGAAAATATTAATTTACCTTTCAAATAGCATAATTATGCCACAACTTGATATAACAGTGGGTCTAAAATGCCCATTCTCTTTTTCAAATATTTAGTGAAAAAAAAATGGATTATTTAGCTATTCTTTTTACCGGGCCTATAAAGACTGTCACTTATCTTGCTAGCATATCAAAATTAACCGTTTTTAAATGTTTCATAGATTCCTACGACTCAAAACCCTTTAGGATATACGGCCAGTAATTCACAGTTGGTAGATGCCAAGTGTGGATTATGGCATAATACCCCGTCGTTGTTGACTGTAAGATTCTACACGATCCCTCACATGGCGTTGGTAGCTATAGGGTTGTAATCGTAACGTGCCAGTATATTATTGAAATAATTCCTTTTTCTTATTTTTAACATTGCTCCACTCAAGGAATTAAATTCCTGTATCGTGGATGCGTTCACAAACATTTACACTCGTATACAGATAATAGCCAGACCCAACATAACTATGTAGGCTAAAAATATTTGTTCCGTGTGTGAATCGAACCTGCAACACGCAACACAGTAACCAATCGCTCAACTACTGCGCCATCCATGTCTGGATTGCACAAGAATGATTCTGTATGTTAGGCGAACACATAGTGTAATTGAAAGAACGCGGTAGGTTTTAGTGAGTAAAAGTCTGACAGTCTCTCACGCTCTACCCAGCGCGGGAAAAGTTATTTGCTAATTTCCTACTTTAAAAAAATACGTTAGGAAAAACTAGTGTGCTTCGTGTTGGTATGGCTATAAAGGCATGCTTATCGTTACCATGCCATGGTGTTGCTAGCTTGCTATCTGGACATAACCTAAACACCCAGCAAGCTGCGAGTATTGATAAGAATTGAACTTTTATAGAGGTCAATCGTCGATTCCAACTTGGCTGGGCAGCGTTCGGGAAGCTGCGCGGTGTCTTCTCGTCCAATATACCACAGTATCTCAACAAGAAAGTCTATGATCAGTGCGTGTTGCCAGTGATGACATATGGCTCCGAAACGTAGTCGCTTACAATGAGCCTCATCAGAAGGCTTAAAGTCACTTAAAGGGCAATGGAAAGGGCTATGCTCGGAGTTTCCTTACGTGATCGCGTCAGAAATGAAGATATCCGCAGGAGAACCAAGGTTACAGACATAGCCCGAAGAATCGCCAAACTTAAGGCAGTGGGCAGGGCACATTGTTCGCAGAATAGATGGTCAATGGGGACGAAATGTTCTGGAATGGTGACCACTTACCGGAAGACGTAGCGTTGGAAGACCTCCCACAAGTTGGACCGATGACCTGGTGAGGGTCGCGGGAATCCGATGGATGCGAGACGCACAGGACCGGTCATTATGGCAACATTTGGGGGATGTCTATGTCCAACAGTGGACGTCTTTCGGTTGAAATGATGATGATGATGAACGAGAGAATTTAATGTTTTAGAGAATTTTTTCCGTACATTTTCAGAAATTCCAACTAATCGTTACAACTAAAACAAAGTTTTGCGTCATACACAAATTATATACACATATATAATTTTCGCAACAGAACAAGTCATTCATACTCAACATCGTAAAACGCCTAGCAGGTACCGACCACCATAACTTGATACCCACTTACGCAGAACACATCAAGGTGTCGCACCTGTTCGCATAGCTCTTTGAATTTGGTCGTTACATTACAAACATGGTTAGTGCGTGTGGTTGTGAAAGACCTTAAATGGGTAAACATAAAGGTGAAAATTGAATGGGATGGTCACATTAGTGTTGTCCAGACTGTGTCGCAAGTGTTTCGCTCCGCTGGTTGTCCTAAATACTTCGGTCCAAAGATTGCTGTTCGGAAATCCCTTGCTCTCACTCTTGGACTGATAACTGCCTATTTTATGTGTTTGTAATGTGATTTTGATATCGTGATCGACGTGAATACTAGAAGCAGCAATTGTCTCGTTTTATGGTTGCGCGGTATATTTGTCATAAATGTCTTTACTCGATTGATCTTGTCGATTCCCAAGGTTAATGTTTGACGAGGGGGGTCTGTGGATAGATGCACCTTTAAGAAATAAAGAACGAAGGAAAGAAATAAATTTGCGCTAAGTGACGATGCAATCTTTAATTATTCCGGTGAAATAATCTAAATCTAATAAACTGGCCTGCTGGTCTTGTGTCAGGACAAATGTTTGTGTGATGAGCATGATCATTTGTTCCGGGTCTGGGTGTAATTTATCTATAATATGTATTGATCTATATTTTAAAAAGGGGTAACTGGCTGACTGACATATCAACGCACAGCCGAAACTATTGGGACTAGGAGCATGAAATTTTGCACAAGACTTCCTTTTATGACATAGGTGAGCACTAAGAAAGGATTTTCCAAAATTGACTCCCTAAAGGGATGAAGCTGAGAAAGCAGATTTGGTTTTCAAACTTTGGGGGGTCCAAATCTCTCAAACATCGCATTGGTTTGCGTTAGATGAAGCAACAAGCTTATAAACCACGTTCAACGTTAACGGTAGTTGAGTGGGGAAGGGCCCTCTTAACAGTTCAGTTTAGGTCGTAAAATGGATCGCGTTAAGAGTTCATGGTGGGTACTTAGGTGGATTTTAGTCAGTAAACATCACTCTCTCTTGCTTCACCCATAGCCGTACAAGATTGATTAATGATCAATCATTTGATGAGTTTTCCACGAAAAAAAAAAGATGAGTTGTGGTAATTTTATGTAAATACCATTTTGGAACAATAAACATATTTGTATTTGTATTTATAAGTCAAATTGTTTGGCGATAATTTACTGCTAATCATTATTTTATTGCGCGACAATTCTAAGCACACCTATTGAACTTTCAATTATGATTTATTCATGACATACAAATTTTGCGTGGTCCGATTAACCGATTACGCATTTATATAGGTTTTTTTTGCTGTATTCTTGGAAACAGTACTTGTACTTATTCATCTATCAATCTATACATATAATAAATCTGTAAAAGTTTTTAGTTGTGCGCGCATCACGTAAAGTGTATGGAATCAATGTAGATAAATTTTATACATTAAAATTTTGTGTAACTTGATATATTACTTACGCTTTGTTTCATTGCAATCGGTTGACTATATCGAAAGATATATGAATTTAAAGTTTTCAAGAATTAAAATATCACACCTAGACTGTTAGGCGGTACGTAATTCGTCAGGTCAGCTAATTATACATAAGAACAAGCACGTTTTGGGTAAGTTTAGGTTAACTATAATAGTCTCATTAGTTTTATAATTTCCTTCTTTTAAAATATGTATATCCTACCTATTTATATTTTATTAAAATGTTCCTTGCACTAGGATTAATTCCTCTATTGTGAATGCGTTCACTAACGTGTAAACTCACATATATATACAATACACTAACACCCGGAACAACCATCTGTAGACCATACAAATATTTGTTACATGCGGGAATCGAACCGCATTACTAAATAAAAACTGGGCAAGTGCGAGTCAGACTCGCGCACTGAGGGTTGGGTACAAACTTACCTTAGTATGTAAATAGTTCAATTATCGAATGGATTCTCGAAGATTTTTCCGAACCGCAGATTTTTTTTTTTTTGTGACATAACTACAAATTTATAGTTTTCAGATTTATTTTTATACTTGTGCTATGAGACCTAGCTTCATGCCAAATTTCAGGATTCTAGGTCAGCGGGAATTACCCTATGAATTTTGATTCCCTTAAGAGTGTCGAAATATACGTTTTTTGCGACATAAACAGCCATATTTTTTTTTTTCGTGAACTTAGAAGTTTGACTTTTCTACAGTTTTAAGGGACCGCAGACTTGAATATTTAATTTTAATTTCAACTCAATACCTCCCGTTCCCGGAGTTCCCGGAATAAAATGTCTTGACAAACTGACAGACAGACAGACGGACGGACAACAACGTGATCCTATAAGGTTTCCGTTTTTTCCTTTTGAGGTACGGAATCCTAAAAATTAATGGTACTTTGAAAAAGTAAAACTATGATGACCTTCTATACGATTAAGGCAACACAGCTGGGGCTACGGAAGACACCTTTGCTTAATAGTGCGCCAATATAAATTGATAAAAGAAATATAGGAATTTTTTTTCCGAATCGATGGTTTTATTTTCCCTCAACTTATTTTAGGCCCAGTAGTATATTTATAGTGGCAATAGTGGCATTTTTAAGGTCCTCTATAGTACAATGTAGGAACATTTTGGGCACTTTAGTACGTGGGCCATCGTCTGATCAGGAGCACCGCATTCGTCCGAACTCGTCTAAAATCCCATCCAACGTTTTCTCTCTCCGTAATGGATCTTCGCAGCAGAAACATAAAATAACGTCAGAAGAACTAACGTCAAACATTGCAAGGCCACTAATTACGTAGATGTTGCTTTAGACAAAGTCTTAACTTTTAATGCACTTTGCGACAACACTAAGCAGAAAGTCGGGACCCAAAACGACTTCCTAAGTCACTTTATTTCTAATAACTGAGGAGCAGTTCCCATGTTCTTCACAGAACCGGCATATCCCTATGCTTTTCTGCCGGAGAATTTGTACAGGATACCAAAAGTACATCAAAACTATATGTTAAATGACTGTCTAAATCTTCCACAAATTATGTAATTATATTTTACCTATATTTGCGGATTATTTAATAAAAAACTTTTTACAAAAAAAAACCAGCTTCACTAAAAAAATTATCGTCAGATACGGACTGGGTGACTATGGGACCATTTGGGAAATATACCCTTTCCAACAAAAAAAGAATTTTTCAAATCGGTTGGCAAGCGATGAAGTTATGCGCGAACAAACATTAAAAAAAAATACAAACATCCGAATTGAGAACCTCCTCCATTTTTAGAAGTAGGTTAAAAAAAAATGGCTCAGTCATTTTTTTTTTACATTAGCAAAAACATAACGATCAAAAGTGCCCTTTCTCTATAGAGGTCATAAACTGGTGTCGTATCGTTAGCATCCCGGACGTGTGTATGTAAATCGAGCTTCCTTATTTAAGTTACGTAAATGTTGTGTCTAGTCTAGACATATTTCTAGAACAGGAACAGCGAACAACGCAAAAAACAAATTCAACAGCGATGGGAAGTACACCATTACTGCCGAATGATACTTAAAGAGATTCAAGTTTCGCTTAAATTCTAAATACAGAACAGATTGTCAATTGGGTCGAAAGGGTCTGGAGAAGCAAGCGCGTACCGGAAAACGCAGCATGGGTGGCCTACAAGGTGGACGCATGACCTGGTAAGGGTGGCACTCGGAGGAGATTTACGTCCAAGAGTGGACGCGTTACGGTATCCCAAAAAAAAAAACAGCAGCATTGCAAAAAGTTTATAATGTGTTGTAAAAATCACCTTCCAACGACTTACAGTTGTTTTTATATTATTCTATGAAGTCTTACCCGCTTCTATTTATGGTGTAGGACATTTTAACCGATTTCAAAAAGGAGGAGGTTCTATTTTCGACTGAATATTTTTTATGTGTGTTCACCGATTTTTCGGTCAATTGTGGATCGATTTTTTATTTTTTATTGAAAGTTTATGTTTCCGAGTTGGTCACATAGAAAAATATTGTTACGATCTGATCATGAATTTCGAACGAAAAGAGAATCAAACGAAACGGTTGTAACTTGGCTAGGGGGTCTGATCTATCCATATTATATTCGTAAGAATGTACCGAAAAAAAAAAGAAGTTCTGAATCTGGTTGTCTTGTTTATCCGTGTGGACACAGAATTCTTATAGGTATCAGAGTGACGAGTACACAAAAAAATATGCTTGTCAGTTTTCCGCATTATTATAATTATAGAATCCGACATTTTAACGTTAACAGCAATATTTGGAATGAGCCTCTCAATATTTACAGATTTGAATTTTATTTGATGTTCCGTGCCGGCTATTACAAAAATCTTATGTTTGTGTACAATGTCCGCAGAGAATTTATGCGTGAGGTAATATTTTTAATCTGACATTAAAATATTGTGCTTACGTATACCTAGGTAGTGCAGGTAGCTGTTTATGGGCAAATATATTTGTAGTAGCTGCTACCAGCGGCTTTGCGCGCGTGATAGTAGAAAATTTTCCCATGGGAACATGCTCCCGGGATAAAAAGTATCCTATGGTCTGGGGCGCCGACTCCGTGGGTGCTCGGGGGCTCGAGCACGAATGAGAAATAAACAGTGGATGCCGAGCTCGCCTGAGAATAGACATCAAAAAACAGATCAGTAATCGCCTTTAGGTTAAAGAAAGAAGAAAAATATTTTATTTGGCACGCATGGACACACAATAAAACAAAATTCAAGACAACTAAGAAAAAACAAAGAAAAAACACTGACACAATGTGTGTCTCACGGCTTGCGCCAAATACGTCCAGTTCAGCAAAAATGCCAGACAACTAAATGGCAATCAGAGGTAGTTGCCTGACGCTGGTTTTCAACTGAACCTTATTGAGAGTAAACGGTAAAACGTAAAAAAAATTAAGAACCCGATTACAGCGACATCAAATATACACGCAAAATTTCATCTAAATCGGTCAAGCCGTTTAGAAGAAATTAGGGGACAGAGAATTGATATACGTAAAGATAAGTATAGATTAAAAAGAAGACCTGAAGACCGGAGAGATAGCTTAATATTTCATCACTTAACAAAGTTACAATAAACATACCAATGATTTCAATTAAAAATCTAATATGCGGTTTCGTTAAGTTAATTTATCGTAATCATTGGAATGTAAGAGAAAAAATAACAGCACCATTAAGATAAAATTTCATAACCATTCCGAATAGTTATTTAATATGCAGATACATAATCTGATCGGCAAAATACTATAACTAAATACTACGTAACTAAAATAGACTCTACGCATAACACAATTAAAAGATTTCGTTCTAGGTAATTTAAATAAAGGTCAGCTTTGGACATGCGATTTTGATTCTAATGGTGAAATATAATTGAGTTTTTATTCCATTGAACGATGTCAGTGGTCGGTGCTTTCTTTTTTGAACTAGATGGGCATCTTTTCTGACCTTTTCAAAATGGAATTTTGAAAATCTTATTTGGTGGTGAAAGTTTTTGCTATGCTTTTCTGTTTGAGATACAAAATGTAAGTTTATCGTTAGATCAATTTGAAATTAATTTTGTGGCAGTTTCTGTAATACACACGAAATGATGCACGAATAAATTTACTTACAGTCTTGTTAGAGATGAGGTTTTTTCTTGTTGTCTCTGTATTTTGTTATTTTGTATACACCTATCGCTAGACAGCTGTTTATTATAATTATTTATAATATATCACACATTACTATGCTGGTGCGGCGTCTCTCCGCAGACCATGTCCTACCTTCGATCCTGCATCATGTGCCCTGTTACCTGTTCACGTAGGGACCTAATGACAGCACCAGCAGACGGCACTGCCGTGGCCGAATAATGGGCCATGCAAGGAATTTAACTAGTTTTGCCATCGATACGCTAAGAAGAAGACTATATATGTGTATGACCTTACACTAAAACTATTAAAAAAAAATACATCCGTACACTCTCAGTAAGGGTCAGTTGAAAATAAGGGTCAGGCAACTACTACGCATCTGGCGTTTTTGCTGAACTGGAACTATTTAGCACCGACAGCCGTAAGGGTCGCCTCAAACGGGCCACCGGCAACAACCACAAAACGCCACCACCGGCATATTTCCTATAGTTCTCATACATTTTATATGGATACGCCGCACATGGTTGACGCCGATGGCCGCCACATGCTACAAATCACCGCTGCTCGCTTCTTGTGGCACGCACTGGCCACTAAACACCGATACAAAACGCCGTCACAAGCCACTCACGCATTTAAACCTTCTTCGTCTGAGTCAATTATGATACTGCACGCATGGGTTAAAAAAAATAGCAGCCACCAGCCACCAGAGGCTGTCTGTCGCGCACTTCACCTTTTTTTTTTAATTGCTGTAAACCAGTGCTTGACTGCGATCCCACCTGATGGTAAGCGGAAATGCAATCATTGATGGCCAGGCGCACTAGTTTATTAAGAGCACATTCACTCTAGCCTTGAAGACACCTAAATTATAGTTGGACGGGAAGACCGCAGCAGGCAAATTGTTCCAGTCCTTCGATGTACGCTTCCTTTGTGGCCGCTTCTAGCTTCTTATGGCAGCGTTTGTGGCTGTCGCGTGTGGTCCGTGTGCGATGACACTAAGATATACCATGTGTCTGTGTTGTTTTTTAATCTTAAGTTTCTAAATATAGTTTCAACACTGTATGTATCTAAGTGTGCCATATAAACTCTTTTTCTTTCTTTTAGATTAAATAATTTTATTGGGTTTTATTATCAAACTAATATTATAAAGGAATTTGAATTTATGTATGTGTTTCACACAAACAACACAACACATCAAACAACTGAACAGATTTTAATGAAATTTGGTACACGAGTAGATCATGTCCATGTCCTAATTTATTCTTCATATATTTATTCATTTTTTTATTTTTATTTTTCATAGTTAATTAAATTGGTACACGTTCAATTACATTAATATTTTAGTCATATAACGTATATTACTCCTTAAAATGCGTATTCACAATTTTTAATTGACGATTGTAATCAATTGTCCTTGGTCTTCACGCTAATATATTTTAGTTTCACTCAATCATCATTTTCTCAGATATTTACTCATATTTACTATATTTTGTTGTTACAACAGAATTTATTGTTAATGTATTATTATTAATTAAGAACGCTGTTACAAACGTGGTCTATCCCACATTTATTTTTCAGTGGAAAGTCATTAAATGATTCTTTCCGCTCTGGGTAAAGTGACAGGTAAGACTTTTATTGACTAAAACCTACCTGTGTTTCTTCAGTTACCATTTATGTTCTAGGGCCACGGTAACTATTTCAAACAATCAGATCTATATAAATCCTGAATTTTTACAGAGGTACATTGTAAGTTTTTCATCGGTGAAATAATGTTTTTATTCAGTTGTCTTTAAGAAAAGAATGATGCTAATCCTCCTATATAGCGCTCTCTCTCTCTCACACACCACACAAACACACACCATATTTATGATAATTTTGAGACGTCATAGTAAGTGATTGCGATTTTTTCTAGTTATAGTTAATATATTAACTGTCTTATTTTATGGATAAAAAATTAAGATGCACCCTGAAGAAGGTAAAAAAACCTCTTCCAATTTTTTTTTTCGAAAACTTTTGAATTTACTGTAATGCGATTTTGACTGTCCACTATTTTGCTAACAAGAGCTAGACATGCAGTATTATTATAATAAATTACTTTTATACGAATGACAGGTGTAATTCACAATAAAAAATAAAACAAATTATTATAAGTACAAGTCGAGACGTAACTCATAAATCGGATTTCAAAAAAAAGCGAATTAACAAATTATTGGAATTTCAAAAAAAAAAATTACACACATACCTACAGTGTTCTTTTTTTTTCATCTTGTGAAGTCTTGAGTATATTTGGTATTTTATCAACTGTTAGATATTTATGATCTATATATCTATTATTATATTAAAGGAGAAACTGACTGACTGACATATCAACGCACAGCCGAAACTACTGGGACTAGGAACGTGAAATTTTGCACAAGGCTTCCTGATTTTTGGAAATTCAAATTTTAAGGGGGTGAAACAGGGGTCCAAAGTTTTTATGGAGAAACTCACTTTATAGAAAGATTGGGCACACCACAACCGCAGTTGAAAGTCCCCTTTTTGAGGAGTGGCTGGTGAACACAACGACGTTCTTCCCTTTCGCCTGACACAGGTTTACTCATCGGACATGGCCAGTTTGGGAGGTTCCTGTTTGGGATTCAGTCAGAAGAATTGGACGACAGGAGTGGTTAGGGCATCGGTATTTTTTGAAAGAGTAACCGAAGCCTTAGAAACTAAAGGATATAGGTGGGTATAAGTAGTAAGTATAAGTCTAATATCCCTCGTTCGTCGTTCTCGTTCCACCCTAGTGCAGGAAAAGTCCTTTGATGATTACTCGTCTCAAAAAAACCTCAACCTCAAGCCTCAAATTAATACAAAAACCGGGCAAGTGCGAGACGGATTCATGCACCGAGGATTCTGTACTACGGACGGACTCACGTTGAGTTACATTTGAAATTTATCCGAAAAGCAAAAAAAAAAAAAATTGTTACTAACTATAAATATACATACTTGTAATATGAGACCTTGCTTCATGCCAAATTTCAGGATTCTAGGTCAACGGGAAGTACTCTATGAATTTTGATAACCTTGAGAGTGTCGACATATACGTTTTTTTGCGACATAAATGGCCGTATCTTTTTTTTTCGTTAACTCAGAAATTTGATTTTTTTACAGCTTCAAGGGACCGCAGACTTGAGTATATGGTTTTAATTTCAACTTGATACCTCCACGTGTTCCCAAGATAAAGGGTCTTGATAGACAGACAGGAAGACAAACAGACGGACAACAAAGTGATCCTATAAGGGTTTTTTTCCTTTTGAGGTACTAAGCCCTAAAAAATGATGTCCAATGAGTGACAATCCCCGCCCATTTGTCCGATTGCATTTGTGAGACGTGGCCAGCCCACTCCCTTTATTTATCATACCACTTATCATTAGCATAATCAGCTTAACATCTTCCCACTTCGGGGTTACCTCTACAAGACAAGAAGTGGACCTACTTCCACTATATGGTAGTAAACGGTCCAGCCCACGCTGAAAACCAGCGCGGACTCATCCTACTATGCTTGGGGACTTGGCGCATATTTTCCTGATAGAATATTTATAATTGTAGGTTAGTCCTAAGATTTTCCTGCAAATAAAATGTTTTTCTTTCTTCTTTCTATAGACAAGTAACTAAAATATTGTGAATAGGTAGTCTGAAAACTTATATCTCAATTTATCACCATGTTGTTGTTACATGGTTAGATTTTGTCTAAACTGGCAGAACTCCAAATATCGATCTGCTATGTAGCCTAGTAATTGTACAAGTAGGTACCTAGTCGATTAAGTATTCAAATTTATTTATGAATTGGAGTATTGTGTGCGATTGCGTAAGCATAATTATTTACAATTGTGATATGTTGGAATGTAGCTAATTATAATTATTTTAAATTTTATTTATAATACGAAATAATACGGAAAACTTATACAAGACCGTGAAAACTAGTGCATACCTACTTTTTCGGTGTAATCGTAAAACTTGGTAAAGAGGAAAAGGCATATCTTCTGACATAATGTCAGTTATATTATTCACAGCTTATGATGACCAAGAATATGTCGCTAGTCACTTTCACTAGAGCATTGTAGTAGCTTACATGTTTGGAGATAAAATTATTGATCAAAACAACAAAAGACAAGTGTTTAATTTGAATTATTAATATTTATTTATAGATTCTTCCCGTGGTTTTGCCCATATAAATCTAAAAAAATATCCCAAGGGAACAAACTCCTGGATAAAAAGTATCTTAATTCCTATTCCAGGACATGTTCTATCTGGGCAGCAAATTACATTTTAATACGTTCAGCCATTTGAGCTCAAAGAAGTAACAAACCCACACAAACATACAAACTTTCACTTTTATAAAGGTGATGCGATTTTCTTTCGTTATTATAACTGAAAAAGATTAATTCTTAAACATGGTCCTTCGGGCCGGATGGTTGCCTTCATCAAGCTAATATTCTCTCTCAAAGCGTATCATTATTGATATGCAAGATAGATGCTTGCATTTTCTTGTAAGAAAAAGGTCTACTGTTCACGGAAGCGTAGCTTCTTAGACGCGTGGCAACGTATATATAGTTATGGTTTTGTATATAAGCTCTGCTGTGAGCAGGCGTATACTAAGTGTATAATGACGAATACTACTGTCCACGGACGCGTGCGTGCTTGATATAGGCCTACTGGCCTTACTGAAATATGTGTGGCTTTTGGATATAATTTCTTAAAGACAGAGATAACTACTTAAAAACACGAATATTTTTTTACACATCTGGGTCAAACGCATGTGGTTTAGTGTTCCATTCCAGGCTGCCGAGAATTGTGGTTAAGCTCAAACAGATCTGTGGTCGCTTACAACCTAGGTTGAAACGTTTAGTGGTTTAAATAATTTGCAACATTTGAACTAGGTGCGTTATTGACCTGAAACTTTGACTAAACATTAGGCTTTAGCAAACTGTGGCACTAATGGTAATTGTAAATACAGAAATTTTCTACCTTGATGTACACCAAATCATGTTTATGACTATTTCAACTGAATTGAAGCTTTATCTATATGTATAAAAGGAGAAACTGACTGACTGACATATCAATGCACAACTACTGGGACTAGAAACGTGAAATTTTGCACAAGGCTTCCTTTTATGACGAAGGTGTGCACTAAGAAAGGATTTTACAAAATTCAGCCCCTAATGGGACGATACCGGCGTCTAAAGTCTGTATGGAGAAACCTACATATATTTACGCAGGCGAAGCCGCTGGCAAAAAATAATATTTATATTTTTACAATACATAACTAATAAAATACAAACAATACATAATATTATACTATGTATATGAAAACAAAAAAAAAATATGTACTTAATAACATTAAAGACCGTATTTAATGTAAAAAAAAAAATACTTATGATAATGCCTAAGGCATTGACTCCGCCTTTGTACTTTCGTGACGTATAAAGTTTCAATACCTAAATAAATACCTATGTAATATGTAAGGTTTCTTTTTGACAAAATGGCGTCTATCATACTGTGTCAAATGGCGATTAATTTACATAAGTAATCAATAAATCATATTCACTGACACAAACTTTTTTATTAAATAGTCCGTTAGTTACCTGTTTAGTTTCTACGAGTAACAAAAAGTTAAAATATCAAAGACAGAGTTAATTTGCTGTGCTCTACGATTTCATCCGCGTCTTTAGTTACTCTCCACTTCTATTGATTATATTGTGGTATTATAATAGCCTTTATGCCTTCTTCAATAAATGAGCTATCAGCCACTGAAAGTTTTTTTTTTTTTAAATTCAAACCAGTGGTTGTTAAGATTAGCGCGTCTAAACAAACAAACTCCTCAGATTTATAATAAGTACAGATAAAAGATTTTTTTAAATTTGCATAAATTCAAACCTTCTTTATCACCTAATACTCTGTCTATTAGTGAAAACTGTACGAAAATCCATTCAGTAGTTTTTGTCTTTATCAAGTTCATACAGACAGATAGACTGACGAAGTAGGAAACTTTGTTATGTAAGCATAATTTTTTTTTTAGATTTTCTTCTCAATTTTTTTTTTATGTAAGGATAGAAAAAAGTTTGAGAATACCTTCTCAATTTTTTTTTACCTACAAAAAATATTCAAATCACGGTCGTTTCTACTTACGACAAACACTTATAATCTAAAATGTAGTCCCTCAAACGCATAGCTTTCTAACAATTATTCTGTGTTTTCACTATAAGTGTGCAACTGTGCCGAAATCTGGTAAACCCTTGCTTATGTCACAACTTCCGTAAAGAAGTAACTAGTTTATGGCATTTTTATATGTATTATATGACGTAGAATACGCGTGTTACGTAAAATGAAACGCGAATTTGGCCTAGTCTGTTTTGCGTGGAAAGAATTCGCACATATCGACAATTTGGCTTTGCTGTTTTTATGTAAAGATTGCGAATAGATTACGCTTTCTTCAACAATTCAAATGAAGAAAGCCTATTGTGAAATTTCTGCGTAGTTACTAGATTCTTTATATACAATAAATTATATTAAGAGTTAGTTTAGATGTAGATTGCAGTACCACTGAAAAAATAAAAACATTTTATAACTACATTAGTGAGGCCGCCGATTTTATGATTTACCTTCTTCTTTGTATTTAAATTATTTTTGTGAATAAATAAAAATATTAAGCTTTTTCATTCATTTTTCTCCATTTTAAAATATATGTAACGAGTATTTTTGAAAAATGCGGTGATAACTTACTTAGCTAATTTACTAATTCTAACCTATATGCAAACTTTTTTCTTATCACTTTGACACTTTTTTTTAGGTTTGAAAATCACCAAATGACAAATCCCGCTTTTGGACGGAGCGGGAGATAGTGTCAGACTTTTACTGACTAAAAACCCACTCCTGTTCCTTCGTTGCCTTCGTCCCAGGGCCCCGGGTTTCGTTTTCACACTACCCATGGCCCCAGTAGGCTTCGACCCTGCTAGGCCCCTACGATTTGCTGAGATCTCCCTGAGGCGAGCGTGGAACAATACGCTCGGAAATCGGGATCAGAATCTCGGCGGTGGTTGGGGCGTGAGGACCGTTGCCTCACGCAATCGGCCGCCTCCTTTGCAAGCATTACTGTTTCGCAGAAGGAGGCGACACCTGAAAAAATTGATATGAAGCAGCATCATCTGTATCTTCTTATATTTATGATAATTATATTTGTTACCAGCTTTTGCCCGCGTTAATGTAGGTTAATTCGGACATGAAGTTGAAGTTCAAGCTTACTTTGCACCAAATTGCATCAAAATCGGTTTAGTAGTTTAACCGTGACTATAACCGACAGAGAGACTTACTTTCACTTTTATATAGCTGAACTGACTACCTGGCGAAATTCGCACCGCCTAATAGTAAGGATAACGCCATCTCCTGGCATTACCAGAACTACAATAATTCAATTTAAAATGACATTTTAATTAGAGATGGCATTGTACTTGAATTATTATTATTTTTTGGCGAATTTTTTCATATTTTCTCGTCCTTTAAATCTTCCCTGGTCTATATCGAATATTTTAAGACCAAAATTAGCCAAATCAGTTTTGCCGTTCTCGAGTTCTAGCGAGACTAACGAACAGCTATTTATTTTTTTAATATATATAGATAGATATCACTATGGATCATTATAATATGAACATTAACTTACAACTTATGTGTAAACTAAATATAACTGAAACATGTATTGTTGAACACAAACCGCCCAGCCAAGCTGAGGCTCGCAGTGTAGGTATCAATATTTTAGGTCATGCGGTTTCCTAATACCTAAACCTAACCAGAAACAGGTTTCCGCAAAGCTCAATGTTCCAATGGTCAATAAATCTTGATGGGAAGCGGCCACAGTGTAGTAGTTATCAGTCAGTAGGTCAATTGAAGGCTGCCCCTAAATTCTTTACTAATTGAAGTATTACGGAGATTACATGATTTGAGATTGCGTATAAAATCACTAACTGGTTTTTCTGTGATTTTAGATAATGGCACTAATGGTTGCATGGAGATTTATAAATTAGTTTTGCAGTAGTATAAAAACGAAAATAGTTATTAATTTTTACTCATTATTGTTGTGTGCGATTTATGCGTAAAAACCAAATATGGTATCATATTATTAAGTATCGATTGAATGAATAATAAATCCATTGAACATATCTTATAATGTATGGCAGTCATTAAATCTTAATGTAGTATCAAACTGCTCTAATGTTGTGTGAATAAGCATTGATCAATAATATTCAATCTAATAACACAATTATTACGGCATCTTATTAGTAATGCATTACTTTTTAATTTAACTACACAAATTTCAATATATCATAATTCTATGCTCCACATTTTTAGCAAAAATAAATCATTAGCAAATTCGTATTATTATTACAGCCGAATGAATTCCACATCGTTGACCTACTGTATTTCGTGCACTACGTCACACATGAGTTAAGCCAACAGATACCTTTTAGCTATCGCAATAAGATCTAAATTAGCATACATATTTCACACAACATGAGTGCCTACTTGTGACCACGGTTACGAAGTAAGCAAATACCATTTGGAGGTAGTAATCACACTGGTAGGCATTTCTAGACAACCCAATGCCCTACTTAAATTGCAATGAAACGTACTATGTTTTGTTTACTATGCGGTTCGAGATTTGTTATGAAATTATTGTATTGTTATTTTTTTTTTGTCGTATTAGCATTGAGACAATGACGTAGGTAACGAACAGGTGCAATATGTTAGTTTAATCCAATAACCAGTTTAATCACTATGCTAGCAAGATTGAGAGAGCAAGAGTGAGGGAACGGACATCCTCACGCTTCAGCCGCTGCAACGCAAAATGCCTTGGGCGTCGGAAATTGCTGAGCGATCTCCGGCCACCAAAGGCGCGAAATTGCATCTGGCGAGCAATGGGTAGCTCGCCATTCGTTCGTTCTATAAAGACCGAGCCCGAGTCGCCGACGGCGTGTACTCCACGCGAGCCTCAAGGAGATGTCAGCCAAACCGTAGGGGCCTAGCAGGGTCAAAGCCCACTGGGGCCATGGAATCGCTGCTGAAAGGAAAACCCAGGGCCCTGAAATGCCAGGCAACGAAAGAACATAGAAGTGGGTTTTAGTCTGCTAGTCCTGTTCCTTCTTTGCCTTTGGAACGAAGGGCCCAGGAGTACTCTTTCGCATCACCTAGGGCCTCAGTAGGCTTCGACCCTACTGGGCCATCCGAGTAGATTTAAAAAAAAAAGGCATTTATTTCAGGCAACTAATAGCACCCATACAACAATCACAAAACAGAACACACACACATAAGGAGGAGGTTTTGGCTGTGCGTTGATATGTCAGTCAGTCAGTTTCTCCTTTTATATATATAGATAAAACTTTAAAAATAATATAAACACAACCGCTAATGTACACAGAAGTAACAGCAAAATATTTTTTTTCGGGACAGACACAAAACATTGTGCTGAGTAACAAACACGAAGTAGATAAATAGATATACTCTTTATTGTCCACCAAAAATAAAATTACAATCAAAAATTAATAGGGGTCACAATGGGCGGTCTTATCGCTAAAAGCGATTTTTTGCAGACAAACTTTAAGTAAAAGAAAACAAAAGTACAAAATGCACCAAGCCTGCCCGAACCGATAGACCTCAGTATTCATTGGGCGTCAGACTGTCAGCGCTGTGTGTTTTTCATTTGGCATCCCGCCGTGACGTACACACAGCGTACAGTTGATCTTATTATCTTTTATTATAGGTATATACCATCTACATTGCAATATAAGCTGCTAAATGTTATTATTTTCAAGCCAAACAAAATTTACTAAAAATTTACTAAATGTACAAAATTCTAGCGCAATATGACCAAACTTTTAGTGAGACCACTACCTTTTATCTTCATAATTTTCTACTACTTTAAGTATTTGAAAATGTAAAAATTTACAACATACCAACTTCAACGCTTTGTTGACCAATGATATTGATTTATTATGTCGGTCAATAGACATAACAGTTTGTTGATTGCATGTTAAAAGTGTGCGAATATTTTAAGATCATCGTTTCATTTGGTAAATATTTTGCTACTAGCTGATCCAATGTACGTTGTCTTGTCTTAATTTCTGCGTAGTGCCGTAATAGCACTAAGAATATGAATTTCGATTTTTTTTCTGGCAATTTTTCTTTTATTGAAACCTGACACAAAAAGGGGCTCCACGTTTTTAAAATATCCGATTTTTGACTTTGCCAAAAATCCAAAAATCACCACAATCGGTTAATTTTCAGAGGTTGCACAACACCAATAAAGTTTTCTCATGCTGCTAGTACATCAGTGTAGGTTAAATTTTTAATATTATTATTTTTTGCAGCGGAGGGTAACAAGTGTTACTAATGTGTTGTGGTGTCTAGTAAAACTTATTTCCCTCCTCTGTAAAAAATAATAATATTAAAAATTTAATCTTGACTGATGACGTACGTATTTGCGTTGTGCAACCTCTAAATATTAACCAAATATGGTGATTTTTGGTATATGAACACTGTGTGTGTTTGGTATATACCACTCATAGTATCAAGAATTGGAGGAGAGAAACTGGAGTTTTCCACAAAATGTTTTGATTTTCATAGAAAACTAGGTGTATCCACTGGATATACATTTCCATACAGATGTATGATTTCCGTACATCTGCATTATCTGTACCTCGTTTCATTTTAAATTATTTAAGTTATAAACTTTTAACTTTATAACACTGATTGGTGATGTAAAATATCAAAAGATAATTACAATAATAATAACACTAGAAATTGCATTAAAATAACGTAACAACAATTCAATTTAATTTGTTATATATGAGCATACGGTCTACGAATGTTTCAAGGCCTTGCTGATTCCTATTAACTCATCCACACACTGGAAAGGTTCCTTAGGCTCACTTTCGCTTTCAATTACACTTTCGACCATGTTAGTAGACAAACAAATACACGTCTCGCTTCTGATACACTGCAGTGACTTGAAAGTATACCTGTAATTTGGCGCACCATTTTTTTTTTTTTTAAATAGTGATGCGTGATTGTGTTTAATTAAAGGGTTGACCAGATGGTTGCAAACTAGCGTTCCAACCAAGGTGACCTTGGTTTATGTGTTTGGTTTGTGTTGCGGCTACATAGATGTAAACCACGCGCCAACACGTTCGATGGTTGGGAAAAAGCACTTCCCAACCAAGGGTGTTGAAGGTCATGGATTACAACTGCTGTCTGATTTAAACTAGCAAGATTGGATTTTTAAAGTTTTTTGAATTTTTAATCGTAATATAGTTAGAAGTTGGCGATATTTATTCATATTATATACTAACACTAAACATCTATTTATGATTTATCACTTTCTATACATTAATATATGCATATAATTATATATAATTCCCATATAAAAAAACTGATTTTCATCCGTATCTGCACTCTAAGGTTCAGTTGAAAACCAGCGTCAGGCAACTGCTGCGTAGTTATCTGCTATTATGCTGAACTGGACCTATTTGGCGTAGCTGTGAGACATATTATTATTGATAATTTTATTTTTTTTATTTTTTAAGTTTATTTTTAGTTTGTAAATCAATTATTTGTTGATTAATGAATCATGGCGTGCCAAATAAACATATTTTCTTTCTTTTATTGACGTAGTGATTAAGCAATTGGTCAATTGGTTGCTACACTGCTCCTCAATAGTTTGATTCCCGTACGGAACAAATAATTGTATGGCATACAGATAGTTGATCCGGGTCTGTGTTTCTTGTTCATGTGAGTTTACTTTTATGTAAAGCATACGATACAGGAGTAATTTCTAGTTTCTTTTTTTAAAGTATCTGCGGTTGCCAAGGACAGATGTGACAATGCTTCAACGATGCGAATACGTTTTTCCTAATTTGAAATTGGTCTATATATAGATTAAAAAAATGTCTCGCCTAGCTTACACTTCTATGCTACACAATATTAGTTTTAGTATAGGCGAAACCTGAAACATGTTCTAGTATTTTTATGTAAAGAATCTATGTATAAAATTTCATAACTGTCTATGACGGTTGACAGGATAGAATGGAAGAAAAAAATGTTTTGCGCCGACCCCAAATAAGATGGGACAAGGGCAGGAAGATGATTATGATGATGAACTGTCTCATGAAAAATCACGAAGTAATAAGCTTGCAAGTTATGCTACCTGGTTGTCCACACAAATACATGGTCACCGGGCTATCCGGGCGACTGAGGGGTTGTTTTGCTCCTGCACCCAGTTGTGTGCTGGCGCGAAATGCCCGCTATGACCAACCGCGATCTGTGTTGTACATAGTATCGGTGGTGTCCAACTTGTGACCTTTTTTAATTATGTTTGGGAAAAAAATATAACATGGTGTAAAAATTATTGAAATCGATTCAGTTACTGATTTTGAACTAACTATATTCAGGTTTCGCATTATACTAAAAATAATGTTGTATAAGTACTTATAAGAGCAGTGGTGGCCGAGTGGTAACGGACTTACGAGTTGTAGGTCATGGGTTCAAACCCAGCCAGGCGCATTACTTTGTGTAATTTTATTTCATCACCACTGCTCTCAAAACGGTGAAGGAAAACATCGTGAGGAAACCGGCATGTCCTAGAACCAAAAATTCGAACACATGTGACATCCGCCAATCCGCACTGGGCCCGCGTGGTGGATTACGGCCCATTCCCTCTCCTAGAGAGGAGGTCTGAGTCCCAGCAGTGGGAACATTATAAGGCCGACTATGCTATGCTATGCTAAGTACTTATAAACTGATTAGAGGGTGTAACTCTTTATAAAGTATCAAGAAAGCTTAATTTATCACTTATTTGTCAGATTTTTGTTTTTTTTCAAATTTTTTTTTCTTTTTCATTTGTTTTGTCGGACTGGTTATTTCTAATTACTAACATTATAAATGTATGTTTGTATGCAAATGTGTGTATGTTTGTTACTCCTTCACGCTTGAACGGCTGCACGAATTTGGATGAAGTTTGTTATCGGGATGTTTTATATCCTGGATTAACACATAGACTATGATTTATGAAGATGGGAAGTACTAATTTCACGTGAGTGCTAACTAGTTATTTACTTAAACTTAACTCATAGAAAAATCTCAGAAAACAAAAAAAAAGCAAAACTTATTTTCTGTTATTAAGTAAGACGGAGAGACGTTATTATTATTATTAAAAAACAAAAATTAAAGAAGTCTCTTTAATATATTAAAAAAGGGTACAGAACCTTTTAAAAAAGACTCTTATTTGGTCGGTTTTTTATTCAACCATGCCCAGTGTTCTATTTTCAACGTCAGCGAAACATGTATTTTATTTACAAAAAATGATTCGCTACAATCAAAAAATTTTGAACTACAAAATACCCTTAATTTGATTTTGTACTCCTCTAAGAACGAAATACTGTCCATTTTTGTTTGTATACTGAATTTATTAACCAGTTTGACAGTCTTGTATTGGTTAGAAACTTTCACCACCGTTATTTTGATGAATACAGTTAGTTTTTTTTTTTTTGGACGTAACATAGTACTGTTGTTTTTACTTTATTTTATTAGTTATACAATTCGGTTAAGGTTACAAATTCAGTTCTCGATGTCAGTGAACGTTTATATTTTGAGTGTTAATAGTTAATGGATTAAAGTGATCAGTAAATGCTGAAATATTTGTGCTCGTTTATGCAACTATAGATTGTTATGTAAGACTGACTATAACTATCAGGCTTGATCAATTTAAATATGTTACAGTGTGTGTACAGTTCAGTTTGTTATATGTTTTTAACCCGGACCCGTACGCTACCGGACGATCGCCAAGCCGGCGTAAGTAATCGGGATCGGAATCCCGGTCGCTGGGGCGCGTGTGGCTGCCTCCTTTGCTAGCATTACTGCTTCGCAGAAAGGGGCGACCGCCTGCCACTCCTCCTCGCTCAGGACCTTGGCCTGTACCAAGGCCTGGCACGAAATAAACTATATCTTAAAAAATGCCGCTTTTCATCCCTATTCCTAAGAAAAATATCACACAAATAAGGCAAAACTTTATATGTATGCCACACATATTATGTGTGAGTATGTTTATTAAACAGTACACTATTATTAGAAATTTTTTATTATAGAGTTAAAAAGTCTTTGGAGGATAACTTAAATAAATAAGTAATATAGTTTACCAATTAATTTTACAATAACTTAACATAGTAGGTATTGCAATTATTTGACATAACTTAATGTAATCTATATATATAAAAGGAGAAACTGACTGACAGGAGCGTCAAATTTAGCACAAGGCTTCCTTTTATGACGTAGGCATGCACTAAGAGAAGATTTTCCAAAATTCAGGAACAGGAGTGGGTTTTTAGTCAGTAAAAGTCTGACACTATGTCTCGCTCCGCCCAAGAGAGGGATATGTCATAAGATGATTTTCCCACGCAATAAAAAAAAACCCCAAGGAGATGAAACAGGGTTCTAAAATTTGTATGGAGAATCCTACTTTCACGCGGGCAAAGCTGCTGGCTTAATAATAGTGATATAATGTATAATATATGTAATTGTAAAAATATGCCGTAACGAGGTTAATGTTTGAGACACTATAATTATGTAAAATCCTTAAGCAACGTCTTTGAAACAGCCTATAGATCTATTTCAGGACATAATTCACTCCAAAGTGAACCACGTCCCGGAATAGGACAAAGTTGGTTAAGTTTATTTAAATAAATAAATGAAGTAACTTTTTGTCTCGGAGTGTAAGTTGCCTTGGAATCATTTTCTACTTTCACTTAGGCTAAACCACCGCCAGAAGCTAAATAAAAATAAATACTACAGAATTTATTACTACAAAATTTTAGTCATCATATATTACTATACCTAACTACTAATGGGGGAATTAAATTTCAGTCAAGACAAAATGAACATAAAAAATAACAATCATAGAAAATGCGATAATTTTGCAAAATAGAATTCTTTTGCCTTTGATCGTGTATTGTTTCGCGGGTTCAAACCCAGCCAGGCGCATTACTTTGTGTAATTTATTTCATCACCACTGCTCTCAAAACGGTGAAGGAAAACATCGTGAGGAAACCGGCATGTACTAGAACCAAAAATTCGAAGACATGTTTTTTTTTTTTTAATGGGTGGGAAAATCATCTTATGACAAAACGCGCTCTTGGGCGGAGCGGGAGATAGTGTCAGACTTTTACTGACTAAAAACCCACTAATGTTCCTTCGTTGCCTTCGTCCCAGGGCCCCGGGTTTCGCTTTCACACTACCCGTGGCCCCAGTGGGCTTCGACCCTGCTGGGCCCCTACGATTTGCTGATATCTCTTTGAGGCGCACGAGGAAGAAGACATGTGACATCCACCAACCCACACTGGGCCCGCGTGGTGGATTACGACCCATTCCCTCTCCTAGAGAGGAGGCCTGAGTCCCAACAGTGGAAACATTATAAGGCCGACTATGCTATTATTACAATAGTGTATCCAAAACATAATATGCGAAACTAAATTTTATGCAACAATAATTTTTTCCCCAAAATAAAAATATTTTTAATAATATTATGTATTCAGGTTAAATATTTTTCTGCTAGAGTGTTATGTAAAGAGGGCTACTTTCGTAGCCTAGTTCGTATTTTTAGAGGCGTTAAGATATATGATGTGAACTGGTACTTCAATTGTGTAACGTGAACTTGTCAGGTGTACCCTAAGTGGGTCAGTTTATTAGGCAACTTACATCATTCAAATTACGTTAGGTTTTGTTTTACCTTTTATAGTTCCTGCCAGCATTGTGTAAGTACAAAATTACCCCAATGAAACACATTCCTGAGACAAAAGCTAAGTAATATTCCACCATTTATTTAGATTGAATAATATTATCCCGTCTCCTACCGTGGGTGTCGTAAAAGGCGACTAAAGGACATACCAGAGAATGGGCAGGAGCATCCTCTGTGCAATACAGGAACCACACTGCGATCGCCAACCCGCCTGCCAAGCGTGGCGATTATGGCAACCGGGGGGGTTAGGCCTCTCCCAAATTTGAGGGAGGCCTATGTCCAACAGTGGACATCTTTCGGCTGAAATGATGATGATTACAAAAGCTCTAATTTATCATAATTGACGAAGATCGAAAGCTTAAAAGACTTTACTATCAAAATGATGAATGAAAAACGTGATTATTAAAGGCATTTTTTTTCTTGGAAATCATTTAATAACTTCTCACGCTTTGGGTGAAGTGAGTGAGAGAGCTAATTTTTATAGACTGAGACCGACGTGTTCATCTAGTTGCCCTTTGTAATTAGGTTATACCAACTTTATATGTTCCCATATATTAAAGGCACAGAGGTCTGATCATCACTCTCTTAAAGAGTTTAAACCTAGAAAGAAGGATGTTTTACTATACATATACACGTAGTTAAGTGACAATGACCCAGAAAACAGATCACCAAGTAGATCATTAGATCATTACCAATATTATTTACATCCTAATCACTGCAATGCAATTTGTTCAAGAATAATACAAAACTAAACCACTTCAGTAAAACTTTGTCATACTAGACATAGGGTAGGAAATCCTTTGATTAAAAATGCAGTTAACGTGGTTTAAGATTTGCGTGCAGTCGTGTCATTGAGCCTATGTTTGTTTGCTAATGGATGTCAGCAAACTGATGATTACTTGACGTTTATGACCTCCTAGTACATCGTTTGTGGGTCAAGCTTTTTTGTATACTGCTGAGCATAATATGAGTAAATATTTCAGGTTAGGCTTACTATCCACAAACGCGTAGATTCATACTAAACTATGAAACTCTGTTAACGAATCGGCAACGATATGACGGAGGTCAGTATGCCATAATTTTGTATGAAAGCTTCACGCAGGCGTACACCAGGCGTATAATGACGAATACGCGTCTATGAAGCTAGGCGTCTATGAAGCTACGTGTCCATGGACGCCTATATATTGCTTTTGCAGCCTTTAATCATGTGGAAAAATCTATAAAAACTAATCATTTAGGTAGATAACCTTTTTTTTTTCGTTAAAGGATATTCCGTTCGTTTTTAAAATGGATCACAAAGTCTTTAATGAGAACTTCAACTTGAAATCATTGAGATAAAAAATAATAGACCAAATTACAGTAAACGATTACAAGTAAATCTAAAAAAAAATACATAATAAAACTGCTTGATTAAAAAAAGACAGAGTACTCCACGATGCCATTGAAATAGATTAAAAAACAATACGAGAGTCTAACTTTCACTGCCACTGAACCAAATGGCTGCGTAATATAACATAACATGTTATCGATTCTAAAGACTTCGAGTACCATGACGATGCAATATTTCTTGAAGAGTGACAAGTGTAGGGCGTGGTTGATTATATAGACATGGTATAATGTAGAAAGTGTTTTTTTTTTATTTTTAGATGGGAAAATCATTTAATGACAAATCCCGATCTTGGGCGGAGCGGGAGATAGACCCTGCTGGGCCCCTACGATTTGCTGGCATCTCCCTGAGACGCGCGTGGAACAATACGCGCCGTCGACGACTTGGGCTTGGTCCGAACGGTTACGGTGGTCGGAAATCGGGATCGGAATCTCCATAATTGTGGCGAGCTCAAGCCGTTTGGGGTTAGAACTCTTGGATCGAGGGGTCTGAGTGCTCACAAATTGTATAAACACGTATCCAAATGCGTTGTTGACACTTCACGTGACTCAAGGGTTAGCTTTTACCTTGGACATGTAGCGACATCTATCGCGTCACATAAGAACTAATCCTGACTCGCGCAATCAAAGTTCTCCGCGCGATTAGAACATGTAGAACAACCCGAAATCATCTATCGGGCAGTTGCAGCCCACCAGACATAACATCCCGTCTGGTCGGAGGATCCTCCCTTTTCAACGGAGGTTTGCGGGACTTTACTCTCTGTTTCACCTACCTCCAAACTGGTGACCCTCGACAAAGAACGTCAGCGCAGCCTTCGTGCAGCTACTACCTCGTGACGTCATCATCACTTCCTCAAGCTTTCGAGCAGCGAGCCATACAGCCAGCACCCACGGCTATAAAGGGTATCCTGACCACCAGCATGCCTACATAGTCATACCTGGTCATCACCCTCAGCCTCATCAGCGACCTTGGCGAAGCACACTGCACCTTCGGCCAGTCACATGAAGAGCAATGAAGAACCTCTCCTGGTCGACGCAAGCAGTCAAGCCACTACGTCGCACAGCACCGCTCCGACTCACTGGAGCCAGCAGCACTACTCCGACTCACTGGAGCCTGCAGCATCATCCCGACTCACTGGGATAGCACCACCCCGACACACTGGGGCATCACCGCAGACAGTTCCGACTCACCGAGAACTATGCGGCATTCGGTTCCGACTCACTGGAACCAACCTACCACTGGCCTGGCACGCATCAAGAAGCATCAGGAACCATCGATCTCCGATCTCCGGAGGGGAGTGATGTAGCGACATCTATCGCGTCACATAAGAACTAATCCTGAATCGCGCAATCAAAGTTCTCCGCGCGATTAGAACATGTAGAACAACCCGAAATCATCTATCGGGCAGTTGCAGCCCACCAGACATAACATCCCGTCTGGTCGGAGGATCCTCCCTTTTCAACGGAGGTTTGCGGGACTTTACTCTCTGTTCCGCATACCTCCAAAGACAGAAGATAAGCATTGCCATACAGCGTGGTAATGAACCCAATATTTTTGGGTACATTAACAACGTGGAGGAATTTATCGACACAATATTTTACGTTGTTTTTAGTTATAATAGTCTTTTAATTATCTTTGTTAAAAAAGAAAAAAAAAACCTTTAAAGGTTTTATTTTCTTTTTTTGTTTGAATGTATACAATTATATTAATAGGCAGTTATAAATAATATATTTTAAGTACATCCAATTATCTTATTTTTCTTATAGACACACAGAAGGAAAATATAGTATTTGTCTTAATTTTTTCAACCCTGTTTTTCTTTTTGGATCATTTGAACTACACCGAGTTTAAAACCTACTATGATAAAACATTCACCTGTGCTAGCTCTGTCGATTGGGTAATATACGACCACTAAATATTTTTGCGTGCGATCATTTTTGAGTTAGTCACGCAAGAGTGAAAGTCGAACACCACTTGATGGCAGCAAAATTACATACATATGAACGGGCTATTATGATAAAGAAAAGCTTTGAAGTTGTATCGTAACTTATTCGGTGATTATTCTAACTCAGTGTTTCCCGCACGTTATCTCTTGCCGATCACAGGTTTGGAACCGCAAGAGAACGTTGGTAACTGACTTAGCTCGAAGAATCGCCTAACATAAGTGGCACTGGGCAGGGCACTTTACACGTAAAACAGATGGTCGATGGGTACGAAAGGTTCTGCAGTGTCGACCACGTACCGGAAGACGCAGCGTTAGAAAGCCTACCACAAGGTGGACGACGACCTGGTGAGGGCCGCGGGAATCTGATGGATGCAAGACGCAAAGGAGTGGTCGTTGTGGCAACGCTTGAGGAAGGCCATAGATGACTGTTGGACATAGGTCCAACAGTCATCGTCTTTTGGCTGAAATGATGATGATGATGAAATAAATAAGTAATTAATATCCATTGTTACATATGTGCACTGGACCCGTATAGTGGTTTAAGTCCCATTCTTTGTCCTAGAGAGAAAGGGAGCCATTATAAGGCTGAGGTTAATCAGCTTTAAAATGGCCTCTTCCCCAGTGGCAACATCATCATGTTACAGGTTTATTTGTCTTATAATAAACCTTTAAATTGTTCCCTTTCCTGGTGCTCACACCTTTTCTCTAAGAAAGTAAAAGGGCCGTACTCCACAACGCAAGCCCATTTGTCTTAATTTCGTAAAAAAAAAAAAATATTGATATAAACCAGTGTTTGGCTGCGGTCTCACCTGATGGTAAGCAGTGATGCAATCGTTGATGGTGAGGTGCACTAGTTTAATAAGAGCCTATTCACTTTAACCTTGAAGACACCTAAATTATAATCAGACGGGAAGACCGCAGCCGGCAAATTGTTCCAGTCCTTAGATGTATTCGATATTATAATCAAACTGTTAGATATAAATCGTATACCTTTACCTAACCATTGCACCTTTCCGACGTTTCTCCGTGATTATAGAAATAGGACAAACATGAAAGCAGACAACACAAAAGGATTTGCTGCACGAAACAGCTTTGCAATGGGGATCAAAGGTTCTGTGTTAATAGTGATTTGAAAAGCCACAAGTCTATCGTCTGCATTTATAATGTGTTGCCCTCAATCATACTTCACGAAGAGTTAAAGTTAGGATGACTCATTTTATATGGAAACATTTTGCTTAAATGTCAGGAAACTTGAAGCCATTAGTCTCCTTCAATATTGTGTAAAACTATCTATCTTTACTTAATATTATAATACTGAAGAGTTTGTATTTTTTTTATTAATATAAACTAGTCCATAACTGCGTTCCACCTGATAATAAGCATTAATGCAATCATCGATGGTGAGGCACTAATTTATTAAATTTATTTACTCTAGTCCAGATTATAATTTAAGTATTTTCAACACCTAAATTATAATCGGACGGGTGCAGTGGAATCGCAGCAGTGTGTTTAAACGAGTTAATCTCAGGAATTGCGGGTTCGAATTGGACATTCTTTTAGTATTGGATAGCTCAATTATTGAGGAAGGCTAAAGATACAAAGCAAATTATTTCAAATAAATAATTTACAGGCACTTTTGAAATGTCAAGAAGTCAGTCAGAAAAAAATTATGATATTGACACATTCCAAAGCGTAGATCTCTACGAAGAAGAATGTGCAAAAAACTCCATGGACACTCTTTTTAATCATGTTATGTATTACAAATATCTCAGTTACATGTTTCTTGTCGCTACTATCATGTAAAAACAATGTAAATAAAATAAAAATAAATATAGATATTAAAATAGCAACTGGCAGCTAAGAGATGACCAGTCTCAACTGAAAGCACCCGTTCACGGAAATGACGCGAACATTAGCACCACTCAGCTCAATCATTTTGAAGGGAACCAAATGATCCAATACACGAGCCACCATCAATGAGACATTTGAGTGAGCATGACAAACTCTCTCATCTTTACAAACTTTGAAATGAAAAATGCTTCTACATTATACGATACTATATTTTCAAATTTCAAAAACATTTAAAGAAAAAAGCAAGCTAATCAATTTGTACACCCGAGTGGTAGTGGAGCTGGACCAGCATATAACATCACAATATGACCAATAGGCGCAAAACACTAACCAAATACGCGGGTAAAACCGTGAGGAAAAACTAGGCATGAATAATTAAAGTTATAAAAGTAATAACAGACAACCAGTTTATCATCCTCTTAAATGTGACCCAAACTATTTGTTACAAGCGTAGTTCTCTGCATACAGCCATGTCATCTTTTACATTGACCATCAATATCTTTTAGAATCTCTCATAGTTATATCACGTCTACATTTCTCTCACTGTGGTTTCTTAATCCTAGCATACTAACCCTTAGCTTAGATCTTTAATGGTAACAACGACAGGGCTTATAAGTAAAAGGTTTCACAATTTCCCTCAACCAAACGTTTTGGGAACACATTAATTGTGCCTACAGCTAAGGAATGCAATTATCTACCGGAGTCGTGAGTTTCCTGATAGCTGTAACCTAGGGTTCTTTTAATCAAAAGTAAATAGATTATTTCTAAACCAGCGTGCTCCATAGTCGACTATATCATTGTTTACTATTAGTAAGAACGCTTACTGGATCAGATTTTTTTTCTTAAGTAGGAAATCATCCAATGGTACAAAGAATGGTGCGAGAAGGCGTGTCAGACTTTTACTGATTAAAACCACACCTGTATTCCTTTTTTGCCCTTTGCGTTACAGGACAACGACTTTCTCTTTCGTAAGTAAGCCTATAGACCCAGGTGTGCGTGGGGTTTTGGTCAAGCACGCCTACTAACAGTAAAAAAATATATTTCTAACTTAGTAAACTCTGTACCGTCATCCATAAACTTTCGTTTTGAATCGCCATAACTGCGGAAACCATAATTCCGTAATTACGTAGGTGTAACTGTTTTGCACGCAATGGAGGTATTTATGGGAACACTCGAAGTAATGTCACTATTCTTAAAGGTTATTCGTTTTTAGTATAGTTTAAGAGCTATTATTTCCCAAATGTAACCACAAGAAAATAACGTTGCCATCATGGGTGAAGCCTGCGTAAGGTTGGCACAAGAGAATGAGGATTGACAGAATAAAAGAGAGCTATCGATTTTCTAAATAATAATATGTCTATGACTAGTTGTTGTCAGCAGAACGCACTGTCAGGTTATAAAATACAATTTTTCAATTCCAGGATATACCCGTACCTATGCCAAATTTTATCTAAGTAAAGTCAGCCGTTCAAGGGTGAACAAGCAACAAACATACACACATCTGCCTTTGTAATATTAGTGTAATAATGATGTTAAAAAAATATGAATTTGTTATACGAAATGAGTCTTTAAGACAAAGACAGAAGTGTCATAACAACAATCGATATTTAGAGTAAGAATAGAATTGCAATATTTAAAACATCATTTTCATACACTTATCGTTCTTGTTATAAAATTCAGGTAAAAAAGCGGACAATAATCAATCTTGGGGTCAGGTGAGTTAGACCAGAATAAAAAGATACTTCCAAGAATGTAATTTAACGGATAAAAATGGCATGACAACAAAACCAGGCGAAATAAAACATAAACAAATGTACTGTGACCCCGTTGTGTTTTGCCAAACGCGCTAAAAGTGGGCAAAATGTCGGTCACATTTTTATAAACATAGCTAAGTACGTCACGTTTGTTTTCTGTAATGTTATTATTTGAGACAGTCAGCTAAAGAAATTTAGTTCAAATTAATAACCTTGTACCTGATTAGTTGATTTTATTGATATATAGAAAAAATTGTGAGCTGCAGCTGTTACTATAGAAAGGGTAAATTCAACTATTCCGAAATTTAGTTCAACTGCACTTCAATTTATTCCTGTTTTCTGCTACAAAATATGCTTTTGTTCCTCCAAAAATACTAATAGTGCACTAAAATATGCTCTTCTAGGTAGTTTTTTACCACGCTCGTTCTGACCTAACCTGCCCGCGTCGGGTATTCCAAGTCCCTAAATAATTATATAAAATCCATTATTTTTAAGTGTACAATCGGTAACTTTAGTAAAGAATAATATTTTTGATGTAACGATAAAAATATGTACCCTTTCGAAAAAAATTAAATATTACCTGATTCAACATGTAAAAATATGAATTTAAGCAAAAATTTAAAACAGATTCTTTTCAATTCAAGTATATTTATTATTTTATTCAGAGACTGTAGTTATTCACAGCTTAATTATTCTCTGTCAAATAAAATTATTAGAAATATTTTGCATCTGTTTTGCACTAAATCATAAATCATATTTTCTTCAAAATCAACTTTCAAATGTCGCTATGTATGTCAAAACTATATAGACACACCTATACGTCCAGTAGGCAGTACTCAATTTTTTTTTTTATTCTACGTCACATCGAAAGCGATTACGGAAGATGATGCAGACAACTACTTTCAGTTGCTTTGAAACTTACACACGTAACACTATGCTATTATTAATCATAATAAAATATATGTCATCTGTCTAGCTCCACTTGTATGAGTTTGTAATTAGTTCAACATTCATCATGTTAATAAAACCATAAACATGGTTAACATTCACTTGTTAATTGTCTGTTAAGTTGGTTGCCATTTTTGAAAAAATAAAATTGAATTTATCAAGTTTTCACTAGTATCAATATAAACTAAGGTGCTAATGAAGTTGTTACTGTGTAATTTTCATCGATGCACTGACATGCATTATGTTAGTAAAACTATAAATATAGTTAAAATTCTATTGCTGATTGTTTGATAGAGTAGTTGACCTTTTTGTAAAATAAAATTGCATTTATCAAGTCACTAGTATCATTATAAACCAAGATATTAATGTATTTGATATTATCTATCTTTCTGGTCAACTCAAAGTTGAAAGAACGTAAAGCACCGTTAGATGCATATGTCAAACCTGATCATTTTTGGACCAACGTGTGGATGCAGAATTATGATTTTATTAAATACGATTCATTAGGAATTGATCATACTGTAGAAAGAGAAGATGTGAAAAATGAAAACAACTAACGATAAAAAAATCAAGACTTTTAATTGAGTCAATACGAACCAAGTAATCATCATAATTTGGATGCATTACAAACACTTCAATAAATGAAACATGCAATAACAACAAAACATTATCGTTATCCATAACTGAATAAACGAAACTAAAGGGTAATGTTTTCAACAGCCGGATGCAGAATGTGCAAGTACGGGATGTTTTGAAACCGATGCACTGGACCGTTGCGAAACCTGCACTTGTGTTAGTTTTCACAAATTTGTACTGGATATGTGTATATCATGTTGTTTTTACACAACAACGTTTATCATTTCTGTCTGTGTAATTGATGAAGCCTAAAACGGGGTTCCTCATTTCCAGTTGCAATGAGAGAATGTGAGATACAGATTCAGTATGATTCAGCTTAGGAAGATACACTAAATGGATGTTTTCAAATTAAGATTGCAAAACTTGTTTGCGTCGAGGTGTTTTTACACTGATACTTTGAAATAATTCACTATTTTAATATAATCAAACTGCTATTTTTGGAGTCTAACAAAAGCTTCAAGTTTTTTGTAGTCTAAAAATATGACTCGTAATAATAACATAAATTTTCCTATATGACGGTTTTGAATTAATAAATAGGTAATAGAAGAAACATTTATATCGGCAAAAAATGTTACCGTGTGCGAGAAAATTTTTGTCGTATGTGACATTGTCCTTCACCGCCAGATAAAAAGGTGTGATGCTGCGTAACCCAGACTTTGTCAATTCACACTTTAATGTTATTTTTTTTTTAACCACACTAAAGTTATGATAACACATTAAGATCATGCTCTAAGATTTTTTTAAATGGCCTTCGTAATATTTTGGTAACTCAATAATGATATTGTATCATTTATCATTCCTACTGCTGTAGTTAAAAAGTTTTTAATAATTTGACATTTAGTAATAATAATGAAAAAATATCTAATTTCATTTTGCCCGTTGTCTTGCCCAATATTTCACTTTTTAGATACCACAAAATAATTAAAATTGTCAGCGCCAGTACTACTACCATAATCATCTTCCTGCTTTTGTTCTGTGTTATTTGGGGTCGGCGCAAAAATTGTCACGCTATCATTTACTCCCTTTTTCCATTTTACTCCTCATATTACGCCATCCATCTTTTCTTTGCTAACACCAGCACCACTACCACTATTCAAAATTAAATCTCAATCAATTATCAAACATTTATGATTATTATATGTTAATTGTTGACTAGACATCCTCAACCTTTTCTTATAATACATAACAAGTGTTATACTTATATAATACCCGGAAAACATACTATATGTTAATATGTTTTTATTACTGTATCTAGCATATAAGTATCACGTGCCATGACCCTTTAGGACGTAAACAATGATCACACTTTTCCGGAGTTGATTTCCCTTGAAAACATCGGCCTATAATTAAGTAAAGTCAGCGTAGGAAACCGTCATATTTTCATATCTATTTGATTGGTAATTTTAATTCGTTTTCTTCAATGCCTTGGAAACTACACTAAGCCGTTTATGGGGTATCATTCGTAGTTTTAACAGGTGAATGAGTCTGAAGGAAGAAAATGTGGCAGCCAATCTGACCAAGGAGTGCTTATTATTTTTACACGATAACTATATTGTAGAAGTAGATCTAGCAGACGCCATATGTGTAATTCCAGTATTCGGAATGCAAATGTTAATATAGTTGGAAAAACTTGACGATAGTGATGTAAATTACGATCCACAAGTGATAAATCACCGTTATAATTGTAAGATCTAATCATACACATCGAAGACAAGACCAACGTTAACTAAAATTTTAAATAGGATGAATACGTTTTATTTTTATTTATTTATTTATTGGCAAACCAACAGCATTACATTCACGATTATTGTAAAAATAATATAATAATCTAGACACTGGCATGCATACCTATTATAGGTATGCACAGCTTCCTATATATGAAGTATAACAATAACAATATTATTATATTAAAAGGATTTCACAAAAATATAAAAAGGAAAAAAAAATCATTCACAATTATAAAAATAAAAAGTAGAAAAAATAGAATAATAAAAAAGAGGATGGATTATATAGCATAGAAATGTATATAATTAACTTATAATTAAAAGGTTAAGACGTTACATCAGTTACACTAAGTTTATGCGTCAAAATGCATTTAATTAACAACATGATGCCGATTCACCATGGCTAACGAGACACTATAATTATTCTCGGGTGCAGCAAAAACATGCACACCACAAACACTTGCATTTTCTCGTTCCCACACAGGTTTGCTTATTTATGGTCATTTTGCTAATATTAACTTAAGTGTTAGAAATTTTACGATACTTGGTGATTCAGCAGAAATAATGCTAGAGCAGCAAATAATATATGGAAGGTACGTGATGGAATGGAAATATAAAGAAAAAATATAAATATAAGATAGAGTAATCTAACAGTAAAACTCAGTTTCCTATTATTTAATTTAGGTGTCTTCAAGGATGGAGTGAATAGGCTCTTAGTAAACTAGTGCAATTAACCATTATTGATTCCATCCCTGCTTACCATAAGGTGGGATAGTGCTCAAATAGTTTGTTATTAAAAAAAGACATTTGCAGAAACAAGCACTGCTACAATAGAGATTTCAAAATAGAAGGTCATCTTTTACCACCAGTTCCAATTAATTCATAGCAAAAATAATCAACGAATTCATCAGCTAACTCTATGATTACCAAAAAGGACATATGTAACAGCTAGGATGGTGTTTGGTAACTTTCATTCTTAATATCATAAAAATGCAAATTCAGTTATGAAACAGATATTTCGCTATTAGGCCTATAACTCTTTACATTATTTACGGAGGTCTTTAGACCAGTAAAAGTTTTAGATTTATAGTTTAAAGATTCATAGGAGTGCCTAATATTAAAATTTATTGATATTGGATTCCTATGGCGGATGTTATAGATATTGTTATGGCAACTAGGTTACGTATGTGTATAGTTGGAGATGATTTGTATGACTTCATGACTTTTATGTAAGCCAACATCTGTAACTCCAACGTATTTGGAATCATACGAGAAATAGAATATAATACAGATAATGTTAATATTAAATTAATCAAAATGGCAACTAAAAATTCTTGAGACAGTGTAAAACTTGCTATGTATGCTTTATTTTACACGATTCTAAACAACCAGTAAAGTGGAATTAGTTTTCATTTCTAGAAATACAAAAAATATCAATAATATGATCATAATCATATTGTATCATCATAATCATATTGTATCAACATCAACAAGTTTTTTTAATAATTAAAAAGACACGTAACGCTGGTATTACTAACCCAGTTAACAGTATAAACGATGAAATAAAAATTTATTGATTGCAAATTACAGCAACTTTTTTCAATGTTACTTAGAAGACAGTTACTGTTGATTTATACTTCAATTTAGTTGCAATCGATGAAATTGCCAATAAAAATACTTTGCTAGCAATATGTGGTTTTGATAAGATACGTATTAACTTTTACATTTTGTTAATTTAGAATTTATTGTTCATTTACAGAACTTCTTTCGTTTAAGATGATAATTAATTTTAAGATGCGACGATTTTTATGACAATGTCAACTGTCATTGAAACTAGTGTGAATTTTTTTTTATATAATGATTAATTTGACCATTTCTGAAGCGAAAAGTTTCATATTATTATATGAATAAAGAGAATATATTATTTAAGTGCACTGGTCGATCAAAAGGATGCAAATTAGGATATACAATTAACTTTACAATGAAATTGGACTTCAACTCTGTAATTGTTTCCCACCAATTAAGTAGTAAAAGATATTCATTGCTCATTTTTTTAAGAAGGAATAACTTTTTTAGCATTAAACATATCAAAATAAGTGTTTATTAAGCGGGTTTAAATAATTTAATTACACAGCTAAGGTCAATGCTACGTCTGTTTAACTGACAAACTAATTTTATACTTACTTTGTTTTGACAAATTAAACTCCGAACTATGGATTCCCTTTATAAACGAAATTAAAATAAACTATATAATAAATCTGTAAAAGTTTTTAGTTGTGCGCGCATCACGTAAAATGTACGAAATCGATGTAGTTAACTTTTATACATTAAAATTATGTATAACTTGATACATTATTTAGGCTTAGCTCATCCCAATGACTGTGAGGCGGTACAAAGTTCGCTGGGTCAGCTAGTTCAAAGTAACATCACAAATATTTGCAACCTCGTGCTAAACTCAAAACGCCTTGTAAAAATATTATTATACATCTAAACTTTTGATAAGAAACTTACAAAATAAAAACCGCTATCATTTGAATGACACACATACTTTCGAACATGGCACCATTCGGAATGTTGACGTTACGCAACAAGTTTTCAAGTTTAAAGTCTCGCCGACTCTCGCCCTACAGACCTAGAGACAGAAACCTCAAATGTACCTTGATAAGTACATAATAGTTCTCGTTTTCATTATTTCTTGCTATAAATTTAATTACGATTCTGAATATTTTATAAACCATTCTATAATACTAAATTTGTAGAAGATTATCCAAAAAGAGAATTATAGTCCTAAAACACTGTCCAAAAACACAAAATCTGGTTCTGGTTTTCATCTAGAAGTTATCTAGGATATTTTAACTGTACAAAAATATACTGTTTAATTAGAAAGTTAATAATCCACAGCATTAAGTAGTAAAGTGATTGAATCCACCTGTTGCAGAGAAAGTACTGATAGTGATCTAAGCATGCTTATAGTAAAACTAAAGCGGATCTTACCAAATCAATGACAATTTTTTCTTAGTTGAATGTTAGGATGGATCATACATGTTTGACCTGGCTTTAACTAAGATGACATGATTTGCATTGAACTGCAGACCAAAAACAGATGAATCTTGATAATTGCTAGCAGGTATCGTATTGTATTTCCTGATTTTATAAAAAAATCATGACATCCTGCTGCCACAAATTTGATCAAAAACTCCTTAAACTGATTTAAAATACACTAAAAGCTACTCCTAACTAAAATATGGCGTCATAAAACTCCTCCGCATCGCTGTCGACTGGAAGTGTGCCCAAAAGGCTGGCGGCATTGCCACGTTGTATCATCATCATCTTCCTGCCCTTATCCCGTATTATTTGGGGTCGGCGCGAATGACAATTCTTAATCTCTGACCGAGGTAAAGCCCTGTCCTTGGGTCACGCGAAGTGTCAACTAAGCGTTTGGATAGTTCTTTAAAAAGCGTA